>CM042239.1:9518382-10118382 GCA_023566225.1 Romanogobio albipinnatus | reverse complement strand
TCTTATCCCATATACCACAAGAGCCGAGATTGTTGTGCAATCGTTTTTGGACAAAAAACGAGAATGGGATGACCCAAATCTACCAATTGGTCTACTAGACATTTGGCATCAGTGGGAGAGCGAGCTCCCACAATTGTCTCAGATCCACCTGCCAAGATGTTACAGTGTCAGCCTTCAGTATCCGGTCAAGAACCGCAGTGTCCATGTGTTTTGTGATGCTACAGCTCTGTAGCATATCTTTTCTCTGAAGACGATCAGGGTAACAAGCAGGTTACCTTCATGGCTGCAAGGTCACGGGTCGCTCCAAGGAAACAGATCTCCATCGCTCGTTTGGAGCTATGTGCTGCTTTGACAGGTGCTCAGCTAGGAGACGTCTTCAAGAAAGAGCTGACTCTAGATGTCCACCAATTTGTGTATTGGTCTGATTCAACTACAGTTCTTATCTGGCTTCAGTCTGATTCATGCAGATACCGAGTGTTCGTAGGAGTTAGAGTCACCGAAATTCAGGAGTTGTCTGACCCTGTAGCTTGGCGCTATGTCGATTCAGCGGCCAATCCTGCTGATGATATCACGCGGAGATTTTCATTGGCTCAGTTAGCTGAAGAGACCCGATGGAAACGAGGGCCAGCCTTCTTAATGCAGTCTAGTAACTGTTGGCCTAAAGCACCAGAACGACAAGGCCCTGAAGAAGTTCAGGAACTTAAGAAATCTGTGTTTTGCGGATCGTTGACTGAAAACAAACTACAACTTGAACTTGATCCCTGCCAATTCAGTAGCTATCCTGAGTTACTAGAGGCTACAGCACGATCCCTTCATGGGGCGGCTGGCAACACAGATTCACAGAGTGCAGATGTGTATCAAAAGGCAGAGTTGTTTATCCTTAGACAATGCCAGATACAGGACTTTCCAGAAGAATTTGCATTGCTCAAGGGAGGGAAAGACATTTCTGCACGTAGCAGACTCCTTAGGCTCACTCCCGAGTATGACAAAGAACTTGATCTGATTAGAGTAGGAGGACGACTACGTAGGTGCCAGGGCTTGAGTGATGCAGTTTTACACCCTATAGTTCTGTCACAGACCCATCCTGTAGTAAAGCTCCTAATTAAGCATTACGATGACCAGTTACACCACCCGGGAGCTGGCAGGGTGTATGCCGAGCTGCGGCGCAAATTTTGGATTCTGCGAGGAAGAGAGGCAATTAGGAGACATCAACACCACTGTCTTGATTGTAACAAGTGGAGAGGCAAACCAATGATTCCTAGAATGTCAGACTTACCGTCATCAAGTCTGAGGATTTTCCAACCTCCCTTTTACTCCACTGGAGTAGATTGTTTTGGACCACTGATAGTGAAGGTGGGCCGTCACAATGAGAAAAGGTGGGGTATCGTAATGCCTCACTACTCGAGCTGTGCATCTTGATTTGTTGGATCACATGGATGGAGATTCATTCCTGCTGTCTCTCAGGCGTTTCATTGCCTGAAGAGGAAAACCCTACGAGCTTCTCTCTGATCAGGGTAATAATTTCCGAGGGGGATGCAAGGAGCTGGAGGACACTTTCTCACAGATACAGCCCAGCCTCAGAGACCAGCTAGCCAAAGAACAAATCAGATTCCGGTTTAATCCACCCAGTGCACCTCATTTTGGTGGCTCATGGGAAAGGGAAGTCCTCCTTGCCCCAAGTTGTCTATTCAGACCCTGAATTACTCAGTAGAAAAAGATGGAGACACAGATTCTGAGTGATCATTTCTGGAGGCATTTTGTTCACGACTTCCTACCCACACTGCAGTCAAGGCAGAAATGGCACAGAGAGTTGTACTGTAGTACTCATTGTTGATGAGCAGCTTCCCAGAGCGCTATGGAGAGTAGGCACTGTCTCTTCTGTCATCCATAGTTCAGATGGGAGAGTCAGAACAGCAGTGGTCAAAGTGAAAGGTCAAACGTATACTAGGCCAGTAGCAAAGTTGATTGAGCTGCCATCGTTACCCCCGGACACAGAGTGTTCATCCTAGAGACTAATGGCAAATTTGCATACCAAATTTGGGGGCGGCTGTGCAAAAGGCCATGTTAAATTTCAAATTAGTTCATTCTAATAGTTGTACAGTGTTCTGTATACGTGTTGCGTCTGCCGAGTAGGCGGAGCGTAATCGGAAGTCTTGTGCATTCTGTGAAGAACAACGTGAGGCCAGATGAACGCAATGAAGGAAAGGAAGAAATGCGGTGCGTGTTATCATTGAAAAGTCCAGTGGATGAAGGCCATTGAACTATAGATTGATCATAGAGCACTCAGATGTTGAGCAGTTTGGCATTTGCTGTGATGGTCGGTCAATGTTGTGTGAATGCTCCGGTGGTTGGTGGAATCGTATGGTGAATGAATACAAGTGCGTCATTGCAGACAAACCACGTTTATGTTTATCCAGTTGACCATGCTCTGCACAGATCACACACCCATCACGTGCACTCTCTGTTAATATCTCATCGCATTAAGCCTATCAGGACCAGAGAAGGAAACAAACAGACGTGTGACCGCCTGTTTGCATTGTGATGACATCTGCTATGAGGATCTACGTTTGAGGATATCAGCACCCTCCTTCCCTTAGGTGGACTTTCTCTGGAGCACTTGAGACTTTCTAAGACTGAGTACACTTATTTTCACCCCGTCACTGCCTGATATCAATCATTGTATCAAAAGATACAATATCATTGTATCAAAAGATACAATGATATATTGATATCATTGTATCTTTTGAATCAAAGCACACTGTTATATTGTTTGGTTATTTCCGTAGGCCTACGGTATTTTATTTGTTTGTATTTGTTGACATTGTGAGCAAATGATTCATTCTTGCATTTAACCAATCAATACATTGAGTGAATCTGATCTATTTCTCTGGCGTCTTTACTCCTCTCCTAGACACTGGACATCAATTGAGTAAATAATTCTCTAAGGTAATCAGTGCATTCTACAGTCTTCATTACAGGTACAAAACTCCAGTTTTTCACATGCCTCTTTAAAAAGATTGTGTTTAATTGTGTGTGGGGTGGGGGGAGCTGATTACACTGACTCGCAGGAGCGGACTTACCAATAGGCAAAGGTAGGCGACCGCCTGGGTCCCCCGAAAGCCAAGGGCCCCCTAAAATGCTTGTTATATACGATACACGTTCAGCGCGGATGCACAAACGGTTGCTGTGTTGTTCATTACCACAACAACCCCCTTTGTCCGCATTGAATGTGCATCTTGTAGAAAGTGATATGCGATTTCTTTTTTATGATTTCCGCGATTCCGAACGCGTACAGGATCACGGAATCCATTCATAAAAACAAACGGAATGTCATGGAATGAATGGCACAGACGCGCGGTTTCGTTTACTACAGCAGCGCGACTCTCGCCTTCACAATTCATTCACACAGAGACATAAAACATGGAGTATTCATATTTAAATATTATTTTCGCCGTTTAATATTCACATAGCTACACTAGTAGTCCATATTGCGATTTGATTGAAGTTTGCTGACTTGCATTGGATTTATTCATCCAAAATTTGACAAAATGTTAAACAGTAGGCTAAATTCCATTTTTATGACTGGATTCCGCGAGTCTGCGTTTTCTGCATCGCGGAAATCATAGCGCCCTACACTTCACGAACATTCAGGGGTGTAAATTTCATCTAACAGTTGGGGGGGACAATAAACATGAAATTTCTCAAGAGCAATTTTTGAAGGGGACACAAATAATACAGTCAAAGTCGTACTTGTAAAAATGTGTACCACAAAAAAAAAAAAAAAACATTTCGTACTTATTTGGCATTTTGGTGCACTGAAAAATTATCTAATGTCCGTTTTATTTTCTCTGTCATTTTATCTGACCAACAACACAAAGCGATAGTTAAGGTTCACCACGCAGTCATATTATAATTATTAAATTATTAAGTATTTTATACTATGATATTTAGATATTCAACTGGAGCAAGCCCTCTGATCTGCCACTTATTATCATATTGAGTAAAACCCCACACAGATCTGACAGCGCCGTGCGCATATAGTTTCGGTTTAGAATTAGCGCCAATTCGGGCGCGGGTTGCTTGAATTTTGGGTTCATTAGCCATAATGAAAAACACAACCCCCCACCCCCCCCGCGATTTACGCCCCTGCGAACATTGTACCATTTCATTTGAGGGAAACTATCATCATAACACATACACACAGAAAAATGTATTCAAGGCAACCCGTCAAAATAAAAGTTTGGACAGCGTAGCGTAGCCTATGCCTTAATGTAATCATTTTAACAGGCCTAAACCTCTGTTGTGTAGCACTTTGAATGTACACAAATAAAAGGATTTGTTTAATTTTCAATTATTTTTTTTTCCCTTTTTTCTTTTTTCTTTTTTTTTTCTGGAATTTGGAAAAAAAAATAAAACTGATTTCATCGGGTCCTACAAATGAACATAACATATGCATCTGAAGTTATAATTAATTACGGAGCAACAGTGCGTATTGTGTTTATCGTTTGAAATTGCACTCACTAATTTCTGCGGAGGACCCGAGTAGATGACGCATGCACAGTTACTTTCCACACAGACACACTTCATTTTTGGTTGAAATAATTCTTATGTTTGTAATAATTTCTTTCAGTCTAATTTAAATTTGTGTGGGTGGAGGGGTCGTGCAGCAGCAATCATCACAACAGTGAAAATAACCTCAAGGTTGTAAATGTGCAATTGTATAGGGCCCCATTCCTCTATTTTGCTTGGGGCCCCCAAATCACTAAATCCGCCCCTGCTGACTCGGGGTGTGTTTTAGGTACTGCCTGTCCCCTTTGGAGCTCTATTTAAGCAGCAGCCTGACCAAACACATCATCACTTTTCCAGCTTCGACCAGACGAGCAGCTCTTGAGAAGAATTTCAGACTGCAGTAATCCGTGTAAGTACACTTTTAGGCACTTGACTTAAGATGTAGCTAGCAGGGACGCAACTACCCAGTGCCAGAGGGGTATGCAGAAATAATTTTGGCGCCCCCCAAATAACAAATAAATAAATGAGTCGGACATCATTATGTATGGGCTGTAAATAACAAAGGTTTGTTTTAAAGTATATCAGCCACTGTAGGCCTACCATAATTATACATGTAGTATATTATACAGGTATGTACATATATATATATATATATATATATATATATATATATATATATATATATATATATATATATATATATATATATATATATATTATTAACAATGTAAACAAACAAAAAAACAGTCACAAATGAACAAACATTAACATTATGATCGGATTCCAATAAGGAAACGAAAAGAATCTGATTTTTTATAACGATTCCAAGTAGGAACCGGTTCTCGATGCCCAATACTAACAATGTTGCTACCAAACATTCTAGAGCAGTGGTTCTCAAACTTTTTATACCAAGTACCACCTCAGAAAATATTTGGCTCTCCAAGTACCACCATAATGAGCAACATTAAATACAGTAGCGCTGTAGGCCTAACTATTCAGCTACAGCGCTGCACAGTTCAAAAACAAGGCAGTCTATTCCTAATAGGAATATTTATTGTTGTCAGCCACTTTAACTTTGTAAATACAGTTTGTACATTAACACTAAAATATAAAATAATTAAATAATGATTAAATTAAAATGTGTTGTAAAGTTAAATTAAAACTGTGCTGTACTTAAATATAAAAAAACTTTACTCAAATAAAGATGAAATTAAAATGTATTGTTTTAACATTAATTTATATTTAATGTCCATGTAAAGTTAAAATTAAATATTTGTCACACCACAGAAAAATGTGTTATTAAATGTGTTATAAAAAAAAAAAATCATGATGGTGAGTGGGAGGAGAGCTGGGCTGTTCCTCCTGAAGTCCACTATCATCTCCACCGTTTTGAGCGTGTTGAGCTCAAGGTTGTTATAACTGCACCTGTAGCCTCCAGTCTGATAAACGCGCGTTTCCCGTGACCCCAGAGTATATGGTAAATCATGCGTCGAGGACGCGCGCTATGAGTCAGACAAAATGCACGTTATTAATGGCTAAACAGGTTAACCAAACAGGCAGTGCAAGCTTTTGTTTGAAGTATCCAAACAGACGAAAAGAACTTGCGCTTTCCTTGGTGTTCTTTGCACCACAGGGCACACCTCTTATAAAGTAACGTTACATATTGTTGACCACCTTTTTAAGTAATTACACTATTTACCACGATACACTATGGCTGTTATAAGAATGAAATGAAATCAACAAAATCCATCTTACCATTTATCAAAATCCACTTACACTGTAATTACAATTGCCTAAATAATGTAATGAGATTTTTAGATTTATGTTCTAGATATAATATTTTAATTATAGAAATATAAAATGTTGGGAAAATTGTATTATTCCAGGCCTATGACACTGTAAAACTGCCAGTATATTGGGCGGCGTGAGTGGATTCTAGAATCATTCAACTATAATTCGTTCTAACCGGCTGTTCAAAAACTGTGAATTATGTGTAGTTGTAGCGATTCTTTCTTTTCCCAGAAAGAAAGTTAAACACATAAATGGTATCATTCTCAGTTTTTAAATATATATTTTTAAATATAATTTAAATTTTACACACTTAAAGCAATTTCGTATCGCATATCGAATATCGCACTATTTAACAAGGTATTGCATATCGCATTTTTCTTCAATATTGCACAGCCCTATATTGGATTTTGCCATTATGACATGTTGTAATGTGACCTGTACATATTTCTATCCTGCTTCTGTTACAAATTTGCAGGAACCAATCAGAAACTGGCTTATCCACCTGGCGCGCTATTAGCGGGTTTAACCTGATGATAGAGATCGTTGGTCTGATTGATTGAAGGACTATCCAATTTCGTACAATTTCGAGTCATTTGATCTATGCCCGTTGATCACGCCTCTTGTGCAGTAGAAAATACAGAGCAGACTCCCCAGACTAATGTTCAATCTTAAAAGATTGAGTTTGGTCTGGTGATAGCCAGACAACATATAACCCAACCCATCCCTAAACCTACCCATTTGTGTATTGTGTATTATGATATAAAACACAGGACCCAAAAGCGGTCCGCGTCTCCATCTGCCGAAGATCATATTTAAAAATTGCCGCCTGAAGAAACATTACGTCAGCTTTGATAGTGAAATTGCATTGGCTCTCATCTTGTGACCAATTGCGCCATTACGTCATATTTCATTGTAAAATGTCATTGGCTCTCATGTGTGTCTCGTGACCGATAGTAGATACTCAAAACCAGAAATGGATGGGTCAATTAAGAAAGAAATCCAACGTGTACTGTTGTTGTGTCTCTAGAAACTGGTTTGGGAAAAACTGCATTAAAGCATATAGCTGATGCTAATTCTGATCTGGGATTTTATTTTCAGATTGATTTAACACAAAGATGTCCTACCCAAAAACTCTAGAGCGAATTGGTGGATGTGGAGGTTCTCCATTCTCATTTCTTGGTGTGAATGACGGCGTCAGTTTAGAGAAGATCGGGGTCTGGGTGGGAGGATGGCAGGTGAAGGCTGTCAAGGTTTGGCTTTCAGATGGGAGAAGTGAAACCTTTGGAGGACCAGCCGGACAGTATCAAGAGTACAGGTTCCAGCCTGGCGAGTGTTTCACTTCACTGTCCCTGTGGGGGAACGGAGCAGGAACACGTCTTGGGGCCATCAAATTCAAGACCAGTCTGGGGGGAGAGTTTTTTGCATATATGACAAGCTGGGGTTTAAAAACAGAATATCCCATAGATGTCGGCTCCGGATATTGTTTGGGAGTGTTAGGAAATGCTGGTGCAGACATTGACTGCATGGGATTCATGTTTCTCAATGCGGTTCAATCAACAGTTCTCACCGATGTCAACTATCCCACTATCAACCAACTGATACCAAAGGTGGCAGTAGACCAAATCAAATCCGTCACTTTCAAGAACAACTCCTCCATTACTCAAAAACAAAAAGTTGAAACCTCAAAGAAAATAACTATCACATCTTCATGGTCTGTGAGTGAAAGTTTAACATCAACATTTAGTATGGAAGTGAAGGCTGGGATTCCAGGGGTTGCAGAAGTTTCTGCAGGATACAGTGTCAGCGTTGGATCTGAAAGCTCTTACAGTCATTCATATTCAGAAGAGAGAACCGAAACGGTGTCTACCGATGTAGAAGTGCCCCCAAGGAAGAAGGTGGATGTTGACATCACCATTGGCAGAGCCACCTTTGACCTGCCTTACACTGGCACAGTGAAGATCACCTGCAAGAACGGCAGTGTGTTACAGTATGAAACCAAAGGCACATACAAAGGTGTCACTTACACTGATATCAAAGTGATGACTGAAGAATCTGCTCTGTGATGTTGAGCCAGATTGCACCTGTGACATGCAAGTTCTTTGAATACTTCAAATTTTTGCCAATCGTATATCTGTTGCTTTACATTTAGGCCTAATTGTAATTTTTTTTTTTCAAATAATCTTATGATTTTACAGTAGTAACAAATAAATATAAAATATATATGGTTTCATTATAATTACGGTGATTTATAGGTGGACACCTGTTTATTACCCCAAATACCATGAAACTCACTTTCACATTACTTTTTAATAAAAAGTAAATTTTATAGACAGGCTTGATGTTTTGGGACTTGAATTTCAAATGTTTATCAAAGTTTTCCATGCATTTTTATGATGCACTGTTCTGTGAAGTGTGAATAAAGTGACATTTGATAAGCCGTAGAATCATTTGCCAGGTCTGAGTCGAGATGCAATATGCGCTTTACCAGCAGTCAGAAACTTTACAAGATACAATGAAAGAAAATTGCCTAAAATTGTCTTTGCTTCATGGTCCATATGTAAATGTGGCTAAACGTTGGCCTTCACAAATTTGCTGATCTGAGGTGAGTTTTGTAGTTTTCTCCAAGTGTGATGGTGGATTTTGGGTGAAGAAAAACTGTACCTGGATCAGCATTTACGAGAAGACTTTATTTAGAGCGTTCTCCTCATGGTCCATCAGAATTGATATGTCTGCCCTCGGAGACATCAGGTTGACCTTTATGAGATGTTATTTCAATTTTAAATTTCTATTTGAATATATTTTAAAATGTAATTTATTCCTGAGATCAAAGCTGGATTTTCAACATCATTACTCCAGTCTTCAGTGTCACATGATCCTATAGAAATCATTCTAATTTGATGATTTGCAGCTCATGAAACATTCATGATTATTAATGATCATTATTAATGTTAAAAACAGCTAAGTTGCTTAATTTGTTGTTTAAACTGATGCATTTATTTATTTTTTCTTTGATGAATAGATCATTCAAAATAACAGCATTTATCTGAAATACAACATCATAATAAATTACACAAAAATATTAATTATAAATTAAATTATAATTCAAAGATATATAATAAAAATAAAAAAAAAAGGTTAACAATGCTGCGATGGGATTTCTAATAGACACTGGGAGTGAATGTGAATTTGACATGACTTCCGTACTTCTTCTTTTTATTATTTTGAAAAGGCAATTGTGGACTTTTTTTCTCTTCCTTTTAGAGTAAAGCAAAAATGATATATATGCTATGGTGAACCGTCTCTCCAGAAGTTTACCCTGCTTAGACCCAGAACCATTTGATCAGCATTTGTTTTGTAGCCTATTTTTTATGCTAAAGTTTCATGCAATCAAACATTATGTTTTACATCCTCATATAAAAACCTCAACATTGCTTGATATGATCTGACCAAAAGAGAAATGGGCACATATGGTAATTGCTGTGAATTTAGGCTAATTAGAATTGTCAAGAGGTTTGATCATCCATTAGAGACAGAAGGATTTACTACACTTGAGCATGCCAATGAATGCACATCTGTCTAGTAGTTTAAGAGACTGAAATATGAAGTTTATGCTGATGAAATGATGTTAGCATGGCCATACTACTCATTAATGCTATAGTGCAGATAATGACAAGAAAACCCCCAAAATAACAATTCATGGACAAATTACAAATTAAGGAGTGGACTAATGCACTCAGGCACACTTTCAGTTAGATTGCAGTGTTTGAAGTGTTTCCCTAAAATAACAACGTGGTCTTATACAATTAAATCTCTACTTGATGTCATAGTGACTAATATAAATTATAGATTATTTCAAAAGACCTGGAAATAGACCCATTTAGACATTTCATCTGCGAAGCGGAGGAATACTATCCGACGCCATCGCGCATCATTTACCTCAGATTATATGCAAGCGTTTGGGTTTTCTGTGTGTGGGTAATAAAGGAGAATTTCCTTTTAAATGTTAGTTTTTCACTCGATGGAAAGGGTTTCTCTTTCAGACGAAACATACCCCCTATTTTAAAGATATAATGTACCTGTCATGATCGCAGCGGAAGCACAGCAAGACGCCGCTTCACTGAGGATGGCCACTAATGAAAAACACATTTTGTTTGTGTTCTGGAGAATCCCTGAATATGCTTCAATCGGTGTTTACATCGGTTCAATATCGCAACACATTATGGGGAGCTCATTTTTAGACTGAAATTATTTATAGCCTACATAAAAAGGTCTGCTTAGAGGTGGTATGGAAATAAATTGACCATGGTAGCCTAAAAAGAGAGAAAATAGCGTCTTCCTCATATTTGCTAATAGATTAGGTAAAGATTATAAAATGCTGTGGGGAAAAAAGTATTCTTTGTGAAACGTCCCAGAGGAACTTTTAATACAAGTGCGCCACCGTCTGGTAAGAGTGTGAATTATACATTATACTTGCATCTTTGCTGTAATTCTCTATCCTCCTGGGACACAGGAATAGCTTATCCACTGTAGTGGACATTATATTTTAGCGAATTTCTCTGACACCATACATGTCACAGTTTTTATTGTGTTTAGCACATTCAGGGCTTTTCAGAGATACCAAATGTTTGGAGGTTTCACCGAATGACAACAACAACAACAATATTGGTCTTTAAAAATGATTGATATTAAATTAGTGTTCAAATTTAGCAATCTTTTGGAAATATGATAATATTTTGTAATTATCTTTTAAATCTGATTAATTTTCTAATCACAAAATATTGGAAACCTCATAACAGGACTTATAGCGTGTGTATCAGGCATTTGGGGATACACAACAAGTGAACAGGGAAAGAAATCATATATCAATATACCTATGAAATATTAGATATTATTAAAGTGTTGCCCTTTATTACTCCCACTTTTTACATTACGTTGCCCCAATAACACATTAATATTATATTACAAATTAGATACAGTGTATAGATACATTGTATTGAATGAGACTATACATTTATGGCCATCTTACCAACATATTGCATCAAGTAAAATGGTATATCAGTTATATTTTTTAATAACAGTTGAGAATAATCAAAGTTTGGTTAAAAAAATCCTGAAATCTAAAAATTGGTTAATAATAATAAATTATCATTGTTTTTGACTATATGTGGCATTTCAAGCCGTGGTGTCCACTACAGTGGACATAGCATAACATATGAATAAAATATATTTTTTCAAAAATGCCCCCCATTTGTTTCTCTAAACAATGAGGAAAAATGGAACAAATACTAAATTACATTTTTATTTTTATTTTACATAAACACATTTTACTCTAAAGTCTTTAAAAAGTCTTGTTTATTTGAATTTGTACTGCTAATCACATAAATATTGTTTACAGCCAAGAATGTCAAGACAATCTACCAGAATCTACCAGGTCTATATCACACTTTAAATATTATTCACAGTCATAAAGGCTCACTTTAAATCCCTAACACTCTTTTTCAGTCCAGTTTGTAATAATGTCCATTGTTTCCTCCAAGCATCTCCTCAACTTTCTCCAGCAACCTAACCACGTGAGATTCCCGATGTCTGTTGTCAAGCACGTGGGATCTATTCCCACACTTCCGAACCAGTCGCTCCAGGTCACTGTTTCTCTTCACGTGCTGCTCGCCGCTCTCTCCTAATGTTTCCCCCCAGGTGAGCAGAACAATAGTGTGGCTCCATGACGCTTCTCCTAGCGCTGACATGGTGCGCTCCACTGCACGCCTGTACTGACCAGTGAAGGATACATAAGCGGGGATCACCAGGATGAATGCATGTGGCCCAGGTTGACACAGAGAGACACTTTGAGAGAGATGTTTTTGAAATGTGTCTTTACTGCCAATCCCAGATCTCCATTTCAGGCCCTGAGGCTCTACAATAGTGACTTGCCTGCCGGATATCTCTCCTCTCCAAGGGTTGCATCCATTTGCATCAGGCCCAACGATGGTGCATCTTGCTGGATGACGGGGCGACCAGGAGTCTCCTAAAAGCATAAGCCTTAGTTCAGACACGGGCCAGGGTGAACGTCCGGTAGGTGGGAAACTGGTGCTTGAAGATTCAAAGAAGTCTTCCTCACTTTCGCCCTCAGAATTGTCACTCTCACCGTCTTCCCCTTTTTGCCTGGCCTCCAGTGTTCGTTTAACCCTCTGGTTCTTTACCGATCTGTTGTTTGCACAGTTTATAGTAGCCAACTCCAATCGCTCTTCACTTCTTGTGCCTTTTGCATCGCAAATGCCACCATCTACTCCAACTTCTTGACACATTTGATGGATGTCTTTGGCTTCTGTTTGTTTCCCATTAATTTCAGCGCTGTTTGTCCATTGGTGATATCCTGAGAAAGGCTCTTTGTGTAGCAGTTTCAGCTCTGTGTTATATAAATACTTCTCCCATTTCTCAAGTTCCTCTCGCTTCTTTGCCAGCTTGTCTTGCTCATTATTTAGCTCCAGCGTTCTGCTGTCCAGTTGATTTTGATGTTCCTCAAGCTGTTTTTCTCTCCCATCTAGTGTTGTTTTTAGGAGCTCCAGCATTTGTGTTTTGGCCTCAACATCGCTCTCTTTTTTCTTTAGATCTAATTCTTGGTTCTGCAGACATTTGTCTTTATTATCTCTCAAAGCGAGCTCCAATTCCAGCTGACGCAGGTCGGTTTCTCTGGTATCTAAAGAGCGTTCTCTGTCTTTCAAAACATCCTGTTGTTTCTTCAGACCATGTAGCAAGTCTTCATGCTGTTCTTCCCGTTTTTGCGTGACTTGCTGTTTTTTCTCCAAATAGATTTCTTCACTTTTCAGCTTCTGCTCTCTTTGAGAAAGCACTTCTTCGCCTTTAATCAGCTCTTGCTCCCTTTTTCCCAATGCTTCTCTAATGCTCCCAAGCTCCAGGTCATGTTCATGCTGAGTATTGTCCCGTTTTTCCATGTCTCGTTGTTGCTCCATCAGGCTTTGACCTTTGAGTTCAAGGTCCTGCTCTCTCTGGACAAGTTCTTGCTCCTTTTCTTGTAATCCTGTTACTTTTTTCAGAAGATCATTTTCCTTATTGCGCAACTCGGCTTGCCGTTTCTCAACGTCGTGTTTGTTATTTTCAAGTTCCTCTGAGCGCTTTGAAAGCTCTTTGGTTTTTACTTCCAACATCTGCTCTCGTTTATTAAGTTCATTTTCTTTCTTTCCCAGATTTTCTCTGAGCATCTCCAAAGATGTTTCATCTTCCTTAAGTCTGTGTTGTTCTTTAACAAATTTCTCCTCCATTTCAAACAGCTCTTGTTCTCTCCTTTCTTGCTGCTCTCTACGGTTTTCCATATTTTTCTCCTGCTTTTCAGTCAGGTCTTTCACGTCCCTCTCCTTCTTCTCCAGTATCCTCTCCATTGCTTGTAGCTCATCCTTTTTACCTTCTATCTGCTGCTCTTGCACCTTTAATGTTTCCTCTCCAACCATAAGCTCTTCCGCTCTTTTCTCAATCTCTTCTCTCATCCTCATCAGATCGATCGCCAAACGTTTGTTATTCTGCCCCTCGTTTTCCAGATTCTTCTCCTCTTCTCTAATCCTGTACATTTGCATCTCCAAATCCTGCTTTTCATCTGTTAGCGCTTGTTCTCTCCTGTTCATTTCACCCTCTCTAGTTAACAGTTCCTGTTTGTTTTGTGCTAATTTCTCTTCTTTCTTTTCTACCTCCCTCTCTCTTCTGCAAAGCTCTTGTTCTCTCTCCGTCTCATGCTCTTCATGTCTTTTCTCATAATACACCTTCATGTCTTGCATATCACTCTCTTTCTCTTTCTCCTTCTCCTCCAGCAGCCGCTTTAACTCGTCTTGCTGTTGTTCCAACCCTTTAATTTCTTTCATCTGTATCTCGTAGCGCTCAACTGAAGCCTTCAACTGAGTCTGAAGTCCCTCACACTTGCACTTCAGCTCTTCCAATTCTTTCTCCAATCCTGCACTCACATTTTGTAGGACGTTGTTTCGTTCTTTCTCTTCCTTGTGCTGTTCCTCCGAGCGTCTTTCAGTGTCTGCATGTTGCTGTTGTAACTGATTAATGATATTCTCCTTCATCTCAGTTATTAGTCTCGTTTCCTCATACTGTTTCTTTATATTTTCCATCTCCTTTTCCATCACCGTATTCTTTCTTTTGTAGACCTCCATCTTTACGTCAAACTCCTCCTCTAGAAGTTTTAGTTGAGCAGCATCTTGTTCAGTATTTGCTTGAATGCTGTTTTTCAACTTTTCTATGTCTCTTATATGCTTTTCATTGATTGTTTGCAGCTGCGTGTCTTTTTCCATATCTCTCTCATTTAATTTGGTTATTTCTTCTTCTTTTGTTTGTAGCTTCTCCTCTAATTGTTTTAGTTGAGCTTCACTTTCCTCAATATGTGCTTGAATACTCTCTCTTAACTTTTCAATGTCTTTTTGTTTTTCGCCAATGTTTTCCCGCAGTGTGTTTACCTCTCTGTCTTTCTCCTGGTCTCTTGTCCTTAATTTGGTTATTTCCTCTTCTTTTATTATGACTTTGTCCTCTAAACGCTTCAATTGAGCAGCACTTTCTTCAATATTTGACTGAATGCTGTCTTTTAAATGTTCAGCGTCCTTCTGTTGGCCAATGATATTCTTCTTAAGTGTGTGAATTTCATTGTCTTTCTCCAGGTCTCTTTGTCTTAATTTGGTTATTTCCTCTTCTTTTATTTTCAGCTCTTCCTCTAAACACTTCAGTTGAGCCGCACTTTCTTTTATTTGTTCCTCGATACAGTCTCTTAACTTTTCATTGTCTTTCTGTTTTTCGCTAATGTTTTGCCTAAGTGTGCCAATTTCTCGTTCTTTCTCCTGGTCTCTCTGTCTTAATTTGTCATTTTCCTCTTCTTTTACTTTTAATTCCTCCTGATGATGTTTTAGTTGAGCTGCATTTTCTTCAATATGTGCCTGGACACTGTCTTTTATCTTTTCAATATCCCTCTGTTTTTCAGTAATGTTTTTCTTCATTGTCTCCAATTCTCTGTCCTTTTCCTGATCTCTTTGTCTCAATTTGATTATTTCATCTTCTTTTTGCTGAAGCTTCTCTTGCGTTTGAGCATTTCGATTCAGCTCTTTTTCCTTCTCTCTCATCGTTCGCTCTATTTCTTCATCTTTCCCTACAAGTTTATCTATGAGCGTGTTGTATTTCTCCACAACGTCTCCATGCATTTGTAGCACTAAGAATGTAAAACGGGACAGATATCAGTGCACCCCCCATTAAATTTCGAACTGTTAAAGTTATTGTTATTTACTTGTATTACTTTATTGCATTGTGTTCAATTTGGTGAAACTCGGAGTCGTCAGCAGGGGGCAGCCAGGAGTTGCACGGCGCATGAGTGGCTGACTAGCTAGCAGTATAGAAGTAATATTCAGCACGAGATGAAGCGCGCAAGTGCAGAGAAATGTGCTCCTTGTTTGAACAGTGATTTTTTTGTGTTTTGTACAGGTAAACTGACAATAATCTTTACACTAGTAAATTCATAACAGTATTGTATTCTTATAGAGCTGTAGTTTGTGCCTGAGATGTGAAGAAAAGCTGAGTTTTTACTGTGATTACGAGTGTCGTGCGTGAAATGGTGGACGATAGTGTTAACAACTCAACGGGGAAATTAGTAACTCTTAACGTGAACAAAACGGTGGAATAAAGGCTTAAAAAGATATATACTCGAGATGTGAGTGCGTGACGAGGGATAATTAACCAAATAGAGGTGTACGAACATTATTAAGTCGTGTGTATTGACGTGTCTGGGCAGTCTGAGTTAACGAGGCACACGTGTCTGTTATTGGTCCGTGCATAGACCTGTTACCATCATTTAGCATTACTTTGTCAGCCATTACATGTAAAAACGATTTCAGTACTGTTAAATAAGAACTCCAGTCAGATTCAGAGGTAAAACACTTTTATTAATCATTTTCTGAGTTTATAGTGAGAACACAGTAACTGTTGAACGGTTGAAACATAGTTCATGAGATAGTCAGTTCATTAGCATATTTCATGAAAGAGTAAAAACGGATTAAAAGATAATTAAAACAGTGATATGAGAGAATTAAAATATGTGTGCAGTTATCAATGCTAGAGTAATGTGAATGTAGACTAAACTATTACTGAGATCTGAATATCTACTGTTACTAATTCCAAATGCTATTTTCATGGTTATGTTTAATGATTCACTTGTATTCGTTTTAAAAAAGAGAGTTTGTACGTGAACGTACGTGATAAAGTGAGTGCAGCTCTGTGGCAGCTAGGGGAAGATTCTCTCGTTGATGTCTGCAGGTACCTGAAATGTGATAGCCTGGACAGTGGAGAGTCCCGCAGCAGGACACGGAGGGCGCTCATCACGATGGCCGAGCGTCAGTTGGATGAGCTTGAAGAGAAACTAGATGGCGATGAAGGTGAACAGTACTGTGTTGAGTTATTATCATTCATTGAAAGACAAAGTAGGGGGCGTAGTCCGGCAGATAAAGTGTACCCATCAGAGAAGCCAGCTACAAAAGAAGAACTAAAAAAAGATTTCTCGCCACACACCTCCCTTTTAAAGACTGATTCACCATTCCAGAGCCGGCTAGAGCCAGTTAGCCCATTGCCGGAGGTAACGATGCAAAGGGAGTTTAAAATGTGTGGGCAAATTGGAGAGAGTGGTCAGAGGGACAAATTGTCGTATCTCAGTTTAGTCCGCCAGATTGAGCTGGGAATACAAAAGGGGCACACACAGACTGAAGTGGTTGAGGCTGTAATCAGGGCTGTCAGTCCAGGACTGCCGTTGAGAGACATGTTAGAGATCAAGTGTGGGCTGACGCTCAGTGCACTCCTCACCATCCTAAAGGGCCACTATCGAGTAGACAGTTCGACAGAGCTTTACCACCAGCTTCTTAACATCTCCCAAGAGCCCAAAGAGACTGCCCTGAACTTTGTATTCCGTGCAATCGAGCTGAAAGAGAAACTGTTGTGGAAAGCTGCGAACGAAGACACCGATGAGCAGTACAGCAGAGCTGTCATTCAGCGCAAGTTCCTCCGCTCGATCGAAACTGGACTGTTGAGCGATTCTGTAAAGTTCCAAATTCTACCCCATCTCAGCGATGTGAGCATAACAGATGAGGAACTGATACAGCAAGTGGATGAGGCGGCCAAAGTCGAAAGTGAGAGACAAGAGAAACGGAAAAGATCTATTGCTGTTAAAACTCCCAAAGTACAAGAGCTTCAAGCAGACTCTCAGGTAAAATCCACAGCTGGCCAGAGCCCCTCTAAACACATGGAGTCTGACTCAACAGCGTCGATTAAAACAGTAAAGCGGAATGAGACTAAGCCTGACAGCATAAACGCGCAGCAGATGATGGAAGAGCTTCGTAAGGAAATGCAGCAGATGTTTCGGGCTGTAATGGAAGCAAGTCCCCGCCCTCATGGACTGAAGCCGGGAGGGAGAGGCTGCAAAAAGTGCAAGGAGGAAGGAACAGGTGAGAACTGTTCGCACTGTTTCAAATGGGCCACTTCTCTCGTGGGTGCAGAACCACGTCGGGAAACGGGCAGGGACTACTGAGGTGGGGCCAGCAGTAGTCCAAAGCCAATTGCCCCGAAACGAGCAGCCACCACCCAGCCCAGTCATGCAACTAACAACAGCCTTGGAAAAGAGAGCAGCTGGAGCCTCATCAGCTGTAAGTGTGATTAACTACATACCGCCCCGACACCAGCCACAGTTGATAAGCCTTGTGGGTAGCCGATGCATTGTGGATTGCGTTATGGACAATTGCCCAGTTAGAGCCCTGTGGGACACAGGAGCACAATCCAGCATTGTGAATGACCTCTGGCGACTGAACCACCTACCCCACACTGTTGTCAAACCCATCTCAGAGTTATTGGGGGATGAGACACTGACAGTCTTTGCTGCTAATGACACCCCCATTCCATATATCGGCTGGATTGAAGTCAGTTTCAGACTAGGCAGTGGCCACACCAAGACAAATGATTTACAAGTGCCAGTACTAGTGTCAAGCGACCCAGCAGTTGCCAGTGACCCCATTATCGGTTACAACGTCATTGAGGCCATCCTCAACAGAAAAGAGGAAGACACTGAAGGTGAAAGGAAGCAGCTGGCACACAAAGTGAGTAAAGCTTTTGCGATAACAGTGAAGACTGCTCATCGTGTGGTGAAGTTGATGCAGAACGCTGATTCAGAGACTGGAGTAGTTCGTACTGGCGGAAAAAGAGTACCCATACCAGCAAAACAAGTCACCACTGTCTATATAAGAGCGCATGTAAGTTCACGAGCCCAAGGCCAACAGATGTTCTTTTCACCTGACATGCTTAATCCTCCACCAGAAGGCATGATATACAATGATGTACTGGTGCAGATCCCAGAAAAAAGAGTGCCATACATACCCATCTCCATGACCAACACTACGGATCGCACCATCTATCTCGACCGTCACAGAGTGATTGGTCACCTGGAGCCCATCAAGACCGTATACACAGCACCTGTGCGAACAGAGAATGAGACGACAGCCATAATGAAGGACAACGAAGAGACAAAGTCTAGCGAAGCAAGTAGAACACAGCCAGATAACAAGCAGGCAGGAAGACCAATGTCATGGGACCCCCCTGTAGATCTCTGTCATCTCCCAGAAGGACAGCAGGAGGCGGTAAGGAGGGTGTTGAGGGAGGAATGTGAAGCCTTTTCCTTTGACAGTGATGATGTGGGCTGTATACCATCCCTCAAGATGCATATAACCCTCCAAGATACCAGCCCTGTCCAAAAGACCTACATGTCTGTCCCAAAGCCTCTTCACAATGAGGTTAAGGAGTACTTGCAGGATCTATTGAGAAGAGGGTGGATCACACACTCTCGATCCCCTTATTCATCGCCAGTGGTGTGTGTCCGTAAGAAGGACGGCAGTCTTCGTCTCTGTGTTGACTTCAGAGAACTCAACCGTAAGTCAGTCCCCGACCGCCATCCGATACCGAGGATTCAGGATATGTTGGATGCTTTGGGTGGAAGCTCGTGGTTCTCGGTCTTAGACCAGGGTAAAGCGTACCACCAGGGTTATCTGGATGAGGAGAGCCGCCCTCTCACAGCTTTCATCACACCCTGGGGGCTTTATGAATGGGTGCGCATACCCTTTGGTCTGAGCTCGGCACCCGCAGAGTTTCAGAGGAATATGGAGCACTGTTTGGCAGACCTGAGAGACACAATTTGCCTCCCATACCTTGATGACAACCTGGTACACAGTAGGAGTTTTAAGGAGCACTTGGAGCACTTGGAGCACATCCGTCTTGTTCTCCAGCGTTACAAGGAACATGGTGTGAAGCTGACCCCAAATAAATGTGAGCTGTTTAGATCAAGTGTGAGGTTTCTTGGCAAGTTGGTGACAGGAGAGGGTTACACAATGGACCCTGCAGAGATGGCTCCGGTGCAGGCGTTAAAAGAGAAGACCCCTGCCACAGTGGTTGATGTGCGCCAGATCCTTGGGTTCCTCTCCTACTTCAGACCCTTCATCCCCAATTTCTCCCGTGTGGCCCACCCGCTGTATAACTTACTCACTGTCCCCAACCCCGAGAAGTGCACTCCAGACCCGACTGTGAAAAAGCCCCGTAAAACAGGAAAGAAAAACAAGGGTCACTTACCTTGCAGATACCTGTACAGTGGACCAACTCTCACCAGGAAGTACTGAACCAGTTAATAGATGCACTCACAAAGCCCCCTGTCCTTGGATATCCGGATTTCACCCAGGCATTCGTATTACATTGTGACGCATCCCAAGTTGGTCTGGGCGCGGTGTTATACCAGAGACAGCAGGGGAAAATGAGAGTGATCGCCTATGGCTCCCGCACCCTGAGTCCAGCAGAGAAGAGGTACCATCTGCACTCTGGAAAGCTAGAGTTTTTAGCGTTGAAGTGGGCCATCTGCGAACGTTTCCGGGATTATCTTTACCATGCCCCCTCATTTGTGGTATATACAGATAATAACCCACTAACATATGTACTCACCACCGCAAAACTCAACGCAACAGGACACAGATGGGTGGCGGAGTTGGCCGATTATAACTTTACCATCCGGTACCGCCCAGGCAAGAACAACTCCGATGCAGATGGGTTGTCACGGATGCCCTTGGATATTGAGGACTACATGCGTTGCTGTACGGCTGAGGCCAGTCAAGATGTAATCAGTGCATCCATGGAGAGGGTCATAACGGAAAGGAGAAACCCTGGCCGGGGTGTGGGGTTGATTCAGGTCAGTGCTTTGAGCATGGTGAAGGACAGTGAAACCAGCCAACCTCTCACCGCGGATCAAATTCGCAAAGCACAGGAGGAGGATGAAATCCTGTCGAGAGTCCTCTGGTACAAGTCACAGAGCAAGAGGCCGAGTAGAACTGAAGTGAAAACAGAGAACCCTGCAGTGGCCATACTGCTGAAACAATGGCTCAAGGTTCAAGTTGGTCCAGATGGTGTCTTGCGCCGCAGAACTTCCCGTCGAGAACAACTGCTGCTCCCCAAAGCTTATCATCCGCTGGTCTTCAAAGAACTACACCAGGACATGGGTCACTTGGGGGTCGAAAAGACGCTTGACCTGATTCGAGAACGGTTCTACTGGCCACAGATGAGCAAGGATGTTGAACATTTTGTCAGTAATGTGTGCGAATGTCTCAAGAAGAAGAAGCCGAGTAAGCAGAGCCGTGCACCTCTGGTGCCCATCCAGACCACTTATCCCTTCCAGCTCGTCTCCATAGACTTCCTGCATTTGGAGAAATGCAAGCATGGCTATGAGTATATATTAGTGGTAATGGACCATTTTACGAGGTTTGCGCAGGCCTACGCGACAAGGAATAAATCGTCCAAAACAGTAGCTGACAAGATTTTCAATGACTTTGCACTCAAGTTCGGGTTTCCAAGCAGACTACATCACGACATGGGCAAAGAGTTTGAGAACAGACTGATGGCTAGCTTAAAAAAACTCTCTGGCATCCAGGGCTCGCACACAACACCATATCACCCCCAGGGTAACGGGCAGGTGGAAAGGTTTAACCGTACCCTGTTGTCCATGCTGTGTACCTTGGAGCAGTGTTAATTTCGTTGACGAATAATTTTCGTCATAATTTTCGTCAACGACCTTTTTTCACTGACGAAAACGAGACGATAACTAAATAAAAACTAGTGTTAGATGACAAAAACTATAACGAAAATCAACTGTCATTTTCGTCAACAAATAAAAACGAGACAAAAATGTTAAGGAGGGACGATTAGGGAAGAGATGGGGTCAGAACTGATGTCCGTGCACATTTGATTTGGACGTGCTGATCTAACCGCTGGAAAAAACGGCGCTGTTGCGCTTCTACAAGCTCACGCAAGCATCCCCAATCCAGCGCTCCAGAGCGGCTCAATCGATGAATAACACACATTTATGCCAGGATATTGTTTATGGACTAATGCTGATGAATAATGACAATGTTTACTTTACGATGTGTATATAGTAATACGTTTTAGACGGTTGTAGCATATTTTATCTCCTCATTTAAACTTGAATGAGCTCCTACAACTACAATAGAGGCTCAGACATTTCAAAATAAGAGTCTCTGTGTATTTCCAGCTGGTTTATAATTAAAAGTCACGCATTATATATTCGTTTTTGCTTACACAATAAACTGTATTTAGTTTCATTCCCATTTAATTCATAGTCAGGAGGAAAGACCAGTATTTAACACATATTAAATAAAGTATCAGGGTTATAATAGTTAACTAAAATCATTTAAAAAAATCTTTGTTACTTAAAATTAAATAAATGTTAACTGAAATTAAAAAAATAAATAAAAAAAGTTATTTGAATCTTTAGCTTAACATGATATAGGCTACTAACTAAAACAGAAATACAAATTTTTTCTGTTTTAGATACAAACTATATAGATGTTTTTAAAAACAAACAAAAAAGTGAATTGAGCTCTCTTTTGTGAATTTTTTATGTTAAAAACAAAATGATGTCAAAATGTCAGTTCAAGTGACAGTCGGTTATGTAATACTTAAATGCTTAATGGATTACAATTTAACTAAACTCATTATATTTTAGGAGACTAACTCTACTGTAGATTTAGTCGACTAAAATCTTATGATATTTAGTCGACTAAAATTTTATGATATTTAGTCGACTAAAACTAGACTAAAACTAAAAACAATTCAGGTGACTAAAATATGACTAAAACTAAATGGCATTTTAGTCAAAAGACTATGACTAAAACTAAATCAAAATATGCTGTCAAAATTAACACTGCCTTGGAGGACGAGGAGAAGGAGGATTGGAAGGAGTCCCTCGCGAAAGTTGTCCACGCGTACAACTGCACAAAGAATGAGGCAACGGGTTACGCGCCTTATTTCCTTACCTTTGGACGTTCTCCTCGCCTGCCTATTGATCTTTTATTCAATCTGGAAAAAGATGAGGCCCAGGACACCTATGATGACTACGTGAGTCTTTGGAAGACGAGAATGCAAGAGGCATACCAGATTGCGGCAAAAACAGCTGTCAAGGGGGCGGTTCGGGGAAAAGTCCTCTACGACAGAAAAGTACAGGGGAGAGACCTTCACCCCGGCGACAGAGTTCTCCTCAGAAACCTCACTCCCAGAGGGGGTCCTGGAAAGATCCAGTCCTACTGGGAGGGCCAAGTGTACAAGGTGAAGGAGAGGAAAGCTGATGGCAGCCCAGTTTATGAGATCAGTCCAGAAAATGGTAAAGGAAGAGACAGAGTGGTTCACAGAAATCTTCTGCTGCCCTGTGATTTCCTTCCCCTTGACCAGCCACCAGCAGAGATTCGTCAGCCACAGAAGGACTCCCAGGGCTTTCCAAAGGAAAGAACCAAGCTAGAACGACAGCATCGGCAACAGCTAGAGCAGAGTGATACCTCCAGTGACGAATACAGTGGCAACTACCAGTGGCATCTCAGACCTGGCCGAGGGAGACGGCAAAGACAGGGTTTACTGAATCCTCTAGCAGAGCCTTTTCAGCCTCAGCAGAGTCCTCAGCGTCACGAAGAGGATGTGCCACTACATAGCGATGAGGATGTGCCACTACAATCTCAGAGACCTGATGTGAGTTCTGACAGGTCTGAGAATGTTGAATCAGAGGCCGATCCGCTGGTTCGGACGCTAGGAGAGCGACAGGCGGTAGGACTGCGACCCCAGAGACTGAGACATCAGCCTGTTGTACTAAGTTATGATACATTGGGTCAACCGTCCTTGGTAAAAAGAGTCTGTAAGGTAACAGAGAGCCAGATAACTCAGACTAAGGGTTACTGGAGGCCTTGGATGGCTGAGGTGTTCTAAAGAAATGTTCACTTGTTCCCAGAAATGTCAGGAGACATTTAATTTTGTGGGGGAGAGTGTAGCACTAAGAATGTAAAACGGGACAGATATCAGTGCACCCCCCTTTAAATTTTGAATTGTTAAAGTTATTGTTATTTACTTGTATTACTTTATTGCATTGTGTTCAATTTGGTGAAACTCAGAGTCGTCAGCAGGGGGCAGCCGGGAGTTGCACGGCGCATGAGTGGCTGACTAGCTAGCAGTATAGAAGTAATATTCAGCACGAGATGAAGCGCGCAAGTGCAGAGAAATGTGCTCCTTGTTTGAACAGTGATTTTTTTGTGTTTTGTACAGGTAAGCTGACAATAATCTTTATACTAGTAAATTCACAACAGTATTGTATTCTTATAGAGCTGTAGTTTGTGCCTGAGATGTGAAGAAAAGCTGAGTTTTTACTGTGATTACGAGTGTCGTGCGTGAAATGGTGGACGATAGTGTTAACAACTCAACGGGGAAATTAGTAACTCTTAACGTGAACAAAACGGAGGAATAAAGGCTTAAAAAGATATATACTCGAGATGTGAGTGCGTGACGAGGGATAATTAACCAAATAGAGGTGTACGAACATTATTAAGTCGTGTGTATTGACGTGTCTGGGCAGTCTGAGTTAACGAGGCACACGTGTCTGTTATTGGTCCGTGCATAGACCTGTTACCATCATTTAGCATTACTTTGTCAGCCATTACATGTAAAAACGATTTCAGTACTGTTAAATAAGAACTCCAGTCAGATTCAGAGGTAAAACACTTTTATTAATCATTTTCTGAGTTTATAGTGAGAACACAGTAACTGTTGAACGGTTGAAACATAGTTCATGAGATAGTCAGTTCATTAGCATATTTCATGAAAGAGTAAAAACGGATTAAAAGATAATTAAAACAGTGATATGAGAGAATTAAAATATGTGTGCAGTTATCAATGCTAGAGTAATGTGAATGTAGACTAAACTATTACTGAGATCTGAATATCTACTGTTACTAATTCCAAATGCTATTTTCATGGTTAGATTCACTTGTATTCATTTTAAAAAAGAGAGTTTGTAATACTTTAATGATTGTATTCATCAGACCTTTCCTTTTATGTCGTTTTATAGCGGGCACAGCACATGTTTAGATCTATGTTAATGTTTGTGTATATAGGGCATGTATTTCTTGAGAATTGAGTACTGTATAAAGAGTAATGCGCCTAATGTTACGTACTAGCTTAGACATCTGCACTATCAGACATGTGATTTGTTTATGATAGTTTGTGAAGATATCAGAGGATAAGAGTATAGAAGTAATATTCAGCACGAGATGAAGCGCGCAAGTGCAGAGAAATGTGTTCCTTGTTTGAACAGTGATTTTTTTGTGTTTTGTACAGATAAATAAATGTGTTGCCCCAGGAAGTGACATCGCTTCATTCCTAAAAGTGTAACACATTACTCTCTCGGGTTCTGTTGTTTTCACTTGCTCCAGATAGGTCATTCGTAGCTGCTCCATCTCTTTTGTCATCATCTCTGTTACCTCTCTCAGCTTGTCCATCTCTTTCTCTTTCTTCTCAACCTTTTCCCTGAATCTCTCGCTTTGTTCTTTTTCTCTGGCTTCGGCCTTCAGTTTCACCTCCTCGATTTCTCTTATATTGTTTTCAATTTCATTGTCCTTCTCTATCAGTTTGCTCTCCATCTCTTGCTTTTGCTGCCTGGCCTCTTCTTCATACCTGCGTTGCGATGCATCCATCTCTTTTTGAGTTTCCTCAGCCTTTCCTCTCATCCTATCATTGTCTTTTTCAGCGTCCAACATTTTGTTTTTAAGTTCATTCATCTCGTTCATGTGTGCTCGCTGAATTTCGGCCTCTCTCTCTTTTCGCTCTTGCTCTTTCACTCATCCAATTTCTCTTTAAGTTCTTCCCCCTCACGCTCTTGTTCCTCTAATCTCATTAGCATTTGCTCTTTCTCTTTCAGACCCTGATGGTGTGTCACCATGACTTTGCTTATTTCAGCGCTCAGCTCTTGTATCTCTCGCTCCTTGTCTTCCGTTAACCACGCCATCCTCTCCTCCAGCTCGCCCATCACACTTCTCCTGTCATCTTCGCCCCTGTATGGCGCCTCTTCCCTCTCTGCCTTCCCGGGAGATTGTACTTTGTCCTTTTTGCGTCTTTCGAAGAACCAGCGAATGCTCCTGACCTCTCGTTCCTTCATCTTCTTCAGTTCTTCTTCCTGCCGTTGAAGTTTCTCACTAAACTCCTTGAATTTCAGCTGAAATTTCTTATTTTTTTGTCTTCCTAACTCTTGAATCTCATGCACTAGTGGCGAGAAGGCTTCGCATTGATTTCCCGCCACCATCTTTTCAACCTTCTCCAGAAGTTCGGTTATTCGTGTCTTGGAATTCTGAGATTCCAAATAAGAATTGCTGCTGATGACGTGGAACCTATTTGAACATCGATCCACCAGCCAGCGAAGTTCCTTTCCTCCTCCTTGGATGTGCTGCTCAATCGTGACTCCCTCTCGTAGCTGGTCGCCCCTCGTGAACAGAAGAAACGTATGTCTCCAAACCGTCTCCCCCAGAATCTCCAAGTGCTCTCGCACCGACTGGGCTTGGACGAGCGTGTCCACTCTCAACGTCAAAAGAAACGCATGAGGTCCGGGAGGACACAGCGCCACGCTCATTCCAATCTCTCGCTTCACTCTCTCTGGAGTTGTTCCCTCTGGTCCGCCCTCCCATCCAGACACATCCACCACCGTCACCAGTCTGTTAGAAACCTCCGTCTGCTGTCTTGAACACTCCTCCGTCGCCTGTCTGCTTTGAAAGTATCCTGGTCATCCGAGGATGGCGTTCCCAGTCAAGCTTTTCCCCGTCTCTCGCTCTCCCAGCAGAACCTGTCTCAGCTCCGGGAGACACCGTGAACCTCTGGAGAAGAGATTCTTCTCATCCAGGTCTTCAGCTTGAGGATTATCATCTAGCAGGGACAGGAGACACAATACACAGAAACAACAAAATTAAGCTGCATTTGTGAATAATGGCTTTTTTAAAAATATTATTTAGGGTGTGAACATCCAAAACAATGCTGTATTCTGGGCTAAATGCGCTCATTGTATGTGCGTAGCTACATATAATGGTATTTTGACCAGCTGAGAACTCGTGAAGAGCTTATAAAATGTGTAAAGGAGTCAAAACAGTGACAGGAATCCCTTGACAAATCTGCTGCGAGGAGATGCAGTTCTGACACCTGTACCGAACTGTGATGGGCAAAATCGCAACTTTGACCAGAAAAAAAGGTATGCTTGAGCATTCTGTCCTTTTTAGGGTCGCATCTGGTGACATCATGTCCCGTTTTGGGTTCATATTTCAGTTGAACCGCACCAGAGTTTTTTGAAAGTGAACTGAGACTTATCTTTTCAGTGGTGTCGGTTCACTTGTTTGTTGCACACCAGGGTTGGATGGCAGCGTTCACACTTATTCAAATGAGCCGCACTAACAGAGTAATCATACAAAGTGTGGCAGGGTGGTGAAAGGGGCAAAAGTTGCACACCAATGTACAACTACTACAAGCAGACTACGCCACCCCGTTTCTATGAACGTTTCTGTGATACCCAAAATAGGGCACACAGGTGACGACAAGAGACGTGGATATAAATACAAAATTTCTTTATTTCACAATTATAATAATTATTTAAATTGTGGAAAAGTGTTGATCAGACCAAAAAAAGAAAATTAACTCAAGAAAACTTTCAGGCTGAGGCTTACCAGTAGGGCGGCTAGCTGAACAGTGCGTATCCTAAGACACCACAAAAGGGAAACAAAAGGGAAAATTAAACAGAAGTAACAAATAATCAGGTTTCAAATTAAATCACATGAAATTCACCAGAATGGACAACGAACACGCTGCTGGTGGCAATATAACAACAGGTGGGGCTAACGTGCACCATTAATGGCACATCTCACATTAAGTGACGGCTCAGACTAGCCACCCTTCACCTAGGCCACCAGCATGAGCGTAAAGCAAAAACAAAACATCATTAATCAAATTCTGAAACGGTCAATAGCAGCAGAACAAAACAGTGCGGTCTCGGTGTCGTCTAAGGAGCGTTTTCGCTGCCGTCCACAGAACCGAAGTGTTCGCGAGCAGTTGCACCACTAAAATAGACAGATTTACAAAATCAGTTAAAACACCCAAACCCACGATGCTCAAGGGGCCAGATATACGTACCCAGAAGTAGCTTGCTAAGCACACAGGTTCAATCACTCACAACGTTATCTGTAGGTATTTAACGAAGACGAAACTGCTAACATGCAGACGCTGCATAAGAGCACACACCTAGGCTGCAACACGAGCAAAGCACAAGTTACTACGAGTCACACCACAACACACATTAATACAGTAGAGTTACCATACCTGGGGTTAAAGAGAGCCTGTACCCATTGGCAAAGTCACACCAGCAGTAACCTGGCTATAACAAAATAGACATGCTTAACTGGTGCATTGGCACTAGCAGAAACGTTAGCCAAACAGCTAGGTACATACCTCCCGCAGAGCTGCGCGCGCACACACCCACACCACAATGATACGCACCCAGGTGACAAAACTCCGCCTTAAATATGCCAGGAATGGCAGTGATAGGCTGTCACACCCACCATTCAGGTAACAACTATTGTCAATAGGGCGGGACCTAGACTGCACTGCTACAATCTACCCCTAGCTCTTGCATCATCGTCCCGATGATGGATCCATTCCACTATAACCCCGGGATGACTCAATACCAGGGCCTGAAAAGGGCAGAAACAGCATTCGACACAGAAGGAACCATAGAAACGTCCCCCCTCCCTATTGACTATGTTGCACTCCGGAGGCCCGTCAAACAGATTACTGTAAAACACAGGAAGAAATGAAAAGGACGGGAGAGTCGCGTCTGCTCTTTTTCACAGCTCCTCTGTTAATGTGTTTATTTGTGCACAATCAATTTCCAGTACATACAATTACTTTTAAAGCTTTTCTTCACATTCTATTCTCCCTTTCCATCACGTTAGTGTCACAATAGATTTCTTTTTAACATTTTCCTTGTCTCATGTCTTCAATTTATCTTTTGTTGACACCTGAATACTCAATAGACATTTTATATACATCAATATTCATTTTTAGAGACAATATGACTTAGAATTGGTCTTACTCAATATATATATATATATATATATTATAAAAGTGTATATTTTAAACCACTTCCTTCTCACAAATACTGTAAAATACAAGTTACTATTTTTTTTCTCACATAGGAGAGCATTTACAGTGGAAGAACACAGATTGAGTGGCTTTTCACTCTTCCCTCAGCGACTGGTCACGTGACCACCAAGCGCGCCAAACGCGATCACAGAATGAGCTTCCCAGAGACATTTAACGCTCTATTTTAACACATTAACTCAAACAATTAAACATTTTACAACCCAAAAACGATTAATAAAACTCTATAGTTAGATATAATGATCACTGGAGCATATTTAGAGAATTTTCCTCAAGTTAGAGAGAGAACATACATTACAAAACAAAACGTCATCAGCTAAATCACATTCAACACCTTACATTCCTCATACATCAAAATAGTGCAATCACTGTTATATATTTAACGGTTTCTCCTATAATGTCCGTGTTTTTACCTGTAAAACACAGGAAGAAATGAAAAGGACGGGAGAGTCGCGTCTGCTCTTTTTCACAGCTCCTCTGTTAATGTGAGGGAGCATGCGCAGTTCACCAGTCCGTTCGCGACTCCCGGGTCAGAATGTCAAAATAAGAGTCCCCTTTTTTTTCTCTTTGATTCAATAAACATCAGGTTAATTTGCACACAGCATAGGAGAACAATGCAATCATTAAACTTATAACACTATAGAGTTGAGGGAAAATAAAAAAAATACACAATTGTATACATACTTTGTGTGTATCACACTCTCCCTGACAAAATAAGAAAAGCTCCAGTGATCAACCGTTTACCTCCTGTGTATGTGCAATCAACACTAAGGCGCAGTGAAATTGAAAGGCAAGTATGTGTGAGGAGTGTATGGATAACCAATTTGTGGTAGGCAACTATTCAAACCCCAAACAGGTATGTGGGTGATTGGGTAAGCTGTCACTGCATTAAGTGTGGGGTATGGCTGTAGCACAGGCTGACCAAAGTTGTCATAAGTGTAAATCTGTCTTGGCCTTTTCTCCCTTGTAGACCTTCTTACTGTAGCTTCACTCCCTTCACTTTGACTTGCTTCTCTCTCTGGCTCGACACAAGCAACTGCTTCCCTCTCCTCATCCACATCGTCTTCCACAGGTGGTACCAGGTAAGTATTTGGTTCTCTTTCTGACAAATTTTCCAGTACCCTTGATTCATCCCGTCTGTGTATTTGATTGTATTCTTCCCTTACAGTTACTCGCTCGGGTAGATGGCTATTCCCTGGTTCCATTCTGCTGACTGGGATCCTCAACCAGTATCCCCCTCCGCTATTTTCTTCATCGGAGTCCGTCGTGTCACTGTCTCTGATGCTTTCTTTGTTGTGTGTCTGACTCCTTGTCTTTCTCTGTTTTCCAGGTTTCGGCGATCGAGGTGTCATCGTGGGAGCTTCCACAGGTAAGTCATTGACCAGCAGTAGTAGGTTCCGATGTAGCGTCCTGGTTTTGTTACAGTCTCCATTCTCAGGATAAACTACATAGACTGGGTTGTCAGAGACTTGACACTTCACCACGTAGACTACTTTTTCCCAGTAGGATCGTAACTTCCCTGGCCCTCCTCGTTCTCCAAGGTTTCTGACGAGCACTCTGTCTCCCGCCTTCAGTAACACTCCTCTGGCTTTTCGGTCGTATTGAGCCTTCCCTCTCGCACTTGCTTGACGACTGTTTCCCTCAGCAATTTTGTATGCCTCTGCCATTCGTGTCGCCCACTGACTTGCATACCCCTTTGGTGTGACTCCATCCGTTGGCTCCACCAGACCAAAGATCAGATCAACTGGAAGGTGAGGATGCCGCCCGTATAATAGGTAAAATGGAGAATACCCAGTAGACTCGTGCCGCGTACAGTTGTAGGCATGCACGATTTGAGGTAAGTGCTCTTTCCACCTTTCTTTTTCTTTGTCTGCCAGTGTCCTCAACATCTGTAGTAGAGTCCGACTGAACCTCTCCACTGGGTTTCCTTGGGGGTGGTATGGTGATGTTCTAGAGTGGCCAATTCCAGCAAACTGTTGGAGAGTGCGAAACAGTTCATTCTCAAACTCACGGCCCTGGTCATGATGTAACTTGGCCGGGTACCCAAAGCGCGGAATGTAGTCTTGGAACAAACGTTCGGCTGCAGTCCGTCCTGACTTGTTCTTGGTTGGGTAAGCTTGGGCGAACCTTGTGAAATGGTCCATGACGACCAGGATGTATTCATATCCTCCACGGCTCGGCTCCAAGTGCAGGTAGTCAATGCAGACAAGCTCCATAGGTGAGTGTGTTGTGATGCTACCCATGGGTGCGCGAACATGTACAGTCGGTTTCTTTTGTTTTATACACGGGCACTTTCTGGTCACATATTCTTCCACTTCGACTTTCATGTATGGCCAGTAGAACCGTTCTCTCGCCAAGTGCAACACTCGCTCTGTACCTACATGTCCCATCTTGTCATGGAGGTGCTCGAGTGCAAGCTTTTTGTACTTGCTCGGCAAGACAAGCTGTTTTCTCTCTCTCGTTCGTCGATATAGGAGTCCTCCCTCAAGATGTAGTTTGTTCCACTCGTATATCAGCTTTCTGCTCATTCCTGTCAAACCTCCCCTCATCTCATCTGTGAGATTGACACCATCCTCCTTCCACTGTCTCACTTGAGAGATTACAGAATCTTCTTTCTGGGCTTGAATCAGCTCATCTGGTCCTATTGTTGGCAAAAAGGTGTTGGGTTGACATGGTTCATCCTCCCCAGTGGACATATACAGGGCAGCGACCCAGGCCACGTCCTTCATCTTTGACACATGACTGCCCTCCCACGCTGCTTGTATTGCCCCCACAGGTAGCTCTTCCGTGCACTCCGATGCATATGCTTCAATGTCCAGAGGGAGACGAGACAAGGTATCTGCGTCGATGTTGACTTTCCCTGGCCGGTACTTGACGTCGAACCGGAAGTTAGACAGCTCCCCGACCCACCGATGGCCTACTGCGTTGAGCTTTGCTGTGCTCATCACGTATGTCAGGGGGTTGTTGTCGGTGTACACTGTGAAGTGTGGGGCGTAGAACAGGTAGTCCCGGAACTTCTCGCAGACTGCCCACTTCAATGCCAGGAACTCAAGTTTACCACTGTGTAATCGATAGTTCCTCTCTGTCGTTGTCAATGTTCTGGACCCATATCCTATTACTCTCAACCTCCCGTCTTGTCGCTGATATAGGATGGCCCCTAGGCCCCTTTCGGATGCGTCAGTGTGGAGCGTGAATGGTAAGTTGAAGTCTGGATAGGCCAGTATAGGTGGGCTTACTAACATACCAATTAGTTCTTCCAAGATCTGTTGGTGGTCCCTAGTCCATTCTACTGGAGATCTGGAGGGAACTTGTGGACCTTTGGCTTTCTTCTTGCTGTGAGTATCCTGTGTTGTCCCAGGCTTGGCCTGCAGTAGCTCGTACAAGGGTTTTGCTACCCTGGAGAAGTCTTGGACGAAGGCACGGTAGTAGCTGAGGAACCCGAGTAGCCTCCTCACATCCCCCACTGTCTGAGGAGTCCTGGTCACTAAGGATTGGACGGCCTCCAGGTCCTTAGGATCTATCCGTACTCCTTCAGCTGACACTAGCCGTCCGACGTACCTGACTTCACTCCGGAACATTTCACACTTTTCAGGCTTCAGCTTTACACCGTGATGCTGGAGGGCCCTCAACACTCTCCGGGTACTCTCAACATGCTCCTCGAAGGACCTTGCATAGCATAAAACATCATCTAAATACGGAATGCAGCACTCATCCCTGAGCGAATCCAGCATTTCTTCCATACTGCGTTGGAAGGCAGCAGGCGCATTAGACAATCCAAAGGGAATTCGGACCCACTCATAAAGTCCCCAGGGTGTGATGAATGCTGTCATGTGTCTGGATCCTTCTGCGATGTACCCCTGGTGATATGCTTTACCTTGGTCGAGGATGCTGAACCAAGAGTATCCCCCAAGCGTGTCAATCAGATCCTGGATCCTAGGCAATGGATGACGGTCAGGGATGGTCTTCTTGTTCAGGAGACGATAATCAACACAAAGCCTCAGCTTGCCATCTTTCTTACGGACACAGACTACTGGAGCGGCATATGGGGACTTTGATTTAACAATCCATCCTTTTGCTAGAAGATCTTGTATGTAGCTCTTCACCTCGTTGAACAAGGGTTTTGGTACTGAAGAATATGCCCTCTGAACTGGGATGTCATCCTTAAGTGTGATTGGCATCTGCAAGCTGGGTATGCATCCAATATCATTGTCATCTCTGCTAAAAGCACCAGACTCCTCGTACAACATCCTCTGAACTACCACTCGTTGGCCTTCCTCCAGATGGTCCAAGTTGACAGGTGGATACCACAATGATGTTTTGACCTCATCTTCTCGTGTGGTCGCAGTTTGGATCGTTGCTGTCTGCGTCAGCTCACTTGTTTTTCCAGACTCCACTAATATCCTTTCAATCTGTTGTAAGGTTCCAATCACTGTGCCACGGGGCAAGGTCACATCAACCACTGTGTTATTTCCAATGGGTATGGAAACATAAGGGTCACTTTGGGGTTGTATCTCTAAGAGTCCCTCTCCAATGTCCAACGATCTTAAATGTTCACTATTTTCATGAGGCTCAAACAAGACCACGGAGTCAGACTGTGCCATCTTTAAAGGAATTCTGCACTTCATCCAAGTCACCTGTCCTGCCCGGATAACTACCCCTCTCGGACCAACCTTCAAGTGCCCGTCTCCATCATCTTCTTCAGTAGCTTTGATCACCTTGACTAAAGTTTGTGCCTTTTCACAAGGGATATCAATGGCTCCAGCCAGTAGTGAGGTAAGTGTTGGCATCAGTTGCTCAGACTGACCCTGAATCAGTTCTTCAATCAAGTTGAACCCCAGTAGTGGTCTCTCAATTGGCATTCTACTCACCAGGAATGGGACATTAATAGATAAACTTGGGTCCTCATTTCCTAGCAGGTTAACGGTGATGACTGCCCAGCCGTCAAATGGGATAACGTCCCCATTTACAGCATAGACCTTCAAATCATCTGGGCATCCGAGAAGCTCCCGAAGTGGCCTCACCTCAACACTTGGCAAATACTTCTCTTTCCACACACGGTCCACCATGCTGACTTGGGCACCGGTGTCGAGTAATGCCCTCACTGTCAAGCCATTCAAGTTGCACTGGGTCAGTGCCTTGCTTCCAATCAGTTTGATTATGTCGTCATTTTTGGTCTTACAGGGACCCAGAATGCTTGTTCCTTGACTCCTGGACCTCATTTCATTAATGGATTTATTTGTTTGTCTCTGATACAGGCGTTGATGTCCTAACACTCCACCACTAGGTCTGGTAGGCTTCAGGGGAGTAATGTCTGACTGGGGCATTTGCTGTGCGGTCACTGGTCGCCCCTTTGCAGTGGCCGGCTCCCGTTTCCCTGCCGCTGAGGTCGTCGTAGACACCCCACTGCACGGTGTCCATCCTCTCCACAGATGAAACAGTGTGCACAGTCCTGCCGGCCTTCATCTGCACATCGTGGGCAGCCTCGCAAACGACTCACTCGGCGAAAGGATGGTTGGCTGGCAGAGCGTTGGCAGTCACCCTCAGTTCGGGTTGGCATGGAATGGTGTATAGCGTCTACCATGCTGGTTAGAGCATCAATCCTGGCAGTGAGATGCTTAATCTGGTCGTCTTGAACTTTTTGTGTAGCAGAACCTTTTGCAGCTCTTACATCTCTGTCTGTTTCACCGCTAACTTGGGCACTACTAGCCATGGATGGTTTTGCTCTGGTTGGTGGGCCCAGTCGCCGCTGCCTCTCATTCTCATCACTTGTGATCTTCATAACATGCCTGAGGATAGCGTCATCAGTTACATCACTATTGGCTAACAAGGGTTTCAACTCGCTACGAATGTCTTTGCAACGGTGGCTTAGTCCCTGGTAGACAGTGTGTAAGAACACATCCTGCACAGTAGCTGCACTATACTTCCTGTCTGAGTCAGCTTGTTTCGCAGCAAAGAGTATTTTTTGTTTCAACCCCATGACCCTGTATAAGAACTGCTGGGGTGTTTCGTGTTCACTCTGCTTGGTGCACATCAGTTCTTGGAACAGCTCGGTGCTATTTCGGTCCCCCAAGTGTGATTGTAAGAAACCTTTTAGCTCATCTACAGTCATGTCATCTTTGTTCATCAGCATATCTTTAAAGATGCCTGGCTTGATAATTCGCAGCACACCTCTGACAATGTCGGCATTGCTGAAGTTCTCTTTTAGGCCGCTGTCTATTTGCCTGCACACATTGTGATACGTGATGTCTGACGAGTGGTCCCCAATCTGGCCTCCATGTATCTTAAACTCACGGGGCTGGATATACTGAAACCCCCCCATCGGGAGCGCAAAGTCAGGAACTACACGTTTGGGCTGCTCAGTCTGGTTCACGTGTGCTGTAGTGGCGCCCCCCTGTGTTAAAGTGTGAGTCAAGTTAATGTTCTGGCTCTGTGTCGGTGTCATGTACTGTTGTATCTTTCTGCCAATTTCTTTATACTCCGCTAACATTTTATGTATTTCTGTGTTTGTTTCAGGTATGGCCCCCTTAATACCCCCTGAGTCAGGTGCAACATGTAGTGGTGTCAGGTAGGTGTCATCAGTGGAGGGTGGATGTAACACATGTGTAAGGTGAGTGTTTGTATCAACATCAGGTGTAGTTGTGCAAACCTGTTTTGCTGATTTTATCATATCTTGCAATGACAACAGTTCACTCATACCTTGGTCCTCAGTCTCTAGCAAAAGTTCACTGGACATGAAAGCGTTGATATGGTCAAAACAAACCCCACTGTCCTCCAGATCCAGTTCACTGGTGGCATGTCTAGGTGTTGACCCGATAACTTTGGCGATGCGGAACAGTTCGTCAGCAGGTAAGGAAATTAATTCTCTCTTGATGTCCCACACCAGCTGCTTCCTTGCACGATCCGCCATTATGTCACCTTCTGTCGTTCCCTCTGTGGTAGCCTCAACCTCAGGATAAAGACAGCGCCCACAGATTGCCTGGCACACGCCCTCTTGTCTCGTTGTCCCGTGGATGTAGCAGCCGCCGGCCTCTAGCCCCAACGCCGCCTGGTCCCAACGGTTCTGGAATCTTTGGATCCGCCTCCTAGCGTCACATGGAGTGGATCCCGGACGAGCCCCCAAGAATCTGTTGCAGGCCCCGCCTCCGGAGGCCCGTCAAACAGATTACTGTAAAACACAGGAAGAAATGAAAAGGACGGGAGAGTCGCGTCTGCTCTTTTTCACAGCTCCTCTGTTAATGTGTTTATTTGTGCACAATCAATTTCCAGTACATACAATTACTTTTAAAGCTTTTCTTCACATTCTATTCTCCCTTTCCATCACGTTAGTGTCACAATAGATTTCTTTTTAACATTTTCCTTGTCTCATGTCTTCAATTTATCTTTTGTTGACACCTGAATACTCAATAGACATTTTATATACATCAATATTCATTTTTAGAGACAATATGACTTAGAATTGGTCTTACTCAATATATATATATATATATATTATAAAAGTGTATATTTTAAACCACTTCCTTCTCACAAATACTGTAAAATACAAGTTACTATTTTTTTTCTCACATAGGAGAGCATTTACAGTGGAAGAACACAGATTGAGTGGCTTTTCACTCTTCCCTCAGCGACTGGTCACGTGACCACCAAGCGCGCCAAACGCGATCACAGAATGAGCTTCCCAGAGACATTTAACGCTCTATTTTAACACATTAACTCAAACAATTAAACATTTTACAACCCAAAAACGATTAATAAAACTCTATAGTTAGATATAATGATCACTGGAGCATATTTAGAGAATTTTCCTCAAGTTAGAGAGAGAACATACATTACAAAACAAAACGTCATCAGCTAAATCACATTCAACACCTTACATTCCTCATACATCAAAATAGTGCAATCACTGTTATATATTTAACGGTTTCTCCTATAATGTCCGTGTTTTTACCTGTAAAACACAGGAAGAAATGAAAAGGACGGGAGAGTCGCGTCTGCTCTTTTTCACAGCTCCTCTGTTAATGTGAGGGAGCATGCGCAGTTCACCAGTCCGTTCGCGACTCCCGGGTCAGAATGTCAAAATAAGAGTCCCCTTTTTTTTCTCTTTGATTCAATAAACATCAGGTTAATTTGCACACAGCATAGGAGAACAATGCAATCATTAAACTTATAACACTATAGAGTTGAGGGAAAATAAAAAAAATACACAATTGTATACATACTTTGTGTGTATCAACTACAATCTCAGTCTAACATGACTCACGAAGACTGGTCACTCATTCAATAAAAGGCTTACTCATGCCACCTGGGAATATGACATGGATGACCTCAGTCTAACATGACTCACGAAGACTGGTCACTCATTCAATACAAGACATCCTCATGCCATCTGGGAATATGACATGGACGACCTCAGCCTAACATGACTCACGAAGACTGGTCACTCATTCAATATAAAGGCTTCCTCATGCCACCTGGGAATATGACATGGATGACCTCAGTCTAACATGACTCACGAAGACTGGTCACTCATTCAATAAAAGGCTTACTCATGCCATCTGGGAATATGACATGGATGACCTCAGTCTAACATGACTCACGAAGACTGGTCACTCATTCAATACAAGACATCCTCATGCCATCTGGGAATATGACATGGACGACCTCAGTATAACATGACTCACGAAGACTGGTCACTCATTCAATAAAAGGCTTACTCATGCCATCTGGGAATATGACATGGATGACCTCAGTCTAACATGACTCACGAAGACTGGTCACTCATTCAATACAAGACATCCTCATGCCATCTGGGAATATGACATGGACGACCTCAGTCTAACATGACTCACGAAGACTGGTCACTCATTCAATAAAAGGCTTCCTCATGCCACCTGGGAATATGACATGGATGACCTCAGTCTAACATGACTCACGAAGACTGGTCACTCATTCAATAAAAGGCTTCCTCATGCCACCTGGGAATATGACATGGATGACCTCAGTCTAACATGACTCACGAAGACTGGTCACTCATTCAATAAAAGGCTTCCTCATGCCACCTGGGAATATGACATGGATGACCTCAGTCTAACATGACTCACGAAGACTGGTCACTCATTCAATAAAAGGCTTCCTCATGCCACCTGGGAATATGACATGGATGACCTCAGTCTAACATGACTCACGAAGACTGGTCACTCATTCAATAAAAGGCTTCCTCATGCCACCTGGGAATATGACATGGACGACCTCAGTCTAACATGACTCACGAAGACTGGTCACTCATTCAATAAAAGGCTTACTCATGCCATCTGGGAATATGACATGGATGACCTCAGTCTAACATGACTCACGAAGACTGGTCACTCATTCAATACAAGACATCCTCATGCCATCTGGGAATATGACATGGACGACCTCAGTCTAACATGACTCACGAAGACTGGTCACTCATTCAATAAAAGGCTTACTCATGCCATCTGGGAATATGACATGGATGACCTCAGTCTAACATGACTCACGAAGACTGGTCACTCATTCAATACAAGACATCCTCATGCCATCTGGGAATATGACATGGACGACCTCAGTCTAACATGACTCACGAAGACTGGTCACTCATTCAATAAAAGGCTTCCTCATGCCACCTGGGAATATGACATGGATGACCTCAGTCTAACATGACTCACGAAGACTGGTCACTCATTCAATAAAAGGCTTCCTCATGCCACCTGGGAATATGACATGGATGACCTCAGTCTAACATGACTCACGAAGACTGGTCACTCATTCAATAAAAGGCTTCCTCATGCCACCTGGGAATATGACATGGATGACCTCAGTCTAACATGACTCACGAAGACTGGTCACTCATTCAATAAAAGGCTTACTCATGCCATCTGGGAATATGACATGGATGACCTCAGTCTAACATGACTCACGAAGACTGGTCACTCATTCAATACAAGACATCCTCATGCCATCTGGGAATATGACATGGACGACCTCAGTCTAACATGACTCACGAAGACTGGTCACTCATTCAATAAAAGGCTTCCTCATGCCACCTGGGAATATGACATGGATGACCTCAGTCTAACATGACTCACGAAGACTGGTCACTCATTCAATAAAAGGCTTACTCATGCCATCTGGGAATATGACATGGATGACCTCAGTCTAACATGACTCACGAAGACTGGTCACTCATTCAATACAAGACATCCTCATGCCATCTGGGAATATGACATGGACGACCTCAGTCTAACATGACTCACGAAGACTGGTCACTCATTCAATAAAAGGCTTACTCATGCCATCTGGGAATATGACATGGATGACCTCAGTCTAACATGACTCACGAAGACTGGTCACTCATTCAATACAAGACATCCTCATGCCACCTGGGAATATGACATGGATGACCTCAGTCTAACATGACTCACGAAGACTGGTCACTCATTCAATAAAAGGCTTCCTCATGCCACCTGGGAATATGACATGGATGACCTCAGTCTAACATGACTCACGAAGACTGGTCACTCATTCAATAAAAGGCTTCCTCATGCCACCTGGGAATATGACATGGATGACCTCAGTCTAACATGACTCACGAAGACTGGTCACTCATTCAATAAAAGGCTTACTCATGCCATCTGGGAATATGACATGGATGACCTCAGTCTAACATGACTCACGAAGACTGGTCACTCATTCAATACAAGACATCCTCATGCCATCTGGGAATATGACATGGACGACCTCAGTCTAACATGACTCACGAAGACTGGTCACTCATTCAATAAAAGGCTTCCTCATGCCACCTGGGAATATGACATGGATGACCTCAGTCTAACATGACTCACGAAGACTGGTCACTCATTCAATAAAAGGCTTCCTCATGCCACCTGGGAATATGACATGGACGACCTCAGTCTAACATGACTCACGAAGACTGGTCACTCATTCAATAAAAGGCTTACTCATGCCATCTGGGAATATGACATGGATGACCTCAGTCTAACATGACTCACGAAGACTGGTCACTCATTCAATAAAAGGCTTACTCATGCCATCTGGGAATATGACATGGATGACCTCAGTCTAACATGACTCACGAAGACTGGTCACTCATTCAATACAAGACATCCTCATGCCATCTGGGAATATGACATGGACGACCTCAGTCTAACATGACTCACGAAGACTGGTCACTCATTCAATAAAAGGCTTCCTCATGCCACCTGGGAATATGACATGGATGACCTCAGTCTAACATGACTCACGAAGACTGGTCACTCATTCAATAAAAGGCTTCCTCATGCCACCTGGGAATATGACATGGACAACGACCTCAGCCTAACATGACTCACGAAGACTGGTCACTCATTCAATAAAAGGCTTCCTCATGCCACCTGGGAATATGACATGGATGACCTCAGTCTAACATGACTCACGAAGACTGGTCACTCATTCAATAAAAGGCTTCCTCATGCCACCTGGGAATATGACATGGATGACCTCAGTCTAACATGACTCACGAAGACTGGTCACTCATTCAATAAAAGGCTTCCTCATGCCACCTGGGAATATGACATGGATGACCTCAGTCTAACATGACTCACGAAGACTGGTCACTCATTCAATACAAGACATCCTCATGCCATCTGGGAACAGAGGTGTAAAGTAACGAAGTACAAATACTTAAGTAGAAATTTTGGGTATCTATACTTTACTGGAGTAATTATTTTTCAGACGACTTTTTACTTCTACTCCTTACATTTTCACGCAATATCTGTACTTTCTACTCCTTACATTTTAAAAATAGCCTTGTTACTCCTAGTTCATTTCGGCTTGTTTTCATTCCGGCTTGTCGTCCTTAAAAAAAAAATTGGCCAATTACACAAACGGTTAAGAGATTGAGTCCCGCCTCCTGAACACACATCGCTAAACTGATTGGCTTTGTGTTTTCTTTCTAACTTGTGAGAGGCTGTAGTCACATTTGGTTGTGGGAAGCGCCAAAACTCCTCCGAGTCCAAAGGAAACCTAGATGCGGTAAGCGAGGGAGAAATCAACAGTTCTGTGCTCAAGAATACGGGGTAAATCGCGTCAAATATTGATTTGGGGACAGACGTTTTTACAATATAATGACAATCGTAACATAACACTAACATAATCGTTAGTGTGTGTGTGTGTGTGTGTGTGTGTGTGTGTGTGTGTGTGTGTGTGTGTGTGTGTGTGTGTGTGTGTGTGTGTGTGTGTGTGTGTGTGTGTGTGTGAGAGCGAGCGAGCGTGCGTGCGTGTGTGTGTGTGAGAGAGCGAGAGAGAGAGAGAGAGAGTGTGTGTGCAACTCTACATTATAGGGTCAAAATATCCCCACAAAGATGTCAATATCCGAAATCCTTGTCCTTTTGGGGATTTTTTTTCTTTTTCTTTCAGAAAACAGCTTATAAATCAGACTTTTGTTTTTTGAAAATGTAAAAATGCAGACAGTTTTCTGTGATAGGTAAGGTTAGTCTATGGGGGGTAGAATACACAGTTTGTTTGTACGGTATAAAAATCATTATGTCTATGGAAAGTCCCCATAAAACATGAAAAAATAACATTGCTTGGTCTGTTGAAGGCTGCTCTTGTTGAAATGAGAGGCCTGTTGATCAAATCATCCCAGTCTCATCAGCTGGACTGAAAGAAGTGAAACATGGCTCAGAGCAATGGTCACAAGTGACACTTGACAGTATTGCTGTGTGTCGTGTCCAACAGGACAAACTGGACAGAATTGATGTGAAACATAAGCCAACAGTTAATTTCTGTTAAATGATTAGTTCACTTAGTTAAAAATGAAAATTCTGTCATTTACTCACTCTCGAGTTGTTTCAAACCAGTTTCTTTCTTCTGCTGAACACAAAAGAAGATACTTTGAAGAATGTCGATAACCAAACAGTTGATGGTAGCCATTGACTTCCATAGTATTTTTTTTTTTTTCCTACTATGGAAGTCAATGGGGTCCATCCACTGTCTGGTTATCGACATTCTTCAAAATATCTTCTTTTGTGTTCATCAGAAGAAAGAAATTCATACAGGATTGAAACAGTTTGAGGGTGAGTAAATGATTTTCATTTTTGGGTGAACTATATCCCTTTAATGAAAGATGCAGACATGTGTTTGGCCTCTTCAAAAAGCAAGGAACAAGACAGTATTGCACCATTGCATTGCACTATGAGCAGAGTAAAGTTAAGTCTCTGTTAAACTGCCACCATGTCTTTATTAGTTATTTGTAACATTACAGAATGAATTAATGTATGTATTGTTAAGGTCAATATAGACTAAAAACCTTAATACATTATCCTATTAATTTCCTGATTCCTCAGCTTATTTAGCTTATTTATTTAGAAAATTAATTTTCTATGGGCATATATACGGCTGAAACAGGTAGCCTAGTGCATCATCCCAAAATTTTCAACATCAACATTTTAATATAATAATAGTCAAATATGTCCTTTATAAAAATGTGTTTTTTTGAGGAGCTGGGGTAGTGCACTATATAGGCCCCTGTGGCACGGCCTAAGCTTTTGTCATTAATGGCATGTTTTTCCTTACATTACTTTTACTTTTATACTTTAAGTAGTTTTGAAACCAGTACTTTTATACTTTTACTTGAGTAAAAAGCTTGAGTTGATACTTCAACTTCTACAGAAGTCTTTTTAAACCCTAGTATCTATACTTCTACTTGAGTAATGAATGTGAATACTTTTGACACCCCTGTCTGGGAATATGACATGGACGACCTCAGTCTAACATGACTCACGAAGACTGGTCACTCATTCAATAAAAGGCTTCCTCATGCCACCTGGGAATATGACATGGACGACCTCAGTCTAACATGACTCACGAAGACTGGTCACTCATTCAATAAAAGGCTTCCTCATGCCACCTGGGAATATGACATGGATTACCTCAGTCTAACATGACTCACGAAGACTGGTCACTCATTCAATACAAGACATCCTCATGCCATCTGGGAATATGACATGGACGACCTCAGCCTAACATGACTCACGAAGACTGGTCACTCATTCAATAAAAGGCTTCCTCATGCCACCTGGGAATATGACATGGACAACGACATTAAGTGGGACATATCTGAAACGTTTGAGCCAGTTACCTCCCCACCCGTGCCATGGCCCTGAAGCACGATGGGGGCTAGTTTTCATCTTCATCTCACCCTTATAATCTGCTATTACTCTATTTGCTTGTTATTTATTAAATCCAAGCAATTGGCTGACGAAACCTTGATTAAAATTAAGATACAATTTATACAAAACGAAATTCATTTTAAAGAAGAGCTTCATACAAAACGAAACTTAATATTAAACAAAATATAAAACCACCAAAATCATTTCTGACCCACTCGCATCTTTGCACTTTTCATAATCAGATGAAATTTAAAAATAACATTATAATATTTAAACATAAATATTAAACAAAATACATTGTTTAATGGCTACAACAAGTAGGCCTTTAGATGCATGTCAAGTCTGAGCGGGATTTGAGCGAGCGTTGTTTTACCAGTGAATGGTTCATGCGTAGAGCGGATTATTGAGCTGAGCGTCACACCGTCCGCTTCGCTCATTACAGGCTTGTTCTCAGAACGCCCAAGTATAAAAAAATGGTCGGGTTTAAATCGGGCTCGGGCTCGTAATTACAGTTAATGTGTCGGGCCGGCCGAGCTCTAACACAACGTGCACGGGCTCGGGTAGGGTCGGGCTTGATTTTTTGAGCCCAATCTAACAACTCCTACATTATCTTCACTGCATGTATATTTAAATATCTTTAAAAAATAAAGTTATGAAACTTCTCTTTGCCCTCAGTCAAAACGATTTGGCAGACAACAAATTATTGATTCATGACACCAAAGATTGCCGGTTAGATCCACACAAGACGAACCACTAGAGGACATCAGAGCCAGCGGCAAACATCAGAAGGACTGGCCGAGGAAAGGCTGCTCTCGCCGGGTTAATGAGCGCTGAGCGCCCGCTGATCGCCTGGATCTCACAACTCCACAAACACAAGATTTTTTTTTTTTTTTTAAATAGGCGCTCTCTTTATAAATAAACCACATATATGAGCTTTAAACAACTACATTCTCACCTGAAAAAGTCTTAAAACTACATTGTGACACAATAGTAGTATTTTTAAATTATGCAGGGTTTCTCATCATGTCACTTTACCACGTGACCACAGCGAGCAGGCTCCTGATTGGTTAGCGTGGCGCGAATTGATGCCAAAGTTCAAATTTTTCAACTCGGGCGTCAGACGCGAATTCGCTTCAAACGCGTGAATGCACAAAAGCACCACTCGTGTGTAACACACATATCGCGCAAGACGCTCAATTTTGTGTCATTCGCGCGAACTGGACGTGTGAATGAGGCAGATTTGTGTTCTTTCCGGCCCGCGAAACGCACCTTCCGCGTCACGGGACCTCCAGACACGCGTCAACGCGCCTTTCCATTGACTTAACATTGAAATCACTCACCCCAGACGCTCTATTCGCGTTTGGTGTGAACGCAGCATTAGGATTGTGTTTCTGTCGCTGTAACAGCATTAGCTAATATCCCTTACCCTCATTTGGTAAATGACCCCCTACAATAACTCATTAGAAAAACGGCAATTGCTGTTTTTACCAAATACTATTTACATCTGTGCATCGTTCCTAGTGATGGGCGATTTCAAAACAATGAAGCTTCGATTCTTTTGTTTAGAATCAGTGGTTCGGAGCGTGTATCAAAGTCACGTGATTTCAGTAAACGAGGCTTTGTCGCGTCATAACGAATCAAGTGGCAATGGGTTTTACTTCATCTTTGACCAGTTTTACACATTTGTTCATGTTTTAATTTGATATTAGTATAGTTAAGAAGTGTAGTACCTAAAATTGGCCTGGTTAGCTGAACAAACAAAACAACCCTTTGAAAATTGAAAAGAAATTGATAACAGAACACTTAATTGATAATGTAAACTTCCATCCATTAGCCCAAAAACGGATACTAACGGCTTGGTCAAAAGGAATTCTGCGTGTAAGCCTTTTCAGCATTTTGGTGAATGTATTTTAATTTATTGAGATCTCGTTTTAAATCTGACTCCATTAATATTTTATCTGACTCCAATTTTATGTGACTCTATAAAGTGTGTTACGTTTAGAGTTTATCAGCTGATTTTACGATTAGTTGCGATTTAATTTAGATCGTTGATTTTCTTAGTATCTTCTTAGTTTTCAAATTCGTTCATCGAGAGACCCAATATCGCACAGAACTTACGCGTCCGGACCGCGCTTTCACGATCACAAAATAGTTACTTCTGAATTACTCAGAGGAGGTAGAGTGGATATTTTACCTTTAAGTGGTTGCACATGCTCACTCAACAAAAAGTGTAATTTTATTAATATCTCTGAGCTACCACTTGTTAATTCAGCGATAGACAGAAATCAGAATATCGTGCACTCTGCGCCCATGCTTCAGTCGTGCCGTCATCAGTTTGACCTATCATAACTCTGTATTTTGCGGTAATAATGGAGTATGCATCGATCCATACTAGAATAATGATTTCAGAATCATACAAGATAAATCAAGATTTACATTTATTTTGGCCAGACCGGAAAAGTAAATAAGTAAACAAGAATCCATGGTACACAACTGATCAGCTTAAAAACATAAACACAATCGCAAAGCAATATGAAAATAATTTCAAAGAGTCATCATGTCTGGCACATTACATGCAGGATGTGTGAGTGCCTCAGAGACACTCACACAACACCACACGGGGGGTTCTGGCTACAGAATGTCCCCCCCCCCCTTCTGTTCTGTTTCCCTCCCTTAAATACTCCAACTAGAACAAAAGGGTTGTAAATATTTGCAACTCAAACACCTGGTTTTGGGGGAGAGACATCAGATATCTTTGAAGAGACCACTCAAAAAGAGAACAGAATTCTCATTAGTTTTCAATCTTTCTAATCCTACAAGTGACTGCAGTGAAACGGAGACCATTCTACCATTCACACTTAGACCTTTAAAAGGACACCAAACATGAAATGGATAAAACAATAGATTTACAAGATACATCATCATTGGTATATCTGCATTTGTTGACTTGAAAACAGGGCAAGGAGAGGGCAAAATGGGGAGGGGGGAAAAATGTTTGATCAGGGTGGTGTCACAGTTTCTGTGAGATTTTCTTTCAAGATTAGTGCTTTTGTCTTAGCAGCAAAACCGGTTCTTACAATAACCTTGTTCCAGGGGGGAAGTAGTTTCACCCATTGTTTCGAGATATATCCAGCTGCAGCCCTGCAGCACACCTAGGCACATGCATTTCTAGGACCCTTATTTTTTGTGACAGCGCCACCTACCGAATCGGAGAACCGCAATCCCAGCAACACATTTCCAGGACCCTAGTTTTGGAGATCCAAAACAAGTGCCACCAAGGCAGTATTTTAACGCATTTTTAAAGGTTTATTACACCCAAATACTGCTTTCTTTATTTCAATTAAATCTGGTTTCTAGGAATGTTGAGTAATTATTGGGTCCAAGTTGCATAATTTAATAACTCATCAAGTAAAATAAACAAGGAATGGTATAGCCTTTTCAGTCAATCACATTTTCAAGTACAGAGGGAATAGAAGAACTTCATGGACAACATCTTCACTGACTCCTAAGAGAGAGAAAGATAGAGAAGTTAATGAAATAAGGAACATTGTTCAACTCTCTAATTTTTAATTTCAAATCTAGTGCAAATCTAGTGCAATCTAGTGCAAATCTAGAGCACACACATTATATACAATACAAAATTACAACCCCAAATCAGAAAAAGTTGGGACAGTATGGAAAACGCAAATAAAAACAAAAGAAGTGATTTCTAAATTTACTTTGACTTGTATTTCATTGCAGACAATATGAACACAAAATATTTAATGTTTTGTCTGGTCAACTTCATGTCATTTGTAAATATGCATCCTTTCCTGTCATTCAGACCTGCAACACATTTAAAAAAAAAGTTGTGACAGTGAAGCATTTACCACTTTGTAATGTTGCCATTCCTTTTCACAACACTTAAAAGACGTTTAGGGACTGAAGACACCAAGTGATGAAGTGTTTCAGGTGTAATTTTGTCCCATTCTTCCTGCAAACAAGTCTTAAGGTGGGCAACAGTACGGGGTCTTCGTTGTCGCATTTTGCACTTCAAAATGCGCCACACATTCTCTATTGGAGACAGGTCGGGACTGCAGGCAGGCCAGTCAAGTACCCGTACCCTCTTCCTCCGCAGCCAGGACTTTGTAATGTGTGCAGAATGTGGTTTTGCATTGTCTTGTTGAAATATGCATGGATCTCCCTGGAAAAGATGTCTTCTTGAAGGCAGCATATTATGCTCCAAAATCTCTATGTACTTTTCAGCATTAATGGTGCCTTCACAGAAGTGCAAGTTACCTTTGCCAAGGGCAGTGACACAACCCCATACCATGACAGACCCTGGCTTTTGGACTTGTTGCTGGTAACAGTCTGGATGATCCTTTTCTTCTTTGGTCCGGAGCACACAGCGTCCATTCCTCCCAAAAAATACCTGAAATACTGATTCATCTGACCACAGTTCACGTTTCCACTGTGTGATGGTCCATCCCAGATGCCTCCGAGCCCAGAGAAGTCGACGGCGCTTCTGGACACTGTTAACATAGGGCTTCCTTTTGGCACATTACAGTTTTAACTGGCATTTGTGGATGTAACTACGTATTGTGGTACTTGACAAAGGTTTGCCAAAGTAGTCCTGAGCCCATGGGGTGATATCGCTTATAGATGAATGACGATTCTTGATGCAGTGCCGCCTGAGGGATCAGAGATCACGGTTGTTCAGCTTAGGCTTGTGCCCTTGTCCTTTACGCTCTGAAATTCCTCCAGATTCCTTGAATCTTTTAATTATGTTATGCACTGTTGAATGTGAAATATCCAAATCTCTTCCTATCTTTCTTTGAGGAACATTGTTTTTAAACATTTCAATAATTTTCTCACGTATTTGCTGGCAAACTGGCGATCCCCGGCCCATCTTTGCTCCTAAAGGATTAGACCTTTCTTGGATGCTGCTTTTGTACCAAATCATAATTACAATCACCTGTTGACATCACCTGTTTCAAATCACATCATTATTTAACCATTTTACCTCATTACTAGCCCTAAATTGCTCCTGTCCCAACTTTTTTTTAAATGTGTTGCAGGTCTGAATGACAGGAAAGGATGCATATTTACAAATGACATGAAGTTGACCAGACAAAACATGAAATATTTTGTGTTCATGTTGTCTGCAATGAAATACAAGTCAAAGTAAATTTAGAAATCACTTCTTTTTTTTATTATTTGCGTTTTCCATACTGTCCCAACTTTTTCTGATTTGGGGTTGTATATCAATCTTCATACCAAATAATGTTCATATTACTGTTATTGCATACTGTTCAAAGATTTGGGTGAACAGGTTCTTGAAACATGCATGCCAATAAAGCACAACTGAACCGAGAAAAAAATAATAATAATAATAGGGAACGAAAACATGTTATTTCTACAATAATATGACTTTTCCTGTCCTTTAAAAATTTAAAGCACACATTGTGATGTATGCAGCAGTGTGTTACAGTATGAAACCAAAGGCACATACACAGGCGTATCTTACACTGATATCAAGGTGAACACATGCAAGTTCTTTGATTACGTCAAATTTTTGCCAATCGTATACCCGTTGCTTTACATTTAGGCCTAATTGTAATTTTTGAGAGGTGTTCAGGGATGTTTAGGGGATTTTTTTTATTTTTTTTTCAAATAATCTTATGATACCAATACACAAATATTCATATAGCTTCATGCTTTGTGTAATCACTTTAAATAATCTCGAGAAAAAGATTCTGTAATTAGCTTAACATGACATTTAATGACATTTATTAAATAAACCCTGTGTTAAAAGCAATGTTTCCTTTAATTATTTTCTTGGCGTGCAAAGCTTTTCTCTATTGGGTGGACCTTTTGGCCACATGAGCAAAACATTCCTTATACCAGACCTGTACATTCACACACAAAGTTCTTACATCATGTAGTTAACTTGTAACTTTAATGTGCTATTTCTGTTTGATTTGACCCTTAACTTACATGTAACCATGGGCGTCGGAAGCAAAAAAAATGTGGGTGGGTTATCTCTCAGAAAATTTTTACTGGAATAGATGCCATTTACATTAAGTACAAATATACCACCTTGTTTGCTAAACGTCTGGTTGGGCAAAACAAGATTACAGAAATTCCTTATTACCTTATCTTTGACAGTGGCAATAGTGTAGGGGTAAGACACATGGCATCAAGTTATAATGCAAATTGACCCAAGGTTTCGAATCCGCCTTTTGCTGAACTCGCTCTACTCCCTTTTCCCATCACATATCAGATCGGAAAGGCATTTATTTTCAATAAAAATTAAGAAAATATTAGAAAAGTGGAAATAAAGCATCTGTGTTTAATACGTTTTTATTGGTTAGAGGTAGGTGAACAGACATGTGCTGAATTAGAGATGATAAAAGTGAGTGGGTCCAATATCATTGATCGTAAAAAGTGGGTGGGTCTTGTCCCACACTGTAAACCCGAACAGTACTACTAACTTAAAAAATGTGAGGACAATAAAATTAAAATCTGTTTAATAGTTAATGCTCGTTAAAACTTTAACATTTTCTGAATGAGTAGTGTAGTTTTAATTTTGTGTGATTCATTACTTTTGAGTAAACTTCACTAAAGTACATAATATTTTTAAATAAACTGATTGAGCAGCGCAATGACGTCATCTGCGTCACGTCGTTGGGCGTTGCTCCGATCGACGTTCGAAGAATCCATTCAACATGGCGGACACTCGAAGGCAGCAGAAGTTAACACATTAAACAACTTGTAAGTACAACGAACAACTTGTGAACGTTTTTTCAATTGTTTTTTAAATGTTTCAAGAATATGTAAAGAATGACATGTTGAATCGTTTGGGATGTGGTACTTTTATGAAGGTTTGTGAAGCGAGGCAGTCGCCTTGTGCTTCGCGCACTTTTTGAATGCCATTTTAGCGCCACTATGTTAACGTCAAGCAAGCAGGGCAATCATTTTAACCTTAACTGTTAACGTTAACTCTTTTCAGTCAACGGCGGTTTTACGTTTTGAAAGTGTATTGATGCTGTTTTGGTAACTTTAAGCGCCCTGATATGGTAAATGTGATTGTATTCCTAACGTTACATGCATGGGAATGAACTAATGTTACTGGATAAATTAGAAGCAACTTAATGTCCACGGAAAATACATTGACATGAAGTTAACACGATATTGGATTAAGTAAACTAGTGCAATTTGACTGCCTGGAAATACTTGTTGTAAACTTATAACTTTTTTCTTCTCTTGCAGTTTGAACTGGATGCTTGCTGAGATTGATGCTTGCCAAATAGAGCCTCAAAACACTCATCTTTCTTTTTTCTAAATTCATTATATTTGTTATTATACAATTCTGTGCATAACTTTTGTTTTTCTAGGTTTTCTGAGTTTTAACGCATCACAAATGTCAACCTACGGAACCAGTTCTATGCTGAGCTCGACCGACACACACCGCAACTCATGGCCTTGTTCAGACAGAGATGCTGCGTGACATCCTAAGTGTTTATGATGTTCAGGTAAGTTAAAGATGGTCCAAATAAGGTTCTGATAGGGACTGCTGTGTCAATTTGTCAACAGTAACTAGAAGACACTTTCTTCATTGTATTCAAAATTGAAAAAGTTGGCTTATTTGTGTTCATTTTCACTTGTTTTCAAGGATTTTCATGACGCCAACATGAAGCACACTTTAGTCCTTCATGCGATCCCGGTATACCTACGCGAGGAGTACCCACAGTTCTTTAAGACGTGGAATGTAAGTATTCAGTGCATACACAGATTTGCTAGGATCAGGTTGATAGAAGGTTGGTTGTTCAGGTTTGTTAATTATTATTGTTTTTATTTTTATTAGTATAAAAATCTCTACCAGTGATCTGGTAATTATGTAATAGTACCTATGAAATTTTTAAAACATTGAAATGTGTTAATGTTTTTGAAAGAAATCTATTAGGTTCAACAAGGCTGCATTTATTTGAAGCTAAAATTTCCAGCATCATTACTGTAGTCTTCAGTGTCACATGATCCTTCAGAAAATATTTTAATATGCCTGTTTGCTGCTTTAAAGGATTAGTTGAAAATTTCCTGATAATTAACTCTCTCCCATCTCATCCAAGATGTTCATGTCTTTCTTTCTTCAGTGGAAAAGAAATGAAGTTTTTTGAGGAAAACATTCAAGGATTTTTCTCCACATAATGGACTTCAATGGAAACCAACGGTTGAAGGTCCAAATCAATGCAGTTTCAAAGGAAGGGCTTCAGAGGCTCTGCACGATCCCAGACAAGGAATAGGGTCTGATCTAGACAAACCATCGCCACATTTTCAAAATAAAATGTAACATTTATATACTTTTTAACCTAAGTTGTTCATCTTCGCTGACCTGTGACACAGAATGGATTACGTAATCACGTTGTAAAGGTCACACTAGACGTAGGCAGAAGTACCGCCCCGTGTTTACAAAGTGCTTGTATGAAGACTAATACAAATATCCTTTAGCAAAAAAAGGTAACACAGCGATGACAGACAATTTGAAGTTGGAGATGGAGGTGTTTTTTTGTAAAGTCCGTTTGTATTAGTCTTCGCATGTTCGCTTGGGGCGGTACTTTCACCTATGTCTAGTGTGACCTTTCCAAAGTGATTACGCAATCAGTGCTGTCGCAGGGCAGCGCAAGATGAGCAATTTAGGTTAAAAAGTATATAAATATATATATTTTTTTGTTAAATGGCAGATGTTTTCACTAGATCAGACCCTATTCCTTGTCTGGGATCGTACAGAGCCTCTGAAGCCCTTCCTCTGAAACTGCAGTGATTTGGACCTTCAGCCGTTGGTTCCCATTGAAGTCCATTATGTGCAGAAAAATCCTGGAATGTTTTCCTCAAAAAACTTAATTTCTTTTCCACTGAAGAAAGAAAGACATGAACATCTTGGATGAGATGGGGCGAAGAAATTATCAGGAAAGGTTCATTTTGAAGTGAAGTAATCCTTTAAGAAACGTATTAATATTATTTAAAAAAGGGAGAAAAAAATATATACTTTTATTCATCAAGGATGTTTCATTCGTCAAAATTGACAATGAAGACATTATGTAACAAAATATTTATATTTCTTAAATGTAATAAACAAAATTAATAAATACAAAATAAATGCTGTTCATTAAACTTTATCAAAGAATCCTGGAAAAAGTATCACAATTTCCACAGAAATGTAAAGCAGCACAACTGTTTTCAACATTGATAATAATCATAAATGTTTCTTGAGCAGCAAATCATCATGCAGCAAATCAAACCATATGAATTGTAAAGGATCACGCGATACTGAAGACTGGAGTAATGATGCTGAAATTCAGCTTTGATCACAGGAATAAATTACACTTTACTATATATTCACATAGAAAAGTTATTTTAAATTTGTTGTAATTTTGACAATATAATTAATGTTTTTTTTTTTAATTATTATTATTGTATTTTGATTACATAAGTGCAGCCTTGGTGAGCATGAGACTTCTTTCAAAAGCATAAAATTTAATGTTACCAAACTTTTGGCAGGTACTGTACCCAGCATTTAAATGATATACATTGCAAGAATATTCACCCACCTATATAATTGCCTGTTGAGCAGTGACCTGTGGAATACTCATCTTTAATATAAATGCTATTGTCTACTTCTAATGTACTAAGTTAAACTTAAACCTCTGTGCTTCTTCCAGATGGAGGTGTCAGATAAACCAGACATCACAGACTGTCCTGTTGCTCTTGTCATGGTCAACAGAGGCACGACTAGTCCAGTTAATTTCAATCCTGCAAGCACTGCTATTGTGGTGGAAGATGATGTTGTGATGAGTGATAGCCCCAGGTTTGCCGATGCATTGTTGTTTGGGTTGATCTATATATTGCGTTTGGACTACCCCAGGAAACTCACTCTTACTTCTAGCTTCGTCCAGAAAGTACTGATGGGTCTTGATGGTAAACCACTGAAACCCTGTCTACTTAATCTAAAAAATGAGCTGTTACAAAATGTGTAGGCGACGTTAAGTGTTGTATTTAGGCACATGCATATGTCTGTTAAAACATTTGCATGCGTTTGTGGTGCCCAGTAACATGACTCGAATGTTGTTAAAAGTATTAATATAAAAGTTTACATTGGGTAGGCTAGTTGATGTCTTGCCTTTCAAATCGACTTCAGTTTCTCATGTTTGCATTTTAAATGGTACAACTTATTGATCTGAACATTAAAGGGTTAGTTCACCCAAAAATGAAAATTCTGTCATTAATTACTCACCCTCATGTCGTTGGACACCCGTAAGACCTCTGTTCATATTCGGAACACAAATGAAGATATTTTAGTGTAAAGCTGATGCTGAGAAAGGCTTCAGATAGGCCTCCATTGGCATTCAGTACATTTACACTTCCAAGATCCATGAAAGGCACTTAAAACGTTGTTACAAAGTCTATCTCACAACAGTGGCTCTACAATAATTTTACGATGCGACGACAATAGTTTTTGTGCGCAAAAAAAATTCAAAATAACACCTTTATCCAACTTGTTCTCGACTTCCGTGTGTGCCTCCACAACTTGTTCTGTATATTTGTAGTGTTTTTACATGTTTAGAAACAGTCACATGGTTTTAAAAATGGTAAGACAAAATAAAATTCAATTCTACAGCTAATGTTGCATTTGTGTTTTTTTTTTTATATGCTCATCTTCAGCATGATCAATTCATTAGCCTTTGAGTCATAAGTGAATTTTGAGTCAGGTTTACTAATAAAATAATTGTTTTTGCATCAAAACAATTATGTATGGATAAATTAAAAACATTACACATGGCAAACAGTAGTATTAATTACAGTCTACTTAAATATCAGATAAAATGCAATATAAACTTTTAAGTTTGGCTTAATTATAATTTATAAATATTGTTTACTTAAAAATTTTAAGTTGGTTTAATTAAATGTTTTGAGGTAATCGGTGTCTACAAAAATTTTGAGTATTCTGAACTTATCGGGTTTTACAGTGCACGCCCTTGGCTCCAACGCCCATGCATGTAACTTTGGGATATTAAACCAGGAATTCAGGTTATCCAACAGCCCTGTTGACTCTGTAATTATTTACCAAGAAATTCTTTTATCAATAAATCTCATGCAGAGCAGTTAAATTCTTCATAATAATTTAATATAGTAATATGAAGAAAAAAATTAATAAAAGCAGTTACACTGAGATGGTTTGGGACAACCAAATAGTACTATTTTCTGTTTATTTTGATAAATAAAATAATGCATTATTGTTCAATACATTTTAAAATGTTAAAATTAAAATATATTTTAAAAATACAGAAAAAAAACGTTTTTAAGTAAAGATTCTTAAAGCATTGAATGAGATCCCATAATAATTTAATAAAGCTTTACAGTAGTAACAAATAATACATATCAAATATATATGGTTTCATTATAATTACGGTGATTTATAGGTGGACGCCTGTTTATTACCCCAAATACCATGAAACTCACTTTCACATTACTTTTTAATAAAAGTTACATTATAGACAAGCCGGTGATATGTTTTGGTAGCCCATTTGGAAAACACATGGCCCTGGGACGTTGGGCTTTGCAAGCTCTGGCCCATAAATGTCCGAGTCCTCAAATAAAGGATTCTCCAGCCTGTGACAGCGTCCTGAGTTATGTTCAGTTAGACACGTACACATATTCAATAGATATCAAACAATCTGTAACAATGCAATACTATCAGTGTGTTGCTTCATTCATTCATGTAATCTCATCCTGTCTGCAAAGCCAGTCTGTTGTTTACAAACGAATCCATGGTGAAATTAAGGAACAGACGCACAATGTCTTCCCCACATGAGCTGGATATTCATTAAAAATAAAGTTCATCCATGCAGGGCTACAGTATCAGGCATTCGTCTTCTTTGATTAAGGCAAATGTGCATTTGCAGCAGCATGCTGATTGTTTTACGTTGCAGAATGAAAAAAAGAAAACATTCTTGTGCATTTTGCAGTTTTTATCAGTACAAAACTTTTCACATGCCTCTTTAAAACGATTGTGTTTAATTGTGTGTAAGGTGGGGGGAGCTGATTACACTGACTCGGGGTGTGTTTTAGGTACTGCCTGTCCCCTTTGGAGCTCTATTTAAGCAGCAGCCTGACCAAACACATCTCACTTTTCCATTTTCGACCAGACGAGCAGCTCTTGAGAAGAATTTCAGACTGCAGTCATCCGTGTAAGTACACTTTTGCTCAAAGGCACTTGATTTAAGATGTAGCTAGCTAACAGTTTCTAATACTATGTATGAGACTATCCATCCTGATTTTTCTGTCACTGTGTCTTGCGTGCATAGGCCAAAATGTACCCGTTGTCTTTCAATGGTTGTCTAGCAATAGCATTCAGACAGTTTGTTTGTCTTTTGGTTGTTTTAAATGAAAAATGTAAGTATTTTAAAGTTAGGTTTAAAAGGTTATGGGTATGTTTAGGGAAATATTTGGGGCTAGATTTTAGAAAATAATTATAAATCTGGATTAGGGACATTTCCTTTGTTATCGTATGAGAAAATAATCCATATTACAAAAATAAATCAATGCAAATATTACAAAATGTGATATTTGATATTAACAAGTGTACAAATCACTAGTTCCCTTTCGTTCAGTCACTACGACGTACGTTAGTGACTAACGAATGGGGGTTTCGCTTAGAAGCCAATTATCTCCGAGAATTCAACAGCGCCCAATGGCAGTGCCAATGCCATGGGCATGCGGAATTTGCATGCGTAACTCCGCCCCACCTCGTGGGTATATAAGGAAGTACGCTGGCAACATCGCATTATGTTTCTGCTTTGGAGCCAAGAGTATCTCTTCACTCCTTCAAGCCTGACCTGAGTCTTCGACAAGCCTTCGAGACGAGCAGCTTTCCAGAGACGTTGGTGTTACGGCGCGTTCCAGTGATCATCATACTGCCTGCCTGCTGATCTGCGCAGTGGTCTGTTTGACAGCTGGTGTGTGGTCCCTGGGCGCTTCGGCATTCTCTGCAAAGCTTCCTCTCATAAAAGAGCTTACACGTGACGCGTCCTTTTCAGGATGTCTCGTCCGTGTACTTCTGGGTGTGGCCGGTTGCTATCTTCTTCCGATGGGCACAAACACTGTCTGGTATGTTTGGGCTTTCAGCATGCCCAGGCAGCGTTTGTGGATGAGTCATGTTCCCACTGCGGGAATATGACCATCGCGGTGTTGCGGTCAAGACTCCATGACCTTCGTTCTGAAGTGAGAGTCCCCTCTACCACACCCCGATCTACTGAGTCCCAGAGGCCCAGTACTTCGGCTGGTGGTCAGGGTGACCTGACGGTTACGGTGTGGAACAAAGCCCCGACGCTCATGCCTCGGGCCACACCCCCGTCTTGCACACTGCAACCCGCGAGTGTTCAGACGCAGATCGCGGGGCCTGCTCCGGCCCCCCCGCGCATCTCGTTTGGCGCTCCGGAGGAGGATGCGATGTCGGTCACCGCATCACAAGGTGGGCTCGAGTCCTCTGAGGATGATGACTCGGCTGTGTTGCCGCCTTCGGGCGTTCCAGCATTGCCCGAGTCGGACCCAGAGCTGACAGCCATGTTGTCTCGGGCAGCCGCGAGCTTAGGGATAGAGTGGAACCCTCCGCCCTGTCCCGAACGCTCTAGGCTCGATGATTGGTTTTTGGGAGCGCGCGCTGACAACCGTCAGTCCCCGCCCCCAATACCTTTCTTTCCCGAGCTTCATGAGGAACTCGCGCGGTCCTGGAAGTCCCCGTTGTCTTCCCGTGACCGTTCGGCGACTTCCTCCGCCTTCTCCACCCTCAATGGGGCGGTGGCCAAAGAGGTACACTGGGGTCCCCCCAGTTGAACGTTCTGTTGAGATGCAACTGTGTCCGCAGAGCGCTTCGACTTGGCGCGGTGATCCTAAGCACCCCTCCAAAGCCTGTCGATTCACATCAACCTTGGTGGCGAAATCGCACAGAGCCGCGGGGCAGGCTGCCGCCTCTTTGCATGCCATGGCGATCCTTCAGGTCTACCAGGCCAGGATCCTCAAGGACATGCACGAGGGTGGAGTTGATCCGGGGCTCTTAAATGAGCTGCGTGCCGCCACCGACCTCGCTCTCCGGGCGACGAAGGTGACCGCACGCTCCCTGGGTCAAGTGATGTCCACAAACGTGGTCCAGGAGCGTCACCTATGGCTGAACCTGGCAGATATGCGGGACACCGAGCGAACCCGGTTCCTCGATGCCCCCATATCCCAGGCCGGCCTCTTCGGCGGGGCGGTTGAGGACTTTGCCCAACAGTTCTCAATCGCCCAGAAGCAGACTGAGGCTATAAAACACGTACTGCCCCGGCGGCCAGCTGCTGCCTCCACCCAGCCGCCGGCACAGTCGCCTCAGTCTGCTCCACGCCGAGGACGCCCTCCTAAGGCTCCCGCCCCTCCCGCCCGGCCCAAGCAGCAGCCTTCACCCGGGCCGGGTGGCAGAGGTCGCCGAAAGAAGGCGTCACAATACGCTCAGCCCGCCCCGCGCCCCGCTAAACGCCAGGCCAAGCGGCGTTCCTGAGACAGATGGCTCAGGGATGGAGTATTCTTTCCAGGAGATGGTAGCAGGACCACTCCTTCCCCCGGTGGAGGGCCGGGGGAGAATCCTTTGTTCAGCTGCTGGCCCACGGGTCAGCAGCACCCTAATTTGGTCAAAGAAAGAATTAACACTCCCATCCCTGAGCCCACAGAGTCCGGTGATGACAGTGCGCGCCACCCACGGGTCCCGCCACTCGCATCCCACTCTGTCGCCAGCCTCCTGGCAGAGCAGACCCCAGTGGAACGTGCGTCCTTCCCTGGTCTCCTCTGTCAGGACGCAGCAGTCAACCGTGCCCCCGCACCGGGACGCCCCTCAGCCTCCCATGTCCGGGCCGGTGACGCTGCATCGCTGCAAGCCCACACCGGGTACGTCTGTGCTCCGAATGACCCGCTGGTGCAGTTTCTGGGAGTCTGGCTTCAGCTTCCAGGGCTGTCCCGCTGGGTCGCGTGGACCATCAGGCGCGGCTACGCGATTCAGTTCGCGCAGGTTCCTCCCTGCTTCCGGGGAGTCCGTTCCACTATGATCGGGGCCAATGCCCCCGTCATGCGAGCGGAGATTGCCACCCTACTGGCGAAGGGTGCGATCGAACCTGTCCCTCCAGCCGAGATGAACTCCGGGTTTTACAGCCCGTACTTCATTGTACCCAAAAAGACCGGTGGGCTACGACCGATCCTGGACCTGCGCGTCTTGAACCGTTACCTTCACCGGTTTCCGTTCAAGATGTTGACAGCGAAACGCCTTTTCGAATGCGTTCGTCCAGACGATTGGTTTGCAGCGATCGACCTGAAGGACGCTTCCGGGTACAAGTGACTCGGGCCTGCTTACAGACTCTCACCCCGTGGTCGAACCTCAGTTTTCTATGGACCGGAGTGTCCTTAGAACGAGTTTCCAGGCATGTTGTTGTATGAACAGATGCATCATCCACGGGCTGGGGTGCCACGTGCAATGGACAAGCAGCCGCGGGCTCCTGGACAGGACCCCAGCGTCTTCTGCATGTCAATTGCCTCGAGTTACTGGCAGTACGGTTCGCCCTGCACCGCTTCCGAGCGTTGCTGAGGGGTCAACATGTACTAGTCAGGACAGACAACACGGCCGTAGTAGCGTACATCAACCACCAGGGCGGTCTACGCTCCCGCCGTATGTCTCAACTCGCCCGCCATCTCGTTTTGTGGAGTCAGAAGCGCCTGAGGTCCCTTCGTGCTGTCCACATCCCGGGAGACCTGAACCGTGCAGCCGACGAGCTCTCACGGATTCAGCCTCTCCCCGGAGAGTGGAGACTCCACCCCCAGACGGTCTAGCTGATATGGGAACGGTTCGGCGACGCACAGGTAGATCTGTTTGCCTCCCAGGACTCTTCCCATTGCTCCCTGTATTATTAACCTGACCGAGGGCACCCTCGGCACGGATGCACTGGTGCACAGCTGGCCGCCCGGGCTACGCAAGTATGCGTTTCCCCCAGTGAGCCTCCTTGCACGGGTACTGTGCAAGATCAGGGAGGACAAGGAGCAGGTCATGTTGGTCGCCCCGTATTGGCACGGCCAGACCTGGTTCTCAGAACTTCTACTCCTTGCGACAGCCCCTCCCTGGCCTATTCCTCTGAGACCGGACCTCCTCACTCAGAGACGGGGCACCTTTTGGCACCCGCGTCCAGCGTTCTGGAAGCTCCACATGTGGCTTCTGGACGGGACGCGGCAGGTTTGAGTAGTCTTCCACCTGCGGTGGTCGCTACCATCACTTCCGCTAGAGCTGAGTCTACGCGACGTCTCTACGCGTTGAAGTGGAACCTCTTCGTCACATGGTGTTCTTTCCGCCAAGAAGACCCCTGGAAATGCCCGATCGGGTCCGTGCTATCGTTTCTCCAGGAGGGGGTGGAACGAAGGCTGTCTCCTTCCACCCTTAAGGTGTATGTGGCCGCAATATCTGCCTACCACGATCTCCTGGGAGACAAGAAGGTAAGTCAGCACGACCTGATCATCAGGTTCCTGAGGGGGGCGAGGAGACTGAATCCTCCTCGCTCGCCTTTCGTTCCCTCTTGGGACCTCTCAGTAGTCTTAAGTGCTCTGCAGAGGCCTCCCTTTGAGCCTTTGCGGTCAGCCGAGATTACATTTTTGTCTATGAAGACAGCTCTGCTGACCGCATTGGCCTCGCTTAAGAGGGTCGGGGACCTGCAAGCATTTTCGGTTGACGAAGCGTGCCTTGAGTTCGGGCCGGCTAACTCTCACGTGATCCTGAGACCCCGGCCCGGATATGTGCCCAAGGTTCCTACCACTCCGTTCCGAGATCAGGTGGTGAACCTGCAAGCGCTGCCTTTGGAGGAGGCAGACCCAGCCTTGGCATTGCTCTGTCCAGTACGCGCTCTCCGTGCCTATGTAGACAGTACGCAATGTTTCAGGACCTCAGACCAGCTCTTTGTCTGTTATGGTGGAGAGCGGAAGGGAAGTGCTCTCTCGAAACAGAGGTTGTCTCACTGGATAGTGGACCCCATTGTTTTGGCTTACCAGCAGCAAGGTCGACCATGTCCCCTTGGGGTTAGGGCACACTCCACCCGGAGTGTTGGCTCTTCTTGGGCTTTAGCGCATGGCGCCTCGCTAACAGACATCTGCAGAGCTGCAGGCTGGGCGACACCCAACACATTCGCCAGATTCTACAATCTCCGAGTGGAGCCAGTGTCCGACTATGTACTCGCCCCCACGGGTGGCCGGTAATGGGCCAGGCTCAGGTGTCTTCGCTTGCTCGCCATTCCACTCCAAGGACTGGATACGTGCGATATTTCCCTCAGGTGAGCTCCCCGAGTGCCCTGAGCTCCTCCAGCACTGCTTACGCAGACATCAGTTCAGTCTGCCCTTTCGAGCCCAGACCCTCATGTCCGGCCAGGTGCTCCGTGTGCATGGTTCCCCTCCGGCGACCCCCACACGAGTATTCCCACCGTAAGCCTCCTCAGTGAGCAGGTGTCTTTCCCTTGGCAAGTCCCTGCCACCCCTAGGGTTAAAAATCCACCTTCGGCTGGTACCCTAGAGATCTTCCATATGCAGCCCTTAGCGGGTCATATGTGTATTCTTAAGTCCTCCCTACGGGTAGGCATCTTGGCATTCCCTCACTGGGATATGCTTCCCAGTGTACCTTGGTAATCCTGTGATAAGTGGGAGTCCTTCGTCCGTACTAGTCTTACGACAGGGTACTCACACTTACGCAGGGCACTGGATGACAGCTGAGTGGCGTTGTTGTATTGGAACCCCCATTCGTTAGTCACTAACGTACGTCGTAGTGACTGAACGAAAGGGAACGTCTCGGTTACGTATGTAACCCTCGTTCCCTGAGGAGGGAACGGAGACGTACGTTTCCTTTGCCACGTCAGCTGTGCTGCCTGGAACGCGGAGTTCAGTCTTGGCTCCTGCAGCAGTAACATAATGCGATGTTGCCAGCGTACTTCCTTATATACCCACGAGGTGGGGCGGAGTTACGCATGCAAATTCCGCATGCCCATGGCATTGGCACTGCCATTGGGCGCTGTTGAATTCTCGGAGATAATTGGCTTCTAAGCGAAACCCCCATTCGTTAGTCACTACCGTACGTCTCCGTTCCCTCCTCAGGGAACGAGGGTTACATACGTAATCGAGACGTTTTTCTGATGTAACAGTAGGTTACCAGTGGTACGCTGCATCTCTCTTGACTCTCCTGAACCCATTGAATTTTAACAGACCCCAATGCATAGCATTAGGTCAACACGTTCTCACTCTCAACTCGTCAAATATTGACGCTTGGTCGGGACCCTTCAGAGCCACTTTTTAACGCACAGGGTACTCCTTTAGCGTCATTTTCTGATGCGCAGGGTGCTCCATTGATTTCAATATGAACCTTTGGCCTCATACACAGACGTGTTGGGCATGGGAATGTTATCGTCATGATGAAATTATATATTGGAATTGGGTTTTGCCATTATGACATGTTGGAGTGTGACCTGTACATATTTCTATTCTGCTTCTGTTACAAATTTGCGGGGACCAATCAGAAACCGGCTTATCCACCTGGCGCGCTATTGGCGGGTTTAACACGATGATATAGATCGTTGGTCTGATTGGATGAAGGACTATCCAATTTCGTACAGTCATTTGATCTATGCCCGTTGATCACGCCTCTTTTGCAGTAGAAAATACAGAGCAGACTCCCCAGACTAATGTTCAATCTTAAAAGATTGAGTTTGGTCTGGTGATAGCCAGACAACATATAACCCAACCCATCCCTAAACCTACCCATTTGTGTATTGTGTATTATGATATAAAACACAGGACCCAAAAGCGGTCCGCGTCTCCATCTGCCGAAGATCACATTTAAAAATTGCCGCCTGAAGAAACATTACGTCAGCTTTGATAGTTAAATTGCATTGGCTCTCGTATGTCTCGTGACCAATTGCGCCATTACGTCAGATTTCATTGTAAAATGTCATTGGCTCTCATGTGTGTCTCGTGACCGATAGTAGATACTCAAAACCAGAAATGGATGGGTCAATTAAGAAAGAAATCCAACGTGTACTGTTGTTGTGTCTCTAGAAACTGGTTTGGGAAAAACTGCATTGAAGCATATAGCTGATACTAATTCTGATCTGGGATTTTATTTTCAGATTGATTTAACACAAAGATGTCCTACCCAACAACTCTAGAGCTAATTGGTGGACAAGGAGGTGCTCCATTCTCATTTACTGGTGAGAACAACGGTGCCAGTTTAGAGAAGATCGGGGTCTGGGTGGGAGGATGGCAGGTGAAGGCTGTCAAGGTTTGGCTTTCAGATGGGAGAAGTGAAACCTTTGGAGAACCAGCCGGACCGTATCAAGAGTACACGTTCCAGCCTGGCGAGTGTTTCACTTCACTGTCCCTGTGGGGGAACGGAGCAGGAACACGTCTTGGGGCCATCAAATTCGAGACCAGTCTGGGGGGAGAGTTTTTTGCATATATGACAAGCTGGGGTTTAAAAACAGAATATCCCATAGATGTCGGCTCCGGATATTGTTTGGGAGTTGTAGGAAATGCTGGTGCAGACATTGACTGCATGGGATTCATGTTTCTCAATGCTGTTCAATCAACAGTTCTCACCGATGTCAACTATCCCACTATCAACCAACTGATACCAAAGGTGGCAGTAGAACAAATCGAATCCGTCACTTTCAGGAACGACACCTCCATTACTCAAAAACAAAAAGTTGAAACCTCAAAGAAAATAACCATCACATCTTCATGGTCTGTGACTGAAAGTTTAACATCAACATTTAGTATGGAAGTGAAGGCTGGGATTCCAGGGGTTGCAGAAGTTTCTGCAGGATACAGTGTCAGCGTTGGATCTGAAAGCTCTTACAGTCATTCATATTCAGAAGAGAGAACCGAAACGGTGTCTACCGATGTAGAAGTGCCCCCAAGGAAGAAGGTGGATATTGACATCACCATTGGCAGAGCCACCTTTGACCTGCCTTACACTGGCACAGTGAAGATCACCTGCAAGAACGGCAGTGTGTTACAGTATGAAACCAAAGGCACATACAAAGGTGTCACTTACACTGATATCAAAGTGATGACTGAAGAATCTGCTCTGTGATGTTGAGCCAGATTGCACCTGTGACATGCAAGTTCTTTGAATACTTCTAATTTTTGCCAATCGTTTATCTGTTGCTTTACATTTAGGCCTAATTGTAATTTTTTTTCTCCAAATAATCTTATGATACCAATACACAAATATTCATATAGCTTCATACTTTACGTAATCACTTTAAATAATCTCTAGAAACTGATTCTGTAATGAGCTTAACATGACATTTAATGACATTTATTAAATAAACCCTGTGTTAAAAGCAATGTTTCCTTTAATTATTTTCTTGCCGTGCAAAGCTTTTCTCTATTGGGTGGACATTTTGGCCACATGAGCAAAACATTCCTTATACCAGACCTGTACATTCACACACAAAGTTCTTACATCATGTAGTTAACTTGTAACTTTAATGTGCTATTTCTGTTGGATTTGACCCTTAACTTACATGTAACCATGGGCGTCGGAAGCAAAAAAAATGTGGGTGGGTTCTCTCTCAGAAACTTTTTACTGGAGTAGATGCCATTTACATTGAGTACAAATATACCACCTTGTTTGCTAAACGTCTGGTTGGGCAAAACAAGATTACAGAAATTCCTTATTACCTTATCTTTGACAGTGGCAATAGTGTAGGGGTAAGACACATGGCATCAAGTTATAACGCAAATCGACCCAAGGTTCAAATCTGCCTTTTGCCGAACTCGCTCTACTCCCTTTTCCCATCACATATCAGATCAGAAAGGCATTTATTTTCAATAAAAATTAAGAAAATATTAGAAAAGTGGAAATAAAGCATCTGTGTTTAATATGTTTTTATTGGTTAGAGGTAGGTGAACAGACATGTGCTGAATTAGAGATGATAAAAGTGAGTGGGTCCAATATCATTGATCGTAAAAAGTGGGTGGGTCTTGTCCCACGCCCTTGGCTCCAACGCCCATGCATGTAACTTTGTGATATTAAACCAGGAATTCAGGTTATCCAACAGTCCTGTTGACTCTGTAATTATTTACCAAGAAATTCTTTTATCAATAAATCTCATGCAGAGCAGTTAAATTCTTCATAATAATTTAATATAGTAATATGAAGAAAAAAATTAATAAAAGCAGTTACACTGAGATGGTTTGGGACAACCAAATAGTACTTTTTTTTTTACTATTTTCTGTTTATTTTGATAAATAAAATAATGCATTATTGTTCAATACATTTTAAAATGTTAATATTAAAATATATTTTAAAAATACAGAAAAAAAAATCATTAAAGAATCTTAAAGCATTGAATGAGATCCCTTAATAATTTAATAAAGTTTTACAGTAGTAACAAATAAATATAAAATATATATGGTTTCATTATAATTACGGTGATTTATAGGTGGACACCTGTTTATTACCCCAAATACCATGAAACTCACTTTCACATTACTTTTTAATAAAAAGTAAATTTTATAGACAGGCTTGATGTTTTGGGACTTGAATTTCAAATGTTTATCAAAGTTTTCCATGCATTTTTATGATGCACTGTTCTGTGAAGTGTGAATAAAGTGACATTTGATAAGCCGTAGAATCATTTGCCAGGTCTGAGTCGAGATGCAATATGCGCTTTACCAGCAGTCAGAAACTTTACAAGATACAATGAAAGAAAATTGCCTAAAATTGTCTTTAGTTCATGGTCCATATGTAAATGTGGCTAAACGTTGGCCTTCACAAATTTGCTGATCTGAGGTGAGTTTTGTAGTTTTCTCCAAGTGTGATGGTGGATTTTGGGTGAAGAAAAACTGTACCTGGATCAGCATTTACGAGAAGACTTTATTTAGAGCGTTCTCCTCATGGTCCATCAGAATTGATATGTCTGCCCTCGGAGACATCAGGTTGACCTTTATGAGATATTATTTCAATTTTAAATTTCTATTTGAATATATTTTAAAATGTAATTTATTCTTGAGATCAAAGCTGGATTTTCAACATCATTACTCCAGTCTTCAGTGTCACATGATCCAATAGAAATCATTCTAATATGATGATTTGCAGCTCATGAAACATTCATGATTATTAATGATCATTATTAATGTTAAAAACAGCTAAGCTGCTTAATTTGTTGTTTAAACTGATGCATTTATTTATTTTTTCTTTGATGAATAGATCATTCAAAATAACAGCATTTATCTGAAATACAACATCATAATAAATTACACAAAAATATAAATTATAAATTAAATTATAATTCAAAGATATATAATAAAAATAAAATAAAAAAAGGTTAACAATGCTGCGATGGGATTTCTAATAGACACTGGGAGTGAATGTGAATTTGACATGACTTCCGTACTTCTTCTTTTTATTATTTTGAAAAGGCAATTGTGGACTTTTTTTCTCTTCCTTTTAGAGTAAAGCAAAAATGATATATATGCTATGGTGAACCGTCTCTCCAGAAGTTTACCCTGCTTAGACCCAGAACCATTTGATCAGCATTTGTTTTGTAGCCTATTTTTTATGCTAAAGTTTCATGCAATCAAACATTATGTTTTACATCCTCATATAAAAACCTCAACATTGCTTGATATGATCTGACCAAAAGAGAAATGGGCACATATGGTAATTGCTGTGAATTTAGGCTAATTAGAATTGTCAAGAGGTTTGATCATCCATTAGAGATAGAAGGATTTACTACACTTGAGCATGCCAATGAATGCACATCTGTCTAGTAGTTTAAGAGACTGAAATATGAAGTTTATGCTGATGAAATGATGTTAGCATGGCCATACTACTCATTAATGCTATAGTGCAGATAATGACAAGAAAACCCCCAAAATAACAATTCATGGACAAATTACAAATTAAGGAGTGGACTAATGCACTCAGGCACACTTTCAGTTAGATTGCAGTGTTTGAAGTGTTTTCCTAAAATAACGTGGTCTTATACAATTAAATCTCTACTTGATGTCATAGTGACTAATATAAATTATAGATTATTTCAAAAGACCTGGAAATAGACCCATTTAGACATTTCATCTGAAGCGGAGGAATACTATCCGACGCCATCGCGCATCATTTACCTCAGATTATATGCAAGCGTTTGGGTTTTCTGTGTGTGGGTAATAAAGGAGAATTTCCTTTTAAATGTTAGTTTTTCACTCGATGGAAAGGGTTTCTCTTTCAGACGAAACATACCCCCTATTTTAAAGGTATAATGTACCTGTCATGATCGCAGCGGAAGCACAGCAAGACGCCGCTTCACTGAGGTATCAGGCTACTAATGAAAAACACATTTTGTTTGTGTTCTGGAGAATCCCTGAATATGCTTCAATCGGTGTTTACATCGGTTCAATATCGCAACACATTATGGGGAGCTCATTTTTAGACTGAAATTATTTATAGCCTACATAAAAAGGTCTGCTTAGAGGTGGTATGGAAATAAATTGACCATGGTAGCCTAAAAAGAGAGAAAATAGCGTCTTCCTCATATTTGCTAATAGATTAGGTAAAGATTATAAAATGCTGTGGGGAAAAAAGTATTCTTTGTGAAACGTCCCAGAGGAACTTTTAATACAAGTGCGCCACCGTCTGGTAAGAGTGTGAATTATACATTATACTTGCATCTTTGCTGTAATTCTCTATCCTCCTGGGACCCAGGAATAGCTTATCCACTGTAGTGGACATTATATTTTAGCGAATTTCTCTGACACCATACATGTCACAGCTTTTATTGTGTTTAGCACATTCAGGGCTTTTCAGAGATACCAAATGTTTGGAGGTTTCACTGCATGACAACAACAACAACAATATTGGTCTTTAAAAATTATTGATATTAAATTAGTGTTCAAATTTAGCAATCTTTTGGAAATATGATAATATTTTGTAATTATCATTTAAATCTGATTAATTTTCTAATCACAAAATATTGGAAACCTCATAACAGGACTTATAGCGTGTGTATCAGGCATTTGGGGATACACAACAAGTGAACAGGGAAAGAAATCATATATCAATATACCTATGAAATATTAGATATTATTAAAGTGTTGCCCTTTATTACTCCCACTTTTTACATTACGTTGCCCCAATAACACATTAATATTATATTACAAATTAGATACAGTGTATAGATACATTGTATTGAATGAGACTATACATTTATGGCCATCTTACCAACATATTGCATAAAGTAAAATGGTATATCAGTTATATTTTTTAATAACAGTTGAGAATAATCAAAGTTTGGTTAAAAAAATCCTGAAATCTAAAAATTGGTTAATAATAATAAATTATCATTGTTTTTGACTATATGTGGCATTTCAAGCCGTGGTGTCCACTACAGTGGACATAGCATAACATATGAATAAAATATATTTTTTCAAAAATGCCCCCCATTTGTTTCTCTAAACAATGAGGAAAAATGGAACAAATACTAAATTACATTTTTATTTTTATTTTACATAAACACATTTTACTCTAAAGTCTTTAAAAAGTCTTGTTTATTTTAATCTGTACTGCTAATCACATAAATATTGTTTACAGCCAAGAATGTCAAGACAATCTACCAGAATCTACCAGGTCTATATCACACTTTAAATATTATTCACAGTCATAAAGGCTCACTTTAAATCCCTAACACTCTTTTTCAGTCCAGTTTGTAATAATGTCCATTGTTTCCTCCAAGCATCTCCTCAACTTTCTCCAGCAACCTAACCACGTGAGATTCCCGATGTCTGTTGTCAAGCACGTGGGATCTATTCCCACACTTCCGAACCAGTCGCTCCAGGTCACTGTTTCTCTTCACGTGCTGCTCGCCGCTCTCTCCTAATGTTTCCCCCCAGGTGAGCAGAACAATAGTGTGGCTCCATGATGCTTCTCCTAGCGCTGACATGGTGCGCTCCACTGCACGCCTGTACTGACCAGTGAAGGATACATAAGCGGGGATCACCAGGATGAATGCATGTGGCCCAGGTTGACACAGAGAGACACTTTGAGAGAGATGTTTTTGAAATGTGTCTTTACTGCCAATCCCAGATCTCCATTTCAGGCCCTGAGGCTCTACAATAGTGACTTGCCTGCCGGATATCTCTCCTCTCCAAGGGTTGCATCCATTTGCATCAGGCCCAACGATGGTGCATCTTGCTGGATGACGGGGCGACCAGGAGTCTCCTAAAAGCATAAGCCTTAGTTCAGACACGGGCCAGGGTGAACGTCCGGTAGGTGGGAAACTGGTGCTTGAAGATTCAAAGAAGTCTTCCTCACTTTCGCCCTCAGAATTGTCACTCTCACCGTCTTCCCCTTTTTGCCTGGCCTCCAGTGTTCGTTTAACCCTCTGGTTCTTTACCGATCTGTTGTTTGCACAGTTTATAGTAGCCAACTCCAATCGCTCTTCACTTCTTGTGCCTTTTGCATCGCAAATGCCACCATCTACTCCAACTTCTTGACACATTTGATGGATGTCTTTGGCTTCTGTTTGTTTCCCATTAATTTCAGCGCTGTTTGTCCATTGGTGATATCCTGAGAAAGGCTCTTTGTGTAGCAGTTTCAGCTCTGTGTTATATAAATACTTCTCCCATTTCTCAAGTTCCTCTCGCTTCTTTGCCAGCTTGTCTTGCTCATTATTTAGCTCCAGCGTTCTGCTGTCCAATTGATTTTGATGTTCCTCAAGCTGTTTTTCTCTCCCATCTAGTGTTGTTTTTAGGAGCTCCAGCTTTTGTGTTTTGGCCTCAACATCGCTCTCTTTTTTCTTTAGATCTAATTCTTGGTTCTGCAGACATTTGTCTTTATTATCTCTCAAAGCGAGCTCCAATTCCAGCTGACGCAGGTCGGTTTCTCTGGTATCTAAAGAGCGTTCTCTGTCTTTCAAAACATCCTGTTGTTTCTTCAGACCATGTAGCAAGTCTTCATGCTGTTCTTCCCGTTTTTGCGTGACTTGCTGTTTTTTCTCCAAATAGATTTCTTCACTTTTCAGCTTCTGCTCTCTTTGAGAAAGCACTTCTTCGCCTTTAATCAGCTCTTGCTCCCTTTTTCCCAATGCTTCTCTAATGCTCCCAAGCTCCAGGTCATGTTCATGCTGAGTATTGTCCCGTTTTTCCATGTCTCGTTGTTGCTCCATCAGGCTTTGACCTTTGAGTTCAAGGTCCTGCTCTCTCTGGACAAGTTCTTGCTCCTTTTCTTGTAATCCTGTTACTTTTTTCAGAAGATCATTTTCCTTATTGTGCAACTCGGCTTGCCGTTTCTCAACGTCGTGTTTGTTATTTTCAAGTTCCTCTGAGCGTTTTGAAAGCTCTTTTGTTTTTACTTCCAACATCTGCTCTCGTTTATTAAGTTTGTTTTCTTTCTTTCCCAGATTTTCTCTGAGCATCTCCAAAGATGTTTCATCTTCCTTAAGTCTGTGTTGTTCTTTAACAAATTTCTCCTCCATTTCAAACAGCTCTTGTTCTCTCCTTTCTTGCTGCTCTCTACGGTTTTCCATATTTTTCTCCTGCTTTTCAGTCAGGTCTTTCATGTCCCTCTCCTTCTTCTCCAGTATCCTCTCCATTGCTTGTAGCTCATCCTTTTTACATTCTATCTGCTGCTCTTGCACCTTTAATGTTTCCTCTCCAACCATAAGCTCTTCCGCTCTTTTCTCAATCTCTTCTCTCATCCTCATCAGATCGATCGCCAAACGTTTGTTATTCTGCCCCTCGTTTTCCAGATTCTTCTCCTCTTCTCTAATCCTGTACATTTGCATCTCCAAATCCTGCTTTTCATCTGTTAGCGCTTGTTCTCTCCTGTTCATTTCACCCTCTCTAGTTAACAGTTCCTGTTTGTTTTGTGCTAATATCTCTTCTTTCTTTTCTACCTCCCTCTCTCTTCTGCAAAGCTCTTGTTCTCTCTCCGTCTCATGCTCTTCATGTCTTTTCTCATAATACACCTTCATGTCTTGCATATCACTCTCTTTCTCTTTCTCCTTCTCCTCCAGCAGCCGCTTTAACTCGTCTTGCTGTTGTTCCAACCCTTTAATTTCTTTCATCTGTATCTCGTAGCGCTCAACTGAAGCCTTCAACTGAGTCTGAAGTCCCTCACACTTGCACTTCAGCTCTTCCAATTCTTTCTCCAATCCTGCACTCACATTTTGTAGGACGTTGTTTCGTTCTTTCTCTTCCTTGTGTTGTTCCTCCGAGCGTCTTTCAGTGTCTGCATGTTGCTGTTGTAACTGATTTATGATATTCTCCTTCATCTCAGTTATTAGTCTCGTTTCCTCATACTGTTTCTTTATATTTTCCATCTCCTTTTCCATCACCGTATTCTTTCTTTTGTAGACCTCCATCTTTACGTCAAACTCCTCCTCTAGAAGTTTTAGTTGAGCAGCATCTTGTTCAGTATTTGCTTGAATGCTGTTTTTCAACTTTTCTATGTCTCTTATATGCTTTTCATTGATTGTTTGCAGCTGCGTGTCTTTTTCCATATCTCTCTCATTTAATTTGGTTATTTCTTCTTCTTTTGTTTGTAGCTTCTCCTCTAATTGTTTTAGTTGAGCTGCACTTTCCTCAATATGTGCTTGAATACTCTCTCTTAACTTTTCGATGTCTTTTTGTTTTTCGCCAATGTTTTCCCGCAGTGTGTTTACCTCTCTGTCTTTCTCCTGGTCTCTTGTTCTTAATTTGGTTATTTCCTCTTCTTTTATTTTGACTTCGTCCTCTAAACGCTTCAATTGAGCAGTACTTTCTTCAATATTTGACTGAATGCTGTCTTTCAAATGTTCAGCGTCCTTCTGTTGGCCAATGATATTCTTCTTAAGTGTGTGAATTTCATTGTCTTTCTCCAGGTCTCTTTGTCTTAATTTGGTTATTTCCTCTTCTTTTATTTTCAGCTCTTCCTCTAAGCACTTCAGTTGAGCCGCACTTTCTTTTATTTGTTCCTCGATACAGTCTCTTAACTTTTCATTGTCTTTCTGTTTTTCGCTAATGTTTTGCCTAAGTGTGCCAATTTCTCGTTCTTTCTCCTGGTCTCTCTGTCTTAATTTGTCATTTTCCTCTTCTTTTACTTTTAATTCCTCCTGATGATGTTTTAGTTGAGCTGCATTTTCTTCAATATGTGCCTGGACACTGTCTTGTATCTTTTCAATATCCCTCTGTTTTTCGCTAATGCCTTGCTTTAGTTTGTCAATGTCTTTGTCTTTCTCTAGGTTAGTTTGTGTTAATTTGTCTATTTCATCTTCTTTTGCTTTCAACTCTTCCTCCAAAACTTTAAGTTCAGCTGTGTGTTTTTCAGAATTTTCTTGGACACTATCTTTTATCTTTTCAATATCCCTCTGTTTTTCAGTAATGTTTTTCTTCATTGTCTCCAATTCTCTGTCCTTTTCCTGATCTCTTTGTCTCAATTTGATTATTTCATCTTCTTTTTGCTGAAGCTTCTCTTGCGTTTGAGCATTTCGATTCAGCTCTTTTTCCTTCTCTCTCATTGTTCGCTCTATTTCTTCATCTTTCCCTACAAGTTTATGGATGAGCGTGTTGTATTTTTCCACAACGTCTCCATGCATTACTCTCTCGGCTTCTGTTGTTTTCACTTGCTCTTGATAGGACAGTCGTAGCTGCTCCATCTCTTTTGTCATCATCTCTGTTACCTCTCTCAGCTTGTCCATCTCGTTCTCTCTCTTCTCAACCTTTTCCCTGAATCTCTCGCTTTGTTCTTTTTCTCTGGCTTCGGCCTTCAGTTTCACCTCCTCGATTTCTCTTAAAATGTTTTCAATTTCATTGTCCTTCTCTATCAGTTTGCTCTCCATCTCTTGCTTTTGCTGCCTGGCCTCTTCTTCATACCTGCGTTGCGATGCATCCATCTCTTTTTGAGTTTCCTCAGCCTTTCCTCTCATCCTATCATTCTCTTTTTCAGCATCCAACATTTTGTTTTTAAGTTCATTCATCTCGTTCATGTGTGCTCGCTGAATTTCGGCCTCTCTCTCTTTTCGCTCTTGCTCTTTCACGGCACCCAAGCGCTCCTGTTCCAGCAGTTTCATTTGAAGCTCATCCACTTTCTCTTTAAGTTCTTCCCCCTCACGCTCTTGTTCCTCTAATCTCATTAGCATTTGCTCTTTCTCTTTCAGACCCTGATGGTGTGTCACCATGACTTTGCTTATTTCAGCGCTCAGCTCTTGTATCTCTCGCTCCTTGTCTTCCGTTAACCACGCCATCCTCTCCTCCAGCTCGCCCATCACACTTCTCCTGTCATCTTCGCCCCTGTATGGCGCCTCTTCCCTCTCTGCCTTCCCGGGAGATTGTACTTTGTCCTTTTTGCGTCTTTCGAAGAACCAGCGAATGCTCCTGACCTCTCGTTCCTTCATCTTCTTCAGTTCTTCTTCCTGCCGTTGAAGTTTCTCACTAAACTCCTTGACTTTCAGCTGAAATTTCTCATTTTTTTGTCTTCCTAACTCTTGAATCTCATGCACTAGTGGCGAGAAGGCCTCGCATCGATTTCCCGCCACCATCTTTTCAACCTTCTCCAGAAGTTCGGTTATTTGTGTCTTGGAATTCTGAGATTCCAAATAAAGATTGCTGCTGATGACGTGGAACCTATTTGAACATCGATCCACCAGCCAGCGAAGTTCCTTTCCTCCTCCTTGGATGTGCTGCTCAATCGTGACTCCCTCTCGTAGCTGGTCGCCCCTCGTGAACAGAAGAAACGTATGTCTCCAAACCGTCTCCCCCAGAATCTCCAAGTGCTCTCGCACCGACTGGGCTTGGACGAGCGTGTCCACTCTCAACGTCAAAAGAAACGCATGAGGTCCGGGAGGACACAGCGCCACGCTCATTCCAATCTCTCGCTTCACTCTCTCTGGAGTGGTTCCCTCTGGTCCGCCCTCCCATCCAGGCACATCCACCACCGTCACCAGTCTGTTAGAAACCTCCGTCTGCTGTCTTGAACACTCCTCCGTCGCCTGTCTGCTTTGAAAGTATCCTGGTCCTCCGAGGATGGCGTTCCCAGCCGAGCTTTTCCCCGTCTCTCGCTCTCCCAGCAGAACCAGTCTCAGCTCCGGGAGACGCCGTGAACCTCTGGAGAAGAGATTCTTCTCATCCAGGTCTTCAGCTTGAGGATTATCGTCTAGCAGGGACAGGAGACACAATACACAGAAACAATTAAATTAAGCTGCATTTGTGAATAATGGCTTTTTAAAAAATATTATTTAGGGTGTGAACATCCAAAACAATGCTGTATTCTGGGCTAAATGCGCTCATTATATGTGCGTAGCTACATATAATGGTATTTTGACCAGCTGAGAACTCGTGAAGACACCTGTACCGAACTGTGATGGGCAAAATCGCAACTTTGACCAAAAAAAAAAGGTGTGCTTGAGCATTCTGTCATGCATCAGTTATGTACATTAGGGTTTTATGTTACATCTAATGTTGTTAAATTAATGTTTATTGCATTTTTTAAATTGCATTACCATGATGGTGTTTAGTGTTTGTGTGAATGACACCTTCTATATATTAATGTTGTTCTCCTAATAGCTGCTTATGATGAGCTTTGATTCATCATGTGACTCTCATCATCACTGTGATTGGTGGTGGTCAGTATAGATCAGGGATGGGCAACTCCAGTCCTCGAGGGCCACTGTCCTGCAAAGTTTAGCTCCAACCCTGATAAAACTCACCTGCCTGTAGCCTTCTAGTAATCCTGAAGACATTGATTAGCTGGTTCAGGTGTGTTTGATTAGGGTTGGAGCTAAACTCTGCAGGACAGTGGCCCTCGAGGACTGGAGTTGCCCATCCCTGGTATAGATCAAAGGTACATAACAGATACTAGTATTTCAATAGGTTAGTAATTTAATATTAATACAGTTAATGAAATACAATTTTTAGAGTGTACACGTAATTATTACATTATAAACTTTTAAATTATATGGTTTTGAACTGTAAAATAAATGTTTTTTTACCATAATTATTACATTATAAACCTTTAAATTATATGGTGCTGTCCCATAAAACCTAAAACGTCACTGCCGTATTTTTTAAGGTAAAGTTCTGGCAACCACAGCTGCCATTTTTTTTTACCGTAAATTTTACGAGAATTCTTTTTGCAGTGAACATCCCAAGTGTGAACACTCCCTTAGATGCATTTTTCAAGTTATATACATTTATTATTAAGATTATAAACCTCATTGTGTTAATGTATTATTTAAGCCTATATTAAAGCTTACAAAATTGTACTTTTCATACAAAATTGTGTTTGCATGCATGCATTCAAATCACACATAGAATATACGTGATTCCATAATTCGGATTTACTTAATGATTAAATGTTCAGTATTTTCATTATCTTTTAAGGAGAGAAAAGAGAGTTTGCTGTAACAGCTCTAAAATACATGTGATGGTTTATACTACATATTAATACTGACAAATAAATCATTTGATGAAATTATTTTAGTACTCGTTCCCATCAATGCTGTTTTAAATCAGTGACATCACACCTGGTGCGATGTGTGTAAATGAGATGAGCTTGAATTAAAATCAAACACGAATTAGATTTTTGAGCTATGGTGGACTGGAAGATTTTTTCCATAGTGGTCATATGCACAAGGTACAGTGGAGGTACAATTGTGCTCCTTGGGGAACAAAACGTATAGCGGTACCTTTAAAGGAACACACTTGGTCCTTAGAGTACAATTATACTATTGTTTTTCTCTACTTAGAGCAGGGGAAGGCAAGTTTGGTACGGTAGAGCTGCTTCCTGCAGAGTTTGGCTCCAACACTGAAAGAAACCCTCATCTGCCTGTAGCCTTAGCACAGTAAATTCCCCCGGAGTTGAATTAACACCACTCAGTGTCCATATGGGAACCACCAGCAGGGTGTTTTAAAGTAGCACTGTGTTAGCAGTGTAAGAGTTCATTAGATAATTAAGAGATTCATTGAGTGATGATTGTTTGATTGAAGACACCTGATGATAACAAGCAGAATCACTGAAGGAAAGAGAAACACAATAACTACAACAGACTTCAGCAACAGCTTTAGATTAAATCAACTTGAAAAGACATTCAATCTTTCTTATTACTAACCAGACTGACTTTATTTCTGTCATTTGTTTACAGTTCTTTTTGAGAATTGACAGAAGTTTAGATGCTGATGTTTTATTTAAAATGTTTGGTCACCATTATTGTGATCAGTGTTTCATTTAGTTGGGCAGTTTGACTCTTGGTTTTTTATGAGAGTTTGTGGTTTTTGGAACAGTGTTAACAAAGCACATTTGTTGCAAAGGAAGCCATAAACAAATGTTATCAGGTTATATAGTTTATCATCATCATATAGAAAATGTTTGACTCATCACTGACTTAGGCCCCGCCCACACGAAGCCAGAGCTTTCCCTATCCGATCTTTTTTTCCCCTTGTTTCCAGAAATATCCGCGTACACATGAGAGCATTGAAAACGGTTCAAAACGATGTAGTATACATGCTAGGCCAGTATGTGGCGCTGTAATTCTGCCACAGAAATACTCTAAACACGGAGAAGAAGAGTTGTGGCTAGAAGGGGTACAGCAATGGTAGGAAGTGAGGCAAAATCTCACAATAAAATAATAAATAAATGTGCTACTTGCCAGATGTGTTTTATTAACTCCTACACCTACCCCAACCCTAAACATACCCTTACAATAATGCAAATACAGTAATTAAATGGTGCAGTATTGATGTGCGCATGCCCAGTGCCCATAGTTGTATCCCTTCTAATCTCGCCCCACGCAGGACGTGGTGATGACATCACCGCTTCACAAAATATACAGATTGGCTGTACACACGAAAACACAAGGGTGTCGTTTTCAGATTTATCCACTCTGGGACCCGGTTTAGAAAAATATCGGTTTTATGCTCCCAAAACACCGGATCCGTGTGGACGAAACGCTGATACGGTACAAAATTTTAACGTATACAGCTAAACGCGTCTCCGTGTGGACGGGGCCTAAAACGGGTTATTTGTTGTTAATAGATATTATTTACACAGATCAGACATTCTGAATTCTGATTTTTAAAGGGAATCTGGGGGTTAAAAAAAAGTTTAGATGCACAAAGACATCAAGAATCAGCTCAAAAATCATTCCTTCCAGAAAAATGCGGCTTTTTTTTGTGATTGTTGCGGGCAAAAATCCTTGATTATGCGGCACGTTTTCTTAAAAAATGCGATGGAAAATGCGGGATATATATCTAATTTTATGCAATAAAATTGCGGGAACTTGCAAAAACTGCGGTTTGATGAGAAAGAGAAAAAAAGCACTACATCACAGAAAGTGCTGGGAATATTTAAGTTCTCATTTTGTTTTATTGAAGACCTTAATAAACACATGGCTCAAATTTACAAAACATTGAGTCAAACAAGTTCTGTAGCTTTACAAAAGGAATATGCTACAACTTCTGAAAGAATTAATAAATAACTTCCTGTTTTACAGAGGTAGCTTTACAAACCAGACATTTGAGTGCTTCCAATGCACAAAGTGCAATCTCTTAAAGGGTTAGTTCATCCAAAAATTTAAAATTTAAATTCTGTCATTAATGACGTCCCCTCACACCCGTAAGACCTCCGTTCATCTTCAGACACAAATGAAGATATTTTAGTTGAAATCCGATGGCTCAGAAAGGCCTCCATTGGCACAATGCACTTCACACTCTCAAGACCCATAAAAGGCACTAAAGACATCGTTACAAAGTCCATCTCACTACAGTGGTTCTACAATAACTTTATGAAGCGACCAGAAATAGTTTTTGTGCTAAAACCTAAATAACGACTTATATAGTGATGACCGATTTAAAAATAACAGCATCATGAAGCTTCGAAGCGTTATGAATCAGTGAGTCGATTCATGATTCGGATCGCGTGTCAAACTGCTGAAATACGTGACTTTGGCGATCCAAACCACTGAGTCGACTCACTGATTCATAACGCTTCGAAGCTTCATGATGCTGTTTTTTAAAATCGGTCAACACACCGGGAAACTGCTTTGCGCGGTCTTTTGCTGTTATTTCTGTTGGCAAATGGGAGTTTGCGCTTCATCATGATTTCACCGATATCTATGGTTTCACCACAGGGTTTGCAGCTTTTCGATGACGTTCGCGTCAGGTAATTCCGTCACTTCAAAACGTTCCCATGGCAATAGGGGGAAATGGCGTCTCTTGTGTGAAGTAAACGAACATTTTTCAACTTTCTGCTAATAAATATTACTTTTTTGTAAGCTAAAATGCGGGGATTATGAAATCATGCTAGCCCCGCATATTTTGCACGCGGAAATAGGCAATTTATGTGGCGAAAGTGCGCCGTATTTGAAAAAATGCTGCCCCCGCATAAATATGCGGACTTTGGCTGATTATGCATTAAATCATGCGATCGCATAATCGCGTTTTTCTGGAGGGACTGAAAAATGGTGACATACTTAATGCTGCAATGCATGCTGGGAGTCATGGGTTTTATACTATGGTGGCCTAGTAGGGTTGGAGCTAAACTCTGCAGGACAGCGGCTCTCTAGGACCTACCCCTGACTTAGTTTATTTCATTTATTTAACAGGGACCATTCACAACACAAATGTTGTGCCAGAGTTAGCTAAATAGCTAATTTGCATCTGATGGTACTTCCCAGTGACGGCCACTTGAACCATAAAAGGTACAATTTTGTACTTTTTTTGAGAGTGTGGGTACAACTTTTATGGTACTTTTGTTTGTTTGCTTGGTTCGCTTTACAGTGTGGAAAAGTGCCACATATGCATTTGGAACAACATGAGGTGAGTAAATCATGACAAAATGTTCATTTCTGGGTGATGAAAAGGTGTGCAGTACACACACTGCTATAGTTAAATGAATTATTAAATTAAGTCTTAAAAGTAATGTACATTTCTATAGTGATGATATATTGTTGTAGCTATGCTCTGCTCTAAAATATTTCATCAGCTTTGCTCTAGAGTAAGATGTTTGTATCAATCATTCTTTTGTGACTGAACATTTTTAAGTTTCTTTTAAATTGAATCAATCAAACTGAATCCTGAAAACTCTTCCTCTCTAGAGAAACATTTATGTGAGTATCCCAAAACTCAGAGTTAGAAAATAGTGTTTGACATTTTGTCTGTTGAATTTGATGCAAATAATACTTTTATACTTTATCTACAATTTTCTAAACATTTTCAAATTAAGATACATGACGTAATGTATTCTGAGGAGAAAAAAATCCAAATAAAGGGAGTTAAGGGTTAAACCAAGAAATAAAATCACTTTATTAATTACATAATTCAAATGCAAAACAAGTTTGCTTTTTCTTACTTCATTTAGATACATTTTAGCCTTAATATCTTATGTAATTTTGTTTCTCAAGTAAATGTCGATTTAACCCTTAATTCTCTGTTGGGGTCATTTTAACCCAAAACAATGTTATTTTTAGCAGTACCAGACCTTGCTTAAGCATGTTTAGATTTTTGTACAGGAAAACAAGACAGAAATACAGAGGAAGCCATCCACTCACTCATCAGCACGGCTCTGATGGTTCCTCTGTGCGTCTGCGCCTCCATCAGCCTCTGTTTCTTCCTCCTTTCTCGTGCCCTCCGTTTGCTCTCCAGCTCCAGCTCCAGAAGAAGCACATCCGTCTCATAAAATCTCCCCCCTCTCTCTCCGACCAGCTTATCCAACTTCTTCATCAGTTCCTTCACCTGCGATCCATCATCGACGCGCCGCTTGTTCTCCAGAACGTGAAATCTGTTCCCACACCGTTCCAGGAGCCTCTGGAAGGCCTTGCCGCCGTTTTGAATCCTCTGTTCGATGGGAACGGAGCCCAGTTCGTCCCCGCGTGTGAACAGCACCAATGTGTGATCCCACACCGCTTTGCCCAGCAGCTCCAGATGCTCCTCGATCTGCTGATGGTACTCGGCTGTCACTGACGTACAGGATCGCACCACTAGAAGGACGGCATGAGGGCCTGGCGGACACAAGGACATGCTTCGCTTGGTTTCTCTCCTCACCCAACCGGGAGTCCCGTTCACCGGATAGTACCATTCCCAGCCCGGGGTGTCCACAACCGTGACGCGCCTTCCTGCCACGTCGGCGCGCCTCTTCACACACTCCTCAGTCGGTTTATTCGACTCAAACCCTCCTGCCAGGCCTAGAATGGTATTTCCAGCTGAGCTCTTCCCAGCACCTTTGCGGCCTAGCAAAACCACACGAAGTTCAGGAAGAGGAGACGGCTGGTGACTAGGACTTCCTCCATTGGCCTCAACTGTCTGCGGCCTCCTGTCTGTGAGAGGTAGGTAATGTTTAGTTTTACTGCACGGATGTGCTACCATTCAAAAGTAATTCATAATTTTATTCAGCAAGGATGCATCAAATTGCTCAAAAGTGATATTAAAGACATGTATAATGTACAAAACACTTGACATAAAGCCATTTGGGTGTTGAATATAAGGACGGTCTGTACACTCTCAGGAAATAGAGGCACAGAAGCGGTCATTGGGGCATTACCAAAGGTACTAATATGCATCCATTAGTGGTAAATATGGTCCAAAAAAGAGAAAAGATACCCTCCCCCTTCTCCAGTGACAGCTTTTGTACCTTTTTATTTCTGAGAGACTATTGTGACATTTTGTGTTGGTTTGTCGTTAATGAAGGCAAAAAGGTTCTGAAGATACAAACACTTGCTTTGGTATATTGTTTGTCTAAAGCAAAGAAATTCAGACATGTTTTTCACACATGTGTGCATGTCACCTTCAATCATGATCATATTTAGCTCACCCAAAAACGAAGGATCCTCCTCCTGTTTTTCCATCTTTGTGTCTGTCTTCGCCCTCCTTTGCTCCTCGTTTTGAGCTTTATTATTTTTTTTACATTGGCATCGTTTTACGCCTCAGTATCTTTCAAGCGTGATCGATTCACTTCCTACTGATGCATACTGGGACAATAGTAGAGCGGAACAGAGCGCTGAACGTGGAAGCTTGTTCACGTGACCAACCTGTGGTTTTCTGTAACTTGCACAGGAAACTGCATGGGTATGGCGGAAATCAAGAAGGGGCCTTGTGGTCAGTGTTGCTCATTTCATATGTGCATTGACTAGCTCTATATCATGATGCTTTGTTTTGAATCAATATCAGGAAGGATTATTATAAGGGAAAGTGCCTTGTATATATCAAATATGCACATAACATGACCAGCTAGTTTTGGCCCACCAAAAAGTTGAATGAAAAGCCCATTTATAAGCTGTTATGCAACTAGATGTAACTTTGACAAGCACTCGTATTGTACCAAGGCATTACATCTTCTCCATTAAAGTTCATGGTGAAAGAAAGTTGCCTGTTCTCCAATCTAAAGGTGAGCTCATGCCCGTGACTCAGAGTCTCCCAAAGTATCCGAAGGGGTCTGAACAGCGTGTTTCCCCTCCGAAACGTTGGCAAAACAATATTTTTCCATATAGAATGCCTGAAGCAATGACTCAAACTGCCCATAAGAACCACAATGCAGTGCAAAATGCATATTAGAACATGGAACAAGATGAAATGCTCTGAGAACAAGTCTTAATATACCAGTGCATCATGTTTTGCTCCTCAGGTGAATAATCTTGCTTTAAGGATATCTAGATGTTTTTACTGGGAAGCAAAGAGGCTACATATTAGGGAACTTTTCAGTATAATAACCTATAGCTGCTCTTATATGCAATATGCAGTAACTTTGATGCACTGAAAAAAAACTAATTTGAGCGATATGATATATTATCTGAGCAGGATTGGCCAAAACTGTCCGTCACAGGATTCAATCACAATCTAAGAGACCCGATTTGAGTTATATTTCAGTAAAATGGTAGTTTTTATTGAAAGTTGCTATGTTTTGTCTGCACAGCAATATAGATTTTGCAAGTTTTGCTACAAAAAAATAAAAAGATTAAACTTTGAATATTTTGGTCAATGATTGTAAAGTGTCTCTGTGTGCTTTGAGTCAGTGTCAAACGAGAAGGATGTGACACATTCAACACTTGTGTCTTTACTTGGTCGCATTTCTGTTCACTACAAGTCACACAGACTCACATACACGCAGTAGTTTGCACTTCCACTCTAATCTCACACATACACTGCACACACCATCTGCTTTTATAATATCATGCTAATCTGCATACATAGATACGCCCACCATGAGGTTTCAGATGTGGGATGCTACACACACACACACACACACACACACTGTTATTCCAGCCCCTTATAAAAGTGAGGGCTGATGTGATCCCAGACTCCAGTTTCCAGTGTCTGCAGACCAGTGCCGCATTTCTACCTAAACATAAACCAGGTTAGTACATTTAGACATATTTAATAGTAAAGAGTTAACTCTGGAAGATGGAAATTGCCAACTACTGTTCAAAAGTTTGAGTGCTTATTAAGGCTGCATTTATTTGATCAAAAAATACAGGAATATTGTGAAATATTTTTACAATTGAAAATAACTGTTTTCTGTGTGAATATCCTTTAAAATGTCATGTATTCCTGTGATCAAAGCTGAATTTTCAGTCTTCAGTGTCACATGATCCTTCAGAAATCATTCAAATATGATGATGTGATGTTCAAGAAACATTTATGATTATTATCGATGTTGAAATCAGTTGTGCTGCTTCATATTTTCTTTTTTCTGGATTCTTTGATGCATAGAAAGTTCAAATGTGATTCATTTGAAAAATAAATATTTTGTAGTATTATACTTTACTGTCACTTTTGATTCATTTACTTTGCATCCTTGTTAAATAAAAGTATTAATATCTTATTTTTTAAAAATCATCCTGAGCTCAAATTTAGTGTGTGTGTGTGTGTGCGTGTGTGCATGTGTGCGTGCGTGTTCATAAAATGTGTTAATAATACTGTATGTTATAAAATGTTAGTGTTTTGAAGTTATTTTAAGAGATTTATGTATTTATATTTTGTACTTTAGTGCAGATTTGTGTGCAAGTGCATTGTGTGTGTGTGTGTGTTTGAGAAGTCTGTGAGTGTTTACATGCAGAGCTATTTTTATGTGTGGTATTTTAATATGTGCCCCATCTGTTTTATATCTACGTGGTAACCACAGAAAACAAAATCTTGACAATGTTTTTTTTTTTTTAAATCAGCTGTAATATATATTTTCCGTGTAGTTTACCTCGCCAAGATAAAGTGTGGAAAAGTGTGTTCAGCCATGTGTTTAAGTGGTTCAGTAAGCGAACAGAGACTTCACTGTGTTCCTCACGGCTCCGGTGGGGTTCAGCGGGACAAACATCTCCTCAAACATCACACCTCAGTCCAGGAGACGCCCAGTTTATGTAATCATCATCACGCAGGTGTTTGTGTGTCTGTGGTGACATATTTTGCCAGTGTAAAAGCAGCCATTGTGCAGCGTATCATAAAAATACGTTTTCCACATTTAAATGTCGGGAGACACAGAAATAGGCTATTGGATGGGAAAATTTTGCCTGCCAGTTGATTTTCTTTTTTTAAATCGCCCTTCCGAAGCATTCATAGCACCAACTAGGGAACCACAAGGTGTCATGTAAAAACTCACACTGGACTTAGTCCCATATGTTTGTGTTCTTAAAATCACCATGTAATATGAATTATAAATGATTTATCCTCCTGGGTGCCACTGTACACGTATGAGGACAATACATTTTAGTGAATTTCTCTGACACCATGTCACAGTTTTAAGTCTGGATGTCCTGCACATTCAAGGCTTTTCAGAGATTTCACCAGGACAACTTTTTTGTTCAACTTCCCTCTTGCAGCGGCATCTTCTCTGATGATGTATTTATTGGCATGAGGGCGGGGCAACCTGTCACTCACATGAGATTCACCAATAGCAAACCTCGCCCATCCAATCAATTCCCCATGGAAGTCCCGCCCTATTATTCTTAGTCAAGAAGCCGTTTCACTCAGATATATACGTCACAATAGGGAAGAAAAAACAAATGTAACTTTAATGAACAACATTTTTTTTTTTTTTTTTTTTTTTACAGTTGTAAGCAAGTCAACTTGTTATTTCCACAAGTTTAATGTTTGTTAAAATTTTCTAGATTTATTCATGTTAGTTATTGCATTAACTAACATGAGCAATATATATATTTTAAAGCATTTATTAATATTTGTTAACGTTAGTAAATGTAATTGTTCATGTTAGTCCCCAGTGCATTAACTAATGTTAAAAAAATTGGATTTTAGAAATGTATTAGTCAATGTAAAAAATGACCATAGACTAAGATTAATAACGTCTGTAGAAGTATTGTTAACAACTGTAGTACTGTGGAACATAGTTAACAAACCTTAATGTAAAGTGTTGCCACTTTTTCAAAGAATGACAGAAAGAAAGAAAAGCCAAACTGCATCTTACTCATTAGTCTATCTTACGTTTCTACATTGGACTTTTCATATGCTGCAATAAATTAAAGGAAGAAAGGCCAAAATCCTGCAATAAAACTGTGCTGCAGCACATGCTTTGAGTTTGTTTTTGTGCTCAATGCAAAACAGATGCCATAAATGACACACTTCCTGTGCAGCCCATTTTATAAAAATGCATGGATGTGTAAACTAAAGAGGAAGCTCTTTTATCATTGAAGTCTGTATGCAATGTGTTCAGCTGACCTTTATATGCTATTTCTGAGTTTAGCAGTTTAAGTGGCCACCACACCAGTACCTGCCATGGCTGATCAAGAGGCTCCAGAGAACCCGACCCCCGCCGCCCCACCTGCCGTACGCCCCAAACGCGTGTCCCACCGCGGACGCAGTGCAGGAGCCAAAGTCAGCTCTAATCAACAAGAGGGGAAAATGGAGGAGTTTGAGCCCTTCATGTTACTGCCTCGAGGACCACCACCACTCAATGGTGAGAATGAGAAAATCTGTACTTTACCTTTTTTTTTATTTTAAGGACGGGGCTTGATGGGTTGGGTGTGGTTTGCTATTGGTGGACCTCATGTGAGTGACAGGTTGCCCCGCCCTCGTCATCAGAGAGGAGAAGAGCTGCAAGAGGGAGAAATGATTTAGATTCATGATTACGAGGCACACATTTTTTAAATTAATGATGTGCGCAGATAAATCATTTATAATAAACACTACAATATCCCATAAAAACAAGCATTGCCCATTTTGATTTCATGGTAACTTAAGTGCTAGAATATTTCAATCTTGTCACAGTAAGAAATGATATGTAGAGTAAATTTTGGTAGTATCTCTCTGTGTGCCTTTTAATAAATCACATATTCAAAATCCTTTAAGGTTGAATATTTTTAGCAAATGTTATTGCAATATACCATATTAATATCATCAATAATCATGACATTTTTGTCTGTGTAAAATGTATCTCTATTTTGTCCCAAATCCAACCGTTGAGTTAGACAAAGTCACAACTTAATAAAATGGAGATAAATACTGTAATAGATAGTCAATGTCACTCACTTAAATATGATGTCATAACGATCAAGCTATTGTCAGTGTTGTTATTATTAACTAAAACGTGAAATAAAGCTGAAATAAAACAGAATATTGATATAAGATTAAAAAAAATAGAAATTAGTAATGGAAAAAAATAAGTTTGAGCTGTACTGAACTAAAACTGAAATAAAAATAAATGAAAGCTAAATAGAACTATTTACAAAATTATAAAAAATGACAAATAGATTAATAAAAAGCACATAAAATTACTTAAAATAAAAATACTAATACAACTATTTATAAATACTATAATAGTATATACATTATACTAAAATAACACTCACCGTTATTTTAACAGGGAAAAATGTCCCAACATCTCATAAATTGTATATTACAGTAACAACTGTTTACATATGCATCTTGCACTGCCATATCTTAATTGGATTATGCTCATTTGCACTGCCGACTGTATTTATAGTAACAACTGTTTACATTAGCATTTTGCACCGTACTTCTAACTGTAATATGCAACCACTTTCCACTGCACTTTCCACTTTTTTTCGGATAGCTTCTGTCCATACTTTATTGCACTACCTTAACATGAACTACATATAAAGCATGATAAAATATTTTCAGTTAAAGCTTATTTTTCATGCATAACCCAATAAAATGTAATGGTGATGAATATGGACATGAAAATTGGTTGATATAAACAAATATTATTAAAATGAATGTTGTTTTGAAAGGATCTTTTGCATTACATGCGCAAAAAAGGTGAAATTCAAAAACGTTATTATCAGTATAATATTTATCAGTAATTCATGCAGACACTGAGCATTTCCTGAGAGTGACCCATATTTGGGCGGTTTGCAACAGTAGAAGGAAAGGCTTTGTTTACTAAAATATTGTCTTGGTCTTATCTAGTCAAAAGGCCTCAACTGAAAGCTGAGACAAATATCCTGATCCTCCATGTTTACTGTTTCCTCCAGATAGCAGTGAGCTCTTGTCCCAGTGATAACAGTTATTGCAGGAAACGCACCACTTTTATCTTGTAACATCTTGACTTTTTTTTGTCACCCTCTTCCCTTTAAAAACCCCAGCGATAAAGAGATGAAAGACATCCTCTGTGAGAGACTCAGGCCACTGTTTAGTATTGTATTGTAAAAAAGGCTATGATTTACAATTGAGCCTTTAACATGTTGACAGTCCTGTTTCTGTTCCTCAGAGTATCTTGATATCTGGGATGTTGACGTGCTCAAACAATCTCAAGAGACCAATAAACAAGGGCACCACACATACCTGTACTCCAGCGACTTCCTCATCGTGCGTCGGGCTCAGGAGTTCCAGATCAAGATCACCTTCAATCGGCCCTACAAACCGGCCGAAGACAAGTTTGCTGTTGAGTTTGTCATAGGTGAGTCCTCAGAGAATTCAGGAGTCGGCCTACTTGAGGCTGAGACGTCTGAAATGAACATGTTCACAATACTTTTGCCCAGTGGTGGACAGTAATGTAGTCAGCTACTGTACTTAAGTAGCTGGAAGAAAACAAAACTAGAGGTATTTCACATTTCGTGGAAGGAAAGCGTCATTGCATACAGAAAGGCCTTAAAAACTACTAGATCTGCTTATTTTTCGACCTTTTTAGAAGAGAACAAACACAACCCTAGGTGTTTATTTGATACAGTGGCTAAATTAATGAGAAATAAAGTTGTAACTTCAGACTTTTACAAACAGCACAGACTTCACTCTTAACCTCATAAACTCTGCAGACCCTGATAAGGGTCCGGAATGACATCATCAAGTATATACTTTAAATTTTAAATGTCTGTGGAGGAGCTCTGACCTCACGTGGTACCATTTGAAAGCTTGGAGTCTCTACTTTCTAGATGTCATTCGCTTTACACAAAGTGACTTATTTACACTAAATTACTCTGGGACCATTTCCGCCTGGATTTGGCCACCTACCCAAATTGAAAAGCTGCCCATAACCAAATACACATATATCCCATATAAATGAAATCCCCAAAAATGGTCCCAGAGCATAAGTAGTTAAACATTTTCTATATTGGCATTGATGGTTCTTTAGATTTTAAGAAAGTTCTTTGCACAAAGAAAAAAAGATTATTTTTAGAACTGATCACTTTGGTGAACCAATGGTTCTACTATGGCATCGCTGTGAACCCCAGCCCCCCATTAGAACCTTTTTTCATATTTTGTACATGTTTTTTTGCAGCTTCCTTCTGCTTAAATGATCAGTTTCCCCCTTTTGCAATATCTAAGAATTATTTAAAGAGGTAAATTGTCCAGCACAGCAATAAATGTAATTCACTGTGCATTTTCTGCATGTATTTGACAGTGAAATTTCACAAGAGATGTCATTATTCTGCAACTTCTGAGCACCATCATCACTTTCCCTTCTCGTTTCTTGATAATATTTAACACATCCAGATATTTGCACACTGGCACTGATATTTAAGGAAACCGAGCACACGAGCTGAAGGAAGTCAACTTGATGGCAGGTTGTGCAAGGTTCTGTTTACTGGAAAACGGTTTAAACAAACAGACCAGGCAAACTTTTTGAAAATGTTTCCTGAGCATTAAATCATTGTATCATAGAGATTTCTGAAGGATCATGTGACACTGAAGACTGGAGTAATGATGCTGAAAATTCAGCTTTGATCACAGGAATACATTACACTTTAAAATATTTTCAGTTAGAACAGTTATTTTAAATTGTAATAATATTTCACAATATTACAGTATTTTTGATCAAATAAATGCAGCCTCTGTGAGCATCATTCAAAAAACTTACCAACCACAAGCTTTTGAACAGTAGTGTTAATACCATGAGGAATCTTGTAATACTAAATATTTTAGTGTGATTGTTGTTGTGCACTAGGACCAAGTCCTCAGTACAGCAAGGGCACCTACATTCCCGTCTTCCCCACTGCGGAGCGACAGAGTGTTTGGAGGGGTCGGGTCATAGAGACAAGCGACAATGTTGTCACGATGGGCATCACACCCTCACCAGAGTGCATTGTGGGAAAGTACATGATGTATATTGGTGTGGTGACGCCCTACGGCATCCGCAGGACCACGAGGGACCCGAGCAGGGACGTCTACATCCTTTTTAACCCATGGTCAACAGGTGGGAGAACCTTTTGTTTTATACTATATTATTCCACATTTGGAAAATATGGAGTGTCAGTACATGTGTTAGGGAAAAAAGAAGCTATAAGCCATGACACCAAAGTGATGTTTCTTTGAAAGCTGATGCCGTGTTCTTGGATGATGAGGAGGAGCGTGAAGAGTGTGTTATGACCGAGCTGGGGGTCATCTATCATGGAGCATATGACGATGTGTCCGAACGTGCCTGGAACTACGGACAGGTGTGCATCACATTTGCTGCAGCTTCTTTATGCTCTTTAAATGTTTGCTTTCTCTGTTGATTGATGTGTTTGATTGCATATTTACAATAGGTGTGGGAAACAATTCAAGAATAACCACATGACTGCCTGCAAAATGAATGTGTCCTACATCATTTATGAAAGAACGCATGGCTATAATAGTTATTTAGCTCCGTGTACGGTCCATGTATGATGAGTCCAATCATTCTTTTATTTAATATTGAAAATGGAAAAACAAGAATATTGCACATTTATTTATTTATATTTTTTTTTAAAGAAGCAGGAATCTGGCTTGATTTTTAACTTTTAGGTTCAGGGATAGATGTGGGAGTGAATGAAATGCCCCTTTCTGGTGATTGGTCAATCAAAGTTCAACCTGTGCCATCATCAGTTGCTAAAGGTTACATTTAATAGTGTTATTAAATATAGGTATTTGTAAGAATTAACATGAAGTGAATTTTAGATGATGACAAAGAATATAAATGTATAAACAGAAAAATATGCATGCACAATTCAATATTCAATATTGAGCTATACTGATCATAAAAAAATCTGTAATAGAGTGGTCCAGATATGACGTCACTTTGTAGGCCAGTCGACAAAAACCCAATACGATTTTCCCATGAGCTTTTGAATTATTGCAAAAAAACAAGCTCTGTGATCAACAAAAGTTTATGATACTTACACGTTGTGTCCACCAAGATAATTTTCACAGATGAACACAACTTTCATGAATTTTGAAGCCTAACTGCAGTCACCAGAAGTTACAGGCTAAAGGTGGACTATAAACGAACTACACCACGGCCGCTCGACCTCAACGTCACCATCACCAAGCTTAGCTTTCAGTTTTTTTTATCTCAAAGCATTTTCCCAAAATGTTTGAGTTAGACTACTTTAGCATAATTTAGCCTAAAAGAGCACAATTATAAGCATTATGAGGCAGTAAGTGGACTGAGGTTACCTGTTCGGCGTGATGACGTTTAATCGAAGCCTCTGTTGTCCCATTTAGGCACTTGTGGCAACCGCCTTTTTCAAGACACATAACAAGCTTTTAAAAAAATCCTGAGTGGGGTAATACTGGTGTATTTTATGTTGTAGAATAAAACGTGAAAGTCTCTTGAGCTTGAGCATCACAGACCTTATTTCAGCCATTTAAACAAAATCCCATTAAAAAAACCCATTGACTTCGGGACGAGGGAACCGGAAGTGCCAAAATGCTAACTCTAAAATGTTATCTGATATGCTACTAATAAACCAAATTGGCACAAAAAAAGAAAAACGTCCTCCCACTTTTAACAGTTTTTTTCCCCCCTATAAATTTCTTATTATGTGTAAATATTTGTCTGAATATAAAAAGTGAAATATACTGAAATATAAACTGAACAAATTTCACGGATATTAGATGAACAGAAATGGCATAATGAGTCCCTGAACAGGGCAAGAGTCTATATCAAAAGTATCAGTCAGGATGTGGTGTGGCACCAGCTGCTTTAATTGCTAAAGTGCATGTCGTCCTCATGGGCTACAGCAGATTTGCCAGCTTTTGCTGTGAGATGGTACTCCACTCTTCCACCAAGGCACTTGCAAGTTCTTGAACACTTATAGGGGGACGGTTTGGCACTGCAAGGATGATCGGCTGTCCTTCCTTTCTCCCTGTCTTAGGTATATTTTACATTACAGACATTGCAGTTTATTGCTCAGTTCACATGCAGCAGGACTATGGCAGGTTCATACATGTGATCAGGGACCCAGAGCATCTTTCTCCTGGTGTTTTTCAGAGACAGGAGAAAGATCTCTTTAGTGTCCTGAGTTATTGGAAACTGTGACATTAATTGTCTACCAACTATAAACAGCCAGTGTCTTACGGACTGCTCCACAGGTGCATGTGCAACAATTATTTTTTTTTAAACTATGTTTTAAAAAAACTTTCCAATAAAGATCTGGAAAGCTTATTTGGATTTGACAGAATTATCTTAAAAATATATTGCATATCCCTATTCAGAAGGCTGTACTATTTTTAATTTATAAATAGAATTAATGCAATTTTCTGTGTTTTGTTTGTTTTTTAGTTTGAGTTTGGTGTCCTGGATGCCTGTCTGTTCATTCTGGATAAAGCAGATATGCAGCTGTCCAATCGTGGTGATGTTATTAAAGTGACCCGTGTTGCCTCGGCCATGGTGAGAAATTGATTCACTTAATTATTATTTTTAACCTTCTTCTGAGAATAATGAGACTTCTTATAAGAGTAAATGCTCTCAGTTAACAGTAAAGCATCAAACTGTCATGTTTTGACAGAAAGCACAGCTTTGTAAAGGCTTGATTAAAGGGATCCTATTATGCTTTTTCACTTTTTTAACTTTAGTTAGTGTGTAATGTTGCTGTTTGACATTAAACATTAAGACAAGATCTGCAAGGTTACAAAGTCCACTCCAAAGAGAGATATTTTATTCAACAACTACAACTTTTCAACTATTCAAGAACTACAATGAATGACTCGTTTGGACTACAATGTGTTTCCGGATCTTATGAAGTCACAGTGTTACTCATTTAAATAGCAAAAAGGGGGCGAGGCCTTGTTGAGCTGCTGCTATGTCAAAGAGATGTTTTCCACCCCGTTTCCAAAACTCATTTGTTTGACCTTCCTAAGGCTGACAAACTTTGAGTGGTTAATTTTATTTTAAACACTGTTCCTGAACATTATAACGTCTCAGGTTACAAATGTAACCATTGTTCCCTGAGAACAGGGAACGAGACGCTGCGTCAGCTTTGACGCTACGGGGAACGCCTCCAGCGTGACTGGTGCCTGAAATCACATTGAATCACGTCAATCCTATTGACCGGCGACAGCCTATGATGTCATCAAGGTGCGACCAGGAAGTATATAAGGGCGCCTTGCCAACATGACAGTATCTATCGTCTGAAGGGCCTGTTTCGGCAGGCAGGCCCTGCGGCATGGCACAGCGACGCAGCGTCTCGTTCCCTGTTCTCAGGGAACAATGGTTACATTTGTAACCTGAGACGTTCCCTTTCGAAAGGGAACTCGCGCTGCGTCAGCTTTGACGCTACGGGGAACGATATACCCACGCCGCCATGCCGACGGGAGTGCATGCCCAATGGCAGTGACAACTGTCAAGACAAGCAAATTCTGCTGAAATGCCTGAACCACTCCCCTTCTGGTCACATTAGGCTGTCAGTGACAGCGCTCCCTACGGCCATAGCCCAAGCTATCGCCTGAGAAGGAAACCTTCACACACATGAGGTCCTTCCCAGGCCTTGCTCGAAGGCCTGGAACCAACCCATTCGACTTAGAAGGGGTTCCTTTAAGGGAACGTGGCAAAGGGAACCCGAGGGAACCCATGCCAGTCACTATTCGGGAGGTTCTCACCGAATGCCACCAGGGAGACCTGACCAGGTGACCCAGTCTGCTATGGGACACGTAATACGGTCAACCCTGTCTGTACAGTACAGAGCCTCTGGTACTCGCCTCCGAAGAGACATCCCGCTAGGGTGCTGCAAGAAAGGCAGTGCCACCGACTAGCCGGACCTCAGAGACGGGTTATCCCGGAGAGCAGCGCTCAGCGAAGTGCTTTCAAACCCTTGCTAGCGAGGGGAGTCAAGCCGCTCGATCCTCGGATCTACCAAGCACTTACTTTAAAACGTGCTTAGGAGGCCAAAGGCCTTACAGGCTGAACGTATGGGGGGGGCCCCTCGGGACCTACCACCAATGGATCAGCGCCAGGCGGCCGTAAGCTCGTAGCAGACCCTCACTTGAGAGGAGCTCATAAGCCTGCCCGGTAGGTAACCATGCCGTAGGCCAACTATGAAGGTCCCGTCCTGTCGGGACCGCATAGCCGCAGTGACACCTCGTCATGCTAGGGTAAGAACACCGCCTTCAGGTCTCGCAAACGGCCAGAGACCGGCGCCTGATAGCGGGTGGCCACTAGCTGACAGCGTAAAGCCAGTTGTGTGTTCCCGCCTGGGGAACTCGTCCCCCAGGGAGGCCGAGAGGGGCCTCCACCTGGTAACCTTTTTAGACCGCTTGCGCATCCCATAGCAGCGCTCGTCCTCAGGAAGGACATACGGGCCTGATACCTGATCGCAGTCGTGCTAGCCCTCGGGGTAGCTGGGAAGACCAGGGACTCGCTTCATCAGGGAGGCCAAGTGGGCCTACCAACTGCAAAGATATCGGGCACTCACAGCCTAGCTGAACGTGCTACTCGTAGCACTTCATGCTCACCACAGCGGCTGGGGACCGGGAGCTCGCTTTCAGGGAGGTACCATGCCTACCATCTGACAGCAGAACGTGCCGCTCACGGCACTTTACACTCACCACAGCGGCTGGGGAGCCGGCCTCTGCTCAGTGACTGGACCCCTCCAGAAGACCACGAGACCAGAGCGTGCCCTTAGAGGAGGCCACGTGGGCCTACTACTCCAAAGCGAATCCCCTCAGGGAAGCCCGTGCAGCTTTGCCTGATAGCAGCCCATGCTATGCTCCGTTACCGAAACTGGGGACCAGGGAACGATTCCAGGGAGGCGCAATGCCTCCACCTAGTAGCAGAACATGCCGTCCGTAGCGCTTCGCTAACCGTCTCACCCGCTTTCTCAGCGCCTGAGGATCGGGAGCTCGCTTCCAGGGAGGCAATCATGCCTACCAACCGAAAGCAGAACGTGCTACTCGTAGCACTTCACGCTTATTACCACAGCGACTGGGAACCGGGAGCTCGCCCTCAGGGAGGCGAACGTGACTACCAACTGAAAGCAGAACGTGCTACTCGTAGCACTTCACGCTCATTACCACAGCGACTGGGAACCGGGAGCTCGCCCTCAGGGAGGCAACCGTGCCTACCAACTGATAGCAGGACATGCTACTCGTAGCATTCCACGCCCATGGTGCGCTCGATGCTCATTACCACAGCGACCGGGACCGTGAGCTTGTCGTCAGGGAGGCCACCGTGCCTACCACCTGATAGCAGAAAGTGCTACTCATAGCACATCATGCTCATCGCCACAGTGGCTGGGAACCGGGAGCTCGCCCTCAGGGAGGCGACCGTGCCTACCAACTGAAAGCAGAACGTGCTACTCGTAGCACTTCACGCTCACTGCCACAGCGACCGGGAACCGTGAGCTCGTCGTCAGGGAGGCCATCCGTGCCTACCACCTGATAGCAGAAGGTGCTACTCATAGCACTTCATGCTCACCGCCGCAGTGGCTGGGCACCGGGAGTTTGCCTCCAGGGAGGTCACTCAGGTAGGCCGGATGAGGCCTACTACCTACTAGCACTCGTGCTAGTCATCCAGTGACTGGGACCCAGGAACTCCATCCGCAGAGGAGGTCGAGTGAGCCTGCTTACCCCACAGCAGGCCCATAGGGAGGCCCGGTAGGGCCTACCACCTACTTAGCAGCTCGTACCAGCCGTCGAGGGACTTAATGCCTATGGCGCCCCCTCGGGGGAGACCAGGCAGCGCCTGCTGACCACAGCAGGCTCTCAGGGAGGCCGAATAGGGCCTAGCTCCTGAGTGAAGGTAACCCAGACCGGGAGCCTACCCCTCAGGGAGGCCTGGCAGGACCTACCCCCCCGAATAGGGGGTCTGCAGATTCCAAGGATCCTGCCGAGACTTTAAGAAGGCTGGCTGCTGCTACCTGGGCTGCCGGCAGCTGTCTGCTGCTGACGAAGGCCTGGAAATCCAGTTAACACCTGGGGACTCATCCCCAGGGCCAAATGACGGGTCACTGCTGACGTCGACACCAGTGGAGAAGAGCCTCCGAGGCCCACTCGTGGGCCACGGTGTCGGGACTTTCCTGCAAGGAGGCCGGTTAACGCCTACTACCTGTCTTGAAGTCCTACTGCCCAGACCGTCCAAGCTGGCCACTCACAGCCAGCTGGCTCCTATGCCCGCACCTGGGGCTGGCTCCATACCAGAGGCAGCTAGGGACAACCTGCTTCGCCGTATCCTAGGGCCCCCAGGACGGCGCAGTCTCTCGGGCAGTGCCTACAAACATGGACCTAATCACATTGCCAACAGCAGTGTACTCAGCGGAAGTGCTTAAACAAAGACCCTCTAAAGCGAGGGGAGTACAACTTACGTCACCTGCATCGGTGCGGCTGTCATACTTTCCATGCAGCGGCCAACCGTAAACGCGAGGGCGTCAGCCATCGGCAATGCTCGGGCCTCAGGGGAGCATCCAACCAGAACCGCATTACAGAAGGTTTACCCGATGTTCAGCTCGACCCGGGCCCTAAAAGGAGGTGAAGCAGAGACAAAAAGCAAGGGAACAATATCACAGAAATGTGAAATCCACCGGCCTTACCATCCTCCAGGAAGAGGCCGGGGGCCGCCAGCAGATGGCGGCCACCAAGCTCCGAAAGGCGGAAACAGCGGATAAAGTCTAATCGCCACTGGCGAAAAGACGCTTAGTTCCACCCCACGACCACTGGCGAAGTCGCTGTCTCCTGCACCACCTCGTCTGCATTACTTGTGACCCCAGAACGCAGAGAAGGGGGCGGGCCTTGGCCGGACGACTCTGAAACAGAGGAGGCTGAAACAAGGATGCACTTTGGCAAAAACAGTCCCTGAAGACGAAAAGATACTGTCATGTTGGCAAGGCGCCCTTATATACTTCCTGGTCGCACCTTGATGACATCATAGGCTGTCGCCGGTCAATAGGATTGACGTGATTCAATGTGATTTCAGGCACCAGTCACGCTGGAGGCGTTCCCCGTAGCGTCAAAGCTGACGCAGCGCGAGTTCCCTTTCGAAAGGGAACCCCAATGTTTATCTGTGTGCTGCACATTTTACGGAGAACAGCTTCTAGAAACTAAGATACACTGTAGGCTATGCACATAATCTTCCCCTGAAATGGAGCAGTTCCAATTTTGTCGGGACAATCTGTTGTTTGTGGATTACAACTTGTAAGTATGTCTTATTATTTGTAGTTGCGTTTTCTATTAACAGTTCCAATTATACGTTTTATGTTGTTGCTATGATGTAAACAAATGACTAAGCCTCCGCTCGCCTGCTAGCCAACATTAGTGTTGATATAGTTGTTTACTGTCCCTTTTGTAAGCTCTTGCTTTTGTAAGGTTCACTGCCCCTTAGGAAAATTAACTATGCTTTTTTGATTAATTTATGTTTGTATTACCATAGTAAGACAAAAACAAAAAACAAACATACCACTCTGAAACGTCCTGTGAAATCTATGCTTGCAGTGTCCGTGCATTAAATCTGTTCTGCACTATCCTCTTGTTTGTGGAAATATGGCGCTCTCATGGGCGTGCCAAATTCTATGCGCGCTCGTCCGATCAGCTTCACTCGCCGTTCGCTTCCCGTTTGTTAACATCTGAATCAGGCTTGAATTGGTTTGTAATTGACGCCATCCTTAATATTTACATTTGAGTAGAGCTCGCTGTTACACTGCAAACCCGAATAAGTTGGGAAAATTTCAAAAAAATTGAGAGAAACAGTTGCTGGGAAATAATCCCCAGTCTAAATTAAAAGAAACAAGTACATAAAACTCAAACCAATGAAACAACTCAGATTACTTAAAATCTGTCAGTTTTGAGAACTCAAAAGAACAAGAAAGTTCTAAATACTCTTAAAAGTTCTTTTAAGTTGGTTAATTTGTTTAATTTGAGTTGGCTCTACTCACTTAATTATTGTGAGCGTTAGGGTTTACAGTGTATGGTAAGGGACGTGACATTTCCCAATCACTCGCTAAGCGTTGCCAATCACAACAAACTGGGCCAGCTAACCAATCACAGCACATTTTGTATTTTTTCGGAAGGAGTGGCTTCATCGAAACAGGAACTAACCAGCTCTTTGGGCCAGACTGGGGAGAGAGGAGCTGTAATAATGTCAAATATGTAGAAAAATAATGTGTTTTTTGAACAATCAAGCATATTCTAGTACACCCAAACACAAAATCAAGACTTCCTTTAATATCTTGCTTGTGTGCCATCTTTTTCAACCTTCATGAACTTATTATTAACGCTCAAAACAGCTGAACTCCCGTGATGACGACGGCGTGTTGGTGGGAAGCTGGAGTGGAGATTATACATACGGCGTCCCGCCGACGTCCTGGACCGGCAGCGTGGAGATCCTCCTGGACTACGCTGGCAGCAAAGGAACGCCGGTCTGCTACGCCCAGTGCTGGGTCTACGCTGCCGTCTTCAACACCTGTAAGAATTCCCTGAATCCCCTGCTGCATTATATGCTGTCCCAGGACAAGTCATTAAAGAACAGGTCACATGGTCAGTGGTCTGATTACTCAGTATTTACTTTACCTCCTTATCCTTCCCCACAGTCTTGCGTTGTCTTGGGATCCCCAGCAGGGTCGTGACGAACTTCTTCTCCGCCCACGACAATGACGGCAACCTGAAGATGGACATCATTCTGGACGAAAACGGAAAACTGGACCGGAACCGCACCAAGGATTCCATCTGGTTTGTGCTCTTTTATGGAATCAAAAATATGAGGACTAGGACTTAAGCCGGGTGTACACTGTGCGATTTTGGCCACGATTTGGCCGTCTGAGACAAATTTTGAAATCCTAAAAGATTTCTCTGATCTGTCTTTGATCCTTAGTATGACAACCGATTAATGACCGTTGCAATCAAATTTTACCTCAGAAAAAATTCTGCTAGTGTCAGAAGATTTGAGGCGCAATCCTGCAGTGTGACTTCTCCTAGGATGACCGTCAAATCAAGAACCAATAGGAGCGCAGAACCTGATGATGCATTTCGTGCGACAACATCAAATCACAACAGGGAACATGTCGAAGAGTCAGGTGAATGAAAAATGCCACCGCTTGTTTTTGTTGTTTGCTGAGCGCTACCGTTGTGTCTGTGGATGCGGCTCACCGTTACCGAACGTGTCACGGATTGATGATGTAAAACTCAGTCCGTACGAGTCTCTTGCTTGCGTCCGTTTTTCGTGTCTGACTGTCGTACAGTCTGACATAATGACAACTGAGATCCTACAGTGTGACGTATTACATCGGGGATCATGTTCGTACAGTCTGACAAGCAACATTCGCAGAGGATTTAGAAAAATCGCACAGTGTACAAGACCCTTTACTCGTGTTTTTAAAAGTATAAAAGTGTCTTGCTTCATTGTCTGCAGGAATTATCATTGCTGGAACGAATGCTACATGGCGAGACCCGATCTGCCTTCTGGCTTCGGGGGGTGGCAGGTTGTGGATGCTACGCCACAGGAGACGAGCGATGGTAGGACATACACATGAATGCACATACACACACAGTATCTGTTTGTTGTTCTGTGATGTTATTGAAACTGTTCCTCTGTCAGGTATGTTCAGGTGCGGACCTGCATCAGTAGCTGCCATAAAACACGGCCAGATCTGCTACCCGTTTGATGCCCCCTTTGTGTTCGCTGAGGTAACATAACCTTGTGAATGAGTCCGTGTGAAGTCTTTTGACCTTTAACTATCAGAGAACCATGGAAAAACATTAAAGTAATTAAAGGTCCCATGGCATGGCATTTTTCTATTATTTTATAGTGTTTCCTGAGGTGTACTTATATTGTTAGTATGATTTTTACATCATAAAATGTCATAATTTAGAAATAAAAGGCATTTTTTCTATACTGCTGTTTGCCCTGTGGCTGAATGCCCTGCTTCAAGAGGCGTGTCTGCTGTGAGACTTCAGTAAAAACGCCCACTGTTGTGATTGGCTGACATCTTTGCATTTTAAATGAGCGGAGGGGGCGTGGTTTAACGAAGCACGAGCAGGCACGAGTCTGCCAGAGGATGGACCTGAGTTCACTTCTCATCAGTTCTCAGTCTCAGTTCAGGGTGAACTGTTGTAGTTACTAGCATATACTTCAGGTTATTAGTTTATTTCTAGTCGGAGGGGCTGTCACTCATGTCAGAAAGTTAGTAACTTTAGTAAATGATGGATCAGCGCTGACTCGAGACGCGAACCGTTTAGAACGATTCAGTCCGATTTGGTGAACTGGTTCGGTTCACTAAAAAGAACCGATTCAAAAGAATGATTCGTTCGCAAACCGGACATCATGGAGACGGAGCGATTGCTAACAAAGTTATTTATAGTAACTTCTGAGTTATGAGAGCGCTGTCAGTCAGCGCGAGTTTATTGTGTTTGTATCTGAGAGTTCTGAATAAACACGAGTCCCAGTCACGCCGAGTCCGTCTTCATCATTATTCTACCAACTTTGTAACACATGCAATGTACCATTACAGCGAGATGAACGAGTTAGTAAGTGTTGAGTATAGCATTATTTCTAGATATATTCCAATCATATGAATAGCGTCAGTGACGCGCATTGAGTAACGTTACACAGCGCAAACAAAGACACAACAGCAGTAATCGAATGTAATCCAGTTTATTGTGGGGAAAGATGGCTAGCCTAGCCCAGATATGCTCATGCTTAATCTGCTTAATCTCTGCTTAATCTCACGCCGCGTTTGGTGCCTCCGCTGTGGGCCAGATGCAGTACTGGGGGTCGGGGATATTGGAGGCCGAGCTTCGCCGTGTGTGAGGTTTATCTCTAAAGATGTGACTGCTGATGTTAAACAGAAAAGACTGTATGCACATTTTAGAACCGGTAGACGCGACGAGGACGTACAAAAACACTGACTCACAAGATAGAAAACACGAAAACACCGTTCTGTCGGGAGAGAGAGAAGCCGCATTGTGTGCACGAATAATAAATAATTAGCTACACATAAGAGATCACTGATCACAGATCAGAAGGAACTGAAGAAAGACTTCTGTTTTCATTTGTACATCCAAACACTGAGAAACTGCCAGCGTTCACAAGTAACGTTAATGATCTCGAGTGTTTGCATGGGCGTGCCAGATTCTCTGGGCGGAGGAAAGGGAGGTAACCGTTCCTGCTGGGACGTCAAACCAGGAGACTTCAGGATTGGCTCGTCTGGCCTGTCATTTTCTCAAAGGCAGAGAGAGACAGCCAGAACTCGGGTTTACACCGATCAACATTTCTATCCACTTGGGGACAATATTCAGGCTAGGGGAACTCATATTAATGTTGAAATACCTCATAAAATAAAATTTCATGCCATGGGACCTTTAATACTGTTTTTACTAAATATGACTTAATTTTAATAATTTGAATTTCCTAGCATGGCTGAATCATAAAAAATGGTCACTACCCATTGTTTTGGATTAAATTAATTATTAATAATAATAATAATAATAATAGTTTCATTAGAAACTTTCACATGAATAGAAATCATATGTGTCATAAGACTGGTGACAAATTTTATCCTTCAAGTTTACTAGGAAGATGTTTTAAAGAGATCAAATTAACCTTGATAAGTATATTCAGGTACTGTTCTAGTTTTCAGTCATGTGACCGTCACAGAGGCCTGGAGGGCAAAACAGCCATAGAACTGCAGCACAAGCCTGTCAATTTTCCATCTTAAAAACAAAAATATGTGAACAAGATGCAGGCTTTTGGCACTTGTGATCCATATACAGCTCCTGCTGCAGTATTTCAATCACTAAAAACAGTGGGACGTTCTAAAACACTTAACGTGAAAAACACTTAGGGTGGATTAATTTAATTTAGGTTGATTTAATTTAACCACAGATTAACTATGTAGAAAGACTGTTGGATAAATGGCTGATCGAGTAGCAGGCACGTGAATAGACAGCAGGCAAAAGATGCTTAATCCTTATTGGTGCAACCCACCCTTAAAATGTTTAATGTACTAAAACAGTGAAATAAAAAGATGAATTTCTGCATACTATGCGAGCAGACGAGCCCTGAATATGAACGCATTTTGTTTGTAATGGTTTTAGGCGGAAACGAGAAACCTTGTGTAGCATTTATATTGTGTTCATCTGCTTAGTATGCATCATCAATAAGGTGTATATTGAATTTGGTGAAATATTTTAAAGCTGGTAAAAATGGAAGAAAGCTTTGTTTTGCCTTCCTGATGGTCGTTTCTATAACGATGTGACATCACATGAAAACTACGAATAAACCTAGTCAGTGAGGTGTAGGAATGTTCTTTTATCCATTTAATAATAATAATAATAATAATAATAATAATAATAATAAAAGTCAGTGAGGAATATTTCAGGATTATGAAACCTTGCTGGAATGCTCTGAGATGAACATATCCAAATTACAACAGGCTTCTAGTACTTGTACTTTTTGGTGAAATCGTACAACCCTGAAAACCCCAAAACAAAATAAGCAACAATATAATTATTTGTATAACTAGTGCCTTCCCAAAGACACATTAAAGGGGACCAAAATAAAACATGAGTCATCGATATCCATTCTTGGGTCTCTGAGGATTAAAAGCCTTAAATATTATGTAGATGTTATTTACAATATGTGTAAATACCAATAAAAAGTAGCCTTTGGGATCATTTGGGTACATTCAAGAATACATCCCATTACATTCTGTCGCTTTTTGAAATGTATAAATATATTGTTGGCTTGCCTGAGTTCAACAGATTCAACGGTAGAGAGACAGCTTAAAGACAGTCTGTGGAGGACAGATAGTAAAAAATAAAGAGGGAAAGACAGAAACTGGAAAGCCACAAGTCAAAAGGGAGGCCAAAAAAATTACGTTTTCATAAAAACTGCTACTGACACACATGCATGCACATTCAAACACAAATCCACTGCCTAAAATGGTTACATTCATTGTTCTTGTGATAGGTTTTCATAAATATTTTTGGAAATCCATTCACTAAATAATGTTACTCTGACTGCTTAATTTCAGGGTTAGTTCACCCAAAATTGAAAATAAAGTCAGTAATTACTCACCCTCATGTTGTTCCAACCATGTAAGACCTTCGTTCATCTTCGGAACATAATTTAGTATATTTTTGATGAAATCTGAGAGCTGTCTCACTCCTCCATAGGCTTTCAGAGGGAATGAAACTTGATGGCCCAGAATAGTAAGTAAAAACGTCATTTAAGGAGTCCAAATGACTACAGTGGCTCTGTATTAAGTCTATCATGCGACGGAAATACTTTTTGAGCGGAAAAACAACAAAAATAATGACTTTATCCCACTATTATTGTTGTTCAATTTGAGCCTCTGACGCCACGACGCATGCGCGAAAACTGAGATCAGTAGTAGTAGAAGAAGAACGCCGTTTTCGCGCATGCGTCGTGGCGTCAGAGGCTCAAATTGAACAACAATTTTACTTACTATTCTGGGCCATCAAGTTTCAGTCCCTCTGAAAGCCTATGGAGGAGTGAGACAGCTCTCAGATTTCATCAAAAATATACTAAATTATGTTCCGAAGATGAACGAAGGTCTTACATGGTTGGAACAACATGAGGGTGAGTAATTACTGACTTTATTTTCAATTTTGGGTGAACTAACCCTTTAATTTCCACTTTAAACCATGTCTGTAAATCTCACTATTTCTATCTGTTGATTTCCGCAGGTGAACAGTGACGTGGTTTTCTATCGTAGACGTAAAGACGGCACCCTGGACGTAGTGAAGGTGAATCCCACTCACGTGGGCCGCATGGTGCTGACCAAAGCCGTGCTGCACGACGGCCGCAGAGACATCACCGATCAATACAAGTTCCCTGAAGGTAAGAGAGGTTGCTCTGAGATATCATACATGTGCATTTAACTTTAACCATGCAATCTGCTTCTGTTCTAATCATTCCCTCATTCCCATCTCCTGTCTCAGGAAGCCCAGAGGAGCGCCGCGTGCTGGAGAAGGCGGAGGAGTTCGGCATTCAGAGGGAGAAAACTTCTCTTCCTCAGGGTGATGTGGATGTGGAGATCCCTAATCTGGATGTTCGCGTGGGAGACAACTTTGACGTGATACTGCAGTTTAACAACCGCAGCGACCAGCGCCGCACCGTGGACGTGTACATTACTGGGACTGTGGTGTATTATACTGGAGTCCCGAGCGGGGAGGTCGTGTTTAAAACCCCCAAAGTGAAACTAGAGCCACTGCAGAGTGAGTACACGTAGGGGATAGGGTAAAATATGAATGTTGCATATATTTTTTTCTATTTAAAGTCATCATGCATTAAATGCTCCCCCTTCCGGCGATAGGTAAGGACGAGAAAGTGTTGGTGCGCGGTGAGGACTACATGCACAAACTGGTGGAGCAGGGCAACATCCACATCATCGCTACAGGAAAGATTAAAGAGACGGGACAGATCATAACAGCGATGAAAGTCATCACAATGCACAACCCCAAACTCATAGTGACGGTCAGACCTCTCAAAATGATTGAAAGATTGGAAAATGAGTGATTTAATTGACTTTGTACTAATCTAACAAACAAATAGAGCCGAGTTCATGTAGCCCAAATGGTAGAAGATGGCACTAGCAACGCCAAGGTCATGGGTTTTATTCCCATTGAACCCACATACTGATAAAATGTTTAGTTTGAATGTACTGTAAATTGCTAAATGGACCTGCTGCCCTCTACTGGTAGGTTAGAGACTCGTTCATGCTCTCCTCTTTCTCTCTCTTGGCTCTTTGCGATGTCCCTCTTTAGGTGACCGGTTCTCCAAGAGTGAGCGAGGAAATGTATGTGTCTGTCGAGTTCACCAACCCGTTTAAGTTCAGTCTGGAGAATGTGGATCTGCGTATGGAGGGTCCTGGAATCATGGCCTTCAAACGCAAGCAATACAGGTGAACACTATTAGACTGAAATTTTACATACTACATATATTTTGAAATAGAAATACATATATGTTAAAATTACCATATTACACTAATGTTGAAAATAATGTGCTTAAAAATAACGTCCTTTTTGTGAGGGTGAGATTCATTGCAACACCAAGGTCATGGGTTTGATTCCCAGGGAATGCATGAACTTATCAAATGTATACCTTTAACGCAATGCAAGTTGTTTTGGATAAAAGCATCTGTCAAATGCATGAATGTCAGTCTGTACTGCATGTTTTGTGTCATTCTGACACGTGTGTGTGTGTGTGTGTGTGTATTGTGTTTTTCAGTCTGATTTCTCCAGGCACCTCTATCACGTGGACGGAGACATTCAGTCCCCGGCGGGCCGGCTCTACTAAACTGATGGCCAGCCTCGACTGCGCTGCTCTCAGACAGGTGTATGGAGAGACTGAGCTCACTATCCAACCATGAGCGCCACTGAGGATGAAGCTGAGAAACAGACGCCTGTAGTCTTTGACCAAAGAGAAACCCCAGCATTGCATGTACTCTATAAACATACTGAAGCTTGTTACCAGTGCATTATATTGTTTTGTCAAAAATAGTTATTACAATCTATCCATATGTTTTCTTTTATGTACTAACTCTGTAACACATAGATAATAAACAATCAACAAAATGTTTTCTCTTGACCATAAAATACATAAGATGGTAGAGTAGAAAAGTAGAAAAGTCACCCCACAACACTTTGTGGAAAAGAAGATTAATCTGAAGAGGTTGAAGAGTTGTTTTATTTCTAATTAAATTCAAATCCAACACAGGTTTTGAAAACTGTTGGTGCTCCAAAGTGACAGTTTTAGTTTCAGTTCTGTCTATTAAAAGATGATGTTTTGTGATCCCAACTGTGCTTGATTAAAATCTAGATTTGCAAAGGTTTTTTAGTCCCGCCCACTACTATATCCCGCTATATTATTGGTGGATGTCGGCCTTAAGCATGCATCCAGTGGTGCTGTTTACTGTTATGTGTATGATGAAACACGAATAGGGTTATTGTTCTCGCAGCAACGTAATATTTAATGAATCGGCAACATCAACAATAATACAAATAGCTTGTTTCTTTACAGTGTTACACTGACATTTCTCTTACACCAAAAAATGCTGTCACTTTTTTAAAATCATCAGCTTTATCTGATCAGAGGACAGAGATGGAGGCCCTTTAGGGAGGATTAAGGGACACCTTAAAGGGGTGGTAAAGCACACTCTTTCGAAGGCTTGATTGTGTTTGTGGGGTGCACTGTAACATGTGTTCATGCTTCGTTTTTAAAAAAATGCAGTATTTTTCATATATTTTACCTTTATTCTACACTGCTCTGTCCCTCCTTGTAAAAACGGTCTGATGGTTTCCGGATTCTGTGAAGCCAGTCCCTCAAAAATACGCAATGGGCTCTGATTGGTTAGCTGGCCCAGTGTGTTGCGATTCGCTAACCGCCTAGTGCACGTTTCTCGAAAGCGTCACGCCCCTTACCTCTACAGGTAGCCTCAGGCTACTAGCCTGAGCTTTGTGTACAATAGCGTCAATGAAACCATACCAAGAGCCCGAATCAGACCCAGACAATTTTAGTGAAGATGATCGAGCAGAACCTGTTCAGTCCTCAAGAGTAAAGACTGCAGATCTATAGTGATCGCTACTGAATGGCACTGTTACTTTTGAATTTTTAGAACGATTTGCCAAATATCTGTCGCAAGAACGGACACTAAACATTGGCTTTACTATAGTAGCCAAATCAAACACAGAAGCATGTTTAGCATGCCTGTAGATAAACAATACATAAAAGCTCTAATCAAAGAATCATTTACACTAATGCCAAGTTCGCTGTTGAGATTTTAAACAGTTTGTAACGTTAGGGGTTGTCGGATAACGTTAAGTATGAATGAGCATTTAACAAACTGGTTTGCAGAGCCAAACAGCGCTGTCATGTGTACTTCCTTGCTACAACGTAGGCTACAATTAACAACACGAACTATTACAGGAAAACACATCGACGAAAAATAAAACACACTTACAGGTTGTAGCCCGTACTCGCGAAGATTGTGGAAGCTTTCCTCTGCGAGATGTGCCGCGGTAGCCGCGCGTGCCCGCCTGTCTCGTGCAGCTGAACTCGTGCAGCTGAAGGCTCATGTATTGCAAATACAGATGAATATTGTCCATTATGTCACATTTTCCGATCTTCTCCTCCGACCCCTGTCTGTCTCGTGCTTTGATTTATGATGGGCAGCATATATCCGATGCAAATGCGATCGTGTTCCCCTCATGTCTCTTACACACATGAATATGACGTTGTATGTTAAATGCACTGCAATGCACCCCCATCCCTAGGAAGGATGAAGAAAGTGGACCTGCAATCCGGATGAAAATAACAGCGTTTCGTCGGCTTTGTCAACAGGACTCCAGCCTACTAACTATACCACAACAACGCTTCCCCGCTGCGATACAAAATGGCCCCCCCATATTTAATATTCTCGGAGGAGGGGTTTATGTAAATATTGGGGCTGGTGATGTCAGAGACCCTGGAGGAATGTCTAGTAGTCAGTGATGCGCGGGTTGATCCAAAATGAGCGGGTGCCTGCGGTCACCCGCGGTTACCCGCGGTTACGAGTCATCCAAAAATATTTTTAATGATATTCGGGTCACGGTCGGTCGGGTCGTCAATAAATCCTTATTTACCTTTTGAATGTTGAGCGTTATTAACTTTTGAATAAATGCTGACGCGGGACAAAATGCCCGATTTCCCAAAACGTTGAACTGAGCAATGCCATTGTACCATTTTAGGCTACTTTTAAATGCATATAGCTCAGTAAAGTCAATTTTATGTATTTTCTGAGAGGGGCAGGATTTTTGTTGGTAAAGTCGGGGGAGAGACGCACACTTCGATTAGACTGGATAAACACATGCAGCATCTTAATTGTTAAGAAAATGAAACGAAATAAATGAATAAATCAAGCCTGTATCATACAGCATCATACAGAAAAAGAACAGTTTGCGCTCCTAAGGGCTTGCTGATGAATTCTTCAAGCCGGGTTGAAACATAAACATCGCGTTCATCAATAATATGCATCTAGAGCTGAAATGGAAAATGATGGGCCGCCTCAAGAACTGCCTGCTCTCGCCGCTGCACCTCTGAGCGCACCACGTCAGGGCCTGAAACATTTTCTCAATGGCCCAATGACGCTACGATGAGCATTTACTACGTGTAAAAAATGCGGGTCGGGTACAATATTTTCTTCTTTTTTTTTGCGGTCCGAGTTGCGGGCGGGTTAGTTGAAAACGTCGGTCGGGTGCGGGTTGTTTATACATTGACCCGCGCATCACTGCTAGTAGTCCCTACCGGCCGTTTGCTGTAGTCCTTAGAAATTGATTTCTTTAAAAGCAAATATCTCCCTTTGCTTTAAACTTTGAATGTTGTAACTTTGCAGATGTTGTTTATGCTCAAACAGCAACATTACACACTAGCTAAAGTTAGAAAAGTGAAATCGTGGTTTACCACCCCTTTAATGGATGTAAAGATTTGCACTCCTAATATCAACATGCAGACTCCTTCCTTGTTCAAGAGTAGTTATAGTTAACAAATCTGAGACACAAGGCAAATATTGGCAAGAACTGCAGTGCAAACACAAATTAGATTGTTCATTTGTTTGATTAAACAACGGCCTGTCTGCAATCACATTCAAACATGAACGAGCGAGTTGCTGCACTCTGCTGAAGATCATCAGGCTTTATTGTCTGTCCAGGTCAATAAAAAAAGCCTTGAGTGAACGCCCACCCAATTCTCAGCGTGTATTAATCTATCAACACCAACAGTCATGCATGGAACTATGCATGTCAATCATATTCATGTTTCTTATCATAAATCACATTACCATGCATCAAAATGGCCACTCGACATTACAGCATGGGCGTTAAACATCAATATGATAAAACTCAAAGAAATGTATGATCGTAACATGAACAAACATTGGAAACAAAATATGACAATAATCTCATTTTTTAACAATTCAATAATTAATCTTAGATCGTTTAAACTGTGGTATCTGGAGATCTTTTGTTTTGATAGATACTGATGCATTTGTGGTCTGTTCTCCCATTTAATTTACGATCCCATTAATTCACTGGAATGCACGAATAATCTCTCGTTTTTCTCTCTGAATCCTCAATTTCTTTGCAGGTTTGTTTTCACGTGATGCTTTAAAGTGTAATTGTCTCTTTTTCACTTCTAATCCCTATTACAGTGTTTACTATATTTCGGAGGCAGGTAAGCACGTAATGCTAAAGTTATAATAACACTTTTGATTAAGGCAATGTAGCCTATGTTACATAATATTATAACCCGTCCATAATATTGCAAATAATGCAACCCAGGCTCATTGTTTGAACGGTGAGTAAATTAAGGTCATCTCTGACCAGTTGGAAAATAAAAGCGTATTATTAGAGTTTACCGGAAGTTTCACCTATAGTTTGTGCAAAGCGGCGGGGCTTCGTGATTTTTTTTTTTCAACAATAGCATTTTCCATCTGCTAACACACCCTAGTTGTCTGGCAGATTTCCTGATATCAGCACGTCACAAATATAAACCCATTTTTTTCTGTGGGATTTAGTATCATACTTGGATATTGGAATAATACATAAATTAAGTATTTTAAATGAATCACGCATGCACAATTTAAAAAAGAAAAAAAAAATTTTTCTGGGATTTAAAAATAATAATAATTTAGACCAGTTTACAAGCTGTTTAAACGACTGTCAAATAAGTCTTAGCACACATCCCTGATGTAAATACTTGAAATTGCAAATAGAACAATTATTTCCCTTTTATATTAAATAATTAAATGAGATTCACTTGTGGTTGTTTGAATACGCACACATTTAGCAATGCAATATATTAATCATGAATAAAAAGTGATTTTGAACTGGTGTATTGAAACCTTGGACTTTCACTGTAGCCTATATTACAAGTGACATTTTTGAATTGGGTCATATTCAAAATAATGGTCAAAACTGAAGATATCATAAGTGTGTGTGTGTGTGTGTGTGTGTGTGTGTGTGTGTGTGTGTGTGTGTGTGTGTGTGTGTGTGTGTGTGTGTGTGTGTGTGTGTGTGTGTGTGTGTGTGTGTGTGTGTGTGTGTGTGTGTCTTGCAGACTGAACAAACAGGAGGAAAATACAGACGGGGGAAAAAAACATTTAAAAATTGCGTCTGTTGCCATTTCAAGAATTAACTCGTTCTTGCTTAAATCACAAGATTTCAGAGTATTTCAGGCAGAAACCCCTTCCGTCAAACCCTGTGTCCTGTCCTGAAAAACTGATGCAAGTTTTTCCCAGGTTGGCAGGTCTGCACTTGTTATGTTATGAAACGGAATCTGTTTGAGGAATAAGTCACATGACGAAGAAGAACACAGGAAAAAGAGAGACGGATGGTCTGCAGTGGGGTTAACTAATGTTAACTAATGAATTGTAAAGTGTTACCGATTTGATAAATTGAAAGTGCTCCATTTTGAAAGCAAAAGTATCTTGACAAGCATATCTCTTTTCTTCTTAAATACACCAAATATTTGCATTGAAAATTCAAGCAGTTCCTAACAAAACAACTAAAGGGATCAAATTAACAAATTATGCATGGTTCATATTTCAGTATCACTTTTGTACTGTCATGACTCCTAACTTAAGACAGACAATGTGAAGAAGAACTTATAGATATCTATCCTAGTTAATGTAAAGTGAGACTGAATGTCATGGTCATACAGAAATGTAGCATAACAAAACTAGTGGAGAAACAGGGCGCTACATTCATGTCTACATCAAAGTCTGCATATTAAAGATTATTAAAAGAAATTGATCAAGATTTTAATATAAATACATATACACTTATATACATGTACACTTACAGTACACAACATGCAAATTAATGAGTTACAAATTTATTCAGTTAATATTTTCATTTATCCCGGTTGTTTGACTGAAGAAATATTTTCAGTTCTGATATTTCTATAATTCTTTATTTTAATCAATCTTTTCATTAGGAGGTTTATGAACAGAAGCTATCGAGACTTTCCCTGAGTGAAACATGACAAATGGGAAACAAACCATGTAAGTTGTGTGTTTTAAATAAATATACAGCTTTTAAATATTTATAACATTAAATATTTCCCTGTGATTCTTTGATTTGAGTGTTTATATGATAATTCATTCGTTTTATAAATATTTTTTTAGCACAAGAGGACCAGAAGCACTTGTTAGATGAGGATGAAGGTGAGTGTGTATTAAGATTTATTATTATTATTTAGGAAATGTCGTTGCAATACAAATTACATATTGTGAAACTCTGTGTGTGTGTGTGTGTGTGTGTGTGAGTATATATATATATATATATACAGGGAGTGCAGAATTATTAGGCAAGTTGTATTTTTGAGGATTAATTTTACAACATTAATAATTAAACAACAACCATGTTGTCAATGAACACAAAAAACTCATTAATATCAAAGCTGAATATTTTTGGAAGTAGTTTTTAGTTTTAGCTATTTTAGGGGGATATCTGTGTGTGCAGGTGACTATTACTGTGCATAATTATTAGGCAACTTAACAAAAAACAAATTTATACCCATTTCAATTATTTATTTTTACCAGTGAAACCAATATAACATCTCAACATTCACAAATATACATTTCTGACATTCAAAAACCAAACAAAAACAAATCAGTGACCAATATAGCCACCTTTCTTTGCAAGGACACTCAATAGCCTGCCATCCATGGATTCTGTCAGTGTTTTGATCTGTTCACCATCACCATTGCGTGCAGCAGCAACCACAGCCTCCCAGACACTGTTCAGAGAGGTGTACTGTTTTCCCTCCTTGTAAATCGCACATTTGATGATGGACCACAGGTTCTCAATGGGGTTCAGATCAGGTGAACAAGGAGGCCATATCATTAGATTTTCTTCTTTTATACCCTTTCTTGCCAGCCACGCTGTGGAGTACTTGGACGCATGTGATGGAGCATTGTCCTGCATGAAAATCATGTTTTTCTTGAAGGATGCAGACTTCTTCCTGTACCACTGCTTGAAGAAGGTGTCTTCCAGAAACTGGCAGTAGGACTGGGAGTTGAGCTTGACTCCATCCTCAACCCGAAAAGGCCCCACAAGCTCATCTTTGATGATACCAGCCCAAACCAGTACTCCACCTCCACCTTGCTGGCGTCTGAGTCGGACTGGAGCTCTCTGCCCTTTACCAATCCAGCCACGGGCCCATCCATCTGGCCCATCAAGACTCACTCTCATTTCATCAGTCCATAAAACCTTAGAAAAATCAGTCTTGAGATATTTCTTGGCCCAGTCTTGACGTTTCAGCTTGTGTGTCTTGTTCAGTGGTGGTCGACTTTCTGCCTTTCTTACCATGGCCATGTCTCTGAGTATTGCACACCTTGTGCTTTTGGGCACTCCAGTGATGTTGCAGCTCTGAAATATGGCCAAACTGGTGGCAAGTGGCATCTTGGCAGCTGCACGCTTGACTTTTCTCAGTTCACGGGCAGTTATTTTGCGCCTTGGTTTTTCCACACGCTTCTTGCGACCCTGTTGACTATTTTGAATGAAACGCTTGATTGTTCGATGATCACGCTTCAGAAGCTTGGCTATTTTAAGACTGCTGCATCCCTCTGCAATATATCTCACTATTTTTGACTTTTCTGAGCCTGTCAAGTCCTTCTTTTGACCCATTTTGCCAAAGGAAAGGAAGTTGCCTAATAATTATGCACACCTGATATAGGGTGTTGATGTCATTAGACCACACCCCTTCTCATTACAGAGATGCACATCACCTAATATGCTTAATTGGTAGTAGGCTTTCCAGCCTATACAGCTTGGAGTAAGACAACATGCATAACGAGGATGATGTGGTCAAAATACTAATTTGCCTAATAATTCTGCACTCCCTGTATATATATATATATTCCAACAAGTGTGAAAATGAATTAGCCTAGCATATTTATATTCTTAAATTAAATAAAAAATTAATGATTGGAGTTTATGGAAGAAAATAATGACAAATGTGTTTGAAACAAGAGGCATGTTGAATTGCAAAAAAAAAAAAATGCATTGCATAAACAGTGCTTGCATTTTAATTAGGTGATTCAAGTGTTTACAATTTTTAAAGGGCACATAACACACAGTTTCTGCCAGCCCCATGTTAATCTTGAGTATCTATAGAGTAGTATTGCATCCTTCATATTTTTTTATTTTATTTTACCTTTATTTAACCAGGAAAGGTCCCATTGAGTTACAGTAACTCTTCTCCCAGGGAGTCCTGGCCAAGACTGGCGGCCAAAAGTTTCAATACATAAAAGACAGGACATAAATTACATAATACACCACAAATCTCTATACATACACTTTACATACTAGAACACAAACAAATCATTTTACTTGACGTTAGCAAATACAAACAAACAATTGTCAAAGGCACCTAGTTAAAAACAACTGCACAGTTCAGTCAGAGTTGACTTTAAAAGGTTTTTAAAAGTATTAATAGATGGAAGTGATACTAGATTTAAGGTGTTTTGGAGTTCATTCCAGACATTTGGTGCATATGATGAGAACGCTTTTTTACCAAGTGCTGTTCTTGTTGATGGAATAATTAGTAGTATTTTCTTTGACGACTTTGTCCTATAAACACTATTTTGGTAAATCAGCAAATTTGAAATATAGATGGGTAATTTACCCATTAGTGCTTTCGCAATAAAAATCAATAAATGGGATTTCCTTCTGAGGGAGAGGGAGGACCATTGTACAGTTTCATACAGAGTGCAGTGGTGAGTCCGAGCTGCTGCAGCTGTAATGAAACGTAAAGCTGAGTGATATAGTACATCTAGTTTTTTTAATAAAAATGAAGAAGAGTGCATATAAATTAGGTCACCATAATCCAAAACTGATAAGAATGTGCTCTGCACCAACCTTTTCCTTGCTGAATAAGGAAAGCATTTCTTTAATCTAAAGTAAAAACCTAACTTGGGTCTGAGTTTTTTTAAAAGGCTCTCAATATGGACCCCAAAAGACAATTTATCATCCAACCAAATACCTAGGTATTTGTAGGAAGTCACTCTCTCTATTGGAGTACCACTTTGTGTTAAAATAGTGAAATCGATAAGTGAATGTGAACGTGTAAAAACCATACATTTTGTTTTTTTAGCATTTAATACCAACTTTAATCCTACCAGTGATTTTTGTACCTGACTAAAGGCAGACTGTAAGTTATGAATTGCTTCCTTCAATGACATAGCAGAGGTATACAAAATAGTATCATCTGCGTACAAGTGAGCCTTTGCTTGATTCAGATTCAAACCTAAATTATTTATATAAATAGAAAATAAAATAGGACCCAAAATTGATCCTTGGGGGACACCCATTTTTACTTCTAGCAAGGATGAAGTACAATTATCTAGTGCCACACACTGAGTTCTACCACTCAGGTAATTAGAAAACCAATTTAGCACAGTGCTACTAAAACCTATGTTTTGCAATCTTTGCAGAAGAAGATGATGGTCAACAGTGTCGAATGCTTTAGACAAATCAATAAATAAAGCAGCACAAGACTTTTTATCATCTAAAGCATTAATAATATCATTCATAACAGAGGTTACAGCCGTAATTGTACTGTGTCCTTGCCGGAAACCAGACTGAGAGGGACTTAAAATACAGTTGTCAGCTAAAAAATGTTTTAGTTGCTCATTTATAAGAGATTCAAATAATTTAGCCAAGACAGATAGCCTGGAGATTGGCCTATAATTGTCTAATGCTGACGGGTCTCCACTTTTTAGTAGTGGAAGGACAAATGCAGATTTCCATGTCTGTGGGATAGAACCACTGCACAGACTAAGATTAAAAATGGAGGAAATAGGATCAGCAATCAAGTTAGCAGCAGTTTTGAGGAAATATGGCTCAATCTGGTCTGGGCCAGCAGACTTTTTACAGTCCAGGCCTGACAGTGCCTCTCGTACCTCAGAGACAGATATAGGAGTAAAGTTAAAATGATTTAAACCTACACTAGACAAGTCTGTGATAGAGGTTACACTATCTGTAGAGTTGGTTTGGAGTGCCGACTGAGTAGATATTCCTGCATTAATAAAGTGCTTGTTAAAAGTATCTACTATATTTTGTTTACCCCTTACTTCACCATGGCTTGCTATTATAACTTCAGGGATAGTGGGGGGTGGCACGTCACCCGAAGAAGATTTAATTGCTTTCCAAAAATATTTGGGGTCATTTAGATTTTCATTTATTAAATTCAGATAATGTTCACTTTTTGTACTTTTTATTAGTCTAGTGCATTTGTTTCTTAATACCCTATAATTTAACCAACATTTATCATTATTATTTCGTTTTGCTTTGATCCATGCTTCATTCCGTTCTCTAATAGCTGTTGCAACAGAGTCATTAAACCAAGGATTATCTCTGCCCCTCACTCTGTATCTTCTAATAGGGGCATGTTTGTCAACTATGGCTAAAAAGGTATTTTTAAAATAATTCCAGGCCAGCTCAACATCATCCATATCACAAACTAAGTTTAAATCACTATGATAGATTTCATGAAGGAAAGCTTGTTCATTAAAACGTTTATAATTTCGTTTAAAAATAAAACGTGGCTTGGTTTTAGTCAGTTTGCAATTTCTAACACAGACAACCATACAATGATCACTGACATCATTACAAAAAACTCCAGTAGCTGAGTACTTATGTGGAGCATTGGTCAAAATGACGTCAATTAATGTAGATTTGTCCATTCGTTTTTGATTTAAGCGTGTAGGTGACTGTACTAATTGGGTCAAATGTAACTCATCACATAGGTCTCTTAACGCTGATGGAGTCGATAGCCAGTCCCAATTCAGGTCTCCTAGGACAATGTACTCGTTAGGCAGTTTATGCAAAAAGTCAGACAGCAGGGCAGTTGCTCCAGCTACAGCCGAAGGTGGGCGGTAGCATCCTACCACAGTCAGAGAAGCGCCATTGGGGAGATTTAATTTGATGGCACATAGTTCGAAGAATTTTGGCTTTGTTATTGTTTCAATGGAACAACATTCCAACGACGCCTTAGCATATATGGCTACTCCCCCTCCTTTACCCACACGATCCGTCCTAAAGAGATTATACCCCTCGATATGAATCATATTGCTTGTGATTGATGGTTTGAGCCACGTCTCTGACAAGACGATTATGTCACTTTCTGTCAGTTTAGCCCACAGACGAATAGCATCGATTTTATTAATCAGGCTGCGCACGTTGACATGAATAAAACGCAAGCCACTGCTATCTTTCAAATCGTTAGGGCTCAAAAGCTCAATCAATTCTGGGCCTGGGTTAGGATGGATGTTACCTGATAGGAACAGGAGTAGAATAATCCAAAAACCTGTTGATCTTGTCGAGCGTGCGTTGATGATTCCATAGTCACGCTTGCAAGAGATGGACTGGAACTGCCGAATTTCTGTCCAACTGAGAAGTCCGTACTTGTGCAAGGTCTTAGTAGAACAGTCAGAAAAGTCAGATGAAGCCATGTGGATTGGTGTAAAGCCCGCGGCATCAGAAAACAGCATAGTCACAGAATTTGGGAGAATAATCCGGGAAGATGCAAATGATCCAGATCCGAGAGCGTCCACAGTCGGTGAGCTCAGCACATAAGCGAGCAGCAGGTAAACCGGTAGCCTCATGTTCTCAATGTAGCCAGACCAGCTCGTTTTGTTGTTATCGGGTTGTTATTTACTGTTTACCAAGTTGCTTGTACAGTTCTGAGACACAGGATGAAAGTTTATTCCGAATTAGGTAACCCGTTGAGCTTTTAAAACACAGATACAGACACAGATAAACTACATAGACAGACGACAAAACACCGGCGCCGCCATCTTGGATTCGTAGCCAATGACTCGAATGACCGAGTCTCCGAAGTGTCTTTAGTTTTATCATATTTAGTCTTTCCGAAAACAGCCGAGCTCGTGGAGGCGTGCAGAGGGCGGAGTCACAAGCACACACACACACACACACACACACACACACACACACACACACACACACACACTACATGATGGCATTACACATGGATAACTTGTGATTCACTATACATTCGTGTTGTTTCCATTTTATGCACTTACGAGCCGAACAAATATTTCTAAAATAATAGTTTAAAACATATTTAAAAGGCTCATAATAAACATGCAAACAATAAATATTCATCTTAAAACTCAAAAACTGTTGACCCGTATGCCCATATCATCATGGCATTTCTACAGAAAGACCTCAGTCTTTTCATCCCTGAAAACAAAATGAATACGTTTTATCAATTAATAATTATTTAATATTAAATGCAAAAAAAAAAGCTTTAATAATAAAACGTGAAAGACGTGAACAGATTCAAATAGTCGTTCACCACATCATGACAGAGATATCACACACACACACACAACTCAACATATTCTCCTTCATGCTTCTGTTGTCAAATGTCTCATTGGCTTAAATGCATTTTTTTTTTGTACTTGTTCAAGAATATGAACAGAAAAGTGACTTTATTTAAAAGTTTTGTTGTTAAATATTGTAGACATCAATCAGATTAAAATTACGAGTATGTGTAGCGCCGCTCACTTCTGGTTCTGTAACTGCTGGTGCTGCGGTTCTGCAGCTGGATACTATTGTAGAGTTTTGTTACGGTTTCCGGACATGTTTATCGACATGTTTCCTGGAAATGGTGTGCAACGGGTTTGAGATACGTTTTCTCTTGTTTGGTGGGTGTGTCAAAAATATCAGCCCAATCAGCAGAAACATGTATATAAACCTCATGGTATTAAAGAAACGGCTTGCACAATGGGTCCAAGTAAAGTCATTTACATCTGTCCGCTGCAGCTCGTACACAACAATTGAAGATCTTTTATTCTGGATGGCAGCAGTGATTGCATCGAGCGTATTTTGCAGTATTAAACACGTATTTATATCGATTTCATCAGGCTCCAACAATTCTTGAAAAAGAACACCAAGAATGGCCTTCTTAGCTGCCATAGTTGCAATTCCCGCGTCATCAGAACAGGGTGTTCAACGCATCACCATTTCTGTTTAAAAAACGTTTTGTTGGGGCTGAACGCAGCCCTGATCTTGTGTGGACTTCCTGTTTTACTTCATGTTTTGTAGTCCTTTGTAGTTTTTCTTGTTGATTAGTTCTTTGATTATTCCCAGGTGTGTCTTGTGTATTTAAACCTCTGTGCTTCAGTTGTTGTTTGTTGGTCGTTGATCTTGCAAGTCTCTATGTAAGCTGTTGCGTTCCTGGTTTCTGGTCCCTTGTCTGGATCTTGTCTCGGCTTCCCCATGTTCCTGTTTCTTTGTGTGGAGTCTGGACTATTTGCCAGTTTCCAGGTTTGGAGTGTCTGAGATTTTGCCATTTGGATTCTCTCTCTGCCTCGTCACTTCAAACACGTGACAGAACGACTCCTCAAACAATGAATGCAGCCACACAGATAATACATCTGCATCAGGGAGACCGCCCGATTGAAAACTACAAAGGACTACAAAACATGGCTAAAACAGGAAGTAACACAAGTCCACACAAGATCAAGGGAAAACAAGACAGGAATCTTGACACTTAGTAGAAAAGGCATTCTTTGTAGTACAGGTACATTCATTCACAACATATTTTATGTTCTATTTTCCATCGGGGATGCAGAGCGCATTAGTAAGGCAGCTGTATGCAGAGTGGTAAAAAGTGTGCCTCGCTCTCACGTTCTTCAGTTTCAGTGAGAATTTTTGTGTTGTTTCCCGGGCACAAAACGACTGCACCATTGACCATTGGTCTAAAGTCAATAGCGCAGTATTTAGTTTGTTTTTTAAAGGGCATGTTCGCAATTTGAGCCTATAGGCATGGCACAACGCGTGTACACTCTGCTTATTACACACACAGGGATGCGCAGCAGCACACACACGTTTTAAATATTAAAAATAAAAGGATTCCTCTCTGGAGATGCGTTCAGTCTTTCCGCTCGCAAATTCCGGCATGTAAATAGGGAATCCGCCATGCTGCAAGCACAACAATTGGCTTTTAAAGGGAATGGGAGATGAGTTTATTGCACGTTTATTCCTCTGATTGGTTTATTTCACGTTACGCCCCAAAACACACCCATGACTCATTAAGAGACGAGGTACAACCCTTTTGGACCATGTGCCTGGAGCGCAGACCATTTTTTCAGTTGTAGCAAAAGTGGATTCGGATTCGGTGCACCTGCAACGTGCGCATGGATAACTAAAATCAATTTGAACTTGTGCTATTCGGGTGCACTCGTGTGATATTGTGCTCGTTACTCATGTGATATAACTTAAAGGGATACTTCAGCGCTGGGAGACGTATCCATTTGACTCGCACCCCAGGCTGGAAAGAAGACTTGAAAAGTCCAGAGAAAACCAAAAGTCAAATTGCTCACAGTGTGCAGTCCTTATATGATACTGGCCCTCATGCAGTCCTCTTGGCTCTTAAAGTGAACTCGGTGCTGTCAAAGTTGACCATCTGCACACTGGAGAATTTTCTTACTGATAAGCTGTGGGATCATACTATAGTGATCTTCACACATGGAGAAAAACTGGATGAACATACTGTGGTGAGCAGCGAGGCCGAGGGACCGCGAGGGCGGGACGAGGCGGCGCTCATCAGAGAGGATGAGCGCCAGCTGTGAGCCAGCGATCTCGGCTCTCGCGGAGGAGTGAGGGACTATAAAGGACGAGCGACGACAGTGAGGGACGAGAGAGGACCAGGCCTGGATTTTACGTTGTATTTTATTTGTGTTTTATGTGTTGCTGCAGTCGACCGTGAGGGGCTGCAGCTTATTATTTTCATTTTGTGTTTGTTTGTTTGTGTGTAGGCGGCAGTCGACCGCGAGGGGCTGTCGCCGCCATTTTATTTTGATTAAAAGTTTGTTTATTGTTCGCCGGTTCCCGCCTCCTTCTTCCCGTACAAACATACTTTACTACAGTGGTGCCGAAACCCGGGAGGAAGGAGGGACGCGCTGTCGAAGAGCCCTCGCAGCTGAGGGGGATCGCGGTGCCGCGGAGTTCGGGCACCGCGGAGGAATGAAGTCCGCGAGCGGCTGCCCGAAGCGGTGGTGCTGGAGCGGATGAAGGTCGGTGGGACGAAGAGCTCGCTGCCGTGCCCCTGGGTCGAGGTGGGGTGGCGGCCGTCCTAGAGGGAGCGCGGAGGAGTCACCGGCGTTCGCCGTGGGCCGGAGCCTGGATCCCTCCGCCGTGTAGGGGAGGGGCAGGGAGCGCGCGGGACTCGCTGCCGGCTGCCCTCGACAGGAGGAGCCACCGCCGGCCGCCAGGGGGCGGAGGAGCGTCGAGCCGTCCACCGGCCGTCCAGTACCACCGCATGGCACCGCGAGGAAGAGCCTCTCGGCTGGCTGAGGACCGAGCGGCAGTGTGTCTGGGAACCGGACCAGAATTTTTTTTTTTTTTTTTCTTTTCTCCTCTCTCCACTCTCTCGTCTCTGTCGCTCCTCATGTTCCTCGCTCCGTTCTCTCACCTCGCTGTTCTTACCCCCAGGTCCCGCGGCCGCCTTGATCGGCCCCCTTCCGGGGAGGGGGGGGGGGGAGAGTAGAGCGCAGTCTCGAGGGTACCCCCCGGCCTGCGAAGGGCGTTGGGGGTATGTGGTGAGCAGCGAGGCCGAGGGACCGCGAGGGCGGGACGAGGCGGCGCTCATCAGAGAGGATGAGCGCCAGCTGTGAGCCAGCGATCTCGGCTCTCGCGGAGGAGTGAGGGACTATAAAGGACGAGCGACGACAGTGAGGGACGAGAGAGGACCAGGCCTGGATTTTACGTTGTATTTTATTTGTGTTTTATGTGTTGCTGCAGTCGACCGTGAGGGGCTGCAGCTTATTATTTTCATTTTGTGTTTGTTTGTTTGTGTGTAGGCGGCAGTCGACCGCGAGGGGCTGTCGCCGCCATTTTATTTTGATTAAAAGTTTGTTTATTGTTCGCCGGTTCCCGCCTCCTTCTTCCCGTACAAACATACTTTACTACACATACCATTGAGGATCATATCAACCGTCCGCAGCCTTTAATTGACAAATGTGGACAAAGATATTTTGTCATCAAAAAAAATGACAGCAACCGGATTACTGACACAAATGAAGAGCTCGTTATCAGAAAGAATTCAGCAAGTTGTTTTAAACCTTCTGCTCCGAACGAGGTTGATGCTAATACATTAATGTCAGACTGGATAGATCTCGTCGCAAGGATCAAATCTAAAATTACTTCCATCTCAACCTTCAAGGAAAAGTTATGCATAAATCATAACTCACGAAATAATAACTCTGTTACAAAGATTCTCAAATCAAAAGATGATGAGATAGAGAGGCTGAAAAACATTGTTCAAGAAAAAGAGTGGGAGATAGAGAGGCTACAATCAAGGTGTCAAGATGGACTGGACCTGTCCCAAAGAATTGCAGAACTGGAACATCAACTCGAGATGAAGTGCAAAGAGGTAGAAGAAAAGGATACTGAGATTGGAGAATTGAAAAAACAGCTACAAATATGGAAAACAATAGATAAAGAAAGGAGAACACACGAGGATCAATGTGCAACGGCACATACAGACGTCTGTTGTCGACTCGGTCAAGATGTTAATCAAGTGTCCACAGGAAGCTACCCCCAAATTCAATTATGTGATCTTCCTTCAAATAGTAAGTATCTCAAATGCCTTTTGATAACAGCAATAATAACTCCTATTAATAGTCGCCACATTCTTTATTGTTAATTTCTGTGAAATTAAACAAGTTTTTATTCTATATCAATATTTGTACAAATGTATTAGTGAATCAGCTCCATCCAACTGGGGTCACACTCTTCTTGAGATCTTGGAAATGCTGTCTAATGTTGAACTGAAGAAAATGAAATTCTTTTTAAGCCATAATACAGAATACAGAATGCCTATGATCTTAGAGGAAACAGACAGAGTTGATCTAGCAAAACTAATGCTGAAACAGTGGCGTGAGCGACTGTCAGTAACGCTTCACCGTATCGATAATTCTGACGCAGACAGAAGACAACGTGTTCGTTATTAAACTCATAAAAGACAACAGAATTACAGGAATACTGGATTTTAAACTAAGAAATGCCACAATTTATCAAGACCTTGAAGCAGATATGAGGGAGAAACGTCTCGGTTACGTATGTAACCCTCGTTCCCTGAGGAGGGAACGGAGACGTACGTTAGTGACTAACGAATGGGGGTTTCGCTTAGAAACCAATTATCTTCGAGAATTCAACAGCTCCCAATGGCAGTGCCAATGCCATGGGCATGCGGAATTTGCATGCGTAACTCCGCCCCACCTTGTGGGTATATAAGGAAGTACGTTGGCAACATCGACAACCAAGACTGAACTCCGCGTTCCAGGCAGCACAGCTGACGTGGCAGAGGAAACGTACGTCTCCGTTCCCTCCTCAGGGAACGAGGGTTACATACGTAACCGAGACGTTCCCTTTCGTTCAGTCACTACGACGTACGTTAGTGACTAACGAATGGGGGTTCCAATACAACAACGCCACTCAGCTGTCATCCAGTGCCCTGCGTAAGTGTGAGTACCCTGTCGTAAGACTAGAACGGACGAAGGACTCCCACTTATCACAGGAATACCAAGGTACACTGGGAAGCATATCCCAGTGAGGAAATGCCAAGATGCCTACCCGTAGGGAGGACTTAAGAATACACATATGACCCGCTAAGGGCTGCATATGGAAGATCTCTAGGGTACCAGCCGAAGGTGGATTTTTAACCCTAGGGGCGGCAGGGACTTGCCAAGGGAAAAACACCTGCTCGCTGAGGAGGCTTACGGAGGAAATACTCGTGTGGGGGTCGCCGGAGGGGAACCATGCACACGGAGCACCTGGCCGGACATGAGGGTCTGGGCTCGAAAGGGCAGACTGAACTGATGTCGGCGTAAGCAGTGCTGGAGGAGCTCAGGGCTCTCGGGGAGCTCACCTGAGGGAAAATATTGCACGTATCCAGTCCTTGGAGTGGAATGGCGAGCAAGCGAAGACACCTGAGCCTGGCCCATTACCGGCCACCCGTAGGGGCGAGTACATAGTCGGACACTGGCTCCACTCAGAGATTGTAGAATCTGGCGAATGTGTTGGGTGTCGCCCAGCCTGCAGCTCTGCAGATGTCTGTTAGCGAGGTGCCATGCGCTAAAGCCCAAGAAGAGGCCACACTCCGGGTGGAGTGTGCCCTAACCCCAAGGGGACATGGTCGACCTTGCTGCTGGTAAGCCAAAACAATGGTGTCCACTATCCAGTGAGACAACCTCTGCTTTGAGAGAGCACTTCCCTTCCGCTCTCCACCATAACAGACAAAGAGCTGGTCTGAGGTCCTGAAACATCGCGTACTGTCTACATAGGCGTGGAGAGCGCGTACTGGACAGAGCAATGCCAAGGCTGGGTCTGCCTCCTCCAAAGGCAGCGCTTGCAGGTTCACCACCTGATCTCGGAACGGAGTGGTGGGAACCTTGGGCACATATCCAGGCCGGGGTCTCAGGATCATGTGAGAGTTAGCCGGCCCGAACTCAAGGCACGCTTCGTCAACCGAAAATGCTTGCAGGTCCCCGACCCTCTTAAGAGAGGCCAATGCGGTCAGCAGAGCCGTCTTCATAGACAAGAATTTAATCTCAGCCGACCGCAAAGGCTCAAAGGGAGGCCTCTGCAGAGCACTTAAGACTACTGAGAGGTCCCAAGAGGGAACGAGAGGAGAGCGAGGAGGATTCAGTCTCCTCGCCCCCCTCAGGAACCTGATGATCAGGTCGTGCTGACTTACCTTTTTGTCTCCCAGGAGATCGTGGTAGGCAGATATTGCGGCCACATACACTTAAAGGGTGGAAGGAGACAGCCTTCTTTCCACCCCCTCCTGGAGAAACGATAGCACGGACCCGATCGGGCATTTCCAGGGGTCTTCTTGGCGGGAAGAACACCATGTGACGAAGAGGTTCCACTTCAACGCATAGAGACGTCGCGTAGACTCAGCTCTAGCGGAAGTGATGGTAGCGACCACCGCAGGTGGAAGACTACTCAAACCTGCCGCGTCCCGTCTAGAAGCCACACGTGGAGCTTCCAGAACGCCGGACGCGGGTGCCAAAGGGTGCCCCGTCTCTGAGTGAGGAGGTCCGGTCTCAGAGGGATAGGCCATGTCGCAAGGAGTAGAAGTTCTGAGAACCAGGTCTGGCCATGCCAATACGGGGCGAGCAACATGACCTGCTCCTTGTCCTCCCTGATCTTGCACAGTACCCGTGCAAGGAGGCTCACTGGGGGAAACGCATACTTGCGTAGCCCGGACGGCCAGCTGTGCGCCAGTGCATCCGTGCCGAGGGTGCCCTTGGTCAGGGAATAATACAGGGAGCAATGGGAAGAGTCCTGGGAGGCAAACAGATCTACCTGTGCGTCGCCGAACCGTTCCCATATCAGCTGGACCATCTGGGGGTGGAGTCTCCACTCTCCGGGGAGAGGCTGAATCCGTGAGAGCTCGTCGGCTGCACGGTTCAGGTCTCCCGGGATGTGGACAGCACGAAGGGACCTCAGGCGCTTCTGACTCCACAAAACGAGATGGCGGGCGAGTTGAGACATACGGCGGGAGCGTAGACCGCCCTGGTGGTTGATGTACGCTACTACGGCCGTGTTGTCTGTCCTGACTAATACATGTTGACCCTTCAGCAACGCTCGAAAGCGGTGCAGGGCGAACCGTACTGCCAGTAACTCGAGGCAATTGACATGCAGAAGGCGCTGGGGTCCTGTCCAGGAGCCCGCAGCTGCTTGTCCATTGCACATGGCACCCCAGCCCGTGGATGAGGCATCTGTTGACACAACAACATGCCTGGAAATTCGTTCTAAGGACACTCCGGTCCGTAGAAAACTGAGGTTCGACCACAGGGGGAGAGTCTGTAAGCAGGCCCGAGTCACTTGTACCCGGAGCGTGCCAGACTGCCATGCCCATCTCGGGACTCGATCGCGTAGCCAGTGCTGAAGCGGTCTCATATGTAGCAATCCGAGCGGCGTCACCGCGGCTGCAGATGCCATATGCCCCAGGAGCCTCTGAAATAGTTTCAGTGGAACCGCATTCTTGCCCTCGATCTGACGAAGGGAAGTCAGCAGAGACTGGGCGCGCTCGCTCGAAAGCTGCGCGCACATGGCGACCGAGTCGATATCCATACCGAGAAAAGAGATCCTCTGCGCGGGGCAAAGTTTGCTCTTCTCCCGGTTGACCCGAAGGCCCAGACGGGCTAGGTGATGGAGCACCAGATCTCTGTGTCCGCAAACCTGCTCTCGAGAGTGACCCAGTATGAGCCAGTCGTCGAGGTAGTTCAGGATGCGGACCCCGTGCTGCCGAAGGGGCGCAAGGGCTGCCTCGGCAATCTTCGTAAAGACGCGAGGGGACAGAGATAGCCCGAATGGTAGAACCGCATACTGATATGCCCGCCCCTCGAAAGCAAACCGTAGGAATGGTCTGTGTCGAGGTAGAATGGAGACATGGAGGTAGGCGTCCTTCAGGTCGATCGCTGCAAACCAATCGTCTGGACGAACGCATTCGAAAAGGCGTTTCGCTGTCAACATCTTGAACAGAAACCGGTGAAGGTAACGGTTCAAGACGCGCAGGTCCAGGATCGGTCGTAGCCCACCGGTCTTTTTGGGTACAATGAAGTACGGGCTGTAAAACCCGTAGTTCATCTCGGCTGGAGGGACAGGTTCGATCGCACCCTTCGCCAGTAGGGTGGCAATCTCCGCTCGCATGACGGGGGCATTGGCCCCGATCATAGTGGAACGGACTCCCCGGAAGCAGGGAGGAACCTGCGCGAACTGAATCGCGTAGCCGCGCCTGACGGTCCTCGCGACCCAGCAGGACAGCCCTGGAAGCTGAAGCCAGACTCCCAGAAACTGCACCAGCGGGGTCATTCGGACCACAGACGTACCCGGTGTGGGCTTGCAGCGATGCAGCGTCACCGGCCCAGACAAGGGAGGCTGAGGGGCGTCCCAGTGTGGGGGCACGGTTGACTGCTGCGTCCTGACAGAGGAGACCAGGGAAGGACGCACGTTCCACTGGGGTCTGCTCTGCCAGGAGGCTGGCGACAGAGTGGGATGCGAGTGGCGGGACCCGTGGGTGGCGCGCACTGTCATCACCGGACTCTGTGGGCTCAGGGATGGGAGTGTTAATTCTTTCTCTGACCAAATTAGGGTGCTGCTGACCGAACAAAGGATTCTCCCCCGGCCCTCCACCAGGGGAAGGAGTGGTCCTGCTACCATCTCCTGGAAAGAATACTCCATCCCTGAGCCATCCGTCTCAGGAGCGCCGCTTGGCCTGGCGTTTAGCGGGGCGCGGGGCGGGCTGAGCAGATTGTGACGCCTTCCTTCGGCGACCTCTGCCACCCGGCCCGGGTGAAGGCTGCTGCTTGGGCCGGGCGGGAGGGACGGGAGCCTTAGGAGGGCGTCCTCGGCGTGGAGCAGACTGAGGCGACTGTGCCGGCGGCTGGGTGGAGGCAGCAGCTGGCCGCCGGGGCAGTACGTATTTTATAGCCTCAGTCTGCTTCTGGGCGATTGAGAACTGTTGGGCAAAGTCCTCAACCGCCCCGCCGAAGAGGCCGGCCTGGGATATGGGGGCATCGAGGAACCGGGTCCGCTCGGTGTCCCGCATATCAGCCAGGTTCAGCCATAGGTGACGCTCCTGGACCACGTTTGTGGACATCACTTGACCCAGGGAGCGTGCGGTCACCTTCGTCGCCCGGAGAGCGAGGTCGGTGGCGGCACGCAGCTCATTTAAGAGCCCGGATCAACTCCACCCTCGTGCATGTCCTTGAGGATCCTGGCCTGGTAGACCTGAAGGATCGCCATGGCATGCAAAGAGGCGGCAGCCTGCCCCGCGGCTCTGTGCGATTTCGCCACCAAGGTTGATGTGAATCGACAGGCTTTGGAGGGGTGCTGTAATGGCAAAAATTAATTCGTCGACATCACTAATAAGAGACAAACCATGATCCAATTGTCTTTATAAAGATTTATTTCCTTGCAAGGAAGAGCCACGGTCAGTGCAGCCGCTCGGGCTGCCTTGAGTGTGAACTGGAGACACAAAGAAAAGCACAAACTCTTATACCCCCAATGTTTAAACACACCTTCTCAGTATTTTTCCATTTTCCACACAGGGTAAAGGCAAGAAACACAATACACAAATGGTCCCTCTTTGTCTTAAAACTAATTTAAATTATCCGACACCTTTGGTTCAGGAAGGCCTTCAATTTCAGGTGTCCTGCCGCTACCCCCCTGGGTTTCCACAGACACTGGGTCTTTTGAACTAAGAGAGGTGATTTGCATGGCTAAAGCAGATTTTGACTTCTGTGTGAACTCAAACATAAATATTAAATTTTTCCACAACAGTGCTTAGGATCGCCGCGCCAAGTCGAAGCGCTCTGCGGACACAGTTGCATCGCAACAGACCGTTCAACTGGGGGGACCCCAGTGTACCCTTTGGCCGCCGCCCCATCGAGGGCGGAGAAGGCGGAGGAAGTCGCCGAACGGTCACGGGAAGACAACGGGGACTTCCAGGACCGCGCGAGTTCCTCATGAAGCTCAGGAAAGAAAGGTATTGGGGGCGGGGACTGACGGTTGTCAGCGCGCGCTCCCAAAAACCAATCATCGAGCCTGGAGTGTTCGGGACAGGGCGGAGGGTTCCACTCTATCCCTAAGCTTGCGGCTGCCCGAGACAACATGGCTGTCAGCTCTGGGTCCGACTCGGGCAATGCTGGAATGCCCGAGGGCGGCAGCACAGCCGAGTCATCATCCTACGAGGACTCAAGCTCACCTTGTGATGCGGTGACCGACATCGCATCTTCGTCTGGAGCGCCAAACGAGATGCGCGGGGGGGCCGAAGCAGGCCCCGCGATCTGCATCTGGACACTCGCGGGTTGCGGTGTGCAAGACGGGGGTGTGGCCCGAGGCATGAGCGTCGGGGCTTTGTTCCACACCGTAACCGTCAGGTCACCCTGACCACCAGCCGAAGTACTGGGCCTCTGGGACTCAGTAGATCGGGGTGTGGTAGAGGGGACTCTCACTTCAGAACGAAGGTCATGGAGTCTTGACCGCAACATCGCGATGGTCATATTCCCGCAGTGGGAACATGACTCATCCACAAACGCTGCCTGGGCATGCTGAAAGCCCAAACATACCAGACAGTGTTTGTGCCCATCAGAAGGAGAAAGCAACCGGCCACACCCAGAAGTACACGGACGAGACATCCTGAAAAGGACGCGTCACGTGTAAGCTCTTTTATGAGAGGAAGCTTCGCAGAGAACGCCGAAGCGCCCAGGGACCACACACCAGCTGTTTAGCGGACCACTGCGCAGATCAGCAGGCAGGCAGTATGATGATCACTGGAACGCGCCGTAACACCAACGCCTCTGGAAAGCTGCTCGTCTCGAAGGCTTGTCGAAGACTCAGATCAGGCTTGAAGGAGTGAAGAGATACTCTTGGCTCCAAAGCAGAAACATAATGCGATGTTGCCAGCGTACTTCCTTATATACCCACGAGGTGGGGCGGAGTTACGCATGCAAATTCTGCATGCCCATGGCATTGGCACTGCCATTGGGCGCTGTTGAATTCTCGAAGATAATTGGCTTCTAAGCGAAACCCCCATTCGTTAGTCACTAACGTACGTCGCAGTGACTGAATGAAAGGGAACACACACACACACCTCATACGTGCCGCTCAAGTGGCTATAAGGTGCTTTCCTTACAGCCTTAATGTGTCCGAGGCGATGGCTGGGATACATAAACCTACCAACATCCATAGCATAATGTTTGGAATTACTTATTGCGATAGGAAAAAAAAAAAAAATTGTCGCATAATGGAAACTCTGTCATTTTGCGATAGTTTTCTATTGAAATTTAGAAAATAATCGCAAAAGTTTTTGCGCAAATCTGTAATGGAAACGCGGCTACTGTTATTAAAAGAATAACCAAAAGGGATATTTTTTGGGCCGACACTGAATGTTTGGCTAAAGAGATGTCTCTCTCTCTCTCTCTCTCTCTCTCTCTCTCTCTCTCTCTCTCTCTCTCTCTCTCTCTCTCTCTCTCTCTCTCTCTCTCTCTCTCTTTCTCTCTCCCTTCTCTCACTTACAATCTCTCAATACTTACATAATACAGTAAGCTTAAATGATAAACATATGTTTACGTTGCTAAGAGTGGTTGCTAAGGGTGTTGTGTAGTGATACAGAGAGAACTGGAACTAACCGTTTTATAATAGTAAATAAGCATTATTAAATATACAGTACATAAGGGACACCACAAAAATGTGAATACGTTCGGGTAAAGACACCTGTATGTACTCACCAATAATAACATCTGATTTATTCTTCTTTTGTGAAACCTGGACCATCCTGAGACACATGGCAACAATCTTTATGAATTGCAGTGTAAACAGATTAAAGATTGCTTGACAAATAGAGAGATGTTTATTTAAACATCTCTCAATTTGTCAAAAATTCAAAAAAAGTTCTTGAAGATCATTAGCATATAGATCCAGGATATTGGTATATTATGAATAAAACAATGAAAAGACAAAAATAACATTGACTGAAATATTTTCATTCTCATGTCAGTCATGTAGCTCACCTACACAGAGTAGCATCAATTGTCACTGCACTTGTGTTAATCCTGATAACTTCCTCTTTCTAGTTCATACTTTGAACTTGTTTATTGTTGCTATTTTTATCTGTCTAGCGGATCCGTCACGTGACTGAGGGGAATACAGAGCAACAGAAAATCTGCAGGTGGGGTTCTGTACAGACAACAGAAGAGCACAAGAATGTAAGGAGGGATTTCCAGACATGTTTAATGCGTCCTCTTCTGTGAAAACACACACTCAGCATTAACATTCAGGCTAAACAGCAGCCATGATTCACAAGAAGAAACGGATGTAAGTACAGTCAATATAATTATTTTATCTGTCTTTGAATGAGTGCAAATAGATTCATGCACTATATTGATCAAATGAGAGTGCTGCTTAACTTTTTTGTTTTTCTCTTTTTTTTTATATACCAAAGTGGAGGTAATATTTGAGTTGGTAATTCTAGCAGTTCCGGAAAACACTAACACTAAAGCAAGACTGAAACTGCGATTACATCAGGTTGATGTCCATTTTTGGAAATGCATCACATATTAATAATAAGCTACTTTAAAAGCAACAGATATCAAAAGTGTAATGTTTCCACCTCCATATTAGTTTGACTAATTAATTAATAGTAATGAAGTAGTTTGAATGTTTAAGTAAAGATAATTGAAAAGTAATTAAAGGAGTGGTGTGTGAAAACCAGTTATGTGATGGTGCTCTTCGCGTGTATCTCAAAATGTACTTTTTTTATTTCAATGAAATGAATGTACTATATTTTAGTTTGATAATGTTTTTTTATTAATATTTTGTATTTATAGTTGATTTATGGTACAAAATTATATTTATGTGGTAGTTATAATCCATTTATTCACTTTTTGAGCATGGACCTGAAAATGAAATATCCAACTTAAACTGACTTAAGACTTAAGTTTGATCTCTTTTCAAAGAAGTCACTTGCCAGATTGTTAAGTGAAAAAAGTGACCTTAAAAACTTACTGAATCATTTGTTTATTGTTATGAAAAATGCACAACAATACAACAATACTATTTTACATTTTTATATGAAATATATATTTTCAAAAACACGTTTTACTCTAAAACTGCCACAACAGTATATATGTGTGTGTGTGTGTGTATTTACACTTACAGGGCCTCAAATATGAACATGTGAATGATCTAGTTAGACATATTCATATCATGTATCATAAATCAGGTTTTTCATTAGTCATTAGGATAGAGCACTTTTATGGGTGTTGAGCTGAAGACATATTTTCTGTTCTGACATTTCTATAATCCTCTATTTGATCCCATTCATTAGATGTTTCCAAACTTAAGACTGAAAACGTGAAAAATGGGCTCCAGTGCATGTAAGTAGGTTTAAATCCACTTTTTAACATGAAGGTAATAATTTAATATTGGCCTTATGAACCTTTTAATATGACTTTTTATATGATAATGTTAAGTTAAATAGCTGATTATTTTTCTTATTTAGCACAAGAGGACCAGGAGCCCTTGCTACAGGATGACGAAGGTGAGAATATGAACATCTGTTGCTACAGGCCTATTATGAAATGGTGTATTTTATTAAGATTTATATCATTTTATTTACTAACGTTAACAACAATGAACAAATACAGTAACAAATGTATTGATCATTTTTAGTTCATATTTGTTAATAGATATAATTGTTAATAAAATGTCATTGAAGTTGGAATGTAATTTTAAAATATATTTTAATTTATTTCAATTTAATGGAACATTTACTCTTTCAGAAACTCAGCCTCTTTTTGAGAAACTTAAACTTGTTCTGATTGGAAGTCAAGGTGCTGGAAAAAACACTGTTGGTAATGCCATCCTTAGGGAGAAAATCTTCACAATGTGGACATCTTTTAAAAGCAGCTATGTCAAGGAGACTCGTACAGTATCAGGAACACGGATTGATTTGGCTCGCACACCAGGTTGGAAAGGAAACTTGAGTAGATCAGAGAAAACCAAAAGGGAAATTGTTCACTGTGTGCAGTCCTTATACAATACTGGCCCTCACGCAGTGCTCTTGGCTCTTAGCGTGAACTCAGAGTCAGAGTTAGAGTCGACCATCCACACCCTAGAGAGTCTTTTTACTGATAAGCTGTGGGATCATACAATAGTGCTGTTCACCAATGGAGAAAAACTGGGTCATTATACCATTGAGGATCATATCAGATATAAGCAGCTTCAACCTTTAATTGACAAATGTGGACAAAGATATTTTGTGGTTCAAAAAAAAGACAGCAACCAGATTACTGACACAATTGAAGAGCTTGTTGCCAAGAAGAATTCAGCAAGATGTTTTAAACTTTCTGCTCTGAACGAGGTTGATGCTAATACATTAATGTCAGACTGGATAGATCTCGTCGCAAGGGTCAAATCTAAAATTACTTCCATCTCAAACTTCAAGGAAAAGTTATGCATAAATCATAACTCACGAAATAATAACTCTGTTACAAAGATTCTCAAATCAAAAGATGATGAGATAGAGAGGCTGAAAAACATTGTTCAAGAAAAAGAGTGGGAGATAGAGAGGCTACAATCAAGGTGTCAAGATGGACTGGACCTGTCCCAAAGAATTGCAGAACTGGAACATCAACTCGAGATGAAGTGCAAAGAGGTAGAAGAAAAGGATACTGAGATTGGAGAATTGAAAAAACAGCTACAAATATGGAAAACAATAGATAAAGAAAGGAGAACACACGAGGATCAACGACCAACGGCACATACAGACGTCCGTTGTCCACTCGATCAAGATGTTAATCAAGTGTCCACAGGAAGCTACCCCCAAATTCAATTATGTGATCTTCCTTCAAATAGTAAGTATCTCAAATGCCTTTTGATAACAGCAATAATAACTCCTATTAATAGTCGCCACATTCTTTATTGTTAATTTCTGTGAAATTAAACAAGTTTTTATTCTATATCAATATTTGTACAAATGTATTAGTGAATGCAATGCAATGAATTCTGATCAAATCCCCACAGGCTCAGCTCCACCCAACTGGGGTGACACTCTTCTTGAGATCTTGGAAATGCTGTCTAATGTTGAACTGAAGAAAATGAAATTCTTTTTAAGCAATAATAAAGAATACAGAATGCCTATGAACTTAGAGGAAACAGACATAGTTGATCTAGCAAAACTAATGCTGAAACAGTGGCGTGAGCGACTGTCAGTCAGGATAACACGAGACCTCATAAAGAAAATCCCTCGTAATGATGATGACATGATGAAGCTGTTTGCACCTTTCTTGGAGAAATATGAGATCATGCAAGATGAGACGTGGTGATGCAGTCATCATTTCTTTCTCAAAGAGGACTGCTTCATTCTTATCATTCTGAATAATGAGACATTTCTTCTGCACACCAGTGAAATCTCACACGTCAGGCACTGGAATATTTGTTATCTTCAAGAACCCACAGAACCATGGACGTTGGCTAATGATTATTAGTTCCTACCCAGCAAACATCAGGGAATGTTTCACACACAGTTTCTGTCAGTCTCATGTCAATCTTGAGTACCTATGGAGTAGTATTGCATCCTTCATATCTCCAAAAAGTCTTTAGTTTTATAATATTTATAAAAGAAAGATAGGCTGTAGTGAGTCTTTCCGAATAAAACGAGCGGCTGGAGGCGTATCCTGTGGGCGGAGCTAAAGAGTCTCGAGCACGCGCAGAAAAAAATGTCCTGAATAAACGCTGGCTATTGGTCAGACATGTGCTAAAGTTGCTTGACGTCACCTACAGGAATAAAGTGGAGCGCGCACCCTTCCGGGAGAAGAGCCCGTACAAGGACATTCCGCCTTGAAATACTCCATCAAATGTCCAACTTATTTTATGAAACTTTGTCCATGTTTAGCATGGTAATCCAAGTCTTTAGCAGTGTAAAAAACTCAGTATGCATGAAACAGCATTACACTGCCGTTTAAATCTGTTCAAACACTGATGTCATGTAGCCTGACGTTGTCATACTCAATTCTAGTCAGAATATGAGTCTGATCCTGCTCCGTTGGGCTGTGATTATGGGGCGTGTTTAAACCGAACCAGGAAAGACCTCAATTGGATAGACCAACAACCAATCAGAGCAATGGAGCGACGCATAACGTTAGTTGTCAAATGTCAACAGAACTCAACTGCACTGTGTTGCCAAGTCCGCGGGTTGAAGCGACCCCAATTATGTGATATACAGACACAGGAATGCGAAATTTAGCAGGCAGTCCAGCCAAAATAACACATATTTTATCCCCAAATGCCATTTTTCCCGGAGAACCCCCCCACCCGGAAAGCTATTGGGCTTGTTTTTGGCTAGTTTTGAGTAGCAATCGGTATTGGGCGGGTTTTGCTGTAAAAACTTGGCAACTCTGTCTGCACGCACGCTAGAATAAGTCACGTTAGAAGAAGAAGATGAGTGTAAACGATCTTTGCCGGTGTTGTAAAAAAAGAATTTAAGGATACACACAGAGTACTTACCAACACGATCATCATTTCTGAGAGAAATAAAGGTGATGCATATACGAACAAGTTCTCCGTTTAGGATTAGAACAAATTCAACCCAAGCGGCTTTGGTGACGTGGATGATTGCGTTACTGTTGATCATCTGTCCATCATCGTCTAAAGCCCGCCCTGACAATTTCATTGGTCCGAACAGTTTCTGTTCGGGCATAATTACTTCTCTATGGATCAAGTCCAGACCGAACTGCCCGTGCAAAAAACTTTGTGGGCGGGGCTAAGTTCGTCTGGCATCCAGGCTAGATGTCATGAGGATTATCAGGGAAAACAGGCACTTCATGCACCTTTGTCTTTTTAATGTGTGAAAAATTATTTACACAAATTTTATACAACTGATATTTTTCTTATCAAGAAATGTGAATTCATGTTTAGCATTTAATTAATTAGGGATTTTTGACTGTTTTTAGAGTTTTTGGATGAATTGAACTGGTGCGTGAATTGAATTGAAGCAATGCTTTTGGGAAGCACACCCCTGATCACTTGTTTCAGGCCCTGCAGGTCGCAGAACGCCAATGCTATTTTGTTTTTTCAAATTCTTTTGTCTTATTTATGTTGTGGCTCTACTTTAAGTTATAGAGTGCTGCAGGCATGATGTCAAATATTTTTTGCAGAGATTTGATCTTCAGGAAAGTATAGAGAACATCAGGAGAACTGAAAGTATTTTTGACTGAAATAGTGACGTAAAGAATACATGTTGTTAACAAATGATTAGGTTATATAGAAAAGGTTTGTTAGAGGTAGAGTTGGAGTCGTCTCTTCAAAGGTCATCTGAAATTCATGAGAGACTGGATCCAGACTGGAGCTGATGGACTCTCTAGTTCCCTCGGGATGAGTGTCCCAAGATAAAACAGAACAGGTAAATAATTAGAGTAGCTGCTGTTCAAAACATTAAACAAAGACAATCATGTGCACCAATATAACTGGAGGAGTACAAGGTTAGGTTAGTACAAGGGGGGCACTGCCGTATGAGAAATATTTTGATGCAGTTGCGACATCATAGTCCAACACAGCAGAAATGCAATAAAAAAGCGAAACACTTTTTATTATTATTATTATTATTATTATTATTATTATTATTATTATTATTATTATTATATTAATCAGGCACGGTGCCAGGATTCCAGTTTTGAATGAACCAGACCAATTGTGGGTGGGCCTTAAATTAAAAACGTTATCAAATCACTACTTTAACTTAATAAAAATGACTGACTAATATAGGCTACTGTTATACAGTATTGTCTGTGCTTACATAATAGAGATTTGAATAGCTTGATGCTCTTTAAATATTTTGTTGCATTGTAAAAATTTTCGGTGCATAGGACAGACCTGTCCGCGATCGCTCTCTGTGGTTCTGACCAAAGAAGAGCACTTTAGAATCTCCATTACACACCAGGCTGTGCTTTAGCGCATCTCTCTAGAAGGCCAATAGACTGTAAAAGTGGTCAGGAATAATATTTCCCCAAAATAAATAGTTTTGCTCGTATAACATGAGCCCGAATATTTGACAATTCTGTTTAATTGTCTCCTCCATGAACTGCCACCTTAACGTGGTGGAGGAGCTATGTTGTCCGTGGCTATATGCCCCTGGTAGGGTCTCCCAAGGCAAACAAGTCCTAGGTGACGGGTCTGACTAAGAGCAGTTCAAAAAACCCTTATGATGACAAAAAAAGGAGGACCGTGACGACGCCCGGTACGGCGCAGCCGGGGCCCCACCCTGGAGCCAGGCCTGGGGTTGGGGCTCGTATGCGAGCGCCTGGTGGCCGGGCCTTCCCCCACGGGGTCCGGCCGGGCTCAGCCCAAAGGAGCGACGTGGGGACACCTTCCCGTGGGCCCACCACTCACGGGAGGGACCGTAAGGGGCCGGTGCAAAGTGAATCAGGCAGCAGTCGAAGGCGGGGGCCTAGACGACCTGATCCCTGGACACGGAAACTGGCTCTTGGGACATGGAATGTCACCTCGCTGGAGGGGAAAGAGCCTGAGATTGTGCGTGAGGTTGAGAGGTTCCGACTAGAGATAGTCGGAATCACCTCCACGCACGGCTTGGGCTCTGGAACCACACTCCTCGAGAGAGAGAGGATGGACTTTTCACCACTCTGGAGTTGCCCATGGTGAGAGGCGGCGGGCTGGTGTGGGTTTGCTTATAGCCCCCCAGCTCTGCTGCCATGTATTGGAGTTTACCCCGGTGAACGAGAGTAGGTCTCTCACTGTTGTGTGTGCCTACGGGCCGAACAGCAGTGCAGAGTACCCGACCTTCTTGGTGGGTCTGGGAGGGGTGCTGGAAAGTGCTCCGACTGGGGACTCCGTAGTTCTACTGGGGGACTTTAACGCCCACGTGGGCAATGACAGTGAAATCTGGAGGGGCGTGATTGGGAGGAACGGCCCCCCTGATCTGAACCCGAGTGGTGTTCAGTTATTGGACTTCTGTGCCAGTTACAGTTTGTCCATAACGAACACCATGTTCAAGCATAAGGGTGTCCATCAGTGCACATGGCACCAGGACACCCTAGGTCGTAGGTCAATGATCGACTTTGGGGTCGTTTCATCTGTCTTGGACACTCGGGTGAAGAGAGGGGCGGAGCTGTCAACTGATCACCACCTGGTGGTGAGTTGGATCCGATGGCGGGGGAGGAAGCTGGATAGACTCGGTAGACCCAAACGTACTGTGAGGGTCTGCTGGGAACGTTTGGCAGAGTCTCCTGTCAGAGAGATCTTCAAGTCCTGCCTCCGGCAGAGCTTCAACCGGATCCCGAGGGAGGCTGGAGATATTGAGTCCGAGTGGACCATGTTCTCCACCTCCATTGTCAAAGCGGCAGCTCGGAGCTGTGGACGCAAGGTCTCCGGTGCGTGTCGAGGCGGCAATCCCCGAACCCGGTGGTGGACACCGGAAGTAAGGGATGCCGTCAAGCTGAAGAGTCCTATCGGGCCTGGCTGGCTTGTGGGACTCCTGAGGCAGCTGACAGGTACCGGCAGGCTAAACGGACTGCAGCCCGGGTGGTTGTGGAGGCAAAAACTCGGGCCTGGGAGGAGTTCGGTGAGGCCATGGAAAAGGACTATCGGCTGGCCTCGAAGAGATTCTGGCAAACCGTCCAGCGCCTCAGGAGGGGGAAGCAGTGCCCTACCAACGCTGTTTACAGTGGCCATGGGCGGCTGTTGACCTCAACTGGGGATGTTGTCGGACGGTGGAAGGAATACTTCGAGGATCTCCTCAATCCCGCCGTCACGTCTTCCATTGAGGAAGCAGAGGCTGGGGGCTCAGAGGAGGACTCGTCCATCACCCAAGCTGAAGTCACCGAGGTGGTCAAGAAACGCACCGGGGGTGGATGAGATCCGCCCTGAGTACCTCAAGTCTCTGGATGTTGTGGGGCTGTCTTGGCTGACAGGCCTCTGCAGCATCGCGTGGCGGTCGGGGACAGTGCCTCTGGGATGGCAGACCGGGGTGGTGGTCCCTCTTTTTAAGAAGGGGGACCGGAGGGTGTGTTCCAACTATAGGGGGATCACACTTCTCAGCCTCCCCGGGAAAGTCTATGCCAGGGCACTGGAGAGGAGAATTCGGCCGATAGTGGAACCTCGGATTCAGGAGGAACAGTGTGGTTTTCGTCCCGGTCGTGGAACACTGGACCAGCTCTATACCCTCTACAGGGTGCTGGAGGGTTCATGGGAGTTTGCCCAACCAGTCCACATTTGTTTTGTGGATTTGGAGAAGGCATTCGACTGTGTCCCTCGCGGCGTCCTGTGGAGGGTGCTCTGGGAATATGGGGTCCGGGGTCCTTTGCTGAGGGCTGTCCGATCCCTGTATGACCGAAGCAGGAGTTTGGTCCGCATTGCCGGCAGTAAGTCAGACTTGTTCCCGGTGCATGTTGGACTCCGGCAGGGCTGCCCTTTGTCGCCGGTTCTGTTCATAATTTTTATGGACAGAATTTCTAGGCGCAGCCAAGGGCCAGAGGGTGTTGGGTTTGGGGACCACACGGTTCGTCTCTGCTCTTTGCGGATGACGTTGTCGTGTTGGCCCCTTCTAACCGGGACCTTCAGCATGCACTGGGACAGTTTGCAGCCGAGTGTGAAGCGGCTGGGATGGGGATCAGCACCTCCAAATCTGAGGCCATGGTCCTCAGTCGGAAAAGGTTGGCTTGCTCAGGTTGGTGGAGAGTTCCTGCCTCAAGTGGAGGAGTTCAAGTATCTAGGGGTCTTGTTCACGAGTGAGGGGAGGATGGAACGGGAGATTGACAGACGGATCGATGCAGCTTCTGCAGTAATGCGGTCGATGTACCGTTCTGTCATGGTGAAGAAAGAGCTAAGCCGTAAGGCGGAAAAATAAAATATATGATGTGGCAGATGCGCTTCACCGTATCGATAATTCCGACGCAGACAGAAGACAACGTGTTCGTTATTAAACTCATAAAAGACAACAGAATTACAGGAATACTGGATTTTAAACTAAGAAATGCCACAATTTATCAAGACCTTGAAGCAGATATGAGGGAGAAACACACACACACCTCATACGTGCCGCTCAAGTGGCTATAAGGTGCTTTCCTTACAGCCTTAATGTGTCCGAGGCGATGGCTGGGATACATAAACCTACCAAAATCCATGGCATAATGTTTGGAATGACGTATTGCGATAGGAAAAAAAAAGTTTTAGTCGCATAATGGAAACTCTGTCATTTCGCAATAGTTTTCTATTGAAATTTAGAAAATAATCGCAAAGTTTTTTCGCAAATCTGTAATGGAAACGCGGCTACTGTTATTAAAAGAATAACCAAAAGGGATATTTTTTGGGCCACACGCCATGGCCTGCGGTAGGAGGGGCGTCAATGACCGCTAGGGGGTGCACGGCCCTCGAATGCCCCACCACAGCGCCGACACTGAATGTTTGGCTAAAGAGATGTCTCTCTCTCTCTCTCTCTCTCTCTCTCTCTCTCTCTCTCTCTCTCTCTCTCTCTCTCTCACTTTCAATCTCTCAATACTTACATAATACAGTAAGCTTAAATGATAAACATATGTTTACGTTGCTAAGAGTGGTTGCTAAGGGTGTTGTGTAGTGATACAGAGAGAACTGGAACTAACCGTTTTAAATAACCATTATTAAATATACAGTACATAAGGGACACCACAAAAATGTGAATAAGTTCGGGTAAAGACACCTGTATGTACTCACCAATAATAACATCTGATTTATTCTTCTTTTTTGAAACCTGGACCATCCTGAGACACATGGCAATAATCTTTATGAATTGCAGTGTAGATTAAAGACTGCTTGACAAATAGAGAGATGTTTATTTAAACATCTCTCAATTTGTCAAAAATTCAAAAAAAGTTGTTGAAGATCATTAGCATATAGATCCAGGGTATTGGTATATTATGAATAAAACAATGAAAAGACAAAAATAACATTGACTGAAATATTTTCATTCTCATGTCAGTCATGTAGCTCACCTACACAGAGTAGCATCAATTGTCGCTGCACTTGTGTTAATCCTGATAACTTCCTCTTTCTAGTTCATACTTTGAACTTGTTGCTATTTTTATCTGTCTAGCGGAACCGTCACGTGACTGAGGGGAATACAGAGCAACAGAAAATATAGAGGTGGGGTTCTGTACAGACAACAGAAGAGCACAAGAATCATGATCATCTACATTCCAGCGCCTTACTGATAATGATAGATTTAAGCAGTTTGTAAAACTTCTGGATGATTTTTGGACTTTATCTCATCTCTCATCATTAGGCTGATGTAAGGAGGGATTTCCATGTTTAATGCGTCCTCTTCTGTGAAAACACACACTCAGCATTAACATTCAGGCTAAACAGCAGCCATGATTCACAAGAAGAAACGGATGTAAGTACAGTCAATATAATTCTTTTATCTGTCTTTGAATGAGTGCAAATAGATTCATGCACTATATTGATCAAATGAGAGTGCTGCTTAACTTTTTTATTTTTATTTTTTTTTATATACCAAAGTGGAGGTAATATTTGAGTTGGTAATTCTAGCAGTTCCGGAAAACACTAACACTAAAGCAAGACTGAAACTGAGAGTTGATGTCCATTTTTGGAAATGCATCACATATTAATAATAAGCTACTTTAAAAGTGACAGATATCAAAAGTGTAATGTTTCCACCTCCATATTAGTTTGACTAATTAATTAATAGTAATGAAGTAGTTTGAATGTTTAAGTAAAGATAATTGAAAAGTAATCAAAGGAGTGGTGTGTGAAAACCAGTTATGTGATGGTGCTCTTCGCATGTATCTCAAAATGTACTTTTTTTATTTCAATTAAATGAATGTACTATATTTTAGTTTGATAATGTTTTTGAATGAATATTTTGTATTTATAGTTGATTTATGGTACAAAATTATATTTATGTGGTAGTTATAATCCATTTATTCACTTTTTGAGCATGGACCTGAAAATGAAATATCCAACTTAAACTGACTTAAGACTTAAGTTTGATCTCTTTTCAAAGAAGTCACTTGCCAGATTGTTAAGTGAAAAAAGTGACCTTAAAAACTTACTGAATCATTTGTTTATTGTTATGAAAAATGCACAACAATACAACAATACTATTTTACATTTTTATATGAAATATATATTTTCAAAAACACGTTTTACTCCAAAACTGTGTGTGTGTGTGTGTGTGTGTGTGTGTGTGTGTGTGTGTGTGTGTGTGTGTGTGTGTGTGTGTGTGTGTGTGTGTGTGTGCGCGTGCGCGTGTGCGTGCGTGCGTGCGTGTGTGTGTGTGTGTGTGTGTATTTACACTTACAGGGCCTCAAATATGAACATGTGAATGATCTAGTTAGAAATATATTCATATCATGTTTCATAAATCAGGTTTTTCATTAGTCATTAGGATAGAGCACTTTTATGGGTGTTGAGCTGAAGACATATTTTCTGTTCTGACATTTCTATAATCCTCTATTTGATCCCATTCATTAGATGTTTCCAAACTTAAGACTGAAAACGTGAAAAATGGGCTCCAGTGCATGTAAGTAGGTTTAAATCCACTTTTTAACATGAAAGTAATAATTTAATATTGGCCTTATGAACCTTTTAATATGACTTTTTATATGATAATGTTAAGTTAAATAGCTGATTATTTTTCTTATTTAGCACAAGAGGACCAGGAGCCCTTGCTACAGGATGACGAAGGTGAGAATATGAACATCTGTTGCTACAGGCCTATTATGAAATGGTGCATGAAATCATTTTATTTACTAACGTTAACAGCAATGAACAAATACAGTAACAAATGTATTGCTCATTGTTAGTTCATATTTGTTAATAGATATAATTGTTCATAAAATGTAATTGAAGATGGAATGTAATTTTAAAATATATTTTTATGTATTTCAATTTAATGGAACATTTACTCTTTCAGAAACTCAGCCTCTTTTTGAGGAACTTAAACTTAATAAGTTTATTGCACGTTTATTCCTCTGATTGGTTTATTTCACGTTACGCCCCAAAACACACCCATGACTCATTAAGAGACGAGGTACAACCCTTTTGGACCATGTGCCTGGAGCGCAGACCATTCTTTCAGTTGTTAAACTAGCAAAAGTGGATTCGGATTCGGTGCACCTCCAACGTGCGCATGGATCACTAAAATCACATTTGAACTTGTGCTACTGCCCTACGAGGCCACTCATCACTCGAAGGGCACGATCATTCGAATATACTACCGGGTTTCTACTGATACAAAGCTTAATGCTAAATCACTGAAGTAACACTAACTATCATGATGTAAATATGAGACAAACTCAAACAGACATTTATGCCCTTATTTCTTGAATTTTTGCTCTGCTTCATGTTCGTCAATCAACTATATGAAATGTAAGATGACTTACGTAGGTCTGGGGCAGGTTAAATTATTTAATAACTGTAACACTTTTAAAAAAAATCATAATTAATTAATCTAATTAACATGTTAAAGCGATAGCCCTAATTTTAATACATTGTATTTTCAGTATTTTTTAGGGTCTCAAATTCAACATTATTTAAATTCAATAAATATTTGAATTCTAAATATTTCACACATATTTTCATTATTAAATTAAATAATCCACATTCACCTTCCAGACTTCACTTCTAAAATATTCAGTCTGTTTAAAAATACAACCTATAATATTCAGTTTATTTTATTTCACTTTACAAATTCACTGCACATCCAGAAGCTGCAGAAATAACAGTAGAGTACCAATGCATAATCTAAAAACTATTAAGATATAACATAACGTTTTCAGTGTTTTCAGACCAGTGTTATGGTTCTGATGAACTGGAAGGCATTACAATTAAGTATAGGTGTTGGTATAGATCCAATCATTTCATATTGGCCAACACAAGAAAAAAATGTCTTTCAATTTAATGGAAATTCTCTCTTTCAGAAATTCCGCCTGTTCTTGATGAACTTAAACTTGTGCTAATTGGAAGTCATGGTGCTGGAAAAAACTCCATTGGTAACGCCATCTTGAGGAAAAGAGTCTTCACATTCTGGAAAGTTCGTAAATGTGTCAACATTAAGAAGACTCATACAGTATCAGGGAGACATATCCATTTGACTCGCACTCCAGGCTGGAAAGAAGACTTGAAAAGTCCAGAGAAAACCAAAAGTCAAATTGCTCGCAGTGTGCAGTCCTTATATGATACTGGCCCTCATGCAGTCCTCTTGGCTCTTAAAGTGAACTCGGTGCTGTCAAAGTCGACCATCTGCACACTGGAGAATTTTCTTACTGATAAGCTGTGGGATCATACTATAGTGATCTTCACACATGGAGAAAAACTGGGTGAACATACCATTGAGAATCATATCAACCGTCAGCAGCCTTTAATTGACAAATGTGGACAAAGATATTTTGTCATCCAAAAAAATGACAGCAACCGGATTACTGACACAATTGAAGAGCTCATTATCAGAAAGAATTCAGCAAGTTGTTTTAAACCTAATGGTCAGGTAAATGAGGAACAATTACTGTCAGACTGGAAACGTCTTGTTGAGAGGATTAAATCTAAAATCGCCTCTATCTCAACCTCCAAAGAAAAGTTATATTCAACACAGAAATATGACTCTAATAAAGAGATGATCGATTTAAAGAATGCAGAGATTGAAAGACTAGAATCTATTGTTAAAGAAAAACAGAAGAAGATAGATATTTTACAATCAATATGCTCAAGAACCAAAGATCCTGCTATGATCGACCTATACCAACAAAATGCAAAACTGAGAGAAAATATTTTTTTGCAAAACCAAATGCTACTGGAAAAGGATACTGAGATTAAAAAACTGAAGCTGCGAGAAGTTGATCGGAGAACATCCCGTAATCATCCCACTCACTTCACAACAGTGAACTCAAGAAGACAGACCGATATACAATTACAAGATTTTTCTTCAAATGGTAAGTATGAAGTTCAAATTAAATTCACACATGATTCATGCAAAGGAGAGGTAATGTGGAAATTAATTCCTATTAATAGTCGCCACATTCTTTATTGTTAATTTCTGTGAAATTATATTCTATATCAATATTTGTACAAATGTATTAGTGAATGCAATGCAATGAATTCTGATCAAATCCCCACAGGCTCAGCTCCACCCAACTGGGGTGACACTCTTCTTGAGATCTTGGAAATGCTGTCTAGTTTTGAACTGAAGAAAATGAAATTCTTTTTAAGCAATAATAAAGAATACAGAATGCCTATGAACTTAGAGGAAACAGACATAGTTGATCTAGCAAAACTAATGCTGAAACAGTGGCGTGAGCAACTGTCAGTCAGGATAACACGAGACCTCATAAAGAAAATCCCTCGTAATGATGATGACATGATGAAGCTGTTTGCACCTTTCTTGGAGAAATATGAGATCATGCAAGATGAGACGTGGTGATCATGCAGTCATCAATTACTTCTCAAAGAGGACTGCTTCATTCTTATCATTCTGAATAATGAGACATTTCTTCTGCACACCAGTGAAATCTCACACGTCAGGCACTGGAATATTTGTTATCTTCAAGAACCCACAGAACCATGGACGTTGGCTAATGATTATTAGTTCCTACCCAGCAAACATCAGGGAATGTTTCACACACAGTTTCTGTCAGTCTCATGTCAATCTTGAGTACCTATGGAGTAGTATTGCATCCTTCATATCTCCGAAAAGTCTTTAGTTTTATAATATTTATAAAAGAAAGATAGGCTGTAGTGAGTCTTTCCGAATAAAACGAGCGGCTGGAGGCGTATCCTGTGGGCGGAGCTAAAGAGTCTCGAGCACGCGCAGCTATTGCGCTGAGAGCATCTGAAAGCTGTGACATCCTTGGAAAACGTGGGGAAAAAATGTCCTATATAAACAATGGCTATCGATCAGACATGTGCTAAAGTTGCTTGACGTCACCTACAGGAATAAAGTGGAGTGCGGCGCGACAGAAGTATCGCATGGACAAGTGAATCTGTACCGTCAAGCCGAGCAAAGTGCATTGTTGTCGGGTTGCTTTCACTCTTTTGCTCTAGTCGCGCGCGCACCCTTCCGGGAGAAGAGCCCGTACAAGGACATTCCGCCCTTGTTGATGTCACGCAGACCCATACTCGGAAAAAACCTTCTGAAACTTGTGAGAAACCGGAAGGAGTATTTTTGGCACAGAAATACGCCATCAAACGTCCAACTTATTTTATGAAACTTTTTCCATGTTTAGCATGGTAATCCAAGTCTTTAGTAGTGTAAAAAACTCAGTATGCATGAAACAGCATTACACTGCCATTTAAATCTGTTCAAACTCTGATGTCAGGAGGATTATCAGGGAAAACAGGCACTTCATGCACCTTTGTCTTTTTATGACTAAAACTTTTACATACTTTCATTATTTGTCTTTGTGACTTCAAAAATGTATGATTTGCATGTACTGTTCTTGGTATATTGTTGTCTCTCAGAACCTAAGTACTGTATGAAAATCCACCATGAAAATTTGAAATGTTACATATTTCAAACTAACAATATAAATTCTGTTTATAGTAATAACCATCTCTCTATTTATACATATTTATATATATTCAGTACATATCCATGTCCTGCACTTATGCAACCGTTGTATATCCTGCACTTGCTGCTTTTGCACTTCTGGTTAGACCTAAACTGCATTTCGTTGCCTTGTACCTGTACTTGTGTAATGACAATAAAGTTGAATCTAATCTAATCTAAAGTAAACCACTTTTTAAAATCACTTTTTAATGTGTGAAAAAGTATTTACACATCAGGAGAACTGAAAGTAAGTAAGGGGGGGGGGGGGGGGGGGGGGGGCACTGCCATATGAGAAATATTTTGATGCAGTTGTAACATCATAGTCCAACACAGCAGAAATGCAATACAAAAGCGAAACACTTTTTATTATTATATTAATCAGGCAAGGTGCCAGGATTCCAGTTTTGAATGAACCAGACCAATTGTGGGTGGGCCTTAAATTAAAAACGTTATCAAATCACTGTTTAACCTAATAAAAATGACTGACTAATATAGGCTACTTTTATATTGTCTATGCTTACATAATAGAGATTTTAATAGCTTGATGCTCTTTAAATATTTTGTTGCATTTTAATAATTTCCGGTGCATAGGACGGACCTGTCCGTGATCGCTCTCTGTGGTTCTGACCAAAGAAGAGCACTTTGGAATCTCCATTACACACCAGGCTGTGCTTTAGCGCATCTCTCTAGAAGGCCAATAGACTGTAAAAGTGGTCAGGAATAATATTTCCCCAAAATAAAGTTAAGTTTTGCTCGGATAACATGAGCCCGATTATTTGACAATTCTGTTTAATTGTGTTAAGGAAACAGGAAAACGTAGGCTACGGATGTCAATCCATTCCCGACGATCTTGGTTTGCTTCTTATTTATTAAATATACAGACAATTAGTTAATTAAAAAATAATGTTATATGCTAATATTTAAACATAGCCTAACTATGAAACTAAATAGACCCTCTGTCCGACGAAAGCGCCCGCGCATGTTTTCCTTTATGACAGCGGAAACGACTCGCACTCCGTTATTTTTATCCATACAGATAAGTGCAAGGCATAATTATAAACTATAAACTGTCTACTTTTATTTGTGTACACTCACAACACCAACAAAGGCCGTGGACTCAGGGAACAGATTATTTTGCACTCCACTCCAAACGCTGTCTTCATTTCAAAAACATATTTTGTTTATTAAACGCAAAGTTTTTCATTTAAAAAGCATTTCATCATTAACTTCATATTTCCAACAAACGAAATTCCAAGCCAAAATAACGAAGTGGTAAAAAAAAACAAAAAAACTTTGAGTTAGCCTACCACCATGCAAATGAAACATTTCGCCCTTCTCTCGCGGTGACTACCCGACAGGGGAACGGTAGCCTAATTAACTAAATGTTCTAAATAAATATGCACATAGCCTAGTGATAATAATAATAAACAAATACACAACTTATAATAAATAAACTCAAATATTCTACAACACATTGCATTCTACAATATACAATACCATAAATGACGGAGTAGGCTATTTTAAGTTGTTACACTATGCCTAAGGAAAAAATCCAAACTTCACAGTCTATTTTAATGACATATATCGTTATTACAACAAAATAAAAAAATAGTGGAAAAAATTATATATATGATGTGGCAGATGCGCTTCACCGTATCGATAATTCCGAAGCAGACAGAAGACAACGTGTTCGTTATTAAACTCATAAAAGACAACAGAATTACAGGAATACTGGATTTTAAACTAAGAAATGCCACAATTTATCAAGACCTTAAAGCAGATATGAGGGATAAACACACACACACACACACCTCATACGTGCCGCTCAAGTGGCTATAAGGTGCTTTCCTTACAGCCTTAATGTGTCCGAGGCGATGGCTGGGATACATAAACCTACCAACATCCATGGCAATGTTTGGAATGACTTATTGCGATAGGGAAAAAAAGTTTTAGTCGCATAATGGAAACTCTGTCATTTCGCAATAGTTTTCTATTGAAATTTAGAAAATAATTGCAAAAGTTTTTGCGCAAATCTGTAATGGAAACGCGGCTACTGTTATTAAAAGAATAACCAAAAGGGATATTTTTTGGGCCACACGCCATGGCCTGTGGTAGGAGGGGCGTCAATGACCGCTGGGGGGGTTTGGGGGGCTGGGGGCGCCGACACCTAATCAAATCAAATCAAATCACTTTATTGTCACTCAACCATAACACAAGTGCAACAGTTGGTGAAATTCTTAGGTGCAGTTCCGAGCAACATAGTAGTCATTGTGGTGTCACCGCTTGTCCTGTGGGTGGCACTATTAGATAAGAGGTACTTGAGTGGACGGAGAAAGAGGAAGGCGAAATAAAGAGTAGTTCGTGAGTTATCTCGTGGTTGCTTGCATCTTTTCTAAGACACAACATATTGGCGACGAGGATGCCGTGGAATTTAAGTCAACCTACGCCATTTTTACAAAATGTGGGTGAGCCACTGATGCCATTTAAGGCATGGATTCGTGTTTTCGAGAATTATGTATTGGCCATGGACGAAGAGCTATCGGAAGGCCGAAAACGTGCTCTACTGATTCACTGCCTGGGGGCAGAAGGCCAGAGACTATTTTACACGCTCACGGTTGCAGACGATAAGTACGACACGGCATTGCAAGCTATTCGCACATTCTTCGAGCCAAAAGTGAATGTGGTAGCTGAACGGTACAGATTTCGCCAGCGAGGACAACGGCATGGTGAAACTACGGATCAATATATTGCGGCGCTAAAGGAGCTTGCGGCTACATGCGAATTCGGAGCCATGGAGGAGGAAATGATTCGGGACCAACTTGTTGAAAAAACGAATTCAAATCGCATACGGGAACGTTTACTCCTAGAAGTGGATCTTACTTTGAGAAAAGCTGTCACAATTGCCAGCCAAATAGAAACAGCAGTGGCAGAGGCAAACGTGATGAGCAAACCGGCGGATGTACAAGTTATTCAACAGTCACGTTTTCAGCAAAACAGATCTGGCCGCGAGATGGGGAAAAACGCACAGATATTACAAGGAGCGACTGCGATGCACTCATCCCAAGTTAAAACGTGTTACAGATGTGGTTCAAAACAGCATACTGCCAACTTTCAAAAATGCCCCGCCAAAGACGCTATCTGTAACGCATGCAAGAAGAGAGGACATTTCGCTAAAGTGTGTCGGGGACACAAAAACGTAAGTGAGATCTCAATTCCTGATGTGACTGTGCTAACGGTAGAAAGCCCTTATCGCGACTCAAGCAAGATAATGTGTACTGTTCAAATTAGCGCATGTGGAGCAACACAGCACGTGGAGTTAATGCTGGATACGGGCTCAGCAGTATCTATTATTCCAATGTCAGTGTGTAATCAGTATTTCCCTGATGCTACCCTTGTGAAAGCGAAAGTGAACTTAGTGAGCTATGGTGGACACGCCATATCGGTAATGGGATGTATAGAAGCTGAGATCATATACGGCGAGCGGCGTGCTACAACTGAACTGTTCGTTGTGAACACTGGCACCGCGGTGTTGGGACGAGACTTGTTCGCGGCATTAGAATTGCAGCTGTTAGATGGCCGTATAGCGACATCGTCATGCCGTATGATAAATTCAGCTGAAGTTAGTACGAAGCCCGAGAAACTGGGTTGCGCACAAGGATTTACACACCTAGTCAAAGTTCGTGCCGACGTGAAACCAATACAGCAGAAACTACGCCGCCTTCCATTTGCAATTCGCGACGCTGTGTCACTGGAATTAAAGCGACTCATTCAGCAGGATGTGATTGAGCCGATTGAATCATCAGAATGGGTCTCACCAATTGTAGTCACAAAGAAAAAAGATGGAAACATACGACTTTGTGTGGACTTGCGAGAACCAAATAAGGCCGTAGTGGTGGACAGTTTTCCACTCCCCCACATGGAAGAAATGTGTGCAGAACTGAGGGGATCAACTGTCTTTTCAACTCTAGATCTTCAAAGCGCTTATCACCAAGTCCTACTGCATGAGGATAGCCGTAGCCTTACTTCATTTATCACTCATGAAGGCTTATTTCGCTATAAGCGAGTACCTTATGGACTGGCGTCAGGGCCGAGTTGTTTTCAGAGACTAATGTCGACCATACTTAAAGGACTTGCAAATGTTCAATGTTACTTGGACGACGTCATTATCTCAGGAAAGACCATTGAGGAACATGACAAGAGCTTGAATGCAGCACTTCAGCGTCTAGAAACAGCTGGGCTCAAATTGAACCTTGACAAATGCCACATCAGACAGACAGAGCTGTCGTTCTTGGGACACACAATCTCGGCTGAAGGACTTCAGCCGGATCCTTCTCATGTCCATGCAGTCTCACAAGCTCCACCACCAACTGATACCACCAGCTTACGCTCTTTCCTTGGGCTCACATCGTGGTATTCAAAATTCATACCCGATTATTCCGCAGTGGTCGAGCCCCTTAGAGTGTTGAATCGTGGATCTGCTCCATTCACCTGGACGCCTGAGGCACAGAAAAGTTTTGAGAAGGTAAAAGACCTTATAATTAATAGCCCTGCACTGACACTATTCGATCCTGAGCTACATACTATCGTTACAACTGATGCTTCTAATTACGCTCTGGGCGCCGTTCTCACCCAAATGCACCCAGACGGGTCTGAAAAGACTGTTGCTTTTGCATCACGCACCCTCACACAGGCGGAACGCAAGTACTCCACAATTGAGAAGGAAGCATTAGGCTGTGTGTGGGCAACGGAGAAATGGAGAACTTATCTGTGGGGGCGACGTTTTACATTACGTACAGATCACAGCCCACTCACAACACTGCTCACTTCAAAGGGACAAGGGCGAGCAGGACTTCGGATTGCTCGGTGGTCAGCTAGGTTAATGGCCTTTGACTACAACATCCAGTACAAGCCTGGATGTGAAAATGTTACAGCTGATTGCTTGTCTCGCTTGCCATTACAGAGCAGTGGTCCTGTGCTGGAGGATGACGTGGAAGTGGTCGCACTTGTTTCAACGCTTACGGCCATATCTGTTGATGAATTCAAGGCGGCAGGGGCTGCCTGCCCAATATACGGTAAAGTACGTGACTTACTGACGACCAAGTGGGCAAAAACCCAGAAGGGTCTAGGACCTGACCTGTTACCTTATTACAAAATTCAACATGAACTCTCTCTTCAGGATGATTGCGTGGTAAGAGGCACACACAGACTTTTAGTACCGGAGACCTTGCGTGAAAAGTTCATCGCATTGGCTCACGATACACATCAAGGCATTGTTAGAACCAAGCAAAGACTCAGAGAACTGTATTGGTGGCCGGGTATGGATGCCCAGGTTGAGACAGCCATCAAATCATGCATAACTTGTCAAACGCATGACAAGTCAGCAGTTATCCGCACTCCGCCACTCCAGCCTGTACCCCTCCCAGATGGAGCATGGGAGAAACTCGCCATAGACATTATGGGGCCCTTTGACAAAGCTCCAGCAGAATGTCGTTTTGCTGTAACTTTAGTGGACTACTTTAGTAAGTGGCCAGAGATTGCTTTCATGCCCCAGGTAACTTCTTCAGCGGTTATTCAGTTTCTTTCGACTGTGTTCAGCCGTGAAGGGAACCCGAAGGAGCTGATCTCAGACCACGGCTCTCAATTCATGTCACGTGAGTTTGAGGTGTTTCTCCAAAATCGAGGAATTATACATCGAACGTCATCTGTGTATTACCCTCGTGCCAATGGAGAGGTTGAACGTTTTAACCGTACTTTGAAGCACGCGTTACTTACTGCTTCCTTGGAAGGCAAAGGATGGAAAGAGTTCACAAGGGAATTCTTACAAGCATACCGTGCTACACCTCATTCGACTACTCAGCGTTCACCCGCTGAATTGTTACATGCAAGACCGATGCGCACTAAACTTCACATCTCACGATTACAGAAAATGCAGCGTCTTCAGCAACCATGTGTGCAGAAAATTGTGGATCGTGTGAAACACATGCAGAAGAGCTCAAAAACATACACTGATCGCAAGCGGGGGGCAAAGGAAGTGTCATTCAAACAAGGATCTTTTGTCCGGGTGAAACGACCAGGTGTCCTTCCTAAGCTCCAATCTGCATTTTCCAAACCATTGGAAGTGCTGCGAAAGACTGGACCTTACACTTATAAACTCTCTGATGGGCGCACTTGGAATGCGTCTCACCTCACACCTTTCTCTTATGGGATGGAGGAAAATGGGGAATTAGCTAACTTTGATGATGACTGTACAATACAACCTGTACCAGTGACTCAGCCGGAAAGACAGGTTAGAGTTAGACGAGCACCAGTATGGGCTCGGGACTATGTTATGAACTAAAGGTAGTTCATTGATTCCATGTGAATAGTATTTTTCATGGTGGAGTGATCAGGTACAAATACATATAGAGTAAGTTGATGTTCTGTAATGCATGCTATGTGTTTGTGGAATTCAAGGGAAAATGTTAAGTTCACGTTTGTAATGCTGGTACTGTTATGATGGCATTGAAAGACATAATTGGGTCATGGTACAGAACAGAAGTGAATACTAAGTACAATTGTTAAAAGAGAGCGAGATGTGGTGTCACCGCTTGTCCTGTGGGTGGCACTATTAGATAAGAGGTACTTGAGTGGACGGAGAAAGAGGAAGGCGAAATAAAGAGTAGTTTGTGAGTTATCTCGTGGTTGCTTGCATCTTTTCTAAGACACAACAGTCATGACATGACATGTACAACATTTAAGCAACAACAGATTACACATCTGATGCGCACACAATTACTCACAGCACAGTATACACTACAATAAACAATAAATAATTTACACAGTGTGAGTGTAGTTCTCACAGCTTTAGACAATATACACATACTCACAATATACATATACTTTAAACAATATACACTAAAACAAACACTAAACAATATACATTACGCTATTATAATAATAATAATATACAATGTATAGTATACAATATTATTCACAAATTGAAATCCAAAGTGCAATAGATGCTGTATGATAAATAAATGTGTATATAATGTATCTACAATGGTTTGTGCGGAGTGATATTCTGTCCAGTGTGTGTTATGATCCTGATGGATCAGGAGTTGAGGAGTCTAATTGCTTGTGGGAAGAAGCTGTTCTGGAGTCGGCTGGTGCGTGTTCTGATGCTGCGGTACCGTCTGCCTGATGGTAGCAGTGAGAGCAGCCCATGGTTCGGGTGGCTAGAGTCTCTGATGATCCTCTGAGCTCTCTTCACACACCGCCTGGCATAAATGTCCTGGAGGGAGGGAAGCTCACCTCCGATGATGCAGCTGGCCGTGCGCACTACCCTTTGCAGGGCTTTGCGGTTGCGGGCGGTACTGTTGCCGTACCAGGTGGTAATGCAGCCAGTCAGCAGGCTCTCTATGGTGCAGCTGTAGAAGCGTGTGAGGATGTGGCGGTTCATTCCAAACCTCCTCAGCCATCGCAGGAAGAAAAGGCGCTGATGAGCCTTCTTCACAACGGCCTCGGTGTGGACGGACCATGAGAGTTCCTCTGTGATGTGGACACCGAGGAACTTGAAGCTGCTGACTCTCTCTACCGGTGCTCCATCGATGGTGATGGGGCGGTGTTCTCTCTCATTCCTCCTGAAGTCGACCACCAGCTCCTTGGTCTTGCTGACGTTGAGGGAGAGGTTGTGCTCCTGACACCACCGTGTCAGAGTGTGCACCTCCTCTCTGTAGGCCGTTTCATCATTGTCAGTGATGAGACCTACCACCGTCGTATCGTCAGCAAACTTGATGATGGTGTTGGAGCTGTGGGTTGCCACACAGTCATGTGTGTACAAGGAGTACAGGAGTGGGCTGAGAACACAGCCCTGAGGGGCTCCAGTGTTGAGAGTCAGTGATGAGGAGATGTTACTGCCCATTCTGACCACCTGGCGTCTGTTTGACAGGAAGTCCAGGATCCAGCTGCATAACAGGCTGTTTAAGCCTAGAGCCCGGAGTTTCCCGTCAAGTATGGAGGGCACAATGGTGTTGAATGCTGAGCTGTAGTCTACAAACAGCATTCTCACATATGTGTTCCTCTTTTCCAGGTGGGAGAGAGCAGTGTGTATTGTAGATGAAATGGCATCATCAGTGGAGCGGTTTTTGCGGTATGCAAACTGCAGTGGGTCCAGTGAGGGGGGGAGAACAGAGCAGATGTGGTTTCTGATTATTCTCTCAAAGCATTTGCTGATCAAAATGTTCAAATGTTTGGCTAAAGAGATGTCTCTGTCTCTCTCTCTCTCTCTCTCTCTCTCTCTCTCTCACTTTCAATCTCTCAATACTCTTATGGTGCGTTCACACCGGACGCGATTCGCGCGAGTTATTTACATGTTAAGTATATGCAGAGACGCGAAATGGCATTCTGCGGCGCGATTCGCGTGATTGAGGCAGCGCGAATAATGTGTTAACCAATGGAGTTGATGAAACTCACAGAGCTGGGTGCACTTCTGGAGGATCTGATGGACCCAGACACGGTGCCGAACGAGTCTACGCCGCTTTTCAGCCTTCCACAGCAAATAAAGCGCAGCTACCCTCTCAACAACATCTATGGCAGCCATTTCACAACGAGACTGGAGCAGAAAAAAAGAGCCAGAGCCAGCGGCAAATGTGAGAAGGACTAGCCGAGGAAAGGCGGGTCACTGATCGCCTGGATCTCACAACTCCGAAAACGCCAGATAAAATGCTCAAATAGGCACTCTTTTTATAAATTAACCACAGATTTGAGCTTTAAACAACTATATTATCGCCTGAAAAAGTCTTTAAACTACGTTTTGTCACACATTAATAGTAGTATTTTTTACAAAAAAGATGTCAAGTGACCGAGACCTGGCTCATATAGGCTCATATAGGGCAGAAGCCCCTCCCATGACGCAAATTTGCGTCTGTTGTGTAGTTGTTACGCGCAAATGAAGCGAGTAAACTCAAAATGTTCAAGCGTCCACCTTCGCGTGAATCGCGTCCGGTGTGAACGCCACATAAGCCTACATAATACTGTAAGCTTAAATGATAAACATATGTTTACGTTGCTAAGAGTGGTTGCTAAGGGTGTTGTGTAGTGATACAGAGAGAACTGGAACTTACCGTTTTATAATAGTAAATAAGCATTATTAAATATACAGTACATAAGGGACACTACAAAAATGTGAATAAGTTCTGGTAAAGACACCTGTATGTACTCACCAATAATAACATCTGATTTATTCTTCTTTTGTGAAACCTGGACCATCCTGAGACACATGGCAACAATCTTTATGAATTGCAGTGTAAGCAGATTAAAGATTGCTTGACAAATAGACTTGTGTTAAACCTGATAACTTCCTCTGTCTAGTTCATTCTTTGAACTGGTTTATTGTTGCTATTTTTATCTGTCTAGCGGAACCATCACATGACTGAGGGGAATACAGAGCAACAGAAAATCTGCAGCGCAACAGAAGAGCACAAGAATCATGATCATCTACATGATAATGATAGATTTAAGCAGTTTGTAAAACTTCTGGATGATTTTTGGACTTTATCTCATCTCTCATCATTAGGCTGATGTAAGGAGGGATTTCCAGCCATGTTTAATGCGTCCTCTTCTGTGAAAACGTCTCGGTTACGTATGTAACCCTCGTTCCCTGAAGGAGGGAACGGAGACGTACGTCGGAACTGACCGACGAATTGGGATCTGTTTTCAGAGACCAATCTACTTCGAGTGTATAGAAACTAGCCAATAAACATTGGCATGCGGTTCACGCATTCCACGCGCCGCCCCGCGTTGTGGGTATAAATAGGGCAGTGGAAGTACCGCATATCGTTTTCAACTGAGGAGCCGAGAAGTGTGGCTCGGCCTTCAGCTGAAGCACAGCACCTGGCGACGGGACGTACGTCTACGTTCCCTCCTTCAGGGAACGAGGGTTACATACGTAACCGAGACGTTCCCTTTCAGTCGGTCACGTTTGACGTACGTCGGAACTGACCAATGAATTGGGATCCCTACCAAAACGGCAGGGAGCTGGCCCTTCCAGCGCCCTGCCTGAGCTCGCTGAACCACTCCTATGTGGGAGTGGGAGTCAGGGCTCCCGGCAGGGAAGGACAGTCACTGCTGTTCCTGCAAGACCCACTCAGCGTGACTATTGGATAACACTGGGAAAGCGTTCCCGTCTCTGGAGATGGTACGCTGCGGAGCCACATCCTTCAATGGAAGGAGAGGTGGAAATACGCATCAGGACTAACATAACAGGGTAGTGCAACTATGGAAGTAGTTGCATCCAGAGACGACAGAGGAAAGACACAGGGCTAACCGAGTAGGGTAGCTGGTACCGTGGAGAATAGACATATGGGGTAGCCATTAGGGGACCGCAACATATGGAACCCAGCCTACACACACGTTCCACAAGCATACGGGTGCAGGCCTGGCGTCAGACGGTCCGCAGCGTCTGACACCGCAGGGGTGACGGAGGAACTCACAGGGTTAGCCGTTTCCGGGGAACACAACTGGAGCAAAATAGACGCACGTATCCGGCCTGGAGGCGGGAGTAGCGTTGCAAGCCGACACTAGAACGGGTACTTAGCGCTACTGGCCCCGGGGGGCGAGGATGTGGGAAGATACCGGCTCTACACGGAGGCTATAAAATCTAGCGAACGTGTTAGGTGTCGCCCAGCCCGCAGCTCTACAAATGTCTGTCAGCGAGGCACCTTGAGCCAGCGCCCAGGATGAAGCAACACTCCTTGTTGAGTGTGCTCGCACCCCGAACGGGCAAGGTACGTCTTGGGACTGGTAAGCCAAGACGATGGCATCCACTATCCAGTGGGCCAACCTCTGCTTGGAAACAGCCTTTCCCTTCCCTCCGTAACAGACGAAGAGCTGCTGTGAGGATCTGAAGCTCTGAGTCCGGTCAACGTAAGCGCGGAGAGTGCGGACGGGACATAAAGCTAGGGCTGGGTCTGCCTCCTCCGAAGGCAGCGCTTGCAGGTTCACTACCTGGTCCCGAAAGGGAGTGGTAGGAACCTTGGGCACATATCCAGGCCGGGGTCTCAGGACAACGTGAGAGTTGGCCGGCCCGAATTCCAGGCACGATTCGTCGACCGAAAGTGCATGCAGGTCCCCTACCCTCTTGATTGAGGCCTCTGAGGAACCTGACGATTAAGTCGTGCTTACCTACGGATTTACCGTCTACTGCATCGTGATAAGCCGTAATTGCTGCAACATACACTTTGAGGGTGGAGGGAGACAGCCTTCGCTCCAACCCAACCTGCAGGAAGGAAAGCACAGCGTTAATCGAACACCTTCGGGGGTCTTCCCGGCGGGAAGAACACCAGATGACGAACAGGTTCCAATTCAGAGCATAGAGGCGCCTCGTAGAGGGGGCTCTAGCTGAAGCGATGGTGTCTGCCACAGCTTGGGGCAGGCCATCTAGAACCTCCGCGTCCCGTCTAGGGACCAGACATGGGGTTTCCAGAGGTCTGGATGCTTGTGCCATAGAGTGCCCCGTCCGTGAGAAAGAAGGTCCTTCCTCAGGGGAATCGGCCAGGGAGGAGCTGTCGCGAGGAGTGCGAGTTCGGGGAACCAGGTCCGGTTGGGTCAATAGGGTGCAACTAACAAGACCTGCTCCTCGTCCTCCCTGACCTTGCACAGAGTCTGTGCAAGAAGGCTCACTGGGGGAAACGCATATTTGCGTAGGTCCCGGGGCCAGCTGTGCGCCAGTGCATCTGTGCATAAGGTCCCTCCGGTCAGGGAGTAGTACCACTGGCAATGGGTCGACTCCGGGGAAGCGAACAGGTCTACCTGTGCATTCGCCCGGAGGTGTCGACTGACGAGAGAGCTCGTCGACTGTCTGGTTCAGCACACCTGGGATGTGAATAGCATGAAGTGACCTCACAAACTTCTGACTCCACAGGAGGAGATGGCGGGCGAGCCGGAGCATGCAACGGGAGTGTAGACCACCCTGTCGGTTGATGTACGCAACGGCTGCAGTGCTGTCCGAACAGACCAGTACGTGTTTGCCCTGGAGCGGTTTCTTGAACCGGGCCAGGGCAAGACGTACCGCCAGAAGCTCTAGGCAATTGATATGCCAACACAGTTGGGGTCCCGTCCACAGACCTGAAACTACATGCCCGTTGTACGTGGCCCCCCAGCCCATGGACGAGGCATCCGTGAAAACCACAGCATGCCTGGACACCTGTTCTAAGGACACACCGGCCCGGAGAAACGAGGTGTCCGACCACGGACTGAAGGTTTGGCGACAGTAAGGAGTCACTGGGACCCGGTACTGGCCGCCGTGCCACGCCCATCTCGGGACTCGGTCGTGTAACCAGCGTTGAAGCGTTGAAGCGGCCTCATATGAAGCAATCCGAGCGGCGTTACCGCAGCTGCAGACGCCATATGCCCCAGGAGCCACTCATCACTCGAAGGGCACGATCATTCGAATATACTACCGGGTTTCTACTGATACAAAGCTTAATGCTAAATCACTGAAGTAACACTAACTATCATGATGTAAATATGAGACAAACTCGAACAGACATTTATGCCCTTATTTCTTGAATTTTTTCTCTGCTTCATGTTCGTCAATCAACTATATGAAATGTAAGATGACTTACGTAGGTCTGGGGCAGGTTAAATGATTTAATAACTGTAACACTTTTTTTTTTAAATCATAATTAATTAATCTAATTAACATGTTAAATCGATAGCCCTAATTTTAATACATTGTATTTTCAGTATTTTTTAGGGTCTCAAATTCAACATTATTTAAATTCAATAAATATTTGAATTCTAAATATTTCACACATATTTTCATTATTAAATTAAATAATCCACATTCACCTTCCAGACTTCACTTCTAAAATATTCAGTCTGTTTAAAAATACAACCTATAATATTCAGTTTATTTTATTTCACTTTACAAATTCACTGCACATCCAGAAGCTGCAGAAATAACAGTAGAGTACCAATGCATAATCTAAAAACTATTAAGATATAACATAACGTTTTCAGTGTTTTCAGACCAGTGTTATGGTTCTGATGAACTGGAAGGCATTACAATTCAGTATAGGTGTTGGTATAGATCCAATCATTTCATATTGGCCAACACAAGAAAAAAATGTCTTTCAATTTAATGGAAATTCTCTCTTTCAGAAATTCAGCCTGTTTTTGATGAACTTAAACTTGTGCTAATTGGAAGTCATGGTGCTGGAAAAAACTCCATTGGTAACGCCATCTTGAGGAAAAGAGTCTTCACATTCTGGAAAGTTCGTAAATGTGTCAACATTAAGAAGACTCATACAGTATCAGGGAGACATATCCATTTGACTCGCACTCCAGGCTGGAAAGAAGACTTGAAAAGTCCAGAGAAAACCAAAAGTCAAATTGCTCGCAGTGTGCAGTCCTTATATGATACTGGCCCTCATGCAGTCCTCTTGGCTCTTAAAGTGAACTCGGTGCTGTCAAAGTCGACCATCTGCACACTGGAGAATTTTCTTACTGATAAGCTGTGGGATCATACTATAGTGATCTTCACACATGGAGAAAAACTGGGTGAACATACCATTGAGAATCATATCAACCGTCAGCAGCCTTTAATTGACAAATGTGGACAAAGATATTTTGTCATCCAAAAAAATGACAGCAACCGGATTACTGACACAATTGAAGAGCTCATTATCAGAAAGAATTCAGCAAGTTGTTTTAAACCTAATGGTCAGGTAAATGAGGAACAATTACTGTCAGACTGGAAACGTCTTGTTGAGAGGATTAAATCTAAAATCGCCTCTATCTCAACCTCCAAAGAAAAGTTATATTCAACACAGAAATATGACTCTAATAAAGAGATGATCGATTTAAAGAATGCAGAGATTGAAAGACTAGAATCTATTGTTAAAGAAAAACAGAGGGAGATAGATATTTTACAATCAATATGCTCAAGAACCAAAGATCCTGCTATGATCGACCTATACCAACAAAATGCAAAACTGAGAGAAAATATTTTTTTGCAAAACCAAATGCTACTGGAAAAGGATACTGAGATTAAAAAACTGAAGCTGCGAGAAGTTGATCGGAGAACATCCCGTAATCATCCCACTCACTTCACAACAGTGAACTCAAGAAGACAGAGCGATATACAATTACAAGATTTTTCTTCAAATGGTAAGTATGAAGTTCAAATTAAATTCACACATGATTCATGCAAAGGAGAGGTAATGTGGAAATTAATTCCTATTAATAGTCGCCACATTCTTTATTGTTAATTTCTGTGAAATTATATTCTATATCAATATTTGTACAAATGTATTAGTGAATGCAATGCAATGAATTCTGATCAAATCCCCACAGGCTCAGCTCCACCCAACTGGGGTGACACTCTTCTTGAGATCTTGGAAATGCTGTCTAGTTTTGAACTGAAGAAAATGAAATTCTTTTTAAGCAATAATAAAGAATACAGAATGCCTATGAACTTAGAGGAAACAGACATAGTTGATCTAGCAAAACTAATGCTGAAACAGTGGCGTGAGCAACTGTCAGTCAGGATAACACGAGACCTCATAAAGAAAATCCCTCGTAATGATGATGACATGATGAAGCTGTTTGCACCTTTCTTGGGAGAAATATGATGAGACGTGGTGATCATGTTGGCTAATGATTATTAGTTCCTACCCAGCAAACATCAGGGAATGTTTCACACACAGTTTCTGTCAGTCTCATGTCAATCTTGAGTACCTATAGAGTAGTATTGCATCCTTCATATCTCCAAAAAGTCTTTAGTTTTATAATATTTATAAAAGAAAGATAGGCTGTAGTGAGTCTTTCCGAATAAATCGAGCGGCTGGAGGCGTATCCTGTGGGCGGAGCTAAAGAGTCTCGAGCACGCGCAGAAAAAAATGTCCTGAATAAACGATGGCTATCGATCAGACATGTGCTAAAGTTGCTTGACGTCACCTACAGGAATAAAGTGGAGTGCGGCGCGACAGAAGTATCGCATGGACAAGTGAATCTGTACCGTCAAGCCGAGCAAAGTGCGTTGTTGTCGGGTTGCTTTCACTCTCTTGCTCTAGTCGCGCGTGCACCCTTCCGGGAGAAAGTCTAGGGTACAAGGACATTCCGCCTTGAAATACTCCATCAAACGTCCAACTTATTTTATGAAACTTTGTCCATGACGGACCCCGGTGCAGCCACAAATATCATAACTATCTATAGGCTAGGCCTACTGTAGCCTAATTAAGACATTCAAGAAATGCATTAAAAAGAAAGAACCTTTCAGCCTTACTCAAAGTAGAGCCCTACATTTCTGCCCGAGCCCAGGCCCGGGCCAATTTTCCAGTCATAGCCTACCTCAGACGCGGGCTTCGGGCCTTTTTAGGCTATAGGATGGCGCTATGCAACACGCATCGCCGCAAATGAGTAAAGCAAGCCAACACGCAAACTGCCACAAGTGAAACTGAAAATAAGCCTTAAGATAAGTCTTAGATGCTCAAAAGCACAATCATCTTCATTAAAACTAATGAGACTAAAGGCTCTTACCAGTGTTTAGGTCGCTCGCTCTCATAATGCGGACTTTGATGTTGAAATGAGCTGATGAATAAAATGCTCATATCTGTTGCTTTCGTTGACATGAACTCCGTTAAATGTGCAAATAGCGCGGGAATTGAAGATCGGATTTATATTCTTTTCGCAGATATAGGTGTAGCCTAAGGTAAGACAACCTGCATGTTTTTTTAATTATTTGTTTATATTGTGTAGCCCGTTTCGTTAGCGCGCCGTTGCGATCTGCCTGCCTCATCTTGTCAAAAATGCCTTTTTACTGTGATGGTGATAGTAGGCTAAACGTTTAAACAATGCTTTAAGTGTTTTATATGGATTTTATAAGCAAGACAAGTCAAGTGTTGATTTCAGAGGCTAAAGTGTTGGGTTAACTCACTGTCGGCCGCTTGGTCGTCACTTTAAAAAGCAAAAACTTTAGTTTAACAAACAAAAAAATGCTTCAAACATTTTTCTAAATTAACTTAATAAAGAAACAAAACGAAATATAACTACTTTGACATTAAAAACAAAACTGAACTATTTTAATGGCTGCAACTAATGTGTAATAGGGAGGATAAAAAAAAACACGGGCTCCAGTGGGACTCTGATAACGAAGTGGTAAAAAAATTGCAAAAATGGAAAATATTAAAGAATTCGCGGGGCGCTTTCGTCGGCATGAGTAAGATAGGCTATAAGACCCGCAATATGTCTCTCAGCTGACATTTTTATTTAGTTACATTAGTAAGCTACAGGACATCGTCTTTCAAAACATGACCTGCGCTAAAGAGAAAAAAAAATAATGCATCAGCACTTCTGAAAATGCACTTCTGAATGCGTCTCTGTCCCCAGCACATTTCAAACCAAACTGACACCCATGATGGTAATCCAAGTCTTTAGCAGTGTAAAAAAATCAGTATGCATGAAACAGCATTACACTGCCATTTAAATCTGTTCAAACTCTGATGTCATGAGGATTATCAGGGAAACCAGGCACTTCATGCACCTTTGTCTTTTTATGACTAAAACTTTAACATACTTTCATTATTTGTCTTTTTGACTTCAAAAATGTATGATTTGCATGTACTGTTCTTGGTATATTGTAAGTACTGTATGAAAATCCACCATGAAAATATGAAATGTTACATACGTATTTTAAACGAATAATATAAAGTAAACCACTTTTTAAAATCACTTTTAATGCGTGAAAAATTATTTACACTAATTTTATACAACTGATATTTTTCTTATCAAGAAATGTGAATTCATGTTTAGCATTTAAAACCCCTTAACTGTCACCGTCCCACAGGTGGGACGCCTGGTGCTCTTTTTTTGATTGCCTTTTTTTTTTATCATATATTTAAGTAATTACCATAAATTAGGTATCATTTGAAAGCTAACAAACTCAAAATTCATCCTGTGAAAACCGTTTTGAAATTGGACATTGTGTTACCATGGAAACCTTACTCTAAATTATTCTAGCGGGCTCCTCCCCTAGTGGGCAGTGTCATGTTTCATATTACAACAATTATTTTAGCTACTTTATATTCAAAATCTTTTCCAATCTTGACAAAACACATATTGTCGGAAAGGTCTGAGTCTCAAGGGTCCATATTTGGTGACTGTTTTGTGATGGAAGTGATATTTGGACAGAAATTTACAGGAAAATGCATCAAAAAAACAATCAATGGAATTTGAATGACACCCGGTGGCAGTTTTTGGTACAACACCTAAACAAAATCTCATGGGAACTTCAATTTTTGTGATATCAAGTTCAAATTTGGAACACAAATTGGTTAGACATATGGCTTTGATTTTATAGTAATTTTAGAGTAAATTATTTTTGTAAAATATATATTTTATATGAAATAAAAAATATTTAGTACAGTATTTTTCATTTACGGTAAATTTAAACTTCTATAACTCTTTCATACTTTCATATTTTGAATGGCTTTTTTAGCAATAATCTGCAGAGTGTCGTCTTTAAAACAAGACCAAACTTTGGTCTATATTCCAAAGCATTCTTGAATTACAGTCCTTTAAGTTTGGATAGTGCATTTTCATGTGTATTCTCAAAAAGGGGGGTGACAGTTAAAGTTAATTCATTTAATTCATCCATGGCAATAGGGATTTTTGACTGTTTTTAAAGTTCCCTTTCGTTCAGTCACTACGACGTACGTTAGTGACTAACGAATGGGGGTTTCGCTTAGAAGCCAATTACCTTCGAGAATTCAACAGCGCCCAATGGCAGTGCCAATGCCATGGGCATGCGGAATTTGCATGCGTAACTCCGCCCCACCCTGTGGGTATATAAGGAAGTACGCTGGCAACATCGCATTATGTTTCTGCTTTGGAGCCAAGAGCATCTCTTCACTCCTACAAGCCTGAATTCTGAAGTCTTCTCTTCAGGCTTCGAGACGAGCGGTTCTCCAGGGTGTTGGTGTGACGGCGCATTCCCGCAATCTCGCATTGCCTGCCTGCTGATCTGTGCAGTGATCTGCAACAGCTGTGTGTGTTTTCCCTGGGCGCTTCGGCACTCTGCAGAGCTTTCCTCTCACAAAAAGAGCTTGCGCGTGGCACGTCTTTTTCAAGACGGTTCGCCCGTGCACTTCCGGGTGCGATCGATCTCCGTTGCTGTCTATAGGCACATTCACTGCTCGACGTGTTTGGGCTTCAGCACGTTCGGGCAGTGATTTTGGATGTGTCATGTTCCCACTGCGGGAACGTGACCATCGCGATGTCGCGGTCGAGACTCAGTGATCTCCGCGAGGAGAGAGAGTCCCCTCTGCCACACCCCAATCTACCGTCTCTGAGAGAGGTGGTACTTTGGCTGGTGGCCAGGGTGACCTGAGGGCGGTGCCGTGGTATTAAGAACCCCGACGATCATTCCTCGGGCCACGCCCCCCTCTCGCACATCGCTTCCCGCGAGTGCTGGACTGAAACAGCGGCCCGTCTCTGACGCCTCGTTCGTTTCGTTCACACTCCAGATAGTGGCGAGATGTCGATCGCCGCATCCCAAGGTGGGCTAGAGTCCTTTGTGTCAAAATCCTTCCGCTGCTGGCCCCCGGGCTATCAGCGCTTGGAAAGAACTCATCTTCCTGTCTCTGAGAACCAGAGACAGGTGATGGCAGTGTGCGCCGCCTCCGGGCCGTGCCGCTCTGGGTACGTCTGTGGTCCGAATGACCCCGCTGGTGCAGTTCCTGGGAGTCTGGTTTCAGCTTCCCGGACTGTCCCGCTGGGTCGCGAAGACCGTCAGGCGCGGCTACGCGATTCAGTTCGCGCAGGTTCCTCCCCGCTCTGGGGAGGCCGCCCGCTATGATGGGGCCTATCCCCTGTCATGCGTGCGGAGGTTGTCACCCTACTGGTGAAGGGTGTGATCGAGCCTGTCCCTCCAGCCGAAGTGAAGTCCGGCTTCTCAGCCCTTGCTTCATTGTACCCTAGGAAACCGGTGGGTTATGGCCAATCTTGGATCTGCCCGTCTTGAACCGATCCTTCTCAGGCTTCCGTTAAGGATGTCGGTAGCGAACGCCTCTTTGGACGCGTTCGTCCGGTAGATTGGTTGCAGCGATCGACCTGAAGGACGCTTACTTCATGTCTCCTTCCTCGACGCGGACCGTTCCTACGGTTTGCTTCGAGGGGCGGACATTCAGTACGCAGTCCCCCCATTCGGGCAGCTCTGTCCCCTCGTGACTCTACGTAGTCTATCGAGGCAGCCCTTGCGCCACTTGGCAGCACGGGGTTCGCATCCTGAACTACTTCAATGACTGGCTCATACTGGGTCACTCTCGTAAGCAGGTCTGCAGACACAGAGTCCAAGTGCTCCAGCACTTAGCCCGTCTGGGCCTTCGGGTCGACTGGGAGAAGAGCGACTCTGCCCCGTGCAGAGGATCTCCTTTCTCAGTGTGGTTTCCAACTCGGTCGCAGGTGCGTGCTGCTTACCAGCGAGCGCACACGCAGTCTCTGCTGACTTGCCTTGAGGGCGAGAGTGCTGTCCCACTGAAACTATTTCAGAGGCTCCTGGGGCATATGGCATCTGCAGCCGCGGTGACGCCGCTCGGATTGCTACATATGAGACCGCTTCAGCACTGGCTACGCGATCGAGTCCCGAGATGGGCATGGCGGTCTGGCACGCTCCGGGTACAAGTGACTCGGGCCTGCTTACAGACTCTCACCCCATGGTCGAACCTCAGTTTTCTACGGACCGGAGTGTCCTTAGAACGAGTTTCCAGGCATGTTGTTGTATCAACAGATGCCTCATCCACGGGCTGGGGTGCCATGTGCAATGGACAAGCAGCCGCGGGCTCCTGGACAGGACCCCAGCGCCTTCTGCATGTCAATTGCCTCGAGTTACTGGCAGTACGGTTCGCCCTGCACCGCTTCCGAGCATTGCTGAGGGGTCAACATGTACTAGTCAGGACAGACAACATGGCCGCTGTAGCGTACATCAACCACCAGGGCGGTCTACGCTCCCGCCGTATGTCTCAACTCGCCCGCCATCTCGTTTTATGGAGTCAGAAGCATCTGAGGTCCCTTCATGCTGTCCACATCCCGGGAGTCCTGAACCGTGCAGCCGACGAGCTCTCACGGCTTCAGCCACTTCCTGGAGAATGGAGACTCCATCCCCAGACGGTCCAGCTGATATGGGAACGGTTCGGCGACGCACAGGTAGACCTGTTGCCTCCCAGGACTCTTCCCATTGCTCCCTGTATTATTCCCTGACCGAGGGCACTCTCGGCACGGATGCACTGGCCGCCGGGTCTACACAAATATGCGTTTCCCCCAGTGAGCCTTCTCGCACGGGTACTGTGCAAGATCAGGGAGGACAAGGAGCAGGTCATGTTGGTCGCCCCGTATTGGCACGGCCAGACCTGGTTCTCAGAACTGCTACTCCTTGCGACAGTCCCTCCCTGGCCTATTCCTCTGAGACACTCAGAGACGGGGCACCCTTTGGCACCCGCGTCCAGCGTTCTGGAAGTTCCACGTGTGGCTTCTGGACGGGACACGGCAGGTTTGAGTAGTCTTCCACCTACGGTGGTCCCTACCATCACTTCCGCTAGGGCAGAGTCTACACGACACCTCTATGTGTTGAAGTGGAACCTCTTCGTCACATGGTGTTCTTCCCGCCAAGAAGACCCCTGGAAAAGCCCGATCAGGTCCGTGCTTTCGTTTCTCCTGGAGGGGGTGGAACGAAGGCTGTCTCCTTCCACCCTTAAAGTATACGTGGCCGCAATATCTGCCTACCACGATCTCCTGGGAGACAAAAAGGTAAGTCAGCACAACCTGATCATCAGGTTCCTGAGGGGGGCGAGGAGACTGAATCCTCCTCGCTCTCCTCTCGTTCCCTCTTGGGACCTCGCAGTAGTCCTAAGTGCTCTGCAGAGGCCTCCCTTTGAGCCTTTGAGCGGTTGAGATTAAATTCTTGTCTATGAAGACGGCTCTGCTGACCGCATTGGCCTCTCTTAAGAGGGTAGGGGACCTGCAGGCATTTTCGGTTGACGAAGCGTGCCTGGAGTTCGGACCGGCTAACTCTCACGTGATCCTGAGACCCCGGCCCGGATATGTGCCCAAGGTTCCCACCACTCCGTTCCGAGACCAGGTGGTGAACCTGCAAGCGCTGCCTTTGGAGGAGGCAGACCCAGCCTTGGCATTGCTCTGTCCAGTACGTGCTCTCCGCGCCTATGTAGATAGCACGCAATGTTTCAGGACCTCAGACCAGCTCTTTGTCTGTTATGGTGGAGAGCGGAAGGGAAGAGCTCTCTCAAAGCAGAGGTTGTCTCACTGGATAGTGGACACCATTGTTTTGGCTTACCAGCAGCAAGGTCAACCATGTCCCCTTGGGGTTAGGGCACACTCCACCCGGAGTGTGGCCTCCTCTTGGGCTTTAGCGCATGGCGCCTCGCTAACAGACATCTGCAGAGCTGCAGGCTGGGCGACTCTAACACATTCGCCAGATTCTACAATCTCCGAGTAGAGCCAGTGTCCGACTATGTACTCGCCCCTACGGGTGGCCGGTAATGGACCAGACGGTACCGCAGCATCAGAACACGCACCAGCTGACTCCAGAACAGCTTCTTCCCACAAGCAATCAGACTACTTAACTCTTGATCCATCAGCTCATAACACACACTGGACAGAATATCACTCAGCACAACCCACTGTAGATACACACACATTATATACACATTTATTTATCATACAGCATCTATTGCACTTTGGACTTCAATTTGTGAACATATTGTATACTGTACATTGTATATTATTACTATAGCTTAATGTATACTGTTATTGTTTAATGTATGTTTAGTGTATATTGTTTTAAGTATATGTATATTTTAAGTATGTGTATATTGTTTAAAGCTGTGAGAACTACACTCACATTGTGTAAATTATTTATTGTTTATTGTAGTGTATACTGTGCTGTGAGTAATTGTGTGCGCATCAGATGTGTAATCTGTTGTTGCTTAAATGTTGTACATGTCATGTCATGACTGCTATGTTGCTCGGAACTGCACCTAAGAATTTCACCTACTGTTGCACTTGTGCATATGGTAGAGTGACAAATAAAGTGATTTGATTTGATTTGAGGCTCAGGTGTCTTCGCTTGCTCGCCATTCCACTCCACGGACTGGATACGTGCAATATTTTCCTCAGGTGAGCTCCCCGAGAGCCCTGAGCTCCTCCAGCACTGCTGACGCCGACATCAGTTCAGTCTGCCCTTTCGAGCCCAGACCCTCATGTCCGGCCAGGTGCTCCGTGTGCATGGTTCCCCTCCGGCGACCCCCACACGTGTATTTCCACCGTAAGCCTCCTAGCGAGCAGGTGTCTTTCCCTTGGCAAGTCCCTGCCGCCCCTAGGGTTAAAAATCCACCTTTGGCTGGTACCCTAGAGTTCTTCCATATGCAGCCCTTAGTGGGTCATATGTGTATTCTCTAAGTCCTCCCCACGGGTAGGCATCTTGGCATTCCCTCACTGGGATATGCTTCCCAGTGTACCTTGGTATTCCTGTGATAAGTGGGAGTCCTTCGTCCGTACTAGTCTTACGACAGGGTACTCACACTTACGCAGGGCACTGGATGACAGCTGAGTGGCGTTGTTGTATTGGAACCCCCATTCGTTAGTCACTAACGTACGTCGTAGTGACTGAACGAAAGGGAACGTCTCGGTTACGTATGTAATCCTCGTTCCCTGAGGAGGGAACGGAGACGTACGTTCCTTTGCCACGTCAGCTGTGTTGCTGGTATGCGGAGTTCAGTCTTGGCTCCTGCAGCAGTAACATAATGCGATGTTGCCAGCATACTTCCTTATATACCCACAGGGTGGGGTGGAGTTACGCATGCAAATTCCGCATGCCCATGGCATTGGCACTGCCATTGGGCGCTGTTGAATTCTCGAAGGTAATTAGCTTCTAAGCGAAACCCCCATTCGTTAGTCACTAACGTACGTCTCCGTTCCCTCCTCAGGGAACGAGGGTTACATACGTAACCGAGATGTTTTTGACTGTTAATGCTATTTTGTTTTTTCAAATTCTTTTGTCTTATTTATGTTGTGGCTCTACTTTAAGTTATAGAGAGCTGCAGGCATGATGTCAAATATTTTTGCAGAGATTTGATCTTCAGGAAAGTATAGAGAACATCAGGAGAACTGAAAGTATTTTTGACTGAAATAGTGACGTAAAGAATACATGTTGTTAACAAATGATTAGGTTATATAGAAAAGGTTATGTCGTTATATACTCTAGTTATATCGACTAGAGTTGGAGTCGTCTCTTCAAAGGTCATCTGAAGTTCATGAGAGGCTGGATCCAGACTGGAGCTGATGGACTCTCTAGTTCCCTCGGGATGAGTGTCCCAAGATAAAACAGAAAAGGTAAATAATTAGAGTAGCTGCTGTTCAAAACATTAAACAAAGACAATCATGTATCATGAGTACAAGGTTATGAGATGCATTAAGTGAATGTTTGCAGAGTCGGCACCAGAGCATCAAGTCCAACACAGCAGAAGTGCAATAAAAAAGCGAAACACTTTTTATTATTATATTAATCAGGCAAGGTGCCAGGATTCCAGTTTTGAATGAACCAGACCAATTGTGGGTGGGCCTTAAATTAAAAAACGTTATCAAATCACTACTTTAACTTAATAAAAATGACTGACTAATATAGGCTATTGTTTTATTGTCTGTGCTTACATAATAGAGATTTTAATAGCTTGATAAAAATAAAAATTGCATTGTAATAATTTCCGGTGCATAGGACGGACCTGTCCGTGATCGCTCTCTGTGGTTCTGACCAAAGAAGAGCACTTTGGAATCTCCATTACACACCAGGCTGTGCTTAAGCGCATCTCTCTAGAAGGCCAATAGACTGTAAAAGTGGTCAGGAATAATATTTCCCCAAAATAAAGTTTAGTTTTGCTCGTATAACATGAGCCCAAATATTTGACAATTCTGTTTAATTGTGTTAAGGAAACAGGAAAACGTAGGCTACGGATGTCAATCCATTCCCGACGATCTTGGTTTGCTTCTTATTTATTAAATATGCAGACAATTAGTTAATTAAAAAATAATGTTATATGCTAATATTTAAACATAGCCTAACTATGAAACTAAATAGACCCTCTGTCCGACGAAAGCGCCCGCGCATGTTTTCCTTTATGACAGCGGAAACGACTCGCACTCCGTTATTTTTATCCATACAGATAAGTGCAAGACATAATTATAAACTATAAACTGTCTACTTTTATTTGTGTACACTCACAACACCAACAAAGGCCGTGACTCAGGGAACAGATTATTTTGCACTCCACTCCAAACGCTGTCTTCATTTCAAAAACATATTTTGTTTATTAAACGCAAAGTTTTTCATTTAAAAAGCATTTCATCATTAACTTCATATTTCCAACAAACGAAATTCCAAGCCAAAATAACGAAGTGGTAAAAAAAAACAAAAAAACTTTGAGTTAGCCTACCACCATGCAAATGAAACATTTCGCCCTTCTCTCGTGGTGACTACCCGACAGGGGAACGGTAGCCTAATTAACTAAATGTTCTAAATAAATATGCACATAGCCTAGTGATAATAATAATAAACAAATACACAACTTATAATAAATAAACTCAAATATTCTACAACACATTGCATTCTACAATATACAATACCATAAATGACGGAGTAGGCTATTTTAAGTTGTTACACTATGCCTAAGGAAAAAATCCAAACTTCACAGTCTATTTTAATGACATATATCGTTATTACAACAAAATAAAAAATAAAAAAATAGTGGAAAAAATAAAATATATGATGTGGCAGATGCGCTTCACCGTATCGATAATTCCGACGCAGACAGAAGACAACGTGTTCGTTATTAAACTCATAAAAGACAACAGAATTACAGGAATACTGGATTTTAAACTAAGAAATGCCACAATTTATCAAGACCTTGAAGCAGATATGAGGGAGAAACACACACACACACACACCTCATACGTGCCGCTCAAGTGGCTATAAGGTGCTTTCCTTACAGCCTTAATGTGTCCGAGGCGATGGCTGGGATACATAAACCTACCAACATCCATGGCAATGTTTGGAATGAGTTATTGCGATAGGAAAAAAAAAGTTTTAGTCGCATAATGGAAACTCTGTCATTTCGCAATTTAGAAATTTAGAAAATAATCGCAAAAGTTTTTCCGCAAATCTGTAATGGAAACGCGGCTACTGTTATTAAAGGAATAACCAAAAGGGATATTTTTTGGGCCACACGCCATGGCCTGCGGTAGGAGGGGCGTCAATGACCGCTGGGGGGGGCACGGCCCTCGAATGCCCCACCACAGCGCCGACACTGAATGTTTGGCTAAAGAGATGTCTCTCTCTCTCTCTCTCTCTCTCTCTCTCTCTCTCTCTCTCTCTCTCTCTCTCTCTCTCTCTCTCTCTCTCTCTCACTTTCAATCTCTCAATACTTACGTGTAGTGATACAGAGAGAACTGGAACTAACCGTTTTATAATAGTAAATAACCATTATTAAATATACAGTACATAAGGGACACCACAAAAATGTGAATAAGTTCGGGTAAAGACACCTGTATGTACTCACCAATAATAACATCTGATTTATTCTTCTTTTTTGAAACCTGGACCATCCTGAGACACATGGCAATAATCTTTATGAATTGCAGTGTAAACAGATTTAAGACTGCTTGACAAATAGAGAGATGTTTATTTAAACATCTCTCAATTTGTCAAAAAAAAAAAAAAAAGCTGTTTTACTCTGTTGAAGATCATTAGCATATAGATCCAGGATATTGGTATATTATGAATAAAACAATGAAAAGAAAAAAATAACATTGACTGAAATATTTTCATTCTCATGTCAGTCATGTAGCTCACCTACACAGAGTAGCATCAATTGTCGCTGCACTTGTGTTAATCCTGATAACTTCCTCTTTCTAGTTCATACTTTGAACTTGTTGCTATTTGTATCTGTCTAGCGGAACCGTCACGTGACTGAGGGGAATACAGAGCAACAGAAAATATAGAGGTGGGGTTCTGTACAGACAACAGAAGAGCACAAGAATCATGATCATCTACATTCCAGCGCCTTACTGATAATGATAGATTTAAGCAGTTTGTAAAACTTCTGGATGATTTTTGGACTTTATCTCATCTCTCATCATTAGGCTGATGTAAGGAGGGATTTCCATGTTTAATGCGTCCTCTTCTGTGAAAACACACACTCAGCATTAACATTCAGGCTAAACAGCAGCCATGATTCACAAGAAGAAACGGATGTAAGTACAGTCAATATAATTCTTTTATCTGTCTTTGAATGAGTGCAAATAGATTCATGCAAATGAGAGTGCTGCTTAACTTTTTTCTTTTTCTTTTTTTTATATACCAAAGTGGAGGTAATATTTGAGTTGGTAATTCTAGCAGTTTCCGGAAAACACTAACACTAAAGCAAGACTGAAACTGAGAGTTGATGTCCATTTTTGGAAATGCATCACATATTAATAATAGGCTACTTTAAAAGCGACAGATATCAAAAGTGTAATGTTTCCACCTCCATATTAGTTTGACTAATTAATTAATAGTAATGAAGTAGTTCGAATGTTTAAGTAAAGATAATTGAAAAGTAATTAAAGGAGTGGTGTGTGAAAACCAGTTATGTGATGGTGCTCTTCGCGTGTATCTCAAAATGTACTTTTTTTATTTCAATGAAATGAATGTACTATATTTTAGTTTGATAATGTTTTTGAATGAATATTTTGTATTTATAGCTGATTTATGGTACAAAATTATATTTATGTGGTAGTTATAATCCATTTATTCACTTTTTGAGCATGGACCTGAAAATGAAATATCCAACTTAAACTGACTTAAGACTTAAGTTTGATCTCTTTTCAAAGAAGTCACTTGCCAGATTGTTAAGTGAAAAAAGTGACCTTAAAAAACTTACTGAATCATTTGTTTATTGTTATGAAAAATGCACAACAATACTATTTTACATTTTTATATGAAATATATATTTTCAAAAACACGTTTTACTCCAAAACTGCCGCAACAGTTTATATATATACTGTATATATATACAGTGAGGAAAATAAGTATTTGAACACCCTGGTATTTTGCAAGTTCTCCCACTTAGAAATCATGGAGGAGTCTGAAATTGTCCTCGTAGGTGCATGTCCACTGTGAGAGACATAATCTAAAAAAAAAAAAAATCCAGAAATCACAATGTATGATTTTTTAACTATTTATTTGTATGATTCAGCTGCAAATAAGTATTTGAACACCTGAGAAAATCAATGTTAATATTTGGTACAGTAGCCTTTGTTTGAAATTACAGAGGTCAAACGTTTCCTGTAGTTTTTCAGCAGGTTTGCACTGCAGGAGGGATTTTGGCCCACTCCTCCACACAGATCTTCTCTAGATCAGTCAGGTTTCTGGCCTGTCGCTGAGAAACACGGAGTTTGAGCTCCCTCCAAAGATTCTCTATTGGGTTTAGGTCTGGAGACTGGCTAGGCCACGCCAGAACCTTGATATGCTTCTTACAGAGCCACTCCTTGGTTATCCTGGCTGTGTGCTTCGGGTCATTGTCATGTTGGAAGACCCAGCCTCGACCCATCTTCAATGCTCTAACTGAGGGATGGAGGTTGTTCCCCAAAATCTCGCAATTCATGGCTCCGGTCATCCTCTCCTTAATACAGTGCAGTCGCCCTGTCCCATGTGCAGAAAAACACCCCCAAAACATGATGCTACCACCCCCATGCTTCACAGTAGGGATGGTGTTCTTGGGATGGTACTCATCATTCTTCTTCCTCGTTTAGTGGAATTATGACCAAAAAGTTCTATTTTGGTCTCATCTGACCACATGACTTTCTCCCATGACTCCTCTGGATCATCCAAATGGTCATTGGCAAACTTAAGACGGGCCTTGACATGTGCTGGTTTAAGCAGGGGAACCTTCCGTGCCATGCATGATTTCAAACCATGACGTCTTAGTGTTTTACCAACAGTAACCTTGGAAACGGTGGTCCCAGCTCTTTTCAGGTCATTGACCAGCTCCTCCCGTGTAGTTCTGGGCTGATTTCTCACCTTTCTTAGGATCATTGAGACCCCACGAGGTGAGATCTTGCATGGAGCCCCAGTCTGAGGGAGATTGACAGTCATGTTTAGCTTCTTCCATTTTCTAATGATTGCTCCAACAGTGGAACTTTTTTCACCAAGCTGCTTGGCAATTTCCCCGTAGCCCTTTCCAGACTTGTGGAGGTGTACAATTTTGTCTCTAGTGTCTTTGGACAGCTCTTTGGTCTTGGCCATGTTAGTAGTTTGATTCTTACTGATTGTATGGGGTGGACAGGTGTCTTTATGCAGCTAACGACCTCAAACAGGTGCATCTAATTTAGGATAATAAATGGAGTGGAGGTGGACATTTTAAAGGCAGACTAACAGGTCTTTGAGGGTCAGAATTCTAGCTGATAGACAGGTGTTCAAATACTTATTTGCAGCTGTATCATACAAATAAATAGTTAAAAATTCATATATTGTGATTTCTGGATTTTCATTTTTTGATTATGTCTCTCACAGTGGGCATGCACCTACGATGACAATTTCAGACCCCTCCATGATTTCTAAGTGGGAGAACTTGCAAAATAGCAGGGTGTTCAAATACTTATTTTCCTCACTGTATACGTACGTGTGTGTGTGTGTGTGTGTGTGTGTGTGTGTGTGTGTGTGTGTGTGTGTGTGTGTGTGTGTGTGTGTGTGTGTGTGTGTGTGTGTGTGTGTGTGTGTGTGTGTGTGTGTGTGTGTGTGTGTGTGTGTGTGTGTGTGTGTGTGTGTGTATTTACACTTACAGGGCCTCAAATATGAACATGTGAATGATCTAGTTAGAAATATATTCATATCATGTTTCATAAATAAGGTTTTTCATTAGTCATTAGGATAGAGCACTTTTATGGGTGTTGAGCTGAAGACATATTTTCTGTTCTGACATTTCTATAATCCTCTATTTGATCCCATTCATTAGATGTTTCCAAACTTAAGACTGAAAACGTGAAAAATGGGCTCCAGTGCATGTAAGTAGGTTTAAATCCACTTTTTAACATGAAAGTAATAATTTAATATTGGCCTTATGAACCTTTTAATATGACTTTTTATATGATAATGTTAAGTTAAATAGCTGATTATTTTTCTTATTTAGCACAAGAGGACCAGGAGCCCTTGCTACAGGATGACGAAGGTGAGAATATGAACATCTGTTGCTACAGGCCTATTATGAAATGGTGTATTTTATTAAGATTTATATCATTTTATTTACTAACGTTAACAACAATGAACAAATACAGTAACAAATGTATTGATCATTTTTAGTTCATATTTGTTAATAGATATAATTGTTCATAAAATGTAATTGAAGTTGGAATGTAATTTTAAAATATATTTTAATTTATTTCAATTTAATGGAACATTTACTCTTTCAGAAACTCAGCCTCTTTTTGAGAAACTTAAACTTGTTCTGATTGGAAGTCAAGGTGCTGGAAAAAACACTGTTGGTAATGCCATCCTTAGGGAGAAAATCTTCACAATGTGGACATCTTTTAAAAGCAGCTATGTCAAGGAGACTCGTACAGTATCAGGAACACGGATTGATTTGGCTCTCACACCAGGTTGGAAAGGAAACTTGAGTAGATCAGAGAAAACCAAAATGGAAATTGTTCACTGTGTGCAGTCCTTATACCATACTGGCCCTCACGCAGTGCTCTTGGCTCTTAGCGTGAACTCAGAGTCAGAGTTAGAGTCGACCATCCACACCCTAGAGAGTCTTTTTACTGATAAGCTGTGGGATCATACAATAGTGCTGTTCACCAATGGAGAAAAACTGGGTCATTATACCATTAAGGATTATATCAGATATAAGCAGCTTCAACCTTTAATTGACAAATGTGGACAAAGATATTTTGTGGTTCAAAAAAAAGACAGCAACCAGATTACTGACACAATTGAAGAGCTCATTGCCAAGAAGAATTCAGCAAGTTGTTTTAAACTTTCTGCTCTGAACGAGGTTGATGCTAATACATTAATGTCAGACTGGATAGATCTCGTCGCAAGGGTCAAATCTAAAATTACTTCCATCTCAAACTTCAAGGAAAAGTTATGCATAAATCATAACTCACGAAATAATAACTCTGTTACAAAGCTTCTCAAATCAAAAGATGATGAGATAGAGAGGCTGAAAAACATTGTTCAAGAAAAAGAGTGGGAGATAGAGAGGCTACAATCAAGGACTCAAGATGGACTGGACCTGTCCCAAAGAATTGCAGAACTGGAACATCAACTCGAGATGAAGTGCAAAGAGGTAGAAGAAAAGGATACTGAGATTGGAGAATTGAAAAAACAGCTACAAATATGGAAAACAATAGATAAAGAAATGAGAACACACGAGGATCAACTTGCAACGGCATGTACAGACATCCGTTGTCCACTCGGTCAAGTTGTTAATCAAGTGTCCACAGGAAGCTACCCCCAAATTCAATCATGTGATCTTCCTTCAAATAGTAAGTATCTCAAATGCCTTTTGATAACAGCAATAATAACTCAGGATTTTATTTTTACAGGAATGGTTGTGTGCAGAAAGCCTGTTCACACTGACAGCCTCGGGACCAGAGTCCTGCACGGGTCCGATTTTGTACATCCGCACCATCCCGTACCCATGCAGTGCTTAAAACCACATCCGACCTGTTTTCCGAAAACAGCGCTAAATAAAATCTACACCCGACCCGACCCGCTTAAAATAGAACGACACCCGACCCGCAATAAAATCAGTTTAGCATATAATATCACATTATAGACACACTTACAAAAATGTTTATTGCCGGCATACAGAAGTTATTATGTGCTTGGTTTGTTACCACAGTTATCTGCGTGCTTCCTCAGCGATGAAGTTCCACATTTTAGTGATGTCCGGTTCGCGAACGAATCGTTCTTTTGAACAGATTCTTTTTAGTGAACCGGTCGAACCAGTTCACCAAATCGGACTGAATCGTTAGAAACAGTTCGCATCTCTAGTAAGCACTAATCCACAAAGTTAATCACTTTTTGACGTGTCTGACTGTCCCTCTGACTCGAAATAAACCAATATCCTGGAGTTATTCAGTTACTCCAACAGTACACTAACCTACTGTAGAGAGAACTGATGATGACGAGCACGTCAGCGAGCAGAAGCTGATGATACTGAGCATGCGTGTAGCGTACACAAACGATGCTTTAGATGTAAAACTTAATTGTAATAAACTTATCAGATTATAATGATATTTTATCTGACTGATGTTATGATTACTGACTTTATATATTTTAATGTGTAAAGTGTTTGTTTATCCAGCCTGCAATAGACTTGATGTAATAACGTCATCGCGAAATTACGTCATTACGTTTGAGCCAGTGGTGGCTGGTCAATAGCTGGGGCGCCGCCCCCATCAAAATTCCAGAAATATACATGTATACAAAAATTTTATAAAAGTGAAATAAAAATAAAATAGTTTACTCATACGATGTGCCGGCTGTTAGTAAGAGCCTCAGCATTAAATAAAAACTGGCTTTGATCGGTTAACTATTTTATATGTTCTTCGATATGTTTCATGCGGTTTCATGGGCGAGGGACGCCGGACAAATGGATGTCTATCTGAGTCCAAAAATATACGGGCAGCATGTGACCTGAAGCTGGTCTCTAATTAGAGACCCTGGCGAATCAGAATTGGATGCGTGTTATTTTATCCAATCTGATTGGTTCTCGTCACCTGTCATTCAACTTTCCGCTCTTGGCCACTAAAGCGAAAGTGCGCGGGCGACACCATCACTCCAACTCCACCAAAACCTTGCTATAATGATCTCTTTCGTAGAGATGGCAGCAGTTAAACCAAATTCTTTCACAAGGCGTTCGTTGGAAGAAAAAAAAAAGGGTTAAGGATCCCGAACTGGACCAACGCAAACGTCATGCAAACGTCATGACAGTACTGAGATGACTGACTTTAATCAGAGAGTCATTGAGAAATTTGCTGGCCAGAAAGAAAGGAGAGCAAAATGTATGTTCAAGTAGTCAACATGCTAGTCTGTTGTTGCTGTTTTCGTTTGTTTTTCCTTTCCTCATTCAATTATATGTGGGAAATGAATGTGTAAAAAGATAAAAGTGAAGACACTGTTTTCTCTTTAATGCTTGAATTTAGTCAACATGCATCTTGATACTGCTTTGTATTTATTTGACTATTTGATTATTTATGCCTCCCCAAAAAAAATTATCACCAGCCGCCACTGGTTTGAGCGCAAAAGAACTGGTGAACCGTTTTTTTGATCCGGTTCATTGAAACGAACTGTCCGAAAGAACCAGTTCGCGGAAAAGAACCGAACTTCCCATCACTACCACATTTGCGGCTATCTTTTCTTCAACTCCTCATGATCCATCTCGACGACTGCAGTGCAGGCAGATCACGTGTGCGTGGTTGTGATTCTTCTGGGAGGGCGCGCGCGGCCACAAATAAACTGATATGGATTTGAAATTATTTTATCAACTTGAAATACAGGCAAGGCATATTTTTGTAGATGTGTTCCTAAAAATATGCATATGACATGAATCTCATTGAGTCCAGTGTTAAAATGCCCAACTTTACAGCAGAATAAAACGTGTTTACAGTCTGGTACAAATTGTGGTTTTGGTCTATACGGCTAATTTTGCCCTTCATGACGACTATAAGGGGGGTGATTTTTTTTTATAACTCATTCGTTTACATTATATAAAACATTAACGGCCTGCATTATTAGGGCGTGGCCACTTCGAGTGACAGGTGGATAGCCATTTATCTGATGTCTGTTAGTCATCACGTCACTTCAGCTCCACCCACATCCCACCTTTTTGCCCATTTTCTGTTATCCGGGAGTGACACGCGCTGCCAAGATGGCAACGGCCATCTCGTCCATACTTTGCTCTTCAGAACGTCTCATTAAAATCCTATGGGTGACGTCACGGACACTACGTCCATATTTTATGAAGGTATATTTGGTGCAAAACACCTGAACACGCGTGAGAGTGGAATGTGTAGCTGTAGATCATATCCACACATGTGTACCAATACATTTGAAGTCACAGAGAAAAATATTTTAGGAGTTGTAAACTTGTAGACTTTTTTTCTCACTTACAAACACAACGCAACAGTTACACCTTCACACATTCTTCACTGCAGGCGCACAAATCCTGTTCTACGAATCACACGTGAAGAAACTCACACACACACAGTTTTGCTCCAGTTGCTGCAGTAAATATGGTGCAAAACGCATTCACCCCTTACAAAAAATAACTGCAGTACATTGAAGTAAAACTGCAGTATATTGAAGTAAAACTGCAGTATATTGAAGTAAAACTGCAGTAATATTGCAGTACAAAGTAGTAACTGCAGTACAATGAAGTACAACTGCAGTAAAACTGCAGTACAAAATAGTATAACTGCAGTACAATGAAGTACAACTGCAGTACAAAGTAGTAAAACTGCAGTACAATGAAGTACAACTGCAGTACAAAGTAGTAAAACTGCAGTATTGAAGTTCAGCAGCAGTAAAACTGCAGTACAAAATAGTATAACTGCAGTACAATGAAGTACAACTGCAGTACAAAGTAGTATAACTGCAGTACATTGAAGTACAACTGCAGTACAAAGTAGTAAAACTGCAGTATTGAAGTTCAGCAGCAGTAAAACTGCAGTGCAATGCAAATGTCCGTTTTATTTTTAATTGAGTTTTTTTTTATTGGGCTCCTATGTTTATGTTCAGTAATATCACTTAAATGGCAATTTACTTTTAGTTGTCATTAAATAATTTTTTTTTAACCTATAGGAGCCTTATAAAAAGGTTAATTTTAAAAGAAAAATATCAGACGGTTTTTGCATCTGAAGTCTTCATAGGCCTTCCAACTCATACTACACTGTACTGCAGTTATGCTGTATTGTGCAACATGTAGCCACTTTTGTCACCTATGGGACATTTCAACCACATAGATAAATAGCCTTCACGTGACTGGATCTTCCCCACCAAAAAATAATTAAAAAATGTATCTCCCGGAACGCAAAACACAATTGGGCTAGTTTTGAGTAGCAATTGGACGAGTTTTGTAACCTGCCAACCCTGATTCGCAAGCAGGACGGAGAAACGTTTTCTGGAAGAAACGTTCATCAGGCAAGTTGGAGCTGCTTCACAACAATTCTGTTGGCATCATTATTCTCATTTTTATCACTGTAAAGTAACAATATGTATTGTTTAATGTGCTATAAATAATAGTGACTTGACTTAAAAGGGACCTATTTTGCTTATTTTTACAAGATGTAATTTAAGTTACAGGTGTCCCCAGAATGTGTCTGTGAAGTTTCAGCTTAAAAGACCTCACAGATAATTTATAAATCCATGTCATACTCATTTCAGACTACAGTGAAGAACAGGCTTTTTTTCGGGCATGTGCCTTTAAATGCAAATGAACTGCTGCGTGCACGCGGCCCCACCTGCTCGTGATTATCATCATTAGCGATCTCTCTCACGGATAATGGACTGTTTTCTGAGCACGCACAAGAACTTGCTGTCAGATAACAAGTCTCGTGAGTAACTTCTCTTTTACATTTTTTGCTGGGTTTTAACTGTCAAATACACACAAGGTTCTTGTTTTCTGAAAAACTGTGCAGAGGGCGGTAATATAAGATCCTCTTCCTAAGTCAGAAGAGAGAGGCTAATTTTTCACTGTAGAAACTTACCAAAACAAAGTTACTGGCGTTGTCCTTTAAAATGTTCTGGGTTGGTAGATTCACCGGGGACCTGATTATAGTACTTAAACACGGAAAAATTAACCATGGTTTTATTATAGTAAAAGTGTAGTAACCATGGTTTTTGGGCTAATTGATTACCATTTATATAACCACAGTTTTACCGCAAATTCTATGGTTGGAGTAGTAAAGCCAAGGTTAATTTGTGGTTACCATGGTTTAACTATTATAACCATGTTTTTTTTTTTTTTTTTTTTTTCCTATTTGGTTCATTTTCGTAAGGGTTGCCTTTTATGTTAAATATCTTTGTAATATCTGATAATATTGTATATACACAAAAATAGACTAAATTAGGACTTCTTTTCGCAGCACTGTACACAAGCATTTATGTTCAATAGTTTGACATTAATGTGCAGAAAAGGATGTTTTACAGGAATACTATTTATTGTGTGATTGCTATTTTCAGAAAAATGCACTGGTAACAACAACAACAACAACAAAAAGACCAAATGTAGTTCAACAGAAGATCATGGCTGCTGTGAAACAAAACTGCACTCAAATAATGGTGAGAGCTGTAGGCAACTTCATTTATTTGATCTTTTATAAACTATTATCTTTATAGTTTTGAATGCATAATAACGTACTCGGTTACTTAACGTAACCTCGGTTCCCTGAGATAAGGGAAGGAGTACTGCGTCTTAAGACGCCATGGGTAGGTTCTCCTACTCTCGAATATACTGAAGTAATTGTAAAATCACGCAGTGCTACTGCCCAGTCAAAACAGTGTCGAGACATCTCGCACGCTATTGGCTGGCCAGTGGGAACTGCATGAACCAATGGCAGAACAGCGTAATCTGAGCGAACCAAAGGGCACAAAGCCCGCGAAGCTGAGCGCAAGAGCCCGCGAAAGGGGCATATAAAATACGCTGTAACTGTCAAAAACGTCAGGTTAAATCGACTGAAGCGACGATCACCCGAGTCAGCGCCATAGCACGGCCGTCTACGCAGTACTCCTTCCCTTATCTCAGGGAACCGAGGTTACGTTAAGTAACCGAGTACGTTCCCTTTCGAACGGTCAGTTCGTACTGCGTCTTAAGACGCCATGGGAACCTGTAAAATCCCGCCGTGCTATGATAAGCGCAGTGACATGTACTCCCTCAAGTTTGAACACTTATTAGAAAGGGCTCAAGACTAGAGTTACTGACACATCATTTATATTAATAATATATATGTACACACGTCTTATACTACTGGGCTCATAGAGGCCGGTAACTATAAGGAATGTGTAAGCATTGAAGCATATGAAGGCCCCAATGCCAACTTATGACGGGGACGGGCTTACAAGGCCGTCTGATATTCGTTAGGCCGTCTTAGTATTTTTATACAGCGAGGACTTGTGCCTGCAGTGCAGGGACATCCAGACTGAAGAATCTGGTTAAAGTAGATGGTGAGGACCAACCTGCCGATCTACAAATGTCACCCATAGAAAACTCCACTAGACCACGCCCAAGAGGAGGCCATGCCTCTGGTGGAGTGAGCTTTGACACCTATGGGGCATTGGAGGCCCATAGTGTCATATGCTAACGCTATCGCGTCCACTAGCCATCTGGCTAGGTTTTGTTTGGTGACCGGAAGTTCCTTAGTTCGGTCACCAAAACTTACAAAGAGCTGCTCCGACTGTCTAAAGTGGGAGGACCGCTCAATATATGCTCTAAGCGACCTAACAGGGCCGAGCAGGTGTAACTGTCTCTCATCCTCCGAAGTGGGGAGGGCAGAGAGAGTGATTACCTGTGCTTTGAACGGTGTTGAAAGCACTTTAGGTACATAACCATGCCCTGGTTTGAGGATGACTTTAGAATCGCCTGGGCCAAATCTAAACATGATGCGTTCACAGATAACGCTTGAATGTCACTGACACGCTTAACAGATGCCAGTGCTAGTAGCAGGGCAGTTTTCAGCGAAAGTGGCTTTAATTCAGCCGTCTGCAGCGGCTCGAAGGGAGGTCTTTTTAGTGCTCTTAGGACTAATGAAGGTCCCAGGATGGCACCGTAGGAGGGAGAAGGGGGTTAAGCCTCCTGGCTCCTTTTAAGAATTTTATGACCATGGTGTGTCTGCGTACTGATTGGCCAGCTATAGGCGTATGAGATGCGGCGATAGCTGCCGTGTAGACTTTGAGTGTGGATGGAGTGTGTCCTGCATCCAACATCTCTTATAGAAAAACAAGAATTGTGATATCTCGCATGACACTGGGTTATAGTTCCTGACTGAACACCAGTCAGAGAACACTGACCATTTAAGGGCATAGAGACGTCTAGTAGACGGAGCTCTAGCTTCACTGACGGTGCTCAAGACACTCACTGGGAGGTTCTTGAGCCCCCCTTGAGTTGCCAAACATGTAACGCCCACAATTTTGGGGTGGGGGTGCCGGATTGTCCCGTTCGCCTCAGAAAGGAGATCTTTCCTTAGGGGAACTGGCCATGGGGCTGCTGATAGTAACTGAATCAACTCGGGAAACCTGATGTGGGTTCGTCAGAGTGGAGCCACTAGCAGGAATGTGTGCTCTCATTCCCTGATCCTTTTTAAAATTTGGGGAATGAGCGGTACTGGTGGAAAAGCATAAAGTATGCAGCTGGGCCATTTGTGGGCCAGCGCATCCTTGTTCTTTGAAAAATAGATTGGGCAATGACAGTTGTCTTCGGAGGCGAAGAGGTCGACCTCTGCCCTCCCAAAAACACTCCATATCATTTGAACCATTTAGGAATGGATGGCCCATTCCCCCGGGGACACAAGGCCCCTGGAGAGCATGTCTGCTACCTGGTTCAGTCTGCCTGGCACATGCACTGCTTTTTAGTGAATGTAATTTGCCTTTTGCCCATAGGAGGAGATGTCTGACCTGTTGGTTGAGCCATCTCGACCTGAGCCCGCCTTGGCGGTTTATGTAGGAGATCACAGTCGTGTTGTCCGTGCGGACTAGAACATGGTGACCTGAGAGACGTGGTAAAAAAGTCTTGAGGGCTAGCACTACTGCCAGCATTTCTAGGCAGTTTATGTGCAACCGTGACTCCGTGCTCGACCATGAGCCGAAGGCCGGTTCGCCCTCGTACAGAGCGCCCCAAACTGAGTTGGAGGTGTCCGTGGTGACCACCACCCGTCTGGAAACTGTTTCCAAGTGACCACGGGGCCAGGGCTTTGACACAGCCGCGGCCCACTTTGATCCAAAGCTGGCCTGAATGCCACGCTTGGGAAGGAACCCGTGATTTCAGCCAGTACTGCAGGGGGCGCATGTGCTTCATACCCAGCGGAAGTACTGGAGAAGCTTTTGCCATTAGGCCTAGCATTCTCTGAAATTTTTTAGGGGTGTGTTGGTTCCCATTTTGAATGAACATGCAAGCTGCTGTGTAGTCAGAGCGCGTTCGTCCAATAGCCACGCCCTCATTTGGGCTGAGTCTAAAATCGTTCCCAGGAAGGAGGTTCTCTGCCTGGGAAGCAATAAGCTCTTGGCTGTATTTATTCTGAGACCCAGGCATTCTAGATGGCTGAGTAGCATAGATTTGTGAGATTTTATTTCTTCCTCTGACTGGGCCAGTATGAGCCAGTCGTCGAGGTAGTTCAGAATGCGCATTCCCGCTTGTCTTAAGGGGGAGAGAGCTGCATCCATGCACCTCATGAAAGTGCGGAGGGCCAGGGACAGGCCAAATGGCAGGACTGTGTACTGATAAGCCTTCCCGTCGAACGCGAATCTCAAAAGACTCGCCTTTATGGCGGTAAAATGCAGGGAACACGCATTAAGCAGACTCGTAGTTTACAATCATTGCATGAAAAAAACATTCAGAACAGTATGTTTTTCTCCCTGACCGGAACAAAAAACGGGCCGTGAGGAGACTCAGAGTCTTTTGGGAGGCGGACCGGCTTGGGCGGGACTCAAACCTCCTCTCTTCCTGATCAGCCTGTCAGGGCTGCTTTCTGTGTTCAGTTTTGTCAGCATTCTGAAAGCTATTTGATAAGGGCTCTGTTCAGATGTCCGCCGGTTGGTTTGTGTTTGTGACACTGTGCGGACAGCACTTATGTGTAGCGGAGCACACTTGTAGTGGGCGCGCGCTAAAGAGCGAAAATCTGTGAGAACAGTGCTTATGTGCAAGGTGCACGTATTTTAGTAAGGTCGTTGTTAAAACAGCATTGGTGTACAGGCGAGCATGTTTGACAACAGGCTAGTTGACTGCAATATTTACATCTCCAGTCGCCTGAACTGAGGGGATTGAGAGAATGTAAAGGAAGTCTGTGGTGGTAATCCAGCCACAGCAGGACTTTTGAGTGGTTCTGTAGCGCTGAATTAACAGTGCATAGGGGTACACCCTATGTAGGGGACACACTGCCTGCAGTCATAACAGAGGAAAAAACTCTTAATTGTTTATTAGGATCGCCGTTAATACAACGTTTTGTGTACAGGCGTGCATGTTTTATAACAGGCTCGTTTACTGTAATGGTGAACCTCTCCATTCACCTGAATAGGGGACTGAGAGAAGTGGTGGAGTGCTTGGCCACCATTCACTAAATTGAGACTCACTGAGAAACCTGTGAGAGCGGGGCTCGAACCGGCAACCCTGTGTGCAAAAGTGCACCGTAACAGCAGAGGGCGTGGCTATGACGTAAGTCGCGCTCTCAACTGTGTTTGATATGTAGGGTGTGCGTGCTTCATAACAGGCTCGTTTACTACACTGTTGAACCTCTTCAGTCGCCTGAATAGGGGACTGAGAGAAGTGGTGGAGTGCTTGGCCACCATTCACTAAATTGAGACTCAATGAGAAACCTGTGAGAGCGGAGCTCGAACCAGCAACCCTGTGTGCGAAAGTGCACGTAACAGCAGAGGGCGTGGCTATGACGTAAGTCGCGCTCTCGGCGGTGTTTTGGTTTGTAGGGGGGGCGTGCTTCATAACAGGCTCGTTTACTACACTGTTGAACCTCTTCAGTCGCCTGAATAGGGGACTGAGAGAAGTGGTGGAGTGCTTGGCCGCCATTCACTTAATTGAGACTCCATGAGAAACCTGTGAGAGCTGGGCTCGAACCAGCGACCCTGTGTGCGAAAGTGCACGTAACAGCAGAGGGCGTGGCTATGATGTAAGTCGCGCTCTCGATGGTGTTTTGGTTTTGTAGTGTGGGCGTGCTTCATAACAGGCTCGTTTACTACACTGTTGAACCTCTCTAGTCGTCTGAATAGAACTGAGAGAAGTGATAGAGAGTGAAAAAGGCGCAGGGCTTGGCCGCCATTATGCGCTAGACAGCAATGACGTAAGTCACGCTCTCGATAGTGAGCGCGCGCTGAGAGAGAGAGAGGGAGCACGCGCTGCCGCTGTAGAAAGCGGAGTCTGTAACGGCCGCGCTCTCAATATCTCCAGCAGTCTGAGAGCGAGTAATGCGGGAAGCTCTGGCATTCTCTGTCCGCGGCGCTTCTTAGCGCGGCCAGAGTGAGAGAAGAGGAAGAGCGAGACGTTGGTAATCGTGCGGATTCGTCTTCCTCATTGCCGCCGAATGAAACCAAGCCCTCAGCGTTGAGCGGAGGGAGCAGGTCCGATCGAGGGAAAGTCACAGGGGAAACGTCTCTCTGAGGTGAAGACGAGTCACGCGGGCACTGGGCCGACGTGAACTCGCTAGCCTCGGTATACTCAGCCCTCTGGCTCCGCCGTTCTTTCCCGCCGCGGCTCGGGCGGAAAGGGGAACGGGAGAGCGCGAGGGCCGGGGTCGCGCTCTGAAAAGAGCGCTATCCGCGAACGGAGGGAGGAAATGGGCATACCCTCGCAGTGAGAGCAGCCGGACCCGGCGAGAGCAGCGTCCGCGTGGGCCTTGCCCAGACAGATCACGCACCCGTCGTGGTTATCCTCCTAGTGCAGGTAAGTACTGCACACAAGTGATATGTTTTTCTCAGTATTGTACAGAAAGGATACACCGTAGTGTTTCACCAAAGAGCGCAGGGGAAAGGCGTGACAGCTCGCGGGATCGCTGGCGATTTGAGCGCGCTGAAAAATACAGCAGGCCGCTGACTCTCGCAGGACGTCCGGGCTGGTTAGTTCGCTATTCCGCTGCAGGCTCGTCAATTCACGGTGAAGGTGGTGTAGTTCGAGTTTATCAGCGAGGACCGTAGATCGTCGCTGAAGGAGATTAATCTGACGTTTTTGACAGTTACAGCGTATTTTATATGCCCCTTTCGCGGGCTCTTGCGCTCAGCTTCGCGGGCTTTGTGCCCTTTGGTTCGCTCAGATTACGCTGTTCTGCCATTGGTTCATGCAGTTCCCACTGGCCAGCCAATAGCGTGCGAGATGTCTCGACACTGTTTTGACTGGGCAGTAGCACTGCGTGATTTTACAATTACTTCAGTATATTCGAGAGTAGGAGAACCTACCCATGGCGTCTTAAGACGCAGTACGAACTGACCGTTCGAAAGGGAACTAATATTGTACTTCAGGAACCAAGACCTGTGGGAATGCTGGAGGAATCAAGTGTACAAAGTCTTCTGTCTCCTAAGCCATGTTAGAAGAGATCGAGGATTTAAAAAATGAAATCAAAGAGCTAAAAGAAGATTTACAATATTAGCGCTGCTGGAAAGGTAAAGAAATCTAGTTATACCACAACAATTATTCTCAGTACTTGACATCAGTTCTCAACAGTTTGCTCGTGGACTCTCTTGTTCATGGGTATATTATACAATAGTCTGTTGTATACTGGATTCTGATTGGCTGAAAGGTGTGCATTAAAACAATGAATGCACAGATAGTTACAGTCAGTTTAATCTCCATTCTAAATCAATGTGCTGCCTTTCCTGTAACACACACACACACACACACACAGAAACATATTTCTAAGCAACAAAGTCTTCAAGGGTTAGTTTACCCAAAAAATTAAATTAGCCCATGATTTCCTTAGCTCATCCTAGGTGTGTATGACATTCTTCTTTCAGACGAAAACAATCAGAGTTATATTAAAAAAAAGTCCTGGCTCTTCCAAGCTTTATATTGGCATAAGTGCATATATCCATCATATAACTGCTCCACACTGCTCAGGGGGTTAATAAAGGCCTTCTGAAGCAAAGTGGTTTGTGTAAGAAAAATATCCATATTTAAAACTTTATAGACTAAAATAACAAGCTTCCGGCGGTCAGCGGTACGCAAGTCAACTTACAGCGAAAGAGTAATCCTTGACGCATGCGTATTGACGAACACACGCAAAGGATAGAGCAAAACAAAACACCGGTCATGAATTATGCTGCCTTCACGTGCTCTTGGAATTATCGTAAATACGAGTTTCCTATGTATAAATTGCACATGAACACCCTCCCATTTCAAAATTTGAATGAGATGAGCTCGTAATCACGACTTCAGAAGTGTGAATTATCAAATTTCCGATAGCACGTGAATGCTGCATTAGTCTAAAACGAGAATTTTAAAGGGAAATGGTGGAGGATTTGGATATAAGAGAAGAGGGATTTTAAGTTTGTTGCCCAGTACTATCCGTGAGAGGCGTAATAGCTTGCGATGCTCCTGTAAATCGCGTCAGGGGTCACTCTTTTAGCGCAAGTCCACTTGCGTACCGCTGGAAGTTAGTTATTTTAGTCTATAAAGTTTTAAATATGGAGATTTTTTTTCTTACAAAAACACGCCATTTTGCTTCAAAGGGCCTTTACTAACCCCCTGAGCCATGTGGAGCAGTTTTATGATGGATGGATGCACTTTTATGATGGATAGATGCACTTTTATGATGGATAGATGCACTTTTATGATGGATAGATGCACTTTTATGGACGTCTAAAAAGTCAATGCCATTATAAAGCTGGGAAGAGCCAGGACATGTTTTAATATAACTGATTATTCGTCTGAAAGAAGAATGTCATACACCTAGGATGAGTTGAGGAAGAGTAAATCATGGGGTAATGTTCATTTTTGGGTGAACTATTCCTTTTTTGCTGTTTCTGAAGTGATTCAACTGTAAATTCAGCTTCACCAGAGTGCTGCTGCACAGATGCAGATAATTCACATATGCACTATCTCTTTCTCCTTCGTTTATTCATTCAAATAAATGTAATCCAACCATGATGCTGATGTATCTCTGTGCCTGATTTAAAGTGTGCAGAATGCTAGCTCTAATGGCCCAATAGCCAAAAAAAGAAAATTAACTGTTAGGTTTACCCTTCCAGTCAAATTGTGCTCCACAAACATTAAGGACAGCTTTAATTTAACTTTTTTACCTATCTTTAACAGCTGTGTGTCTATTGCACAGTTTTAGTGCACTTCACAGAGGCAACCCACTTCATGTCAGGTGGTTCTTCACCTCCATCTTGTTCAATAAATGTAATGCACATCTAGCCATGGATTAGCCCTTACTTATGTGAAAGGTTATAAGTTACACAAAGTAATAAATGAAGGGGCACAATAACTGTGGAACATATATTCCATATACTTTATTCCAATAATATTACATTTTTATTTAAGGTTAGATTTGTGAATTAAAAGTCTGAGAGGATAAAAACAGCCAATATTTGTGGAGGGCGCTGTACAGTATTTAAACATTATTGTGTCTCTCTGCTTTTTATTTTTCCAGAAATGCGTGTCATTGTGCAAATTACACAGACTGTCAGTGGAGTGACAGAAACGCTCAGATTTCATCAAATAAATATTCATTTATGTTCCAAAGATGAACGAAAGTCTTACGGGTTTGGAACGACACAAGGGTGAGGAATTGATGACTGAATTCTATTTTTTGGGCTGAACTAACCCTTTAACTTCTTTTGCCTGGAGTGTTCAAAGCATATTTGTGATTTGATAATGCTCACCAATATAGCGTTAGAAATTCATTGGAAATATTATGAATACTTTGCACAATTCAAGATTAATATTAAACACACTATATGCCTGTGGTGAAGTGTAACTGAAACTTGAGTTTATCTAATAAATTTGTTTCTTTGTTTTTCCAGACTACATCCTAAATAGTGTTTCCACATCTGAGATGCAGGCAGTTATAAGAACCATGTGGGATAATGATGAGGATAAACTCTTAAAAAAAGCACGCTCCCTGAATAATATAAGATATATGCATGATCGTATGATTTGTAAATAAACACTTTAAATACAATGTCTAACTCTAAGTCTGTTATTTGAAGTTTACAAATAAAAAAAAGTGAAAATCACATTTATTTTTGCATTGCTGTTTGAGACATTCACTGTTTTGTACCGTAATTTTTTTCTATTGCAGATGTGTGAAAATAAAACTTATTCTGGTTGTATTTTAATGGTAATGGTACAGCATTTTATTTGTATTGCACTTTGGTAGTATTGTAATTGTGCTTTAGTTATGGTATGTATTGCAGTACTACCAGAGTTATATTGTAGTATTACTGCAGTATTACTGCAGTATTATTGCAGTATTACTGCAGTTATATTGCAGTATTATTGCAGTATTATTGCAGTATTATTGCAGTATTATTGCAGTATTACTGCAGTATTATTGCAGTATTATTGCAGTATTATTGCAGTATTATTGCAGTATTATTGCAGTATTATTGCAGTATTATTGCAGTATTACTGCAGTATTATTGCAGTATTATTGCAGTATTACTGCAGTATTATTGCAGTATTATTGCAGTTATATTGCAGTATTATTGCAGTATTATTGCAGTATTATTGCAGTTATTCTGCAGTTATATTGCAGTATTATTGCAGTATTACTGCAGTTATATTGCAGTATTATTGCAGTATTACTGCAGTATTATTGCAGTATTATTGCAGTATTATTGCAGTATTATTGCAGTATTATTGCAGTATTATTGCAGTTATATTGCAGTTATATTGCAGTATTATTGCAGTATTATTGCAGTTATATTGCAGTATTATTGCAGTATTATTGCAGTTATATTGCAGTATTATTGCAGTATTATTGCAGTATTATTGCAGTATTATTGCAGTATTATTGCAGTATTATTGCAGTATTACTGCAGTATTATTGCAGTTATATTGCAGTTATATTGCAGTATTATTGCAGTATTATTGCAGTATTATTGCAGTTATATTGCAGTATTATTGCAGTTATATTGCAGTATTATTGCAGTATTACTGCAGTTATATTGCAGTATTACTGCAGTTATATTGCAGTATTATTGCAGTATTATTGCATTATTATTGCATTATTATTGCAGTATTACTGCAGTTATATTGCAGTATTATTGCAGTATTACTGCAGTTATATTGCAGTATTATTGCAGTATTACTGCAGTTATATTGCAGTATTATTGCAGTATTACTGCAGTATTACTGCAGTTATATTGCAGTTATATTGCAGTATTACTGCAGTATTACTGCAGTTATATTGCAGTATTATTGCAGTTATATTGCAGTATTATTGCAGTATTACTGCAGTTATATTGCAGTATTATTGCAGTATTATTGCAGTATTACTGCAGTTATATTGCAGTATTATTGCAGTATTATTGCAGTATTACTGCAGTTATATTGCAGTATTATTGCAGTATTACTGCAGTTATATTGCAGTATTACTGCAGTTATATTGCAGTATTACTGCAGTTATATTGCAGTATTATTGCAGTTATATTGCAGTATTATTGCAGTATTACTGCAGTTATATTGCAGTATTATTGCAGTATTATTGCAGTATTACTGCAGTTATATTGCAGTATACTGCAGTTTTTTCGTGTCCAAAAAACTGCATTTTTCTACATGAACAAAAACTGCAGTATTACTTCAAAAAAACTGCAGTATTTTTTTGTAAGGGACACACCCGTATCAAAAATGTGAAGTCACAGACAAATTTTGCACACCCGCGAATTAAAATGTGAATCCATGCAATGAGAGTTGCACACTTGTAGAATATTTGGTCACAAATGTATTGCTTTTCTTGGATATTTTTCTAACACAATCACAAGTCCAATCACTACAGCTGCTTGAATCTGATGCTGCGAGTCTCAAACGCAGTTTTTCCGCCTTCAAGTGACCCGTTCCGCGCGCTCTCACTTTTGCACCATATATCACGCGAAATGTGGAGCAAAAGAGATTTGTGCATCTGTGAGGCAGCAGTTCAGAGAGCAGAGGATTTCGGCCAATTAGAAGAGCTCTTTTAAACCGGTGGCGCGCGACCGAGAACGGGAAAAATTCATGAGCAATCTCTCCCGAGCAGGCGAAGGCAACTTGTTCCTCTAGTCTATATAGTAAAACATAGTAGGCTATAATTAATGGATATATATAGTAGGCCTATAATTAATGCAATAATAATTGGGGGGTTGAAGTGTGAACCATTTAGGGTTTATTTTTTGCAAAATCCACATTCAAAGTAATTACAATTAAAAACAATTTCAGGTGAGATGTCTCCTCATTAGCATAATGCCAACGTTAACATGTTTTATCTATAGCATTAGTTGTGAAAAATTGCATCCTACACATAGAAACTATAGCCACCACAACATGCCACAGATGTAATATAAATCTTAGTGAAAAACCTGTTCCCTTATCTTCTATTCTATTATAAAAGTAGCCTATATATTATAAATCTATTATAAAGTTAATCAACATGTAACATAATAAATAGGCTACAGTAGAATGTGAGATCTACTAAAGGTGGTCATGAGTAGTTTATTAAAACGCTTATTGTTATGTTGGTGCAGGAGGATGTTTTCTCAGACTCAGTGTTGCGATAGAACGGCTCACATCTTATCACACATATTTTGGAGCGTTTATGGAGTTTATGGTTATTTGCGCGCCATGCATGCACAGTTAAATGAACCGGGCTTCAGTCATGTTGCGCAGATAATTGGTCCGTTCCGTTCGTACGGGAACTTGTGCTTATAAAAGCTCAAAACGCGCGGTGTATAATTCATATCCTGATTCATGTTTCCATTACCCATGTTATTGTAGGTGTTTTTAGGCTACTTGAATTGTATATTAATTATACAATTGTGCATTAATTATACTATATACATCCATTAATTATAGCCTACTATGTTTTACTATATAGAGGAACAAGTTGACTTCGCCTGCTAGGGAGAGATTGCTCGTGTATTTTTCCCGTTCTCGGTCGCGCGCCACCGGTTTAAAAGAGCTCTTCTGATTGGCCGAAATCCTCTGCTCTCTGAACCGCTGCTTCACAGATGCACAAATCACTTTTGCTCCACATTTCGCGTGATATATGAGCTGTGTCCCAATTCAAGGGCTGCATCCTTTGAAGGCCGTGTCCTTTGAAGTGCGCGGCCGACGCGGCCTCCAAAGGATGCACCGAGACTCGTTTACAGTGGAAGGTATAGCGGATTGCGTCACCGCGGCGCGACGAAGGCTGTCCCAATTCGTAGGTCCTTCGAAGGCTCCTTCCAAATACGGCCTGCAAATGCGTCCTTCTTTTCCCATGAAATGAAGGATAGTTGGATGGATGCTTCGCAGCCTTGCCTACCCCAGAATTCATTGCGCGCTGCGACGTCAGATTTTTGAAGATAAATTGCCAGATTACACTTTTAATGCAAGTATTGGGTTGCAATTTACTCCAGTAATCTAATGTATGTACTGATAAAAATAAAATGTTGACTAAATATGTTACCAACATACGATTTTATATAGTTTATACTACATCTTTAGTGGTTTTGTTTTTAGGCAGTTGAATATAACTTTAAAGTCCAGTATAAATGTTTATTTCAGTTCTCTTCAACAGCACCTGTCAACAGTTGCTAAATATTACTAATAATGTAACGAAATGCATTTACTCTGTATTTGAGTATAATTGTGAAGTAACTCAGATTTTTATTCAACTTCATCTCAGAGGCAGATAATGTGGTTTTATGAAAAACTGACTTTTTACACATGATTATTAGATTTTAATATTAGTAATCGTTTAAAAAAGAATCTAAAAAATAAAATACACTAGTAATATGTCTTATAGATTAGGGATAGGCACCTTGGGATAGGTTGGTCTTGGAGGGCCGCTGTCCTGCCGAGTTCAGCTCATTTGATTTGAGGATGTGAGTTAATTTAATTTATTCTTCCCTCTTTCTGAAAACATCTTAGCTACATGGCAGCCGTCGAATAAGTCAGCACTGCAAACCTGTTGGCAGACAGTGGAAATATGCACTGATCCCAGAGGATGTCCCGCTGACAGAGGCTTCACCAGGCTCTCCCAGCCCAGCTCAATAAAAGACTACATAAAAACATTTTCTTCCATCTGTTTTATGTACTGTTAATTTTAAAATGTATTTTGTTTTCTAATCTTAAACGTAACTTATGTAAATAGTTGTAAAAATTACTGTAAATAAAAATGTATAGAACAATTTATTGTTTCATTTACAAATGAATTGACATGACAAAAATAAATGAACAGAATTATTTATTTAATTACAAATTATAACTTGCATAACAAAAATAATGTGTAGAACGATAATATTTAATTTAATCATTTTAATGTACAAAACCAAATTTTAGTTCTCAACAATCTCTCAAGAAGAGAAAACAATCAGTCCATTCTCTCCCTGCTCTCCTCTGTCTCTCGCTGAAACTTCATGTCCTCCCTCAGTCTCTCCATCAGCTCATCCTCTCGGTCTCGTTTCCTCTTGGCTGGAGTTGCTCCTCCTCATCTTGGTCATCCACTGCTGAACTTGGCCCTGGTGTGTCCTCAGGGATGGAGGCGATGAGGACAGTGGGGTTGTCCCAACACCTCATTCATGAAGACAAACCATGGCCTAGTTTCCCACTCCCTCACCTGTCCCAGGACACTTTCAATACTAAGGAAGAGGAAATAAACATGTCTGTCAATAATTAACTTGCATACATTTTTTTTTTTTTTTTAAGTTGTAATAAGTGTTTTTTTTTTATCTGCAAGGCAGGGGTGCAATCTTAAGACAATTAAAAAAATATGATGCATCAGTAGCCTACAAACATACAAAATACTCCAGAAATCATATTTATAGATACTCAAATTCTATATTCTTTTTGTTGTGGGCTTTGTACAGGATAAAGCCTCCCTATACCCTACCTACATAAGAACCTATGGAAATACTTCAAAAGGCTCGTAGCCTACTCCAATCCACACTGGCCGAGTTTTTCGGCCTGGTAAATAAATTCTCATTTGCTGCCCTCATTTTAAAGCTGTCTGCTACTTTATCCATAAAACAAAACGAAATATTACATCAGATCACCTGACGAATAAAGCTGTGCAGTGGTAACACAGAAATAAAGACCACCGGCTTTTAAAATGTTTCATTGGTTATTTGAGTAAATTAAAACACAATACTTACATTTATAAGTGTATTCCTCGGCCGCGGGATGGGCAGAGGAATACACTGCGAAGGATCCACTTGTCCTGATTGGTTCTATCCTCCGCGGCCGGGAGAAGGACGGTGGGTTGGGTTGCCAGGTCTCTGCAACAAAATTAGCCCAAAACTCCCAATGCGATTTTCTCCATCGAGCGGCCGAATTCTCCACTGGAGTTTAACGTTTGGCGGTGTTGGAGCGGCGAAATCGTACTTATGGGGTAGTAACCAACCCGCGGAAATAATTTTTACCCGCGGCAACAACTTAAAAAGTAGCCTAATTCGGCTGGAAACCCGCGGACTTGGCAACACGGACGGCAGCTGCATTTGAAGGCTCCTTCGAATTGGGACAGCCTTCGTCGCGCTGCGGTGACGCAATCGGCCTTCAAATGCGGCCTTTGAAGGATGCAGCCCCCGAATTGGGACACAGCCATGGTGCAAAAGTGAGAGCGCGCGGAACGGGTCACTTGAAGGCGGAAAAACTGCGTTTGAGACTCGCAGCATCAGATTCAAGCAGCTGTAGTGATTGGACTTGTGATTGTGTTAGAAAAATATCCAAGAAAAGAAATACATTTGTGACCAAATATTCTACAAGTGTGCAACTCTCATTGCATGGATTCACATTTTAATTCGCGGGTGTGCAAAATTTGTCTGTGACTTCACATTTTTGATACGGGTGTGTGAATGCGTTTTGCACCATATTTACTGCAGCAACTGGAGCAAAACTGTGTGTGTGTGAGTTTCTTCATGTGTGATTCGTAGAACAGGATTTGTGCACCCGCAGTGAAGAATGTGTGAAGGTGTAACTGTTGCGTTGTGTTTGTAAGTGAGAAAAAAAGTCTACAAGTTTACAACTCCTAAAATATTTTTCTCTGTGACTTCAAATGTATTGGTACACATGTGTGGATATGATCTACAGCTACACATTCCACTCGCACGCCTGTTCAGGTGTTTTGCACCAAATATACCTTCATAATATTTCTTTATAGTCTATGGTTTAGACCCGTGTTCTCCCCTGTCCGACCCGACCCGCACCCGTATCCGACACAGTAGGATGTTTATCACCCGTTTCAGCTATATTCGTGGGTACCCGCACCCGTGCAGGACTCTGCTCGGGACGCCCTCATATTAGTGGGCTGTACAACTGGTCATAGCTTTTGAAAATCTGTTCACAAATGATATAGAGCCCAACAGTGACAACCTCTTTTTGTATCGGTATTGGAGAGATTTCAAAGCATTCTTCAGTAAAGAGTGCTGAGCCATGAGCTGATCCAGCCAGGCCCAAGAATAATCGCAACATTACACATTCGCAATCATTTCACAATCAGGAAAAAAAGACAAAGGTACAAAACCGCATAATAGGCCCAGATTTACTAAACGGCAAATTAGCCTGAGAATTAGCATGCAATCCCATAAAAGTGCAGAACGTTTTGCATGTGATCTATTGATGACACACACATTAAAGGACACAGACACAGCCGGATCATTTCCATAATGACCAACACAATCTACCAAGAGCAGCGCAAGTTAGCGTTCGGTTTACAACATGATCTTTTTGGGCGGTAAATAATGGCGCAAATGCCAGTAAATTGACGAGCATAAACCTTAGTAAATCACCGCACATGATTCAATTAAATACTCTCCTCCCATAAATGTTGCGTTTGAAAGATAAACTCCTACAAATGCATATGTAAGTTCAGTCGCAAAATTACCATGTTCACACCTTTCAAGCGCTAATTTATCACTGCGTGTCTTTAGTAAATTTAGCCTGACGTCGTCACACTCAGATTTAGTCAGAATATGAGTCTGATGCTGCTCCATTGGGCTGTGATTATGGGGGCGTGTTTCAACCTCAATTGGATAGACCTACAATCAATCAGAGCAACGGAGCGACGCATAGTTGTCAACAGAACTCTGCACGCACGCTGGAAGAAGTAGAAGAATCTTTGCCGGTGTTGTAAAAATAATTTAAGGATACACGAAGAACTTACCAACACGATCATAATTTGTGAGAGAAATAGTAAAGGTGAATGCATATACGAACAAGTTCTCCGTTTAGGATTAGAGCGAATTCAACCCAAGCGCTCTTTGGTGACGTGGATGATTACGTTACTGTTGATCATCTCTCCATCATCGTATAAAGCCCACCCTGACAATTTGATTGGTCCGAACAGCTCTTGTTCGAGCATAGTTGCTCCACAAAGTCCAGACTGAACTTCCGGACCTCAAATGTTGTGGGCGGGGCTAAGTTTGGCTGGCATCCAGGCTATAGTAAATCCTGACACTATTTTTTTAACGCCAAAAGAGCTTTTTTTTTGCAAGCTGTTAGTAAATCTGGCCCTTAAACCGCCTTTCCACTGCACACGACATTGGGACACGACTGTCGAAATTTGCCCCCTAGTGGCAGTCGCACGGAAATTTCATTATGATTGTACACAGCAACATGGGAGAGAAGCTTATCTTCGAGGTTAAACAAGTACACAGAATAGTGTGGGTGTATAGCCTATATATATTTATGTGTAGGCCTATGTGTGTGTATATATATATATACACATTATATATATATATGTATATATGCCTAATATATTATTATTAACTTTGGTTTGTACCTGAGACAAATTGCCAGACGTTCGGCTGGGCTGATGGATTTCCAAAATGCAGAATCCTGCCTAGTAATTTTTGGGCCAACAACCTGAAGGATCTCATTAAATTCCTCTCGTGAGACCCGAAAATATTCACGGAAATCTTCCACGTTAAGGCGCAGCTCTTGCACTAAACGGTGATACTCGCCAAGATGTTTTACCCACACTGATTTGCGGTATTTATTTTTGCGTCTCCAGTAAAGGAGTGCAAGAGCCTTTATCCTCCGTACATTCACCATGGTGAAATGAATTAAATGCCAACAATAATAGCTATAGCTATAGGACAAATGATCGTCAAAAATTTGAGTGAAAATAAAGACATTAAAAATAATAAAATAAAAATAATAATTGAATATTCATCTATTATGCTTTTTTTAAAGTTTTAAAACAAAATAAAATGTGCTAAACAAAAAGAATAATAATTCTCAACTTGCGTACACTGATTTGATTGGACAACTTTGGAATACATCACATCCGGTCGGCGTGTCGCATACGGTGTAGTCACTCAAGTTAAAATATTTGAACGCATCCGAAGCTCAAATCGGATCCGAAAATTCTGCATTCGCAGATGTTCGGCACCCCACGCAAAACCCCTGAACGACTCTCCATTGGAAATGAATGACTTCCGGTCCAACGGCTGTCGTTTGTCGTGTGCAGTGGAAAGGCGGCTTTAGTATCTTTTACAATGGAACAACTACAATCCCATGAAGCACTGTAAACAATATAATACAATGCAAAAAATGCGGTTCTTATTTGTGTGCATCTTGAGACAAAACAATGGCACTGACATATTTTAAGATATGCCAACGCTATCTCACAACCAATTCGTACGCATTTTACGAGGTGGCTAATACGTACAGTTAATCAAACCTCACTCTCACGAATTTGTACAATTTGTCTAAACCCCAGTGATGGGTAGGGTTAGGGGTTAGGGGTAGGTCATTTGTATGAATTCATGAACTTGGCATGCAACTCTTATGAATTTGGCAACTCATAAATTTGTATGATTTAGCAAAAAAAGGTTGTAAAAATGTTTATGAATTTGCCTTGTAAAATACGTACGAATTGCCATGAGATCGGGTTGGATATGCAAGTATTGCTTTCAGTTATAACAGTTCAAACATGCATTTTAGTCTGCATGTTTAGTTAGTCTCGGCTTGCCTTGTCTGTGAAACTGGGGGCACATTTTGAACACGTGTGTTCCACTGACTTCACTCCTATTGGTAAATTGCCTCGGCAGACATCACCAAATCTAATTAATAATAAATTACTTCAGATCACATTGTCTCTGCAGAGCTCTGTCAGTGTGAATGGTAAAAGGTTACTAGAAAATGTGGGCTTGAGAACCTTTTCTGTGCATACAAGTAAAATATTTGTACAAAATTATTAGTGACTGAAAGCTATTGAATAAATGCATAATGATTTCAGGTGGTGGACATGTTCCAAACGGGCCAGTTCTGCACAAATGGGGTGTCAGTCTTCTTCAGATCTTGAATGAGCTGACGGATGCTCAACTGAAGACAATGAAAGATCTCATGCACTTGGATGAGGAATGGAAAATTTCCAGGAGATCAATGGAGGGCAAAAACAGAGGTGATCTAGTAGACCTTATAATAGAGAAGTGGGGTCGACTACAGTCAGTCCTGAAAACACGAGACCTCATAAAGAAAATCCCTCGTAATGATGATGACATGATAGAGCTGTTTACACCTTTCTTGAAGGAAATTGGTGAGACATGGTGATCATCAGCCAAACCATGCAGTCATCATGTCTTTCTCAAAGAGGAATCCTTCATTCATTCATTATCCAGAAAAACAGGACATTTCATCACCACATCAGGGAAATCTCACATCTTTATTGAAATAAGGCACTTGAATATTATCTTCTAGAACTCACAGAATCATAAACTTGTTTAATGATTAGGTACAACAAAGACTCAATGATGACATTTGCAGCACCTGCTATTTTGAAATTTTAATTTTGTCTCTGTAATACAATAACATTCAGAATGAAGGCATCTCAAGCTCAAGCATGCTCATTGCCATTTTAGTATCTTTGTAAGATCTCCTTTATTTGGATATACAGTGAGGAAAAGAAGTATTTGAACACCCTGCTATTTTGCAAGTTCTCCCACTTAGAAATCATGGAGGGGTCTGAAATTGTCATCGTAGGTGCATGTCCACTGTGAGAGACATAATCTAAAAAAAAATCCAGAAATCACAATGTATGATTTTTGTAACTATTTATTTGTATGATTCAGCTGCAAATAAGTATTTGAACACCTGAGAAAATCAATGTTAATATTTGGTACAGTAGCCTTTGTTTGAAATTACAGAGGTCAAACGTTTCCTGTAGTTTTTCAGCAGGTTTGCACTGCAGGAGGGATTTTGGCCCACTCCTCCACACAGATCTTCTCTAGATCAGTCAGGTTTCTGGCCTGTCGCTGAGAAACACAGAGTTTGAGCTCCCTCCAAAGATTCTCTATTGGGTTTAGGTCTGGAGACTGGCTTGGCCACGCCAGAACCTTGATATGCTTCTTACAGAGCCACTCCTTGGTTATCCTGGCTGTGTGCTTCGGGTCATTGTCATGTTGGAAGACCCAGCCTCGACCCATCTTCAATGCTCTAACTGAGGGAAGGAGGTTGTTCCCCAAAATCTCGCAATACATGGCCCCGGTCATCCTCTCCTTAATACAGTGCAGTCGCCCTGTCCCATGTGCAGAAAAAACACCCCCAAAGCATGATGCTACCACCCCCATGCTTCACAGTAGGGATGGTGTTCTTGGGGTAGTACTCATCATTCTTCTTCCTCCAAACACGTTTAGTGGAATTATGACCAAAAAGTTATATTTTGGTCTCATCTGACCACATGACTTTCTCCCATGACTCCTCTGGATCATCCAAATGGTCATTGGCAAACTTAAGACGGGCCTTGACATGTGCTGGTTTAAGCAGGGGAACCTTCCGTGCCATGCCTGATTTCAAACCATGACATCTTAGTGTATTACCAACAGTAACTTTGGAAATGGTGGTCCCAGCTCTTTTCAGGTCATTGACCAGCTCCTCCCGTGTAGTTCTGGGCTGATTTCTCACCTTTCTTAGGATCATTGAGACCCCACGAGGTGAGATCTTGCATGGAGCCCCAGTCCGAGGGAGATTGACAGTCATGTTTAGCTTCTTCCATTTTCTAATGATTGCTCCAACAGTGGAACTTTTTTCACCAAGCTGCTTGGCAATTTCCCCGTAGCCCTTTCCAGCCTTTTGGAGGTGTACAATTTTGTCTTTAGTGTCTTTGGACAGCTCTTTTGTCTTGGCCATGTTAGTAGTTGGATTCTTACTGATTGTATGGGGTGGACAGGTGTCTTTATACAGCTAACAACCTCAAACAGGTGCATCTAATTTAGGATAATAAATGGAGTGGAGGTGGACATTTTTAAAGGACAGACTAACAGGTCTTTGATGGTCAGAATTCTAGCTGATAGACAGGTGTTCAAATACTTATTTGCAGCTGTATCATACAAATAAATAATTAAAAAATCATATATTGTGATTTCTGGATTTTTTTTTAGATTATGTATCTCACAGTGGACATGCACCTACGATGACAATTTCAGACCCCTTCATGATTTCCAAGTGGGAGAACTTGCAAAATAGCAGGGTGTTCAAATACTTCTTTTCCTCACTGTATTTATGTGTTTTTACTCTCTTTCTTTTGAATTACCTCAATACTTTTTCATTAAAATGTCTTTATAGAGGGGATGCACGTGACATCACTGTTGGCTGGAGTGACTGCGGTTACGGCCACCGAGTGGCAAAAACACTGAGAGTCAGCATTAGGGTGTTTTCACACTTGATCCTTTTCAGGGGGTCTGAGCACGGTTTGTGTGATTTTTGGCCCATATGTGAACATTCCAAACGATCTCAGACCCCTTTAAAGCGAACTGAAACGAACCGAAACCATCTCGGCAGGTAGTCTGGTTACGGTTTGATCTCATTATATGGTACGGTTAGCTAAAAACACGCAATCTGAACACAAACCGCTCTGGGCTTACTTGATTTTTCTGTTCGCAAATTCCAGGGTCATCAGATGCCTCCGTACAAATCGGCTGTTCATCATGGCTGCTTCTTCTGGCAAATCTCTACAAATTATTCGGTCACAACTTACACTAGTTTATTGCAATTTCAACCGCTTCCACACTGTGTAAGAGAGAAGCTGCGCGCCTTGCCAGTTTAAAATGGTGTTACGAGCGCACACACCTAAAGCGCGTGCACATAAGCCAGCTGTCACAGCGCGTGTACTTAACGGAATCTTTAGCGTCCTATTGCATTTATTTTAAAGTGTCAAAAACACACAAGTTTCACATAAACAGGTGGTTTTGTTTTAAGTGAATGTAAACATCTGCATTACTAGCCTTTGCAGTTTTCCATTTCTTGCATGAATGCTGTTTTAAAGCATACCTACTTTACCTGGAAATTTTAAAGCAGTTTATTTAATTTGCATCTTTTTTTTTTTTTTTTTTTGTATTGTTTATTTTTTGTATGCTGATGTTATCATTGCCTTCTGCAATAAAATAAACATGATTCAAGGAAAACCATTCAAAATGTTATTTACAAAGGTGGATGTGTGATATAGCTAGTGCAAGAATATGTAGTATTGCAAAAAATATTTTTTTGTGTGTAAAAAGATAAACAACTCAATTAATTTGTAGCAATGTCATTTTAAAAAATGTGGTTGCCGAGGCACAAACAATGTAAGTGAATGGGATCAAATGTTGAAGGCCATAGGGTCAGCCATCAAACACAGAACTGGACTAGATTCAAAAAGCAACCGTATGCAGGGTTGCCAGGTTTTCACAACAAAACCCGCCCAATTGCTACTGAAAACTAGCCCAAAACTAGCCCAATCTCGTTTCAGGGGGGCATCTCCAGCATTTGGGGGGTTAAATATGTGTTTTTTTGGCATGGTTGCCTACTAAAATTCGCATTCCCGGGGCTAAATATCATATAATTGGGGTCGCTTCAACCCGCGGACATGAAAAACAGCCCGCGGCAACAGTGTTGAAGTAGCCCAATTCCGCGGGAAAACCGCGGACTTGGCAACACTGACCGTATGAACACAAAGGGGTCTGAGACCATATTTCTACTAAAGTGGACAAAAAAAAGGATCTGAGTCCTCTTTCAGGTACAGGGACAGTGTGAACGTGAAGAGAACGGGGTCCTTTTTCACTTGGTTCACCTTTTGGTTCACTTAAAGGAGTCTGAGTTTGGTTCTTTTAAAGAGGACCCAAGTGTGAAAACACCCTTAGTTTTCAGTGTGAATGTTGTGAAAAACCACTGCTGCTTCTGCAACTGATTGCTTTTAGAGGAAAAGCTGCCCATAACTGCTGGTCTAGGATCTGTTTTCTTCGTTAGAATAGCATTGTTCTGCTCCAAGTTTACTTGTCACTTGTATTTTGTTTAGTAGTTTAATTTTGGCGCCACCTATTGGCAGCTCTCTAGAAAATAAGTGATCACATTTCACCAGTCAGCCATCGTTTGTTTTGTGTTTGTAAAAGCATCATCTGTAAGTTAATTCGTCATTATATAATGCTTGATGATACATATTTGCATATATTTGTGATGAGTTTATTCAAAGCTTTGATTTAATGTAATTTTTGTGATAGCCTTTAGCTATTAGCCTAGCTTTTGTCTGCAATAGCACTCAATGGGTAGCCTGGTCTTACCAGACTCTTGTACATTTCATTTGTACATGTCTGGCCACTCTACATTGACAAGCGTTTACTTCCTTGGTTCTCTGTTGACGTTTAAAACTATTAGATCTGCCAAGAGTCACTCTGGATCTGCATAACAAATCGCTAACGTTTGATCGTGACGTATGTCACGCGCCGTTCGCCTTTGATTCTCACATTAACTGTGCACACCACTAGGCTAGCACACCACCTCAGTGTCAGTGATAAAACCTTGTGCATTCGGATTGTGATTTATTCACGGTGGAGAGGAGAGTTTTGTGATCGGAACGCGCTGCTCTTGTGGTGCATATCTTGTGCAATCATAACATGATTGCATATGCTGTAAATAAAATGTCATATGCTTGGTATGATAAGAATAAATGCTACCATAAAATAACGGCCCAAATCAAATGTTTACGTGCTTTTCTTCTTTTATTTTTTGAGCGGTGATTAAATATTTTGCTCTTGTAAACACTTGCCAGCATTTAAAGAAATACAAGTCTAGAAATGCATCCAAATTACAGCTCACGCAACCGCACGGTGCTCTGCAGGGGTCTAAAAAGGATATAAACAGTGAATTTTGAAGTGATATATTCTTGAAAACTCAGAGATGTGGATTCGGAGAGCAATTACATTACCACACGACCTTGGTGTTTGTCAAAAGCAGTTGGTAATTCAGCCTGGGTTTTTTTCGCGGGTGGTGAAAGACGGACGGCTTCACAACATCATGGCCACCAACAAAACTCAGCAGTGATTGTTCTTGCTTAGTGTAACGGAGTTTGTTTGTTCAGGGAAGAAGGAGGCGGGAACCGGCGAACGTTTAACAACTTTAAATTAAATAATAAACACAAAATGAAAGTAAAAGCGGCAGCCCCTCACTGTTGGGGTAACAGGACCCAGGACCAGTAGTGAAAAATGAAGACCAAGAGTCAGGAGTTAGATTAATTAAAGAAAAATTTACTGAAGAATAGTTTGCAGTTTCATCAGCAGAAGCCAGCTCACAAGGAGTTCGTAGGCCGCGGTCCCTCTAACAGTCTCCCCGCCTCCGCCTCACTTACATACAATTTCTGAACAGTTATACTGTTTTCAAGGTCTAACCACGTCATTATTGTCATGTGGAATGATTCTGATTGGCTCAGAGAAAATGCAGAGTCATGGTAAATTTCCACACAAGGATAGATAGTAGAGCATATCACTGAAATGCGTAGACTAGTTGTCGCCCCATGACTAGATTTAGATCACAATGACGCAAGTGGCCATATAAAGGCGTCTCCAGGTCTGGCATCATCTGCAGAAAAGCCCATCTCCAATCCTGGATCTGCACAGATCATGCAACGCATACACACAAAAGCTCCAGAGAATAACTTTGTTTCCTCAAGGTTGAGAACATCTTAACTAACTATCAACAAGGCACTTCTCCAAAACATGCTGATACTACATCTAGTACAGAAGTGAATTTATTCTATTTAGTAAGAAAAGCATATAAAAGAGGTACATTTCCCCAAAAAGTCACGTAGACCTGTAACATATGTGACCTAAGGTCACTTTAGGAAGACATATAGCTAACACATGCTGAGGGGCCTTCTCATTCCCAGGGTGTTTCACACCCCAAGGACAGTTGCCTGTCAGCACGTCTGGACACAGACATCAGAGCTGCACCTAGAGAATGTGGATCCAAAAGCACACAGCAAATATAATACTAAAATCTCCAAAATCATCATCCTTAAACTAAATATATGAAAGCAGAGAAAGAGATACATAGATTGATTATCCTTGATTATTCAGGTTATGGAAAAAATAAAAAGAAACATTGAGAAGGATAGGTGTATTAAAGAAGAGATACAGGTATCTGACCTGCCCCTTCATCACGGACGACTGCCGCGCACATACATAACAAAACGTAAACAAAACACAATTTAAAATCCAAGTCAGGTCCTCTTTCGTCCTTCACCGGTGTCGCTCGTCCTTATATGCCCCCGTGCTCCCTCATGAGATTCTCAATCACGCACACCGATCTCGCTCGCTCGTCCACCTCGCCACACTCACAGCTCACGTACCAGAACATGGCGTACTTTCTGGCCAGATTGAACAGTTTTACTGAGCTGCGGGTGTGTAGAAGGATACCCGAGTCATCAGGGAAGGCACGGCGTAGTAGGGCAGAGAAGAAAATTCCGAAAAGGGTAGGAGCAAGGACACATCCCTGCTTTACTCCACACCTTATCTGGAACTCTTCAGAGCAAGTGCCTTCAGACTGTACAGTTGCCAGTTGCCTAGACATGATGTAAATAAGAGATTCATTCAAACGGCCACATACACGCTTCAATACATAGGCCCATCTGCATAGAAATGTGGGATTCACTCTCGAAATTGTGATGACTGACAAATATTTATGTATTGAAATCAGGCTCATATAAATGTCAGAAAAACACGATTCCTGGCTGCATTTCAATATCCATAGATCACTGGATCTTTGGTAAGTTGTAAGTAACACTATTTCAGGTCCAACCTTCAGTTTAAACTCATAACCGTTTGTTTTACTTGCGTTTTCCCCTATTAAACCCAGTCACGCAGCAGCTCTTCTGACACTCAGTCCCGGCTGAGGGGGCGTGTTTTGGTGGGAAAGTGATGTCAATGCATATCCTCTATACAGCCACAAGTTTTTCTGCTTTCTGTCGCAATGGATGAGCGGCATACCTAACTCCAAATTTTGCGGGACGCCATTTAACAGATCAATACGCACTTTGATGTAAAAAGTGGCTCTCCCGTCATTGGATTAAATTTCCCAATGAATGACAGTAGCGGTCAGTACCTCTGGTGCACTTTGGACATGACCGCCATCTGACAATGGCCTGGCCGTTCCCGACATGCTTTGACAACAGAGTATCCGCTCTGGAACTTGAAGTGAACAAAACTTTCTGCAGTGGTGGCGTTCACACAGTTCCCAGTTCCCTGCCCTGAGCGACCTGGCAAGATATGTTCTTTGCATCCCGTCCACGAGAGCACCTTCAGAGCGAACATTCAACCATTGTGGTCGGATTTTTGAGGAGAGATAAATGCTACTGAAACTATTGTCATATTTAATTTAGTCTATTTTTCTCTGGAACATTTTACTGTGTTGACAGTATTATAAGACAAAATGAGACAAAATAGGCCGTGGATGAGCGCAGGTGGCCGAGTGGTCTCAAAAATTGGGCTGCACGTATGGGGTGTGCGAACTTTCGCAAATCCTTCTGGTGACGAAAATTACGTCACGCAGACGGCTAAAGTATACTCGCTCATTTAAGCTTTGTTTATACTCACTGCGTCCAGACGAGCACAAAGGTGTATGTGGCTAAAATGCCGTCATCATGGTGTGGGCAGTCGAGACCCCATTTCATGTGATGGTGTGCTGCATTTTTTTAAACTTTGCACATGGCTGTGTTTTCTGAAATGATTTTTATGGTGGGTACACATGCCAAAATCAAGAATCCGAACAGCCGACCGATTGAACGTCAAACTGAACGTGGAAGCTAGATATTTTACTTTATAAAGTTTTAAATATGGATATTTTTCTTACACAAACACGCCACTTCGCTTCAGAAGGCCTTTATTAACCCCCTGGAGCCGTGTGGAGCAGTTATATGATGGATAGATGCACTTTTATGGACTTCAAAAATGAAACAAGAAGTCACTGCCATTATAAAGCTTGGAAGAGCCAGGACTTTTTTAATATAACTCTGATTTGATTCATCTGAAAGAAGAATGTCATATACACCTAGGGTGACTTGAGGGTGAGTAAATCATGAGCTAATTTTCATTTTTTGGGTAAACTAACCCTTTAAACAGCTGTCTGTGGAGGGGTAAGAGAGCATTTGTGTTCTGAAGATGAACGAAGGTCTTGCGGTTTGGAACGACATGAGGGCGAGTAATTAATGTCATAATTTTAATTTTTGGGTGAACTATCCCTTTAAAGTTAAATAAAGCAGCAGAGGCTATCAAACCAGGCATGCTTTGACGGCTGATTTGGAAAAGGATGAGATATTCCACAAATATTTTCTCCGTCTCAGGCGGAGTTTCAGGAACAGATACAATTTCAGAATATTTTATATTTCATAGAAATGCGCTTGTATGCAGCGAAATGTGCAACCGGTATATCATATCTGCTTTGAATACACCTAAATATGAAAATCAAACAGGGTATGAATTATACATAATACACCCATTGGTTATCTTTTCATAAAATATGCTGACCATTTATGTATAGCCTATGATGTCTACTTTATTAATGTACAATGGGTTCAGAGTTAATTCTGAACCCCTAAAAAGAGTCATCATGTCTGGCACAATACATGCAATGTGTGTGAGTGCCTCAAAGACACTGACACAGCACCCCCCCCCCCCCCCCCCCCAGCTCTGTTATCCTCCCTTAAATACTCCAACTAGAACAAAAGGGTTGTAAATATTTGCAACACAAACACCGGGTTTTGGGGGAGATGATCAGATATCTTTGAAGAGACCACTCAAAGGAGAACAGAATTCTCATTAGTTTTCAATCTTTCTAATCCTACAAGTGACTGCAGCGAAACTGAGACCCTTTTACCATTCACACGAGACTTTTAAAAGGACACCAAACATGAAATGGATAAAGCAATAGATTTACAAGATACATCATCATTGGTATATCTGCATTTGTTGACTTGAAAACAGGGCAAGGAGACGGCAAAATGGGGAGGGGGTGAAATGTTTGATCAGGGTGGTGTCCCACAGTTTCTGTGAGATTTTATCTCAACATTAGTGACTTTTATTGTTCTATTGTTCTATTGTTATTTTAATGGCTGCAACTAATGTGTAATAGGGACGATAAAAAAAAAACTGGGCTCCAGTCGGACTCGGGCTGATAATTTTGATGAGCTGTCGGACACGGACCGGGCTAGGGCCTCAGCGTCTTGGGCCAGGGCCGGGCTAGGGCCTCAGCATCCCGGGCCAGGGCCGGGCTAGGGCCTCAGCATCTCGGGCCAGGGCCGGGCTAGGGCCTCAGCGTCTCGGGCCAGGGCCAGGCTAGGGCCTCAGCGTCTCGGGCTAGGGCCAGGCTAGGGCCTCAGCATCTCAGGCCAGGGCCAGGCTAGGGCCTCAGCGTCTCGGGCCAGGGCCAGGCTAGGGCCTCAGCGTCTCGGGCTAGGGCCAGGCTAGGGCCTCAGCGTCTTGGGCCAGGGCCGGGCTAGGGCCTCAGCATCCCGGGCCAGGGCCGGGCTAGGGCCTCAGCATCTCGGGCCAGGGCCAGGCTAGGGCCTCAGCGTCTCGGGCCAGGGCCAGGCTAGGGCCTCAGCGTCTCGGGCTAGGGCCAGGCTAGGGCCTCAGCATCTCAGGCCAGGGCCAGGCTAGGGCCTCAGCGTCTCGGGCCAGGGCCAGGCTAGGGCCTCAGCGTCTCGGGCCAGGGCCAGGCTAGGGCCTCAGCATCTCGGGCCAGGGCCGGGCTAGGGCCTCAGCGTCTCGGGCCAGGGCCGGGCTAGGGCCTCAGCATCTCAGGCCAGGGCCAGGCTAGGGCCTCAGCGTCTCGGGCCAGGGCCAGGCTAGGGCCTCAGCGTCTCGGGCTAGGGCCAGGCTAGGGCCTCAGCATCTCGGGCCAGGGCCGGGCTAGGGCCTCAGCGTCTCGGGCCAGGGCCGGGCTAGGGCCTCAGCGTCTCGGGCCAGGGCCGGGCTAGAGCCTCAGCGTCCCGGGCTAGGGCCAGGCTAGGGCCTCAGCATCTCGGGCCAGGGCCGGGCTAGGGCCTAGTTTTGAGGCCCGTGTAGGGCTCTAGTGAGAAGGGGGCTTAAGAGCGTACCAGAGATGTAATACCAGAGATTTTTATATCCAGTTCAGTTTTGTTGGTATTTCTACTTCAAACTTGTACTTCATAACATTTGAATTTTGAGTTTTTATTATTCACCACATTTGAATAAGAAACAATATTGAGTCTATAAAACACTAGGCACAACAAGCATATCGGTGAGAACACTCGGTTAAACAGCAAACACAACGAGACATTTGACTGCATATCACATTTTTTACATTGTTGATCCTTCTTGCAATCGTAATGCAATGGACTATGGCCAACATTAAGCCTTTAAATAAAACTATCCTATACAATAAAAGAGCCTGCACAGTGACAGGAAAACAAATGAACACAAAAAACCTGCCTACCTTGCCAGAGCATGTGAGTGAAGCGGAGCGGAGCGGAGCTCATCGGTAAAACAACGCTCAAATCACACTCCCACATGACATTTCTGTTTATCTGTTTGAGGGCGGCAGTGGCTCAGTGGTTCATGTAGGTTATCTACAAACCGGAAGGTTGGTGGTTCGATCCCCGGCACCACCTGACCAAGTGTCGAGGTGTCCATGAGCAAGACACCTAACCCCAGCTGCTCCTGACGGGCAGGATGGTGCCTTGCATGGCTGACACTGCCGTCGGTGTGTGAATGGGTGAATGTGAGGCAATGTGTAAAGCGCTTTGGATGGCCATTGGTCTTTTAAAAGCGCTATATAAATGCAGTCCATTTATCATATTAGACACATTTGAGTGTGTTGAAAATGATGTTATGACTATGTGTTCTCTCGTGGCTGCTATGACTGCAGTGAGAGTAAAGCAGATATGACGCAATTGACAGGCGACTTCCTCACACGTCCCGGTTCCTTGGGTAAAATAGCAATTTCCTCACGATTCACAAATAGTTGGAAACATTTGGTATATTGAAAGTACTCAACTGAACAAAATACAGTATATAACACTGGCCTAGTGGTTTTTTGATATTTTACTGAATTTTTTTGTACATAGTGCACCTTTAAATGAACAACTACTAGAAAAAAAACAGCCCTTGGGGGCAGCCCTAGCCACTTATTTCAGATAGGCCTATATTCGAACCAGCATGTCACACAGGGCATTCTGGGTTGAGCGCGGTATTCTCCTAATACCGGTCTACACATTCTTTCTACGCACACCACAATGGTCACAATATGACCTCATGTATGTTTTAAAAACATAATTCAACATATAAATAATACTTTTTAATGGGCCACTTAAAGTGTTTATTACAGTACAAACAAATGACTAAATGCTAAAAATTAATAAATGTAAATGAACAAAATTTTGCATTGCATTTGCCATCCTGTGAAACCAGGGGGTGCTGGCTTCACATGACCCCTGGCATCAGTTAAATATTCTTAAGAGTGAGCATAGATGTTTTCTTCACGCTTCCTCTTTCACACTCAATCTCTCCACTTATTGACTTCCACTATAGATCTGGAAGAATAAATAGAGTTGATCTGATATAATAGAAATGGACAGAGTTGAGCCAATGATATAAAGAATGAAGCACGCTCATATATAGAATTGTTAAATGCGATAAAGATTTAAATTATGATAAAGTAGCATTTTCCCAGTTAATGTTCTAGCATTAATCTAGTTATACCACCTAACATGGAAAGTGTACCAACTTACCCACACTTTAGAGATGCTGTTTTTATCAGTGTTTGAGAGAGATCTACAAACCTTTTCACCTTTGGATGCTGCATTATCAAGCTTTCTGCAGGTGTCTTTTGATTCTCCAGTACTGCTCAACGCCACAACAGAGATTTAGTGTCTGCTAAATGAGTAAATGTCAACATAAATTATTCAAATGCTGATTTAAACTATGCATTTATGTATGAATTTGAATGTTGAATTTCTAACCAATGTTTTGAAATATATTCATATAATCCTGTTCTAAAACAACAAATAAATCAATGATTGTGATTTGTCTTTTTTTGATTTGCAGTGCTGACTTCACACGTCCAGCCTGGGCAAACTCAAGGTGATTTATATATTATATAGATTATATATTTCTTTAAAATCTTCACACACATGACACCGTGACAGAAAGAGGAAGTGTTTAGCAGTGTGTTGAGTACAGTGGGAGTTTGTTTATACACAGATGAGCTGTCTGACAGAAATATCTAATATTATTAATGTTTAAACTACATTCAGTATATGTGAGTATTGTAGAGAGAGCAAAAGCTGTTCCAAACCTGTACGACTTTTTTTGATCTGTGCCTAAAACACAAAATAGCCAAACGTTTTTTCTTGTTGTTTTTTTTTGTTTTGTTTTTAGGACAGGATGAGTCAATTCACTTAATTTGACTTTGTTAGATGTTTAACCATAACTTCTGTTTGTTCAATTCTTCCAGAGACACCTAAAGCTGTTCTGACTGTTCAGCCTGAACCATCACAGATATTCAGAGGAGAGACTGTCACTCTCACATGTGACGTACAGGGGGAAGGATGGATATACACATGGCAGTGTGGATATACAGAGTACGGCTCTAAAGAGAAAGAGTTCAAGATCACTGCAGAGCGCACAATCGTGTGCATGTGTCACGGCTGCACACACTCAGTCTGCTCTAGATTGAGTGATGAAGTGACTCTGACTGTGTTTGGTGAGTGATCATGACTGATGATAGAAAGGATCTTGCTCAACTGGTACTTCACCCCAAAAAGTGTCCATTACGTTCATTTGTGCAGTGAGTGACAATTCTGTTACGCCCCGTCTAGGTCAAAGGACGTAACATGAACAAAAAAAATAAAGAAACAATGAGGGGTTTTTTTTATGGAAAAACAAAATGAAACCATGTTTATTGAAAATAACAGATTTATAATACAACTGGGGATTTAGCTTCAGGAGCCGACAGAACCAAAATAACTATTAAAAATAACTCATTTGTATATATCCCTTACTGCCCAAGTTCACAAAATAAAATAAAATACAATTAATTCCAATACGCTCTAATCCAAAAACAAGCAATACAGTTTAAACAAAAAGTGGCGTCGGTCTCCCTACCTCCCAAATGACTATATACAGTGCAGGGGTAATCTGGAATCAAGTCGATTAACAGGGGGTATTCCAATTTCAGGGTAGGTAAGTAGCCTAGCAACTCCAGGGTTAGTTTACTTCAGATGTGTTCAGCGCATGCTTGTCCTGTTGATGAGGCTCCAGTGGGCGTGACAGTATTATAAATATAGTTATATCGATAAATAGGCTAAAGCATAATGTGTTGGTCCCCCTTTTGCTGCCAAAACAGCCCTGACCCGTCGAGGCATGGACTCCACTAGACCCCTGAAGGTGTGCTGTGGTGTCTGGCACCAAGATGTTAGCAGCAGATCCTTTAAGTCCTGTAAGTTACGAGGTGGGGCCTCCATGGATTGGACTTGTTTGTTCAGCACATCCCACAGATGCTCGATTGGATTGAGATCTGGGGAAACTGGAGGCCAAGTCAACGCCTCAAACTCACTGTTGTGCTCCTCAAACCATTCCTGAAGCATTTGTGCTTTGTGGCGGCACATTATCTGCTCAAAGAGCCACAGCCACCAGGGAATACCGTTTCCATGAAAGGGTGTACATGGTCTGCAACAATGCTTAGGTAGGTGGAACGTGTCAAAGTAACATCCACATGGATGGCAGGACCCAAGGTTTCCCAGCAGAACATTGCCTAAAGCATCACTGCCTCCGCCGCCACGCCTTCTTCCCATAGTGCACCTGGTGCCATGTGTTCCCCAGGCGATGCACACACACCCGGCCATCCACGTGATGTAAAAGAAAACGTGATCCATCAGACCAGGCCCTTCTTCCATTGCTCTGTGGTCCAGTTCTGATGCTCACGTGCCACTGTTGGTGCTTTCGGCGGTGGACAGGGGTCAGCATGGGCACCCTGACTGGTCTGCGGCTATGCTGCCCCATACACAACAAACTGAGATGCTCTGTGTATTCTGACACCTTTCTCCAGTAGCTTGTCTGTTTGATCGGACCACATGGGCCAGCCTTCGCTCCACACGTGCATCAATGAGCCTTGGCCACCCATGACCATGTGGCCGGTTCTCCACTGTTCCTTCCTTGGAGCACTTTTGATAGAGACTGACCACTGCAGACCGGGAACACCCCACAAGAGCTGCAGTTTTGGAGATGCTCTAACCCAGTCGTCTAGCCATCACAATTTGGTTCTTGTCAAACTCGCTCAAATCCTTCCGCTTGCCCATTTGTCCTGCTTCTAACATCAACTTTGAGGACAACATGTTCACTTGCTGCCTAATATATCCCACCCACTAACAGGTGCACTCTTGATAAGTGATTGTATGATGCTTTTAAGAATTAAATATGAGTGTTGATGGTAGCAGATGAGCAGTGACAGATATGATTGATGACTAAATAAACTCAAGGCTGTGTTAATTACAAGCAAACCAACTCTGATATTTTAATAGGCCAAAACTTTTCTGTAATACAGCATATTTTCAGCTTTGGATTGTTTATTTTATTGCATTGTTTGTTCAAAAGACTCAAATATCCATTTGATAACTGTATAGTGTGGCTTAGTTTGAAGAACAATTAGTGCTAATCAGATCAAATTTTCTGTTGTCAAAATGAAAGAAATTTAAATCAATAACTTCACCGAGCCCTACATGACACCAGAAATCTGAGGGATTAGTTAGATGCAGAAAAAAGTATAATCTGAGCAGTTGGTGATGAAATTACTTTAATTTTAAAATAGTTTTTGTTTTGTTTTATCATGAAAAGTTTTGATGATGATTTGTCTGTGTGTAATTTTTCAGGTTCAGAAGATCCATTGCCAGGTCTCTCACTTCTCAAACTGATCAGTTTTCTACTGGCAGCTTCTCTATATCTGCTAGTGACCGTCATTATAGGAGTCAAATGTTACAGAGCTCATGGTGAGAGACTCTCTCTCTCTCTCTAATCTGTTCTCTGACAGATTAATTTAACCCGATCTATTATTATTAAGAATAATGAACATATTTTGTGTGTTTTACAGCTCAGTCTGATGAGATCGATCAAAATGCTGTCACAGAGGAGTGAAAGTCTGCTGTCCTGTTGGATGAATCCCATTCTGTTTCTCTTTTTCAACATTATTCAGTTATATTTAATGTCTGAATTTGACTTGTTTTCAATGTATTGAATATCCTCATGCCAAAATGATTTTGTAGTTAATATAAAGCTATCATTTTGATTACATTTTTGTTCACTGTCTTTAATTTCTGCTCTATTTAATAAAGAAGCAAACATATTCAACATATAGTGGATAATATATCTCATATTTTCCAAATAAATCTTCATTGATGTCAGTTTTTGGGAAGTGTCTCAAAAGTTGAAATCACTGGCTTTGGGTCACAGAGTGCTGGTCATTCTGGTAATATATATTTTTTGCCAGTACATAACTTGTATTTTGCAGCTATATTCATTTTTGTGAGTTTTATAAATCAGAAGTAATGCGAGTATTTATTTTAGCCCATCATAAAAAGAGCGCAACTAAAAAGTATTGAGCGGGAATTTTTGTGAATCAAATGAACAACGTACAGCCATGCAACCGTTAAATTTGTTATAGGAGGTTTTAGATGAGCTATAGGTGTAACGAATTGACAGCACAGAGAGTGAGGATCCACGTGCAGTTTAATGAAAAAATACAATCCAAAATCATAGTCTAGAACCAGGAGCAGAGAGTTCTGGGAAATGGTACAAGGCTGCCTTCTGCTGGTGCATATGGTACCCGCAGCTGACAGGTGTAACAAGAGCTTACAGAAATCCTTTGTGTAACGCAGGTAACACCATTTTTCAAAGAAAAAATAAACGTTTTATGCTGCGTCCCAATTCGCCTACTTATACTACGTCCTAAAAGTATGTACTCTGACTTATTGTAAAGAAAAAGTACATACTTTTGAGTGTGTAGCAGAAGAGTATGCAAGCTTTGGGACATACTACTTCGTCATCTTTAACGGACTCTGTTGCTTAGTTACGTGCGTCACTGTTTAAACTGCCCTGTCAATCATCATCACAGTTCAAATCCTCCACATTCAATTTAATTTCCTACCGTATCGGAGAGAAGCGTAGTCGCATGTTGATCTGCCATTCGTGGGTCTTTAATGCAGAGGCTCCTCTCATGTGTTTGCAAAGTTAATTGCCAAACGGATCATTACAAAAGTGCTCAATGCTGCTGCAGGTGAAATATAATGTGGCTAACATTGAATAAATATTTTTTTGTCTGGTTAAATACTGATAATTGCTCACTCAAACCCCTTTATCTAACCCTCTCTGCTTAACCGCCAGACTCGCGTAACCGTCATGTTGGTAGTTTTTAACACTTTTTATCCGCGTTTGTAGTTCTAATCGAATCCTCGTCCATCTCGCAATGGGTTGTGGGCAATATCAGCCGTTAGAGTGCACATCGATCTGCACTTCAAATTATGACCGGAAATAGTAGACCATCCGGGAATCTTTGGAATAATCTTTTCAACATACGACGATTTGGGACATACTAATTCTTTTTTCGAATACTATTTAGTACAGATAGTATGCGAATTGGGACGCAGCATTAGTTTAAGTACAAAGAAAGTAACATCATTTTTCATTTTAGCTTTTGAAAGTTTTCGTATAACTTACTAATTAATGTACGATGGGTTCAGAGTTAATTCAGAAACTTTACAAAATGCCTGGCAGAGTACCTATACCTTTTCTTACCAGAGATGTGTACCAGAGATGCATTACCAGAGATTTTTATATCCAGTGCAGTTTTGTTGGTATTTATACTTCAAACATGTACTTCATAACATTTTTAGTTTTGAGTCTTACTTGAGGCGTTTTTGTCTGTGTTTGTTTGCTTTTACCCCAGGATGAACGTACTCCCTGAGATAAGGGAATGGGTATTGCATCTGCTAGATGCATTGGGAAAACTCCTTTTTCCTGAAATACTGAAGCCTTTTATAAAATCATGCAGTGCTACTGCACAGCCAGTGTTGAGGCCACTCGCACGCTATTGGCTGGCCAGTGGGAACTGCATGAACCAATGGCAGAACGGCGTAAATGCGCAAACTAATCGGCAAAACGTCCGCGAAACCGAGCACAGAGCCCGCCAAATGGGCGGGGGATCTGCCTATAAAAGATGCTCAAATTGCCATAGGATTCAGGTTATATCGACTGAAGCGACAATCGTCAGTTGTTTGCACCATAGCATAGCCGTCTACGCAATACTCGTTCCCTTATCTCAGGGAACAGTGGTTACGTTAAGTAACCGAGTACATTCCTTTTCGAACGGTCAGTCGTTTTGCGTCTGCTAGTCGCATTGGTAACCTATTCAATCCCGCCGTGCTATGATAAGCGCAACGACATGTACCCCCTCAAGTTGGGGCACTATCTTAAGGGTTCATAGAGTTATTGACATATCATGATATATCCCGTATGTGAAAAAATGGGCTAGTAGAGGCCAGCCATGATCATAATGAAGGGACTTGTGTTGAGCACTGGAGCATTGGTAAAGCCCCCAAGTGCTAACTCATGAAGAGACAGGCTCACCTAGGCCATCTCACTTCCTTATTAAACAGAAAGGATTTGTACCTGCAGCGCAGGGACCTCCAGGCTGTAGAATCTGGTAAATGTATACAGCAAGGACCAGCCGGGCGCTCTACAGATATCACCAATGGATACTCCACTGGACCATGCCCAGGACGAGGCCATGCCTCTGGTGGAGTGAGCCTTGATGCCTATGGGGAACTGGTGGCCCATAGAATCATAGGCTAATGCGAGAGCTTCCACCAACCACCTGGATAGACTTTGCTTGGTGACAAAAAGCTGCTTCGACGCTCAACGTATGCTCTCAGTGCCCTGACTGGTCGACCTCTACCCTCCCGAAAACATTCCATATCATTTGAACCGTTTGGGGATGGAGGGTCCATTCCCCTAGGGTCACCAGGCCCCTGGAAAGCATATCTGCTCCTTGGTTTAACCTGCCCGGCACATGCACTGCTTTTAGTGAGCGTAGTTTGCCTTTTGCCCATAGGAGGAGATGTCTGATCTGTTGGTTGAGCCGTCTCGACCTGAGCCTGCCTTGGCGGTTTTATGTAGGAAGCCACTGTCATGTTGTCTGTACGGATTAGGACATGATGACCCGAAAGACGTGGTAAGAAGGTCTTGAGGGCTAACACTACTGCCAGCATTTCTAGGCAGTTGATGTGCAACCATGACTCTGTGCTCGACCATGAGCCGAAGGCCGGTTCGCCCTCGCACAGAGTGCCCCAACCCATGTTGGAGGTATCCATGGTGACCACCATTCATCTTGAAACTGTCCCCAAGCTCACCTCTGACTCATAGAGACAGGGTTTTGATCAAGGGGCCAGGGCTTTGATGCAACCGTGGCCCACTTTGATCCAAAGAAGGCCCGAACGCCAAGCTTGGGGAGGAACCCGTGGTTTAAGCCAGTACTGCAAGGGGCGCATATGCAGCATGCCCAGTGGAAGTACTGGAGAGGCTGATGCCATAAGGCCTAGCACTCTCTGAAAGGTTCTCAGGTTCTCAGGGTTCTCTTGGTTAGTCAGCGAGCATTCGTTCGACAGCCACGCCCTCATCGGTGCCATCTATAGTAGAGAGGGTGTGCAAGGTCGATAGACACAGATCTTTGTCGAGGGGCCTGCTGGCGCCCCGACAGAAACCATTCGTCAATGCGGCTGCGTGCAGGCTCCTCAGGTGATGCTCAGTCCAGGGCGAGCTTGCTGACAGCTTTTGTGAAGACGCAGATGAGCCTTGGAGTCGCTGCGTTGCTGAGATGTTGAGTGAAAGTGAAAGTGACGTGTGGCCAAGTATGGTGACCCATACTTGGAATTTGTGCCCTGCATTTAACCCATCCAAGTGCACACACACAGTAGTGAATACACACCCGGAGCAGAGGGCAGCCATATTGCTGCGGTGCAGTTGGGGGTTTGGTGCCTTGCTCAAGGATCTCACCTCAGTCGTGGTATTGAGGGTGGAGGAGGGCGCTGGTTATTCACTCCCCCCACCGACAATTCCTACCGGACGTGAGACTCGAAGAGACTCGTGAGACTCGAACCCGCAACCTTCCGGTTAAAAGTCCGACTCTCTAACCATTAGGCCAAGACTGCCCCTTCAAATGAAGGGGGTGGGGTCTTCGACAGTGCCCGACTAGTCCTCAGCATCTAAAGCGGCCAATGACACGATATCCTGTCTGCGGTGTTGCCTAGATGTCTGCCAAATAAACACTCGACTTATCAAGTATTGTGTCATTCTCACTCTCTTCTTTAAGGAAGTGTTGAGTCTATAAGACAGACTGTGTTTGACAGTGTGTCATTAATAGATCAGTATGGAGATCAGTTCACTTCCTCTAATGCTCTGTGAGTATTATTTTATCATTTATGCTTCATTTTTGCATTTTGTAATGATGATGTAGTGAATCAGTGTTCATCTGCATTTCATTTTTTAAATATTAATTTAGTTTTTCATCCGTGCTGCAAATAATGTGATTATTAAATCCATCTGTAGCTCATGATATCTGTGTGTGAAAGTGGAAAACACTTGATGTGCTGAATGAGATCAGTCGATTGATCATTATTGTGATTCTTCAGTCGTTCAGTTTGTGGTATGTAATCGTTCATATGTGTGAATTGAACATACTGTCATGTTCTGTAAAGTTGTCTTTGTTTTCTTCAGTTGATCTTCACTATCTACATTTCGTCTTTACTTGTGATGTGGAACTCAGATGCTCAGATGTTGATTTGTCAGGTTTTGTTGTTCTGGAAACTCCTGGAGTTGTTGAAGAGTCTAGTAGTAGAATAATAATAAAATAATATTAGATGATATTGTGAGATGGCCCTGCAGTTTATGCAAACTCTGACCAGTGACGTCAATGGAGACAATGATGCCACGTCCAATATAGGGCATCTTCACACTTTGGTTTCAGGTCTGTCATGACAGCATCAGCTAAATATTCTTAGGAGTGTGCATAAGCTGCGTATCCAGGAACTAGAGACTTTGGGTGGTAAAATATATATGGGTGTGTGGGTGTGATGATGATGATATATATATATATATATATATATATATATATATATATATATATATATATATATATATATATATATATATATATATATATATATATATATATATATATATATATATATATATATATATTCATACCCACCCACCATTTCTTTTTATAGACGTTTTCCTGTTTTTTAAGTTTCACCAAGTCAGTGCTTTTATTAGCGAAGATCTTGCGACTGGATGATTTCCAAAACTCAAGTCTAAAATACAAAACAATAAAAGGATTTGATTTTCTCAACTATCACAAGTAGATGCAGTCACTAAACCTTATATCACACCAAGGGCTCAGGTATACTACAGTTATGTAGTTCTAACACTATTTTTATTACTGTTGTAATCAGTATCGGCCATGTTACTATTACAGCAATAATAATGTTGCATTACCTTTTGTCTCAGAGGTATCTGCTATTGCAAGACCCTTGGCATCACAGATGATGTAACTGTCAGCAGAATTCAAGTATTCCTGTACAGTTTGCCCCTCGAGTTGTACACCCTGACCCTCTGGGATCGTAACGTGCACGGTCGCTGTGAGCAATGACAACAACTAAAAAATACTATCAAACATGACAACTGCTCAAAGGATATTAAAATTCAAACATTACAAGATTACGTCCCAGAAAATAATATACTGTACACTTGGTGAAATCTTCCCACTGTCTTCAATGTCGGCAACATAAATCTGTTTCCTTGCTGATCTTGTACACTGCAGTGGGTTCTGGAAAATGTTACCTGGATAGCTAACGTTCCCTCTTGACCTATAAGGTGCAATGTGGCATTGAGGAGAAATAATTTCATATATTCGATACTCATTGTATACAATCTGTAAATAAATCTTATCCAAATGTTTTTTCTCGCCTCCTGAGTCTTTCGGGTAGAACGGATGGCTGCTGAAGCAGGGGGTTTCATGACCCTTTAAGCGAATATGCGGAGGACGAAATCCAGCGGGAACTGGAAAGTCGCACGCAGTCCTACGTCACCGGGCTAATTTGTCTAATTTTCTCTGTACTTTAGACCGCGATGGAAACTCAGACAGCAACAGGTCAGGGGGAGAAAGTTCCTGGGACAAATTGTTCAGAGTAATTTTGGTGGAAAGATGTTTTCTTCACTCTTCCTCTTTCACCATCAATCTCTCCACTGATTGACTTCTACTATAGATCTGGAAGAACATAGAGTTGATTAAAAACAGCGAACAAAGTTAAATAATTTGAGAGAGACAAAGAGGTTTTCCCATCTCCAACCCCAACACTACAACCAAGACACTTAATCTGGTAGAATGAAATGTAGTCTTTTATTGTAGTAAGAAATAAAGAACAAGCAGAATATTCATAGTCTCAGGAGGGGGTAACGCCAAAACAACAAACAAAATCAAATTATTTCTATTGTTAAAGTAACTAACCTGCTCAACAAAGGGGAAATAAATACATAAACAGGGAACTTCCTTATGTCCCCTACTACACCAAAAAGAGGAGAAAACTACTAAACAAAAGTGTGCACCCACCTCCCTACTCAAAAAGTGTTTCAATAGATCAAGTTTCTTACAATTCAATGTTGGGTGGCACTCCATTCATATAATCACTCTACAATAAAGAAATGCATTTTCCTGTTGTACCACCGGACGTGAAAAGTGTACCAACTTACCCACACTTGATAGAAGCTGTTTTTATCAGTATTTGAGAGAGATCTACAAACCTTTTCACTCTGCCTTTGGATGCTGCATTATCAAGCTTTCTGATATTTCACTTCTTAATAAAAGAGCCATGTTTGCAGTTGTGCCACCCTGACATTTGACAACATACAAATTACCGGACAAAAGTGTTTCATTACTGTGATTTTTCAATCGTTCAGTTTGCAGTTTGTAATGGTTCATGAGTGAATCGAACATCTCCATTTAGTCTTTACTTGTGATGTGGAACTCAGATGCTCAGTTGTTGATTTGTCAGGTTTTGTTGTTCTGCTTAGTCTACTTAGTGCACATCACCACCTATTTGGTGGTTGTGCAATCATTTTTTCAATATCTTTGTTTAGTAAGTAATCTTTTTTTTTCAATGATCTCAACAGCTGTAAAACTACTGGTAATTATAATGTGTTATATTTATATAAAAATAAATGTATATATATATATATATATATATATATATATATATATATATATATATATATATATATATATATATATATATATATATAATTTTATTTATACATACATACATTATATGAAAGGTTTATATGTCATGAATTTATCAAATTATTTAAAAAGATGTGCACATCATGTCATTGACCCTAATGTAGTTTTTCTAAAGCATTATTCTGCTGTAAGAACCGCATACTAACCCAACAACACAATCTGTGTTTGTCTGAAAGGAACTTGCGTTATTGCATATAATCAGCAGAAGAATAAAACCTTTTCTGGATTGAGAGATATATACTTTAACTAAATCAATATTGTATTTTATCAAGAATGAAGATGTACTGTGAGGAATCAGTATTCTCATTCAGCTCAATGACACAACAGAGATCTCAACATAAGCACAAGAGCAGCATTTTTAATAAAAAAAATATTTGTCAGGGTAGAGTGGGGGAAAACACCCCCATACTGTTTTTCCCAAAATAACCACTAGATAAAATCAAGATACGTTTTTGTTGTTGCTATGGACTACGTTGACTAGAGTGACTAGAGTGAGTTCTCTTACGAGAGGTTCTCTCGTATTGCGTAAGTTCCTTACGCTACGTGAAAGTATTCTTTCTTCGAGATTTCTGAAAACCCAAAATTATCCTTAATTTTGTAACATTGTCAACGCAGTGCGGCAGCCTGGCAGACCATAGCAGGCTAATCCAACGTGCTATTGGCTGCTCTGCTGGCATCTGCAGCAGCCTATCGGTGAGCCCGCGTGACGTGGCGACCAATGAGGGCGCTTCGCGCCCACCTTGCCTCATCGCCTACAGGTGGGGCGTAGCCACGTGTATATAAGCGGGGCTCGCAGGCTGCATATTCGATTTTCTTTTCTTCAGCGAAGCCCTTCGCATCGCTGGATCTCTGGACCCGCCGCCGTTGAATCAAGCAACAGCAAGCAGAGGACAGCGTCTGAAGAAGCCGGCTGAATTCGCCACCTTCAGCCATCCGTGCCTACTCTGCTATCCGGCAGCATAATATCCTTTCATTGCACGTGTTCTCGCCGTTGCGTCACACGTTTCATAAAAGAGCACGAGCGTTTTTATCAAAATGCCTCGTTCCACCTGCGGCTTGTGCCACGTGCCGCTCAGCACCAGAGACCGCGGGCGGATGCCCCGAGTGCGAAGAGCTCTCGATGTCGACCCTGCGGGCTCGACTCGAGCAGTTTGATGACGACATCACTCCCCCTCTGCTCAAGCCGCGCTACTGCGCCGCTGACAAGGGACGGTAGAAATGAACGGTCTCGGAGCGAGCCTCCTCCCCCTCTGCTCAAGCCGCGCTACTGCGCCGCTGACAAGGGACGGTAGAAATGAACGGTCTCGGAGCAAGCCTCCTGCCCCTCTGCTCAAGCCGCGCTACTGCGCCGCTGACAAGGGACGGTAGAAATGAACGGTCTCGGAGCAAGCCTCCTGCCCCTCTGCTCAAGCCGCGCTACTGCGCCGCTGACAAGGGACGGTAGAAATGAACGGTCTCGGAGCGAGCCTCCTGCCCCTCTGCTCAAGCCGCGCTACTGCGCCGCTGACAAGGGACGGTAGAAATGAACGGTCTCGGAGCGAGCCTCCTCCCCCTCTGCTCAAGCCGCGCTACTGCACCGCTGACAAGGGATGGCAGAAACGGACGGTCCTGCAGCTCTCTTTACGTTACAAGAAAGCTACTCCGCCCTCGCGCACATTTCTCAGTCCCCTCATGAGTTCAGGCGACTGGAATTGTTCATATTGCTGTACACGAGCCTGTTTAATACACGCACGCCAGCAAACAGATGCCGTAATGAGACATGACGCTGACATATGCTCTCCCAGGAACGAACCCGCACTTCCCCTTGTTGGACCGTGCAGATTGCGCCGTTCACAAGGGATGAAAGAGCGCACGGTCACGAGCAACGTTCAGCGCGCGCGCGCCTCACTCACCGGGAAAAGAACAGAGGGTGTTTTCGTCCCGCTGTGGCCGGACGAACCGCCATTCTCTAACATTTCTCAGTCCCCTCATGAGTTCAGGCGACTGGAATTGTTCATATTGCTGTACACAAGCCTGTTTAATACACGCACGCCAGCAAACAAACCCCGTCATGAGACATGATGCTGACATATGCTCTCCCAGAAATGAACCTGCACTTCCCCTTGTTGGACCGCGCAGATTGCGCCGTTCACAAGGGATGAAAGAGCGCACGGTTACGAGCAACGTTCAGCGCGCGCGCGCCTCACTCACCGGGAAAAGAACAGAGGGTGTTTTCGTCCCGCTGTGGCCGGACGAACCGCCATTCTCTAACATTTCTCAGTCCCCTCATGAGTTCAGGCGACTGGAATTGTTCATATTGCTGTACACAAGCCTGTTTAATACACGCACGCCAGCACACAAACCCCGTCATGAGACATGATGCTGACATATGCTCTCCCAGAAATGAACCTACACTTCCCCTTGTTGGACCGGGCAGATTGCGCCGTTCACAAGGGATGAAAGAGCGCGCGGTCACGAGCAACGTTCAGCGCGCGCGCGCCTCACTCACCGGGAAAAGAACAGAGAGGGTGTTTTCATCCCGCTGTTGCCAGACGAACCGCCATTCTCTAACATTTCTCAGCCCCCTCTTAAGTTCAGGCGGCTGGAAAATATTACTATTGCAGTAAACGAGCCTGTCTTTTATGCACGCACGACTGCTAACAAGCACGAGGACGTACTGTTGTATGCTCGCGCTAACCGAACGCCAATGTGTCCCCCTCCGGTAGCACGGTGGCAAAATCAGTGGCTGAAACGCCGGAGACCCGAGTTCGAGCCCAGCTCTCGCGGCAGTTAAAAAAAAAATTTTTTTACTGTCCGCTTACCCGAGCTCGCGGCCAGTTTTTCTTACATACAGAAAGCGAACTTGCCTCTCGCACCACGTGGTGCTCGAGTATTTATGGGCGTCACGAGGAGAGAAAAGACGGTTAAGTCCCGCAGCGGCCGGACCACCGTTAAAACTCTGTTTTCCTGTCAGTCCCCACTTCTGTGGCTACTGCAGATGTTTTCCATGCAGCCAACGAGCCGGCAAAACTGCCCTCTCGCCTGTCTACAACCGCCGTTTTTACGGCGAACCAGAAAAATCCCAAAGTTGCATTATTTCTGGTTGCACGGCTCATGCCGTATGTGTTTCAAATGCAGTAAATGTGCCCACTTTTCTGTGTTCACCCCTGCACCCAAGCACTATAAATCCCGTGTCTCTCACTCACATAAAGCGGCCGCCGGCCGCTCGAGTGCCAGAGTTAGGTCACGTGTCCGCTTATTTGCGCACACACCTAACCACCACACAAGCTGTTACACAGCCCCTCTTAACCGGTCATGTTCCACGCGTAAGAGATGTGCCCGCTCAAACGCGCTCACACATTTTCGCGAACATTCTGCCCCCGGCGCTATGCGCCGCGCCACACACCATTTGTTCCCCACCCAAGGTGGCCGGGACGCCGAGTGTAGGGCCGCACACAAAGCTCTCCCCGCTCGAGGCGGTAGAGACAGTGTGTAGGGCGGCCAGCCATCGCAAGCGATCGGCTGGCCCAGAGCACAAAGAGCGCGCGCACCGCGCCCGCCCCTCCCATTCAGGCCATCGAACCCACGAAGCGCTGCGTTCAGAGCCCGAGGCCGTTCTGCCCCGAGTGGCACACGCGAGAGCGTGGGAAGCCATCCCGGGTGTATCAGAATGGGTGCTGAGAACAGTGAAGCACGGCTATACTCTGCAGTTCGCTCGCCGCCCTCCGCGCTTTGTTGCGCGTACAGAGACGAGAGTGAGCAAGGAAGTAGCACATCTACTTTGAGCAGAGATAGCCACGCTGCTGCGCAAAGGGCCTATAGAACCGGTTCCCCATTCTATGAGCGAGTCAGGCTTTTATAGCCGGTATTTTCTCGTTCCGAAAAGGGATGGGTCGCTCAGACCGATTCTGGATCTGAGGCGTCTGAACAAAGCTCTTATGAGAAGATCGTTCAAGATGCTTACGACCAAGCAGATCCTCGCGCATATTCGCCCGAGAGACTGGCTGATTTCCCTAGATTTGAATGATGCATATTTTCAAATCAAGATAATACCGCGTCACAGGCCATTCTTGCGATTCGCCTTCGACAGCCAGGTTTATCAATACACCGTCCTTCCATTCGGCCTGTCGCTAGCACCCCGTACATTTACGAAGTGCATGGATGCAGCCCTCGCTCCCCTGAGAGGGCAGGGGATGCGAATTCTGAATTATTTGGACGATTGGCTCATTCTGGCGCAGTCAGAGGCCGAGCTCCTCGCCCATAGGGCAGTGCTGCTCAGCCATCTGGACAGCCTGGGGCTCACGGTCAGTTGGACCAAGAGCTCATTGGTGCCCACGCAGTCAACCTCATTTCTGGGCTTGACTCTGGACACTGTGGCAATGTCAGCCCGCCTGTCACCCCAACGCGCGCATCGAGTTCGACGCATGGCCGCGTACTTCCGGCGGGGCAACACCGCACCTCTCAAAGCTTTTCAGAGGATGCTGGGATGTATGGCCTCAGCTGCAGCAGTGCTCCAGCTGGGCCTACTGCGTATGCGCCCGCTGCAACGCTGGTTAAACGCCCAAGTGCCTCACAGAGCCTGGGTGTCCGGAGGCTTCCGGATCAGGGTGACTCAGAGCTGCGTTACAGCTCTGAAGCCCTGGTTAGTAGCCGACTGGTACCAGCAGGGAGTGACAATGGGAGCCATCTCACACCGCAAAGTTATCTCGACGGACGCCTCCACCTCAGGTTGGGGCGCCGTTTTCGAGGGCAGACCGTTTTTTGGCCTATGGTCAAGCCGGGAGAGACTCCTGCACATAAACTGTTTGGAGATGATAGCGGTCGAGAACGCGCTCATGCAGTTTCTCCCTCTCATACGAGGGCACCACGTGCTGGTCCGTTCGGACAATACCACGGTGGTGTCCTACGTGAACCGGCAGGGCGGTGTCAGGTCCAGGTATCTGGGCACTCTGACAGAACGCCTGCTCGTGTGGGCACACAGCTCGCTGCGCTCGCTAAGGGCTGCGCTCACTAAGGGCCGCGCACGTGCCCGGTTCTGTGCCCGGGTCGGTTTGCATCCCCATCCAGAGCGATGGTCTCTGCATGTATGGGTGACCAACGGATACCCGTTGACCTGCCCGAAGGGGTTATGAACACGATCTCACACTCTAGAGCCCCATCTACGAGGCGGTTATATAGTTCTAAGTGGGCGGTGTTTACTGAGTGGTGTGTTTCCAAGGGATTGGATCCACAGCAATGTGGGGTCCAGCGGGTGCTCTCCTTCCTCCAGGAGCTTTTGGAACTGGGCAGGTCCCCTTCCACGCTCAAGGTGTATGTAGCGGCTATAGCAGCGTTCGCTCGGACGACGCTAGGCAGCACGCTAGGAAGGAACGAGCTCATTATCCGTTTCCTCAGGGGAGCTAGACGGATGAATCCCCCGCAGCCCCCATCGGTTCCTATATGGGATCTGGCCTTGGTCCTAGAGGCCTTGAAGGCTCATCCCTTCGAACCGCTCGAAGCCGTGGAACCGAGGTTCCTTTCGCTCAAAACCACGTTCCTGATAGCTCTGGCTTCAGTGAAACGCGTGGGGGATCTACACGCGCTCTCAGTGAGCCCAACGTGTATGGAGTTCGGTCCAAATGACTCCAGGGTCATTCTTAGGCCGAGGCATGGGTATGTCCCCAAAACGATTGGCACTCCCTTCAGGGCGCAGATTATCTCCCTCTTGGCTCTGCCAGCATCCGACGAGGGGGACGGTGGCAATATCCTCTGCCCTGTCAGGGCATTGAGGGTTTATGTCACACGCTCCGCCGCCTTCAGGCGTTCTGAGCAGCTATTCGTTTCGTTTGGAGGGCGCACTAAAGGTCTCGCCTCCTCGAAACAGACCCTGTCCAGGTGGATAGTGGACGCGATTGCAGCAGCTTACGCTTCCAAGCACCTGCAGTGCCCGCTAGGTGTCAGAGCACACTCCACTAGAGGCATGGCCTCTTCGTGGGCTTGGGCCAGAGGGATTTCCATCCACGATATTTGTATGGCGGCAGGCTGTGCCTCCCCGTCTACATTCGTGAGATTCTACAATCTGGAAGTTCCTGCCTTACAGGCGAAAGTGTTATCAGTTTAATAGGGCTGTTAGCTCTGCCCAGTGATTCTGTGCAGACATAGCTCACATACTGGTAGTAAGTTCGGTACTATGCTTATGTGAATTTGAAGGAGACCGGCGGTGCCGCTCCCTCATTTACGAGACAAGCTGTTGTGAGTTTGAAGGTGACCGGTGGTGCCGTTACCTCACTCATAAAACAAGGTATTGTGAATTTGAAGGCGACCGGCGTTGCCGCTCCCTCATTCATGAGACAAGGTGTCGTGAATTTGAAGGAGACCGGCAGGTGCCGTTCCCTCATTCATGGGACAGGGTGTTGTAACCACCTGTTGTAACCACCCGTCAGTTCAAATGAAGTGTCCGTATATGTGGTGGCCCATTTCCTTACCGGCCACCGTGCCCGAGCAGTGTTTCTTTCCCCGGTTCCCTGGGATACATATGCTGTATGCGAGGCGCGCACGGCGTTGACAATATGTTCCCGTAGCGTAAGGAACTTACGCAATACGAGAGAACCTCTCGTAAGAGAACGATACTCGGTTACTTAACGTAACCTCGGTTCTCTCTAGAAGAGGGAACGAGTATTGCGTTCCTTGCCGTGCGCCCCGCGGGCTTTTACGCTTCAGAACTACGAAAACCGAATATGCAGCCTGCGAGCCCCGCTTATATACACGTGGCCACGCCCCACCTGTAGGCAAATGAGGCAAGGTGGGCGCGAAGCGCCCTCATTGGTCGCCACGTCACGCGGGCTCACCGATAGGCTGCTGCAGATGCCAGCAGAGCAGCCAATAGCACGTTGGATTAGCCTGCTATGGTCTGCCAGGCTGCCGCACTGCGTTGACAATGTTACAAAATTAAGGATAATTTTGGGTTTTCAGAAATCTCGAAGAAAGAATACTTTCCCGTAGCGTAAGGAACTTACGCAATACTCGTTCCCTCTTCTAGAGAGAACCGAGGTTACGTTAAGTAACCGAGTATCGTTTTCACAGCGAAGCTTACACTGGTGATGTACCTGAGAGAAAACGGATTTTTAAGTGGTATAATTATTTACAGTAAGAAAAAAGGGTTTTAAAGCTTGTTGTGTTGCAGAATATCACAGTTATATATGATATGAGAAGGGCCTGTAGTTAGGCAGTACTTATACTTGTATAATTTTTTTTTGTAAACATAGTCTGTGGGGTAAAACACAGGGGGCATCGCTTCCCACTATCATAATTACCATATATATATATATATATATATATATATATATATATATATATATATATATATAATTATTATTTTTTTAATGTTGATTTTCAGCAAGGTTCATTAATTTTCATATTTATTTTGGCTTGTCTTTTTAATTTTAAGCTAAAACATACTTGTACTCTGATTTTTCAGTAAACATAAAAAGCAAATTTTGACAGAGTGGGGGCATTTTACCTGTGGTGTAAAACAAATTACATTTTGGTTAAAAATCTAATAACATGAAACTCTGGATATTTGTCATACTTGGTTTATAATTTATGTCATTATCACCGAAAACTAGGATAATTATTCAAGACACATTTTGTTCTATAACAACAATTCATTTTTATTTGTCTCTTTTTTTATTTGTAGTGCTGATTTCAAACATCCAGCCTGGACAAACTCAAGGTATTTCTTCAAAATCTTCACACACATTTCATTGTGTACAGAAAGAGGAAGTGTTTAGCAGTGTGTTGAGTGTGAGTTTGTTTATGCACAGATGAGCTGTCTGACACAAATATCTAATATGATTAATGTTTAAACTACATTTTATATGTGATGTTGTAGAGGGAGCAAAGGCTGTTCCAAAATCCCAAACCTGTATGATTTTACATTTACATTACATTTATGCATTTGGCAGACGCTTTTATCCAAAGCGACTTACATAGCATTCAAGGTACACATTTTCACATTTTTGTCAGTTCTTGCTTTCCCTGGGAATCGAACCCATGACCTTGGCGTTGCTAGTGCCATGCTCTACTGTTTGAGCTACAGTAAAGCTGTAGGAAAGCCGATTTTGTGTGTGTGTTTCTTTTAAATATATATATATATATATATATATATATATATATATATATATATATATATATATATATATATATATATATATATATATATATATTTTTTTTTTTTTTTTTTTTTTTTTTTTTTTTTTTTTTTTTTTTTTGGTAGAGACATTCATGGGTTTAGGACAGGTTGAGTGTATTCACTTAATTTGACTTTGTTAAATGATTAATCATAACTTCTGTTTGTTCAATTCTTCCAGAGACACCTAAAGCTGTTCTGACTGTTCAGCCTGAACCATCACAGATATTCAGAGGAGAGACTGTCACTCTCACATGTGACGTACAGGGGGAAGGATGGACATACACATGGCAGTGTGGATATACACTGTACAACACTAAAGAGAAAGAGTTCATGATCACTGCAAAGTGCACACAGAAGTGCAAGTGTTACAGCTCTTCCTGCACAAGCTCTTACTGGAGTGATGAAGTGACTCTGACTGTGTTGGGTGAGTGATCATCACTGATAGAAAGGATCTTGCTCAACTTTCAGCCCAAAAAGTGGCCATTATCTTATCTTCATTTGTGCAGTGAGTGAAACGAATGAAACAATGTTTATTGAAAATAACAGATTTATAATACAATTGACCGTTCGCAAAGACCCGCCCCCTTTAGTTACTGTTGCTATGGCCGACAAGCTATGGCGCTCTCACGCCACACACACGTTCTCACGTAGAGAAAACACATCGCGGAGCAAAGAGGACACTGACAACACGCCGACAGACAGGACAGAGCAAGTTACTTTAGATATGAAACAAAGTCTCAACTTTGAAATTGTCCGTTTTTTAAAGAAATGTAAACAACAAATAGTGTTTTGTGGCTCTTTAATGTGTGGTGGTCGCTGTAGCGCCTCAGTTAAAGCTGCTTGTGAAGCGATCATCTCTACCTTCTAGTTCATTGATAAGGATGAAATAAACATGAATAAACACTGAAAGAGATGTTGTTTCAACCACGGAAAGACGTCAGTACACACCGTTTTTCCAAGTTCAAGTCCACTGACGTTAAAGCAGCACTAGGTAACTTTTCAACCTTCATAATATATTTTCAAGACTCTTGTGATGATACATCGACTTACAATAGGTTGAATGGCACGTCTGCCATAGCCTGACCGGGTCTGTATCGTTTTTAATCGTACTTTTAAACTTCGGGTTTCGGGTAGTAACCCGAGAAAAAAAAGAACAACAAAATTCGACTGCTTTACGGCATATACGTCACTTCCACCATCACCCCCACTTCCTTAAATTCGGACGTGCGAGCCCAACTATCCTTTGTTTGCCGGATGTTATAGTCATGGCCGAGGCAGCACAGAAAAAGAAGAAAGCAAAGGTTTTGTCAGAGGAATGCAAAAAGAGGAAACGAGAAAGTGATCGTATTAAAGGCAGGACGAGAATCAACATTGGGCCAGCGTTTGCTCGTTGGCGTGAGCTGAAGGAGGTCAATATATTATATTGACGATATATGGTTATTACCTACCACTCAAACATTGAATTGAAGTATCATATAGATTCTGTAAAACGGTAACCAATAGACTAGACTATGACGCTGGCTTGTAAACGTGAGCATCGCGATCATTTGGCGTTTGAAAAAAAAAATAAAACCCATGAAATGATATTCATATGACATGCTGAAACATATGCCACTGTACCTGGGATGAAGACACAAGCAGAACACCTGCAAGTGAACCAGGGTTGCCAGGTTTTCACAACAAAACCCGCCCAATTGCTACTCAAAACAAGCCCAATCGCGTTTCAGGGGGCTTCCCTGGTAAAAATCATATTTGGGGGTAAAATATGTGGGTTTTTTGGCATGGTTGCCTACTAAAATTTGCATTCCCGTGGCTAAATATCACATAATTGGGGTCGCTTCAACCCGCGGACATGAAAAACAGCCCGCGGCAACAGTGATGAAGTAGCCCGATTCCACGGGAAAACCGCAGACTTGGCAACACTGATGTGAACTCCTCCTGCAGTGTTCAGGGCTATCATAGTTGTCATGTCAACAAATGCACGTGCGATGCATCCCCTGATGTAGGATGACAGAGTTTACGACAGTAGTAGAGGACAATACTGTTTCCCAACTGTAGGGGGACCCCGAGAGCAAAACCTACCTAGTGCTGCTTTAATCTACTAATTCTCCTGACTGCTTTGTCGGACAAACCGACAGATTCGGCGATGTGATTGGTCAGATCGTCTGTCAATCAACCTCGCGGCGAAGGGTGAATTGGGGATTTGGCTTCAGGAGCCGACAGAACCAAAATAACAAACAAAAATAGCTCATTTGTATATACCTCTTACTGCCCAAATTCACAAAATAAAATAAAATTACTTCCCTAACTCCCTCACCCAAAAACAGGCAATACAGTTTAAACAAAAAAGTACCTCCCAAATTACTATATACAATTATATACAAGTATAAGAGCTAACAACTCCAGAGCAGGTTCTGTTCCTGCTTCAGATGTGTTCAGCACATGTGTGCCCTGTTTATGAGGCTCCAGTCAACTTCTCTCTCAATACTCGAATGAACACCACAAACAAACACTCTCAACAGTCTTACTAATACACTCTGGAACTAACTAGCAAAGCCAGGAAAGCAAAGCACAGCGAGTGAGCACAAGTAGTGATCAAAGCGTGTATTGAGTTTGCAGCGCAATTTCTCATGAATTGTTTTCAGAGAAACACGTGATCAATGATCAACAAACACCTCCCCAGAGATGTATAAAGTACTAGAGACCCAGATTTGAGTAAAAGTACAAGTGCTCTATCAAAAAAGTGACTTGAGTAGAAGTTGAAGTGCTCTTTAAGCACCACACTTAAGTAGAAGAACTAAAGTATTCAACATTTTATGTACTTAAGTATTGCAAGTAGTTTATTTTAAAATGTACTACTCAAGTACTGAAAGTAAAAGTACAAGTATTGTGTTATGTAGTTATTAAAGAAAGTAGTCAAACGTTTGAACATCATATTGTTTTTATTATTTTAAATGATTAACCTAAAGGACAATCACAATGTTGTTAGGACAATCTACACATTGTCATATAAATAACCTGAAAATATTGTAGTTCATTAAGATGAAATCTCACTAACCACTCTTACTTAAAAAAAAAATGGGGTAAGCACACTTATATTCTCATTTCAAGAGGTGTTCTAAGTAAATTATTTGTTTGTAACACTTTACGGTTTGATTTGTTAACATTACATTAGTTAATGTATTAGACTAATAACTAACATGAACTAACCATGATCAATACATTTGTTACTGTATTTGTTAATCTTTGTTAATTCTATTCTACATTACTCACCAAACAAATAAGGTTTTGGTGGCCGCCAAAAACATTTTAATGCAGAAAAACTCCTGCATTAGTTGCCAGTGTCAATCTATACTACCATTAACCTATAAAACTTTACTACACTATAAAAACGGCCGTGTGATTAAGCAGCTCCAAAGGAGACATGCGCTATGATTTATTTTTGGCAACAGGAGGATATGTCATAAAATAAGAGAAAGTTGACATTAGTGATGATGGGTCAAAAACACCATTTAACGCGCTGCGTGACAGCCTTTATGATAGCCAGCTAGTTAACGTTATGTGAACACCGCAGCATTTCGCTAGTTAGCAAAAGGGCTTACTTATAGCTCAAGCTGGTGTGATTTGTGATGATATTTGGAACATACCTTGATATGTTTCTTCAAATTTGACGGTGAATTTTTGAAGGCCATCATTATTTCACAACCTTTCGGGCGGCAGAGTAAGCACTTCATTCTATATGAATTATCTTTCACTCCGACATATAAGAACATGGACTCTAAGTAGGGCCAGGGGTGGTCTCCTTCTTCACTCTCACAGCCACGATCACTTGAAGTTGAAGGGGTGGAAGGTGGTGTTTTGGTTCGTCCATCTTTTAAGCTGATCAAAAGGCAGAACGGGAGCACGCGCGGTCTTCTTAATCGCTTGATTCGCTCAATGATGTGCCAGCTTCATCAAACTTGCCATCTACCGTTCTGGCAGTGGTAGGCTAATGTGGGTTTGGAATGGAATGATTCGTAACATTTTTATAATTGTTACGAGTAACGATGCAGCACATAAAAAAAAATATCGTAGTAAAATTATTAAACTCATCGAAAATATGTACTGAAGTAAAAGTGGAAGTAGGAGAAAAAAATAATACTCTAGTAAAGTACAGATACCGCCTTTTAGTACTTAAGTACAGTAGTGAAGTTCTACTTCGTTACTATACATCTCTGCACCTCCCACAACAGAAGAGAACATAGAAACAGATCAAAAGAGACGGGACAATTCACTTATATTGGCCTCTTTGGATGCAAAATCATAACCTCTGTTTCTTCAATTACAGAGAAACCTAAAGCTGTTCTGACTGTAAAGCCTGAACCATCACAGATATTCAGAGGAGAGACTGTCACTCTCACATGTGACGTACAGGGGGAAGGATGGTCATACGGATGGAAGTGTGGTGGTAGAGATTACAACTATAGATCAACTAAAGAGTTCAAGATCACTGCAGACCACACACAGATGTGCAGCTGTATCGGCTACAGAGGCTTATTCTGGTCTCACTCGAGTGATGACGTGACTCTGATTGTGTTTGGTGAGTGATCATCACTGACATCAGGATCTTGCTCAGATGGTATATTAAAACTTTTGCTTTGTGTTTGTTTTTTTATTATCCAAATGAGAGATAAAGTTTAGATTTGATTGATTCATTGAAGATCAGATGAATCCCCATTTTAAATAAACAATGTGTTGTTAATCTCCTTTCTATTCCCTGCAAACCGTTGATAAATTAAAACATCAGACCCAAGCCCTCGACCTAACATTGATAACATTTATCAGCATTTGGTATATGTATGAAACGCAATTATATGCATTTCTTTGTTAACTGTAGCATAAATGTTACTTGCGTGTTTGTTTTAACAGAAACAATTGTATGCAAAATGCAATCTGTTCATTAACATACAGCCACAATAATAGCACAAAACCCCCAAAGTCATTTGAGCTATTAAAAAAATAATGTTTTTAAAGTAAATACAAAAGGTAATTGGACCCACTTTATATTAGGTGGCCTTAACTACTATGTACTAACATTTTAATTAATCATTTGATACAATGCATATATACACAGTGGCATGAAAAAGTCTGTGAACCGCTTGCAGAATCTGTGAAAATGGGAATAATTTTAACTAAATAAGAGGGATCATAAAAAATGCATGTTATTTTTTTTTTAGTACTGTCCTGAATAAGATATTTTACATACAATTTTTTTTTATAGTCCACAAGACAAAAAAAAGAATAGCTGAATTTATTAAAATAACCCTGATAAAAAGTTTCTGAACCATTGGTTCTCAGTGCTGTGTGTCGTTCCCTGGATGATCCACGGCCGTTTTTTTTTTATATGTGATGGTTGTTCACGAGTCCCTTGTTTGTCCTGAGCAGTTAAACTGCCCAATGTTCTTCAGAAAAATCCTCCAGGTCCTGCACATTCCTCAGTTTTCCAGCCTCTTTTTCATATTTGAACCCTCTCCAGCAATGGCTGTATCATTTTAAGATCCATCTTTTCACACTGAGGACAATTGAGGGACTCAAACACAACTACTAAAAAAGGTTCAAACATTCACTGATGCTCCAGAAGGAAACACAACGCATTAAGAGCCTTGGGAAAACCTATTGAATTTGAAAATCAAGGTAAATTGTACTTAATTTGTCTTCCGGGAAACATGCAAGTATCTTCTGTTACTTCTGAAGGGAGTACTAAATGAAAAAAAATTCTATTTAAACAAAATAAGAAAAACTTGGACATCTTCATCCTGTTCAAAAGTTTTCACCCCCCCGGCTCTTCATGCATTGTGTTTCCTTCTGGAGCATCAGTGACTGTTTGAACCTTTTTTTAGTAGTATGAAAAGATGGATCTTAAAATCACACAGCCATTGCTGGAGAGGGTTCAAATATGAAAAAGAGGCTGGAAAACGTCTCGGGTTATGACTATAACCCTTGTTCCCCGAGAAGGGGAACGAGACACTGCGTCATCGTGACGACACTTTGGGGAACGCCCCTCGCGTTACGCGTCTGAAGAAACAGTAGAATCAGCCCAATCCGATTGGTGTTGCGTGATGACGTCGTATGTGACGGCACACCCGGAAGATACAAAGAGACGTCTGAACGAAACAGAGATAGCGTTCTTTGCGATGAAGCGAGCGCTCTGATGATTGGGTGGACACGAGACGCAGTGTCTCGTTCCCCTTCTCGGGGAACAAGGGTTATAGTCATAACCCGAGACGTTCCCCTTCGAGGGAACTCGCACTGCGTCATCGTGACAACACTTTGGGGAACGAGTACCAACTATCCCGCACCAATCATACCCACCCCAGTGTGAAGCTGAAACCAGGCACAACTAGGGGGCGAGCACTCTCGCGCCAGGCGTCTCAGGAAGATGCAGACTATAAAAACGAATGAAGGTGTGAGGAGTGGCCCCCCCAGCTGCCTCGCAGATGTCTAGCATAGAGGCCCCAGAAAGGAGGGCTACCGAGGAGGCCATGCTCCTGGTAGAATGGGCCCTCACGGCTAAGGGTGAAGGCAGGTTGCGCACCCGATAAGCCATGGCTATAGCCTGGACAATCCAGTTACTAATCGTCTGTTTTGACGCAGGCAGCCCTTTCTTGGGTGAACCAAAACACACCAACAGCTGGTCTGACTTTCTCCACTGAGCAGACTTCTCCAGATAAATCCTCAATGCCCGCACGTGGCAGAGGAGGTGAAGTCTGCTCTCTTCCGCCGTCACGTGAGGTGGAGGATGGAATGCCTGGAGAACCACTGACCTTGCCCTGTTAGATGGCACCTTGGGCACGTAGCCCTGGCTGGGATGCAAGATGGCTTTAACCATGCCAGGGCCAAACTCCAGGCAAGTCGGCGTGACCGCCAAGGCCTGGAGGTCCCCCACTCTCCTCAGAGAAGTGATGGCAAGGAGAAAAGCCACCTTGAAGGTCAGTATTCTCGCCTCAGCCGACTCCAGCGGCTCAAAGGGGGCCTCAGCCAGCCCTTCGAGCACCACTGCCAGGTCCCAGGTTGGGACCCTGGAATGAGCCGCAGGCCTCATCCTCCGAGCCCCACGGAGGAAACGTACAACCAGATGGTGCCTTCCCAACGTCGCATCACCTAAAGGTGCGTGGAAAGCCCCAATGGCAGCCACATACACCTTAAGTGTGGACGGGGAAAGACCGGCGGAGAAGCGGTCTTGAAGGAACTCCAGCACTGAAGCCACTGGGCAGTTAACTGGGTTCACCTGCCGCTCTCTACACCAAGTGGAAAATACATTCCACTTTAGGCTGTACAACCTCCTGGTGGATGGAGCTCTGGAACTGAGTAGGGTCTCCACGACACCTGCCGACAGGCCCTCTGCTAGGAACTGAGCCCCCTCAGGGGCCAGACCCAGAGATCCCATACCTCTGGCCGTGGGTAGAAAATCGTACCCCCGGCCTGAGACAGCAGATCCCTCCTCAGAGGGACCTGCCATGGGGGACCGTCCAGCAGGTCGATGATGTCGGAGAACCATACCCGAGTGGGCCACCGGGGTGCTACTAAGAGAAGGCTGACGCCCTCCCGGCGGACACGTTCCAGAACTCCCGGGAGCAGAGCAATCGGGGGAAAAGCGTACAGACGCAGCCTCGGCCACGTCTGCGCCATGGCATTCAGCCCCAGAGGGGCCGGATGAGTGAGGGAGAACCACAGCGGGCAGTGGGACGTCTCTCGAGACGCAAATAGATCCACTTCCACCGGGCCCAGCCGCTCGCACATAGCCTCCACCACCTCGGGGTGGAGCCGCCATTCCCCGGGCCTCAGCCCCTGTCTGACAGGATGTCTGCTCCCTGATTTTGGTCCCCGGGAATGTACATCGCCCTGAGGGATGACAACTTCCCCTGGGACCACAGAAGGACCTGATGCGCCAGTCTGCAAAGAGGGCGCGACCTCAGGCCCCCCTGGTGGTTTAGATACGATACTGCCGACATGCTGTCGGATCGTATCAGGACATGGTGGCCGCGGAGGTCCGGGAGAAAGCTCCTCAGAGCCTTGTAGACCGCCAGCATTTCCAGGCAATTGATATGCCAGGAAGAATGCCGGGTCCCCCACAGACCCCTGGAAAAGCGGCCTTCCATGACCGCGCCCCAACCAGTGAGGGAAGCGTCTGTTGAAACGGACTTCCGGCAACACGACGCTCCCAACACCGGCCCCTGGGACAGGAACCAAGGTTTCTTCCACATGACGAGGGAACGAAGGCATCTGCGCGTTACCCTGATCATGCGGAAAGGATTCCCCCTGGGGGAAAACCCCTTGGTTCTCAGCCACCACTGGAGGGGTCTCATGTAGAGCAGACCGAACGGAATCACGTTGGCTGCTGCTGCCATGAGACCCAGCAGTCTCTGAAACTGCTTCACAGTGAGGCTGCGGCCCAGTTTCACTCTCGAGACCATCGCCAGTATGGACTCCACGCGTGCGGGGGACAATCGTGCCCGCATCAGCGTCGAATCCCATACAACCCCCAGGAACGTAGTCCTCTGGGAGGGCGTCAACACGCTCTTCTTCGTGTTGAGTCTGAGACCCAAGCACCTTATGTGGGCTAGAACGACATCTCGATGTCGAACCGCCATATCGTACGACTGAGCCAAAATCAGCCAGTCGTCGATATAATTGAGTATACGGATGCCCTGGAGTCTCAACGGAGCCAGTGCTGCATCCATACACTTCGTGAAGGTGCGAGGGGAGAGAGCTAGGCCGAACGGAAGAACCCGATACTGGTACGCTTCACCCCCGAAAGCGAACCGCAGGAACTTCCTGTGAGCTGGAAGGATGGAGATATGGAAGTATGCGTCCTTCAGATCTATCGTGACGAACCAGTCCTCGAACTGGATCTGAGTCACGATGGCTGGAATTGTGAGCATCCTGAACCTGTATCTCCTCAGAGACCGGTTCAGGTGCCTGAGATCTAGAATTGGACGCAACCCCCCATCCTTCTTGGGAACTATGAAGTACCGGCTGTAGAACCCGGACTCCCTGTCTGGTGGAGGAATATTCTCTATAGCCTCCTTGACCAGCAGAGAGCGTACTTCTTGCTCCATCACCCGCACCTGCTCGGGACCGACCACAGTTCGAACCACCCCGTTGAATTTCGGGGGAGGGAAACCGAACTGCAGTCTGTAACCCCGTTCCACAGTACGCAGGGCCCACGCAGATATACCCGGAAGGCATGTCCATGCGCCGAGATAATCTACTAAGGGAACTAGCCTCTCGAGGCCAGCCTCGGGTGTTATTCGAGCCTCTACCCCAACGCCCTGAAGCGGCTGACCGGCAGGGTGTCGTCGGGGAAGAGGTCCGTGAGGCGCAAGCGGCTGCTGAACTGTCGCAAGTCCTAATGGAGGCGACTGGTTCAGTGCGCGCGCGCAGGGAACCGATTGCGGTCCGAAACGTCTTGGACGGCGGGAGCGCAGCAACGATTCCCCGAGAGTCCCAGAGTGGAAACGACCTCGATCGCTCCACCCTGTGGGGGACGACTCTCAGCGATCCTGCCGAAGCTAGGACCGCTTGGGAGCCTTCTTAGCCTGGATGACGTCCCTCAGGTCGCTCCTAGGCTGAGAAGGCTTCCTGCGAGAGCGCCACCTCCTTTGCCAAGCTCCCTCGGGAGGGGCGCGGGAGGCGACACTCTGCCTCTGCACATCGCGGTGCGATGAGCTGGGTGAGGGTCCGGGCTGCCCACCCAGGCCTGCTCTAACTGCAGAGCCCGAGCGGCGAGGGAAGAACTTCTGGAAGGCGGCTGACTGCTTCCTCGCCTCCTGAAACCTCTCGACGACAGTATCCACTGCCCCGCCGAAGAGGCCAGAAGGCGAGATCGGAGCATCAAGGAGAAAATGTTTCTCGCTCTCCTTGATTCCCGACAGCGTCAGCCAGAGATGCCTCTCAACGCATACCATTCCAGCCATAGAGCGGCCCACAGCGCGAGCCGTCTCTTTGGTAATGCGGAGAGACAAATCCGTTGCCTTCCTGAGCTCAGTGAAGTCATCCGGAGATGGTCCCTCGCCCTCATCCAGCTCTTTGAGGAGGTCGGCCTGGTATGCCTGCAGGACCGCCATGGTGTGCAGACAACCAGCAGCTCGACCTGCCGCACCAAAAGCCCTGCCGACTAACTTGGACGTGTCGCGGCAAGGTTTAGTGGGCAGCGACGGAGCCTTCAATGATGCAGCGGCCCCGGGTGAGAGGTGGCTCGCAAGCGCCTCTTCCACCTGTGGCAACGCTGCATATCCCAACTCAGCCGTCCCCAGCACATTAGCAAAATCGAGTACTGGGGGATTAGCTACACGGGCTGAGAAGGGTTTTTCCCACGCTCTACACAACTCGTTATGCAGATCGGGGAAAAAAGGAAGACCCCGCCGTGGAGGTTGAACCCGACGCCTGAAAAAGCGTTCATCCAGCCTAGATGGTGGCTGGATGTCCACTATTTCTTGTGGCCAATCCAAACTCAGTTTGGCCACAGCGCGGGTTAAAACCTCCACCAGCTCCTCAACAGCGGATGCGTGGGGTGGCGAAAGCCCCACATCATCCACCTCGATCCTCAAATTGTCTGATTCCTCAGAATCAGACAGCCTGAGAACCGGATCCTCCGCCCCGCGGGAAGAAGCCGCATCGCGGGCTTCCACACGGGGCGGGAGGATATCAGAATCTTCAGAGGAGGATAGGGAGGATGCCTCAGCAGTCCCATATCCTCTTGACAGATCCCGCTGTGAGCCCCACGATCTACGGCGCCGCGCTGCCTCAACAGACGCAGGCCCAGAACCGCGGGGTTCACGAGGCTGACCGGTCTCCTCAAAGACGGCCAGCCGCGAGCGCAGCACCCTCAGCGGCAGCAGTTCACAATCACCGCAAGCCGCCCCCTCAAGAGCGGCTTGGGCGTGCTGCACGCCGAGACACTGCACACAAAGCTGATGTGTGTCCGTGCCCGTAATGTAGCGCGGACACGGGTGCACACACAGCCTGAAACGCTCGCTCGCCATAACATATATAATGCTTGCTTTCACGTTGCAACAACACCTTCAGATTGAACAAACAGAGCGCTCACGCTGAAGAGCAAAAAAGCTATCTCTGTTTCGTTCAGACGTCTCTTTGTATCTTCCGGGTGTGCCGTCACATACGACGTCATCACGCAACACCAATCGGATTGGGCTGATTCTACTGTTTCTTCAGACGCGTAACGCGAGGGGCGTTCCCCAAAGTGTCGTCACGATGACGCAGTTCGAGTTCCCTCGAAGGGGAACTGAAGAATGTGCAGGACCTGGAGGATTTTTCTGAGGAACATTGGGCAGTTTAACTGCTCAGGACAAACAAGGGACTCGTGAACAACCATCACAAATATAAAACAAACCCGCCGTGGATCATCCAGGGAACGACACACAGCACTGAGAACCAATGGTTCATAAACTTTTTATCAGGGTTATTTTAATAAATTCAGCTATTTTTTTGTCTTGTGGACTATATGTAAACATTTTTTATGTAAAATATCTTATTCAGGACAGTACTAAATAAAAAATAACATGCATTTTGTATGACCCCTCTTATTTAGTTACAATTATTCCCATTTTCACAGATTCTGCAAGCGGTTCACATACCTTTTCATGCCACTGTGTATATATAGTTCCCTTTCAGTTGGTCACGTTCAACGTACGTCGGAACTGACCGACGAATTGGGGATCATTTTCAGAGACCAATCTACTTCTAGTGTTTAAAAACGAGCCAATGGACATTGGCATGCAGTTCACGCATTCCACGCTCCGCCCCGCAGTGCGGGTATAAATACGGAAGTGGAAGTACCGCATATTGCTTTCAACTTCGGAGCCGAACATTACAGCCCAGCCAGAGTGTTTTTCCTGCGAAGAGTGTTTGTTCTACAAGTCGGAGAAGGTTCTTTCTGTGGTGTCGGTGACGGTGCAGTGCAGTGGCGTTCGCAGAGAAGAAAACAAAAACTGTTCTCACAGCTCACTGGGCAATCTCTCTCCTTGAGTGCTTACAGCGGGCTTGCACCTTTGAACCGCTGTAAGCCAGGCCATCTCCCCTGTGTGCCTAGGCACTGTTCAGAGCGGGGTTTTTTTCCTTTTCTAAAAGAGGAACACGGTTTGACCATGCGTATTTTTCAAGATGTCATTCAAACCATGTGTTTCTGGATGCCATCGTTTTCTGTCCCCAATTGACGGTCACGATCGCTGTCTCACGTGTTTGACCGTCCAGCACGCTGAGGTGGCTTTTGTGAATGACTCATGTTCCCACTGCGGGAACATGACCATCGCAGTATTACGGTCTAGGCTCGAATACCTCAGACGGGGTGGAGTCCCATTGCGCATCCCCTGATCTAGTGGTCCTCCCGCTGCAAAGCAGAGGGCTGCTACTTTGGCTGATGCCTTTGGTGGAGACCTGAGGGTTACTGTGAGGGCACTCCCGCCGGGTCAACAGGCTCCTCGGGCCCCTCCCCCCTCCGTTGCGCCGGTAGAGCTTCCAGAAAAGCGAGCTGGTCCTTCCCATGGGGGGTCGTTTCTTTCGGAGCACCGGTTGAGGATATGATTTTGATAGCTGCATCAGGGGCGAGCTAATGGACTCTGGAGATGAAGATTCGGCTGCGTTGCCGAGAACCGAGAACATATAATCTATGTTCTACAAAAAGAGTATTAAATACCATTAATATAAAAGATAGAAATCATAAGCAGTGATAGTTGAAGACTGAAAAGATTTTGTATATTTACAGACAAACCCAGAGTAACTGTGAATCCCCAGAGTTCAGTGTTCACTGGAGACACAGTTACTCTGAGCTGTGACGTGGGACAGTCACATTCTGGACGGAGGATTACCTGGTACAAAGAGTTCAAGAGAATAAAAACTGGTGATAGAACGAACACACTGAGTGATGTGAGAGTCTCTGATGGAGGAGAGTATTGGTGTGGTGTAGAAACATCACACAGTCAAAGAGTCACGCTAACAGTGAGAGCTGAGTGCTGTTTTTTTTTTTTTTACATAGCAATGTGATTTAATAATAGTAATATTATGCAAATTAATGTCATCCATCAACACTGCCATAAGCTGTCCGTTAAATTAAACTTAGTTAATTTTTCACAGAGAGACCCAAAGCTGTACTGCGTGTTCATGGACAAGGGAGAACACGGGTCTAAACACAGGTTTAAATGAGCATGTGCAAACGAATACATATACAAAAATATGCATGTATATTGTAGATAGGCATGTGCCGGTATCAAATTTTCATGTTGCGATTAATTGCTGAAGCTTTTATCACGGTATACGGTATTATCAAGATATTGAAATAAGTTGCAAAAAAAGTGTTGTCATACTTTAACAGGTTTAATAACTTTCTTATAACAAAAGAACCAAACATTTAAATACAATAAATTACAATAATATCTCACCAGTTAATGCATTAACATTAACAAAGATCGAATAGCTACATTTTTACAGAAGTTATTCTTCTTTGATAATGTTAGTTTAAAAATGCAACTGTTAGTTAGTGTAAGCTCAGGTCCATTAAATAATACAGTTACAACTTTTGATTTTAACAACGTGTTGTTAAATGCTGAAATGTACATTTAACTAAGATTAATAAGAAGTATTTTTCATTGTCAGTTTGTTAATGAATTAACTTATGTTACAACCCCAAATCAGAAAAAGTTGGGACAGTATGGAAAACGCAAATAAAAAAAAGAAGAAGTGATTTCTAAATTTACTTTGACTTGTATTTCATTGCAGACAATATGAACACAAAATATTTCATGTTTTGTCTGGTCAACTTCATGTCATATGTAAATATGCATCCTTTCCTGTCATTCAGACCTGCAACACATTTAAAAAAAAGTTGGGACAGGAGCAATTTAGGGCTAGTAATGAGGTAAAATGGTTAAATAATGATGTGATTTGAAACAGGTGATGTCAACAGGTGATTGTAATTATGATTTGGTACAAAAGCAGCATCCAAGAAAGGTCTAATCCTTTAGGAGCAAAGATGGGCAGAGGATCGCCAGTGTGCCAACAAATATGTGAGAAAATTATTGAAATGTATAAAAACAATGTTCCTCAAAGAAAGATAGGAAGAGATTTGGATATTTCACATTCAACAGTGCATAACATAATTAAAAGATTCAAGGAATCTGGAGGAATTTCAGTGCGTAAAGGACAAGGGCGCAAGCCTAAGCTGAACAACCGTGATCTCCGATCCCTCAGGCGGCACTGCATCAAGAATCGTCATTCATCTATAAGCCATATCACCACATGGGCTCAGGACTACTTTGGCAAACCTTTTTCAAGTACCACAATACGTAGTTACATCCACAAATGCCAGTTAAAACTGTACTGTGCCAAAAGGAAGCCCTATGTTAACAGTGTCCAGAAGCGCCGTCGACTTCTCTGGGCTCGGAGGCATCTGGGATCCTGCTCAGATCGGGTACCCGACGGGTGACCTGCGAATATTGCTGAAACGGTTGAAAAATATCCTAACTGTGTCAGATACAGGTGCGGGTCAGATCTGACAAGGGAGAACACGGGTCTAAACACAGGTTTATATGAGCACGTGCAAACGAATACATATACAAAAATATGCATGTATATTGTAGATGTGTTCCTAAAAATATGCCTTGCCTGTATTTCAAGTTGATAAAATAATTTCAAATCCATATCAGTTTATTTGTGCGTGCCCTCCCTCCCAGGAGAATAACAACCACTTTTGGTGCTATATAGCACCATACCTTAACATGTTCTGTATATGGTAGCGGTGCTATATAGCACCATAACTTAACATGTTCTGTATATGGTAGCGGTGCTATATAGCACCATAACTTAACATGTTCTGTATATGGTAGCGGTGCTATATAGCACCATAACTTAACATGTTCTGTATATGGTAGCGGTGCTATATAGCACCATAACTTAACATGTTCTGTATATGGTAGTGGTGCTGTATAGCACCATAACTTAACATGTTGTATGGTAGCGGTGCTATATAACACCATAACTTAACATGTTCTGTATACGGTAGCGGTGCTATATAGCACCATAACTTAACATGTTGTATGGTAGCAGTGCTTTATAACACCATAACTTAACATGTTCTGTATATGGTAGCGGTGCTATATAACACCATAACTTAGCATGTTGTATGGTAGCGGTGCTATATAACACCATAACTTAACATGTTCTGTATATGGTAGCGGTGCTATATAACACCATAACTTAACATGTTGTATGGTAGCGGTGCTTTATAACACCATAACCTAACATGTTCTGTATATGGTAGCAGTGCTATATAACACCATAACTTAACATGTTGTATGGTAGCGGTGCTATATAGCACCTCAGTCACTTTTTTTTTAGAGTGTATGACACTGAAGCTCCATGTCGGAGCGTGTATTGTTTTCAGAGAAACACATGATCAATGATCAACAAACACCTCCCACAACAGAAGAGAACATAGAAACAGATCAAAAGAGACGGGACAATTCACTTATATTGGCCTCTTTGGATGCAAAATCATAACCTCTGTTTCTTCAATTACAGAGAAACCTAAAGCTGTTCTGACTGTAAAGCCTGAACCATCACAGATATTCAGAGGAGAGACTGTCACTCTCACATGTGACGTACAGGGGGAAGGATGGACATACGGATGGAAGTGTGGTGGTAGAGATTACAACTCTAAAGAGAAAGAGTTCAAGATCACTGCAGACCACACACAGAAGTGCAGCTGTATCGGCCACAGAGGCTCAGGATCAGGCAGCTCTCACTCGAGTGATGACGTGACTCTGACTGTGATTGGTGAGTGATCATCACTGACATCAGGATCCTGCTCAGATCGGGTACCCAACGGGTGACCTGCGAATATTGCTGAAACGGTTGAAAAATATCCTAACTGTGTCAGATACAGGTGCGGGTCGAGTCGGACAAGGGAGAACACGGGTCTAAACACAGGTTTATATGAGCACGTGCAAACGAATACATATACAAAAATATGCATGTATATTGTAGATGTGTTCCTAAAAATATCCCTTGTCTGTATTTCAAGTTGATAAAAAAATTTCAAATCCATATCAGTTTATTTGTGCGCGCACTCCCTCCCAGGAGAATAACAACCACTTTTGGTGCTATATAGCACCATACCTTAACATGTTCTGTATATGGTAGTGTTGCTATATAGCACCATAACTTAACATGTTCTGTATATGGTAGCGGTGCTATATAGCACCATAACTTAACATGTTCTTGTAAGAGTGGACTCCTGCAGATGGTTCAATCTGCAGGGTTGCCAGAAGACTTAAAGAAACGTTATCAGAAAGATGGAAGAAAACTGTACATTTCTCGTCTGTTTCCACCCACTGCAACTTAGACCAACGACGGAAATAAGTGCAGTTACAATAGCAAAATATGTGGGAGAGCGTTGCTATAATGTGACTATATTGTATTGCAATAGGGAGCACTTCAAAGTCAATACCAAATCAAAACTAGTTAGCACAATTCGTAATATAAAGGATTTAATGACAAAATCTGGTTATGGTTACACTTAAAATAGTTTCAAAATGGATGTATGAGATGATAAACTTATACCATTAATCGTACACAGCATGAATACAATGTTACCTGAGAGAGAGAAAGAGAGAGAGAGAGAGAGAGAGAGAGAGAGAGAGAGAGAGAGAGAGAGAGGGAGGGAGAGAGAAGAAGAGAGAGAGAAGAAGAGAAGCCCCAATGACCTCAAGAGCCAGAGAGTCAGACCCCCAGAGGAAAAAGACCAGAGGAAAAAGAGCAAAAGCAATAGTTCCATCTGCTTTTATCTATTCCTTGACCATGTGACTGAAACCAAATGTATTCTTTTCAAACCGACCAATCAAACCAAACTCAAACCAAACTTCCCCCGCAAGGTGTGACCCACATGTGGCCTAAAGGCCTCTCTATTGTCTTCCAGGTCGCCCTTCTGATAAGCAAATGGTGGGGGGGCAACAGTAAAGCAAATGGATTTCAAATATCAAATATCTTTGATTATTTTCAATTCCTTCAGTCCCCCCTTGGCACGTTTGGCCACGTTCATAAAGTGTCCAGAGGTGACACAGTCAACAAAGACATGCTTTCAGTTGTGTGTAGATGTCATCTTCAGACTTGTCGTCCAGGCATGTTGCAAAGGCAGTTTGTCAGTCTTCAGTGTTCGTTCTCCTTGCAGCCCTGCTTGAGAACTTCATCAAATGGTATGGTGCAAACATCATTGATATGCAAAACGTCCATTGAATCCTTCACACCTCAAGAACAGTCACTGACGATGAGAACAAAAGCTTGTCTCTCTTTCTGATGCAGAGGTGAACAGGAGGTGAACTAGAGGAGCAGGAATCCTGTAACATACTGCCCAACAAACAGCAAAATAGCATACATGGCATTTGTCATTGGTCAGAAGTTTGATATGGTCAGATTAAAATAGTCTCTGGCAATAAGCCTTTAAATCTATGTACTTAACAAAGTGGTCAAGGTTTAGAATAAAAGAAGATCTCGCAAGCTATTACATTATTTTTTAGAAACATTGAAATAAATTGCATTATAACAAAACAACAATCATTGTTGGTTTTAAATCCCTCTTTCATGAGAAGTATCAGCAAAATATTGTGTAACCAAATTCAGAAATTCAATTGAATTCATGTCCACAACCATTGTTACATTGTAAAATGGAAAAATACAAAGACTCAGAAATCAAAATTCAAAATCAAATGCATTCTTACAATACAATGATAAAATAATATTTTTCACTAGGTAAGGATGAGAAATACCCTTTTGATATTTAACTTGGTGAGATAAGTAATCCCTGATTTAGTAAATCAAAAGGAAAAACAAAACAAACAATAACTGGAAGAAATTCACAGTTATAACAGTCTAGATGTAAAGACATTTTGTGAGGCAGATATAGATTTAACTTAATCTATGTGACTGAATTTAGCTGTTGACTATGTGTAAATCATGCCTAAACATGGTGAGGAAGTCTGCAATTGTGATGCAAATTTAGCCCTGTTGTAAAACAGGCAGCCAGCAATACAATATCAGTATGAGGTGTGGTCTGGCTCAAAATCTTCTCCCACCAATGTTTTGTTAATGAGCATGATAAAATGCAAAGTTTGGAGTTCTCAAATCCTGCTGTGATGAAAACATTCTCATGGTAAATGCAATTGTAATTCACACTGTAGCCACATGGCAATTCTGTGCTCCTGTACATGGTTTCACTACAGCTATATAGGAAATAGCAGAGTTTCCACTATAGGAGACTAACAAATTCAACATAGACACACATGCAATCTTGAAATTGCTATACAATTCCAGTATTAAAGTTATTCCAATTTACACAAGATACATGGCCTAGAATGCATAGCATCTACAGCCTAATCCTAAGTGTTTCATACAACACTTACAGTAAAGCAATCGTGTTTTAAAGAATAAAAAGTCTATGTGTAACTCGTAGCACAAACAACTAAAATGTGTAATCAATGCGCACAATGTGTTTAGTCCAATTACAAATTTGAAAATACAAACAGGACCATTGCAATCTGGACATTTTACTATTAAACTCATTGCTATTAGGCTGCTAGCCCACTCGCAAGTGAAGTTAATAGCTGAAGGCCTTGCATGAACAATGCAGTCAACTCACTGAGAGTTTTACCTGCAAATGAGCGCTGATTTTTGCCCTTAGAAAGTAATTTCCTATTTTTCTGAAAATAAGGTGGAGGTTTACCCCTTCCCATTGACCAGCATTTCCCCTCTGAATGGCCTATTTTCTGACAGGAACTGCAAAACCTGTTCTCTTTGCCATTGGGTTGTCTGCTATGTTCTCCTGGAGGATATTCTTGTCTCTCGAATGCTTGCACACCATGCGTACTGGTACATGACTCGGCGCTATTCCGGTGCTGCATCACCTTAAGAACTGAAATAGGCACACTTTCTTGTGCATTTTCTGAACTAAACGCTTCAGATTCATTAGAGCAAGTCACTTCATCTAAGAAGTGAACATGCTTTTTAATCCCATCGCTGTTAAGCGGTCTGGGAGGTATGAGCTTTTTAGCATTTAGCTTAGCCTTGAGATCTGCAATGGTTTCCTTGTGTTTGCTACACTTTGCAGTCAGGGCTAACTGCTCAACTAGTAATTTATCTAGCTGTGTTTGAAGATATTGAATCTTTGCCTCAGACTTTTCTACTTCTTCATTTTTAGATTCCACTTCTTTACATTTCGCATCTATACTTGAAAATAGATGTGTTGTCACATCCCGGAGCCTTTTACAACTTATGAAGTTTAAAGCCTCAATTATTTCACCATGTTTTGATTTCTTTTGGTGTTTGCCATTTAATTCCCAATATTTGAACATTTCATCATCTGAACTTTTAATTCCAATATACTCTTTCTTGAGTTTAGACAAGGTAGGCTCAACTTTTTCACTCCATAAAGCAAACAATACTTCACTAGAAAATTTCCCTTCCATCCCGAGGAGATTATCTGAATATTCACGGATTGTACAGTAATGGGACTATGGAAGCTATTTAAAACCTTCTAAGTTCTGTTTCATGCAATTCCTTCAACCATTAAACAATGAAAACAGCCTTACCCATTCCTTGGTCAGAAGGTCAGCTTTAATCCATTCACAAGATCAACTGTGAAAAATGTCCTCATTCTTACACAGATCCAAGTAAATTTCAGAAAATTCACTGCAAGGGATTCCCGGGTTTCGGCACCATCTGTAAGAGTGGACTCCTGCAGATGGTTCAATCTGCAGGGTTGCCAGAAGACTTAAAGAAACGTTATCAGAAAGATGGAAGAAAACTGTACATTTCTCGTCTGTTTCCACCCACTGCAACTTAGACCAACGACGGAAATAAGTGCAGTTACAATAGCAAAATATGTGGGAGAGCGTTGCTATAATGTGACTATATTGTATTGCAATAGGGAGCACTTCAAAGTCAATACCAAATCAAAACTAGTTAGCACAATTCGTAATATAAAGGATTTAATGACAAAATCTGGTTATGGTTACACTTAAAATAGTTTCAAAATGGATGTATGAGATGATAAACTTATACCATTAATCGTACACAGCATGAATACAATGTTACCTGAGAGAGAGAAAGAGAGAGAGAGAGAGAGAGAGAGAGAGAGAGGGAGGGAGAGAGAAGAAGAGAGAGAGAAGAAGAGAAGCCCCAATGACCTCAAGAGCCAGAGAGTCAGACCCCCAGAGGAAAAAGACCAGAGGAAAAAGAGCAAAAGCAATAGTTCCATCTGCTTTTATCTATTCCTTGACCATGTGACTGAAACCAAATGTATTCTTTTCAAACCGACCAATCAAACCAAACTCAAACCAAACTTCCCCCGCAAGGTGTGACCCACATGTGGCCTAAAGGCCTCTCTATTGTCTTCCAGGTCGCCCTTCTGATAAGCAAATGGTGGGGGGGCAACAGTAAAGCAAATGGATTTCAAATATCAAATATCTTTGATTATTTTCAATTCCTTCATTCTGTATATGGTAGTGGTGCTATATAACACCATACCTTAACATGTTCTGTATATGGTAGCGGTGCTATATAGCACCATAACTTAACATGTTCTGTATATGGAAGTGGTGCTGTATAGCACCATAACTTAACATGTTGTATGGTAGCGGTGCTATATAACACCATAACTTAACATGTTCTGTATATGGTAGCGGTGCTATATAGCACCATAACTTAACATGTTCTGTATATGGTAGTGGTGCTATATAACACCATACCTTAACATGTTCTGTATATGGTAGCGGTGCTATATAGCACCATAACTTAACATGTTCTGTATATGGAAGTGGTGCTGTATAGCACCATAACTTAACATGTTGTATGGTAGCGGTGCTATATAACACCATAACTTAACATGTTCTGTATATGGAAGTGGTGCTGTATAGCACCATAACTTAACATGTTGTATGGTAGCGGTACTATATAACACCATGGGCCCTATCTTGCACCCAGCGCAATTGACTTTGTACACCGACGCATGTGTCATTCCTATTTTGCACCCGCGCAAAGCGCGCTTTTCCCTCCACAGAAGCACGTCGCTAAACTAGTGAATGAACTTGCGCTCCCTGGGCGGTTCAGCGCAAAAAAGGAGGCGTGTTCCGGCGCAAACAATCCCTGGTGCTATTTTGCTGTTCCATTAAGCAATTGCGCCACTGACCAGAAAAAACCTAGTCTAAAGTCAGTGGCGCGTTGCGCGTTGTTCATTATGCTATTTTAAGGGCGCATGCTTGGCCATAGTGCACAACGCGCATACACTTTGCTCATGTAATCTACACAGATGCAACAGTTATTTTTGCAAATCATAAATTGTTACACTAAAAAAATATTAACACATGAGATGACGGAAATCATTGTGGTGTGCCACGAAGATGTGAAAAAATAGGCATAAATCTAGCTTACAAATTATTCAGGCTAATTATTTATTTAACCGACGCTATTTTGGGTGGGTTTCTCCCATCCCCATACAACACAACTTCTCTGTCTTTCACTGCTCTTACAAGAACATCAGTCTCCTCGGCTGTGAACCGCTCCTGGCGTGCGCCTGGTAAATACGCCATAATAATAGCAATCCATAATGGAACTTGCGCACCTGCTTTTAAAGGGAATGTTGGATGACGCTCTGATTGGTTTATTCACGTTACGCCCAAACCACACCTATGAATAATGAAGCTACTTCAGACCAACCCATTTTAGATTTGCGCCGGGCGCAAGAGCCATTTATCCCGCCGGGAAAATAGCAACAGCGCCGAGACCCGCCCACAAAGTTACTTGCGCTTTGCGCTTTGACACTTGCGTTTCAGATCGTTAAAATAGGGCCCCATAACTTAACATGTTCTGTATATGGTAGCGGTGCTATATAACACTATAACTTAACATGTTCTGTATATGGTAGCGGTGCTATATAGCACCATAACTTAACATGTTCTGTATATGGTAGTGGTGCTATATAGCACCATAACTTAACATGTTCTGTATATGGTAGCGGTGCTATATAGCACCATAACTTAACATGTTCTGTATATGGTAGTGGTGCTGTATAGCACCATAACTTAACATGTCGTATGGTAGCGGTGCTATATAACACCATAACTTAACATGTTCTGTATATGGTATCGGTACTATATAACACCATAACTTAACATGTTCTGTATATGGTAGCGGTGCTATATAACACCATAACTTTACATGTTCTGTATATGGTAGCGGTGCTATATAGCACCATAAATTAACATGTTTTGTATATGGTAGCGGTGCTATATAACACCATAACTTAACCTGTTCTGTATATGGTAGCGGCACTATATAACACCATACCTTAACATGTTATGTATATGGTAGCGGTGCTATATAACACCATAACTTAACATGTTCTGTATATGGTAGCGGTACTATATAACACCATACCTTAACATGTTCTGTATATGATAGCGGTGCTATATAACACCATAACTTAACATGTTCTGTATATGGTAGCGGTGCTATATAACACTATAACTTAACATGTTCTGTATATGGTAGCGGTACTATATAACACCATACCTTAACATGTTCTGTATATGGTAGAGGTGCTATATAACACCATACCTTAACATGTTCTGTATATGGTAGCGGTGCTATATAGCACCATAACTTAACATGTTGTATGGTAGCGGTGCTTTATAACACCATAACTTAACATGTTCTGTATATGGTAGCGATGCTATATAACACCATAACTTAACATGTTGTATGGTAGCAGTGCTTTATAACACCATAACTTAACATGTTCTGTATACGGTAGCGGTGCTATATAGCACCGTAACTTAACATGTTCTGTATATGGTAGCGGTGCTATATAACACCATAACTTAGCATGTTGTATGGTAGCGGTGCTATATAACACCATAACTTAACATGTTCTGTATATGGTAGCGGTGCTATGTAACACCATAACTTAACATGTTCTGTATATGGTAGTGGTGCTTTATAACACCATAACTTAACATGTTCTGTATATGGTAGCGGTGCTATATAACACCATAACTTAACATGTTCTTTATACAGTAGCGGTGCTATATAACACCATAACTTAACATGTTCTGTATATGGTAGCGGTGCTATATAGCACCATAACTTAACATGTTCTGTATATGGTAGCGGTGCTATATAGCACCATAACTTAACATGTTGTATGGTAGCGGTGCTTTATAACACCATAACCTAACATGTTCTGTATATGGTAGCGGTGCTATATAGCACCATAACTTAACATGTTCTGTATACGGTAGCGGTGCTATATAGCACCGTAACTTAACATGTTCTGTATATGGTAGCGGTGCTATATAACACCATAACTTAGCATGTTGTATGGTAGCGGTGCTATATAACACCATAACTTAACATGTTCTGTATATGGTAGCGGTGCTATGTAACACCATAACTTAACATGTTCTGTATATGGTAGTGGTGCTTTATAACACCATAACTTAACATGTTCTGTATATGGTAGCGGTGCTATATAACACCATAACTTAACATGTTCTGTATATGGTAGCGGTGCTATATAGCACCATAACTTAACATGTTCTGTATATGGTAGCGGTGCTATATAGCACCATAACTTAACATGTTGTATGGTAGCGGTGCTTTATAACACCATAACCTAACATGTTCTGTATATGGTAGCGGTGCTATATAGCACCATAACTTAACATGTTCTGTATACGGTAGCAGTGCTATATAACACCATAGCTTAACATGTTCTGTATATGGTAGCGGTGCTATATAGCACCATAACTTAACATGTTCTCTATATGTTAGCGGTGCTATATAGCACCATAACTTAACATGTTGTATGGTAGCGGTGCTTTATAACACCATAACTTAACATGTTCTGTATATGGAAGCGGTGCTATATAACACCATACCTTAACATGTTCTGTATATGGTAGTGGTGCTTTATAACACCATACCTTAACATGTTCTGTATATGGTAGCGGTGCTATATAGCACCATAACTTAACATGTTCTGTATATGGTAGTGGTGCTATATAGCACCATAACTTAACATGTTGTATGGTAGCGGTGCTATATAGCACCATAACTTAACATGTTGTATGGTAGCGGTGCTTTATAACACCATAACTTAACATGTTCTGTATATGGTAGCGGTGCTATATAGCACCATAACTTATCATGTTGTATGGTAGCGGTGCTATATAGCACCATAACTTAACATGTTGTATGGTAGCGGTGCTTTATAACACCATAACTTAACATGTTGTATGGTAGTGGTGCTTTATAACACCATAACTTAACATGTTCTGTATACGGTAGCGGTGCTATATAACACCATAACTTAACATGTTCTGTATATGGTAGCGGTGCTATATAGCACCATAACTTAACATGTTGTATGGTAGCGGTGCTTTATAACACCATAACTTAACATGTTGTATGGTAGCGGTGCTATATAGCACCATAACTTAACATGTTGTATGGTAGTGGTGCTTTATAACACCATAACTTAACATGTTCTGTATACGGTAGCGGTGCTATATAACACCATAACTTAACATGTTCTGTATATGGTAGCGGTGCTATATAGCACCATAACTTATCATGTTGTATGGTAGCGGTGCTATATAGCACCATAACTTAACATGTTGTATGGTAGCGGTGCTATATAGCACCATAACTTAACATGTATGGTAGCGGTGCTTTATAACACCATAACTTAACATGTTCTGTATATGGTAGCGGTGCTATATAGCACCATAACTTATCATGTTGTATGGTAGCGGTGCTATATAGCACCTCAGTCACCTTTTTTTTAGAGTGTATGACACTGAAGCTCCATGTCGGAGCGTGTATTGTTTTCAGAGAAACACATGATCAATGATCAACAAACACCTCCCACAACAGAAGAGAACATAGAAACAGATCAAAAGAGACGGGACAATTCACTTATATTGGCCTCTTTGGATGCAAAATCATAACCTCTGTTTCTTCAATTACAGAGAAACCTAAAGCTGTTCTGACTGTAAAGCCTGAACCATCACAGATATTCAGAGGAGAGACTGTCACTCTCACATGTGACGTACAGGGGGAAGGATGGACATACGGATGGAAGTGTGGTGGTAGAGATTACAACTCAAAAGAGAAGGAGTTCAAGATCACTGCAGACCACACACAGAAGTGCAGCTGTATCGGCCACAGAGGCTCAGGATCAGGCAGCTCTCACTCGAGTGATGACGTGACTCTGACTGTGATTGGTGAGTGATCATCACTGACATCAGGATCCTGCTCAGATCGGGTACCCAACGGGTGACCCGCGAATATTGCTGAAACGGTTGAAAAATATCCTAACTGTGTCAGATACAGGTGCGGGTCAGATCTGACAAGGGAGAACACGGGTCTAAACACAGGTTTATATGAGCACGTGCAAACGAATACATATACAAAAATATGCATGTATATTGTAGATGTGTTCCTAAAAATATGCCTTGCCTGTATTTCAAGTTGATAAAATAATTTCAAATCCATATCAGTTTATTTGTGCGTGCCCTCCCTCCCAGGAGAATAACAACCACTTTTGGTGCTATATAGCACCATACCTTAACATGTTCTGTATATTTGGTAGCGGTGCTTTATAACACCATAACTTAACATGTTCTGTATATGGTAGCGGTGCTATATAACACCATAACTTAACATGTTCTGTATATGGTAGCGGTGCTATATAGCACCATAACTTAACATGTTCTGTATATGGTAGCGGTGCTATATAACACCATAACTTAACATGTTCTGTATATGGTAGCGCTGCTATATAGCACCATAACTTAACATGTTCTGTATATGGTAGCGGTGCTATATAGCACCATAACTTAACATGTTCTGTATATTTGGTAGCGGTGCTTTATAACACCATAACTTAACATGTTCTGTATATGGTAGCGGTGCTATATAGCACCATAACTTAACATGTTCTGTATATGGTAGTGGTGCTATATAACACCATACCTTAACATGTTCTGTATATGGTATCGGTGCTATATAGCACCATAACTTAACATGTTCTGTATATGGTAGCGGTGCTATATAACACCATAACTTAACATGTTCTGTATATGGTAGCGGTGCTATATAGCACCATAACTTAACATGTTCTGTATACGGTAGTGGTGCTGTATAGCACCATAACTTAACATGTTCTGTATACGGTAGTGGTGCTGTATAGCGCCATAACTTAACATGTTCTGTATATGGTAGCGGTGCTATATAACACCATAACTTAACATGTTCTGTATATGGTAGCGGTGCTATATAACACCATAACTTAACATGTTCTGTATACGGTAGCGGTGCTATGTAACACCATAACTTAGCATGTTCTGTTTACGGTAGCGGTGCTATATAGCACCATAACTTAACATGTTGTATGGTAGCGGTGCTTTATAACACCATAACTTAACATGTTGTATGGTAGCGGTGCTATATAACACCATACCTTAACATGTTCTGTATATGGTAGCTGTGCTATATAACACCATAACTTAACATGTTCTGTATATGGTAGCGGTGCTATATAACACCATAACTTAACATGTTCTGTATACGGTAGCGGTGCTATGTAACACCATAACTTAGCATGTTCTGTTTACGGTAGCGGTGCTATATAGCACCATAACTTAACATGTTGTATGGTAGCGGTGCTTTATAACACCATAACTTAACATGTTGTATGGTAGCGGTGCTATATAGCACCATAACTTAACATGTTGTATGGTAGCGGTGCTATATAGCACCATAACTTAACATGTTGTATGGTAGCGGTGCTATATAGCACCTCAGTCACCTTTTTTTTTAGAGTGTATGACACTGAAGCTCCATGTCGGAGCGTGTATTGTTTTCAGAGAAACACATGATCAATGATCAACAAACACCTCCCACAACAGAAGAGAACATAGAAACAGATCAAAAGAGACGGGACAATTCACTTATATTGGCCTCTTTGGATGCAAAATCATAACCTCTGTTTCTTCAATTACAGAGAAACCTAAAGCTGTTCTGACTGTAAAGCCTGAACCATCACAGATATTCAGAGGAGAGACTGTCACTCTCACATGTGACGTACAGGGGGAAGGATGGACATACGGATGGAAGTGTGGTGGTAGAGATTACAACTCTAAAGAGAAAGAGTTCAAGATCACTGCAGAGCGCACACAGAAGTGCAGCTGTATCGGCCACAGAGGCTCAGGATCAGGCAGCTCTCACTCGAGTGATGACGTGACTCTGACTGTGATTGGTGAGTGATCATCACTGACATCAGGATCCTGCTCAGATCGGGTACCCAACGGGTGACCTGCGAATATTGCTGAAACGGTTGAAAAATATCCTAACTGTGTCAGATACAGGTGCGGGTCAGATCTGACAAGGGAGAACACGGGTCTAAACACAGGTTTATATGAGCACGTGCAAACGAATACATATACAAAAATATGCATGTATATTGTAGATGTGTTCCTAAAAATATGCCTTGCCTGTATTTCAAGTTGATAAAATAATTTCAAATCCATATCAGTTTATTTGTGCGTGCCCTCCCTCCCAGGAGAATAACAACCACTTTTGGTGCTATATAGCACCATACCTTAACATGTTCTGTATATTTGGTAGCGGTGCTATATAGCACCATAACTTAACATGTTCTGTATATGGTAGCGGTGCTATATAGCACCATAACTTAACATGTTCTGTATATGGTAGCGGTGCTATATAGCACCATAACTTAACATGTTCTGTATATGGTAGCGGTGCTATATAGCACCATAACTTAACATGTTCTCTATATGGTAGCGGTGCTATATAACACCATAACTTATCATGTTCTGTATATGGTAGCGGTGCTATATAACACCATAACTTAACATGTTGTATGGTAGCGGTGCTTTATAACACCATAACTTAACATGTTCTGTATATGGTAGCGGTGCTATATAGCACCATAACTTAACATGTTCTGTATATGGTAGCGGTGCTATATAGCACCATAACTTAACATGTTCTCTATATGGTAGCGGTGCTATATAACACCATAACTTATCATGTTCTGTATATGGTAGCGGTGCTATATAACACCATAACTTAACATGTTGTATGGTAGCGGTGCTTTATAACACCATAACTTAACATGTTCTGTATATGGTAGCGGTGCTATATAACACCATAACTTAACATGTTCTGTATATGGTAGCGGTGCTATATAGCACCATAACTTAACATGTTCTCTATATGGTAGCGGTGCTATATAACACCATAACTTATCATGTTCTGTATATGGTAGCGGTGCTATATAGCACCATAACTTATCATGTTGTATGGTAGCGGTGCTATATAGCACCTCAGTCACCTTTTTTTTTAGAGTGTATGACACTGAAGCTCCATGTCGGAGCGTGTATTGTTTTCAGAGAAACACATGATCAATGATCAACAAACACCTCCCACAACAGAAGAGAACATAGAAACAGATCAAAAGAGACGGGACAATTCACTTATATTGGCCTCTTTGGATGCAAAATCATAACCTCTGTTTCTTCAATTACAGAGAAACCTAAAGCTGTTCTGACTGTAAAGCCTGAACCATCACAGATATTCAGAGGAGAGACTGTCACTCTCACATGTGACGTACAGGGGGAAGGATGGACATACGGATGGTGGTGTGGTGGTAGAGATTACAACTCTAAAGAGAAAGAGTTCAAGATCACTGCAGACCACACACAGAAGTGCAGCTGTATCGGCCACAGAGGCTCAGGATCAGGCAGCTCTCACTCGAGTGATGACGTGACTCTGACTGTGATTGGTGAGTGATCATCACTGACATCAGGATCTTGCTCAGATGGTATATTAAAACTTTTGCTTTGTGTTGGATTTTTTTTATCCACATGAGAGAAAAAGTTTAGGTTTGACTCACTGTAGATCAGATGAATCCAAACGTTAATCTCCTTTCTATTCCCTGCAAAGTGTTGATAAATTAATACATCACACCAAGTCTTGAATATGTCCTAACATTTATCAGCATTTGGTCAATGTACATACATGTATGAAACGCAAATATGCATTTCTTTGTTAACTGTAGTATAAATGTTACTTGCTTGTTTGTTTTAACAGAAACAATTGTTTACATAATGCAATCTGTCCATTAATAATATACAGCCACAATAATAGCACAAAAGTCATTTGAACTATTAAAACATAATGTTTTTTAAGTAAATACAAAAGGTAATTTGTACTTGTAAAATCAAATTATTAAAAATGAATCAATTTTATTCTTTGAAGCACTGGATTTGTCCTCATGCACTTTCATTCTGAGAGTTTCAAGTTTACATTGACCTCTTATGTTTGTGTAACGACTCGGCTACATATGTTAATTAATTAAATTAGCTCAATAGGGAATTATATGTATTTATATGTATGTATTTGTAAGGTATTTAATACCTTAACATGTTCTGTATATGGTAGCGGTGCTATATAGCACCATAACTTAACATGTTGTATGGTAGCGGTGCTATATAGCACCATAACTTAACATGTTCTGTATATGGTAGCGGTGCTATATAGCACCATACCTTAACATGTTCTGTATATGGTAGCGGTGCTATATAGCACCATAACTTAACATGTTCTGTATATGGTAGCTGTGCTATATAGCACCATACCTTAACATGTTCTGTATATGGTAGCTGTGCTATATAGCACCATACCTTAACATGTTCTGTATATGGTAGCGGTGCTATATAGCACCATAACTTAACATGTTGTATGGTAGCGGTGCTATATAGCACCATAACTTAACATGTTCTGTATATGGTAGCTGTGCTATATAGCACCATACCTTAACATGTTCTGTATATGGTAGCTGTGCTATATAGCACCATACCTTAACATGTTCTGTATATGGTAGCGGTGCTATATAGCACCATAACTTAACATGTTCTGTATATGGTAGCGGTACTGTAGCAAATTAGCTCTATATGAAATATTAATAATAAATAATAACTGGTTATAATTTATTATGAATATTTGGATTAGTTAATATAATTAATTTACTGTCGTAAATTAATATTACAATCAATGAACCTATTTGTCCCATGAACACTCAGGATCAATTGTTTATTAACTCTAAGAAATGTACATTTCCGGGGCATGGGAAATGTCTTTCTTAATTTACAATACTACTAAGAGCAGTAACCAAGATCTAAATGATTAGTGACTCCAGTTATGAGCTTGAGACACGGACAACTTTACGTGTAACATGAACAAGATTTTATTAACTAGTCTAAACACTTAAACTGCTCTAACATACACACACATACATGCATACAGTTTACCAAGGGAAAAAGAGCTGAAGCAGAATACAGGAAAGCAAGAAGTTACAGCATAGTCTGGAATTCAGCAGATCAACAGCCTTGAGCAAACCATCAGTTTAGTTATATCATGCCCTTCTTTAAAAGGGGTAAGGATACTTCATGTATCAACTAATGAGACTAAGTTTGATACTTGCATGTCTCGCCCATTTGAATTAAACCGTCCTGATGCAATTTGTTGAGGCTCCAGTTGATCCTTGCTGATGGGGTCTTGATGAGAGAGAACCAGTGGTCGTCAGAGTATTTTTGGTGAATGGAAAGACAAGGCCGCAGCCTGGCACAAGCTTTGGTGGGTCCTTAGAGGCTTCTAGTTTAGCATCATCTTCACGTCAGCATTTCAGAAAAAGAAAAAGCCCCGCTAAAAGCTGATCAGTGACTTTAAAGCGTGAAGAAGGCACCCCCCCTGGAGGTGCAAGAGCCAATGAGAAGATTTCCCTTTGGAGGGAAATTTTACGACCCTTTGTGTTCTAGCAGGGCATTTGAATATGTACTTTCATTGGGTGTTTAAGGAAAGAATCTTTAAGATTCTTATAATACTAATGCATCACAAAGTTAGCAACATGTAATGTAAATTAACAAATCGATGACGAAGATTGGCTTTTTTAGAGACCAAACATGCCGCACATATAATGTTGGTTAAGCATAATATGCAAAGTCTGAAACATTAACCCAATTGAGTTTACAAGAATACAAACGCCACATAAAAGGGAAAATCATGATATGGGAAAATTAGATACATGTTTGCACATTTATCAAGTGGTTATATATAGACTATATATATAGGATTAACAGGGTTTTTATTCCTCTAACTCTGCAAGAGTTTAAATGAGAGTCACACCTCTCAGGACATTCCTTTCCGTCGTAAAACCCAGTCTCAGTGTGTGTCCTGTAACAAGACACCGCGTCCTGCCAGTGTGTAGCTTCATTTGGGGAACCTTTCACAGGCCTTATTTGGGAGAGTGAGTTTGCTGGATTATTCATTATATAAATGAATAATATGTGTGTGTCTGATTGATCCAGACGCTACAGTACTATATAACACCATTCCTTAACATGTTCTGTATATGGTAGCTGTGCTATATAGCACCATTCCTTAACATGTTCTGTATATGGTTGCGGTGCTATATAACACCATAAGTTAACATGTTCTGTATATGGTTGCGGTGCTATATAGCACCATACCTTAACATGTTCTGTATATGGTAGCGGTGCTATATAGCACCATAACTTAACATGTTGTATGGTAGCGGTGCTATATAACACCATAACTTAACATGTTCTGTATATGGTAGCGGTGCTATATAACACCATAATTTAACATGTTCTGTATATGGTAGCTGTGCTATATAACACCATACCTTAACATGTTCTGTATATGGTAGCGGTGCTATATAACACCATAACTTAACATGTTCTGTATATGGTAGCGGTGCTATATAACACCATAACTTAACATGTTGTATGGTAGCGGTGCTATATAACACCATAACTTATCATGTTCTCTATATGGTAGCGGTGCTATATAGCACCTCAGTCACCATTTTTTTTAGAGTGTATGACACTGAAGCTCCATGTCGGAGCGTGTATTGTTTTCAGAGAAACACATGATCAATGATCAACAAACACCTCCCACAACAGAAGAGAACATAGAAACAGATCAAAAGAGACGGGACAATTCACTTATATTGGCCTCTTTGGATGCAAAATCATAACCTCTGTTTCTTCAATTACAGAGAAACCTAAAGCTGTTCTGACTGTAAAGCCTGAACCATCACAGATATTCAGAGGAGAGACTGTCACTCTCACATGTGACGTACAGGGGGAAGGATGGACATACGGATGGAAGTGTGGTGGTAGAGATTACAACTCTAAAGAGAAAGAGTTCAAGATCACTGCAGACCACACACAGAAGTGCAGCTGTATCGGCCACAGAGGCTCAGGATCAGGCAGCTCTCACTCGAGTGATGACGTGACTCTGACTGTGATTGGTGAGTGATCATCACTGACATCAGGATCCTGCTCAGATCGGGTACCCAACGGGTGACCCGCGAATATTGCTGAAACGGTTGAAAAATATCCTAACTGTGTCAGATACAGGTGCGGGTCAGATCTGACAAGGGAGAACACGGGTCTAAACACAGGTTTATATGAGCACGTGCAAACGAATACATATACAAAAATATGCATGTATATTGTAGATGTGTTCCTAAAAATATGCCTTGCCTGTATTTCAAGTTGATAAAATAATTTCAAATCCATATCAGTTTATTTGTGCGTGCCCTCCCTCCCAGGAGAATAACAACCACTTTTGGTGCTATATAGCACCATACCTTAACATGTTCTGTATATTTGGTAGCGGTGCTATATAGCACCATAACTTAACATGTTCTGTATATGGTAGCGGTGCTATATAGCACCATAACTTAACATGTTCTGTATATGGTAGCGGTGCTATATAGCACCATAACTTAACATGTTCTGTATATGGTAGCGGTGCTATATAGCACCATAACTTAACATGTTCTGTATATGGTAGCGGTGCTATATAGCACCATAACTTAACATGTTCTGTATATGGTAGCGGTGCTATATAGCACCATACCTTAACATGTTCTGTATATGGTAGCGGTGCTATATAGCACCATAACTTAACATGTTCTGTATATGGTAGCGGTGCTATATAGCACCATAACTTAACATGTTCTGTATATGGTAGCGGTGCTATATAGCACCTCAGTCACCTTTTTTTTTAGAGTGTATGACACTGAAGCTCCATGTCGGAGCGTGTATTGTTTTCAGAGAAACACATGATCAATGATCAACAAACACCTCCCACAACAGAAGAGAACATAGAAACAGATCAAAAGAGACGGGACAATTCACTTATATTGGCCTCTTTGGATGCAAAATCATAACCTCTGTTTCTTCAATTACAGAGAAACCTAAAGCTGTTCTGACTGTAAAGCCTGAACCATCACAGATATTCAGAGGAGAGACTGTCACTCTCACATGTGACGTACAGGGGGAAGGATGGACATACGGATGGCGGTGTGGTGGTAGAGATTACAACTCTAAAGAGAAAGAGTTCAAGATCACTGCAGAGCGCACACAGAAGTGCAGCTGTATCGGCCACAGAGGCTCAGGATCAGGCAGCTCTCACTCGAGTGATGACGTGATTCTGACTGTGATTGGTGAGTGATCATCACTGACATCAGGATCTTGCTCAGATGGTATATTAAAACTTTTGCTTTGTGTTGGATTTTTTTTATCCACATGAGAGAAAAAGTTTAGGTTTGACTCACTGTAGATCAGATGAATCCAAACGTTAATCTCCTTTCTATTCCCTGCAAAGTGTTGATAAATTAATACATCACACCAAGTCTTGAATATGTCCTAACATTTATCAGCATTTGGTCAATGTACATACATGTATGAAACGCAAATATGCATTTCTTTGTTAACTGTAGTATAAATGTTACTTGCTTGTTTGTTTTAACAGAAACAATTGTTTACATAATGCAATCTGTCCATTAATAATATACAGCCACAATAATAGCACAAAAGTCATTTGAACTATTAAAACATAATGTTTTTTAAGTAAATACAAAAGGTAATTTGTACTTGTAAAATCAAATTATTAAAAATGAATCAATTTATTCTTTGAAGCACTGGATTTGTCCTCATGCACTTTCATTCTGAGAGTTTCAAGTTTACATTGACCTCTTATGTTTGTGTAACGACTCGGCTACATATGTTAATTAATTAAATTAGCTCAATAGGGAATTATATGTATTTATATGTATGTATTTGTAAGGTATTTAATACCTTAACATGTTCTGTATATGGTAGCGGTGCTATATAGCACCATAACTTAACATGTTCTGTATATGGTAGCGGTGCTATATAGCACCATACCTTAACATGTTCTGTATATGGTAGCGGTGCTATATAGCACCATAACTTAACATGTTGTATGGTAGCGGTGCTATATAGCACCATAACTTAACATGTTCTGTATATGGTAGCTGTGCTATATAGCACCATACCTTAACATGTTCTGTATATGGTAGCGGTGCTATATAGCACCATAACTTAACATGTTGTATGGTAGCGGTGCTATATAGCACCATAACTTAACATGTTCTGTATATGGTAGCGGTGCTATATAGCACCATACCTTAACATGTTCTGTATATGGTAGCTGTGCTATATAGCACCATACCTTAACATGTTCTGTATATGGTAGCGGTGCTATATAACACCATAACTTAACATGTTCTGTATATGGTAGCGGTGCTATATAGCACCATACCTTAACATGTTCTGTATATGGTAGCGGTGCTATATAGCACCATAACTTAACATGTTCTGTATATGGTAGCGGTACTGTAGCAAATTAGCTCTATATGAAATATTAATAATAAATAATAACTGGTTATAATTTATTATGAATATTTGGATTAGTTAATATAATTAATTTACTGTCGTAAATTAATATTACAATCAATGAACCTATTTGTCCCATGAACACTCAGGATCAATTGTTTATTAACTCTAAGAAATGTACATTTCCGGGGCATGGGAAATGTCTTTCTTAATTTACAATACTACTAAGAGCAGTAACCAAGATCTAAATGATTAGTGACTCCAGTTATGAGCTTGAGACACGGACAACTTTACGTGTAACATGAACAAGATTTTATTAACTAGTCTAAACACTTAAACTGCTCTAACATACACACACATACATGCATACAGTTTACCAAGGGAAAAAGAGCTGAAGCAGAATACAGGAAAGCAAGAAGTTACAGCATAGTCTGGAATTCAGCAGATCAACAGCCTTGAGCAAACCATCAGTTTAGTTATATCATGCCCTTCTTTAAAAGGGGTAAGGATGCTTCATGTATCAACTAATGAGACTAAGTTTGATACTTGCATGTCTCGCCCATTTGAATTAAACCGTCCTGATGCAATTTGTTGAGGCTCCAGTTGATCCTTGCTGATGGGGTCTTGATGAGAGAGAACCAGTGGTCGTCAGAGTATTTTTGGTGAATGGAAAGACAAGGCCGCAGCCTGGCACAAGCTTTGGTGGGTCCTTAGAGGCTTCTAGTTTAGCATCATCTTCACGTCAGCATTTCAGAAAAAGAAAAAGCCCCGCTAAAAGCTGATCAGTGACTTTAAAGCGTGAAGATGGCACCCCCCCTGGAGGTGCAAGAGCCAATGAGAAGATTTCCCTTTGGAGGGAAATTTTACGACCCTTTGTGTTCTAGCAGGGCATTTGAATATGTACTTTCATTGGGTGTTTAAGGAAAGAATCTTTAAGATTCTTATAATACTAATGCATCACAAAGTTAGCAACATGTAATGTAAATTAACAAATCGATGACGAAGATTGGCTTTTTTAGAGACCAAACATGCCGCACATATAATGTTGGTTAAGCATAATATGCAAAGTCTGAAACATTAACCCAATTGAGTTTACAAGAATACAAACGCCACATAAAAGGGAAAATCATGAGATGGGAAAATTAGATACATGTTTGCACATTTATCAAGTGGTTATATATAGACTATATATATAGGATTAACAGGGTTTTTATTCCTCTAACTCTGCAAGAGTTTAAATGAGAGTCACACCTCTCAGGACATTCCTTTCCGTCGTAAAACCCAGTCTCAGTGTGTGTCCTGTAACAAGACACCGCGTCCTGCCAGTGTGTAGCTTCATTTGGGGAACCTTTCACAGGCCTTATTTGGGAGAGTGAGTTTGCTGGATTATTCATTATATAAATGAATAATATGTGTGTGTCTGATTGATCCAGACGCTACAGTACTATATAACACCATTCCTTAACATGTTCTGTATATGGTAGCGGTGCTATATAGCACCATACCTTAACATGTTCTGTATATGGTAGCGGTGCTATATAGCACCATAACTTAACATGTTGTATGGTAGCGGTGCTATATAACACCATAACTTAACATGTTCTGTATATGGTAGCGGTGCTATATAACACCATAACTTAACATGTTCTGTATATGATAGCTGTGCTATATAACACCATACCTTAACATGTTCTGTATATGGTAGCGGTGCTATATAGCACCATAACTTAACATGTTGTATGGTAGCGGTGCTATATAACACCATAACTTATCATGTTCTCTATATGGTAGCGGTGCTATATAGCACCATACCTTAACATGTTCTGTATATGGTAGCGGTACTATATAACACCATACCTTAACATGTTCTGTATATGGTAGCGGTGCTATATAGCACCATAACTTAACATGTTGTATGGTAGCTGTGCTATATAACACCATACCTTAACATGTTCTGTATATGGTAGCGGTGCTATATAGCACCATAACTTAACATGTTGTATGGTAGCGGTGCTATATAACACCATAACTTAACATGTTCTGTATATGGTAGCGGTGCTATATAGCACCATACCTTAACATGTTCTGTATATGGTAGCGGTACTATATAACACCATACCTTAACATGTTCTGTATATGGTAGCGGTGCTATATAACACCATAACTTATCATGTTCTCTATATGGTAGCGGTGCTATATAGCACCTCAGTCACCTTTTTTTTTTAGAGTGTATGACACTGAAGCTCCATGTCGGAGCGTGTATTGTTTTCAGAGAAACACATGATCAATGATCAACAAACACCTCCCACAACAGAAGAGAACATAGAAACAGATCAAAAGAGACGGGACAATTCACTTATATTGGCCTCTTTGGATGCAAAATCATAACCTCTGTTTCTTCAATTACAGAGAAACCTAAAGCTGTTCTGACTGTAAAGCCTGAACCATCACAGATATTCAGAGGAGAGACTGTCACTCTCACATGTGACGTACAGGGGGAAGGATGGACATACGGATGGCGGTGTGGTGGTAGAGATTACAACTCTAAAGAGAAAGAGTTCAAGATCACTGCAGACCACACACAGAAGTGCAGCTGTATCGGCCACAGAGGCTCAGGATCAGGCAGCTCTCACTCGAGTGATGACGTGACTCTGACTGTGATTGGTGAGTGATCATCACTGACATCAGGATCCTGCTCAGATCGGGTACCCGACGGGTGACCTGCGAATATTGCTGAAACGGGTGAAAAATATCCTAACTGTGTCAGATACAGGTGCGGGTCAGATCTGACAAGGGAGAACACGGGTCTAAACACAGGTTTATATGAGCACGTGCAAACGAATACATATACAAAAATATGCATGTATATTGTAGATGTGTTCCTAAAAATATGCCTTGCCTGTATTTCAAGTTGATAAAATAATTTCAAATCCATATCAGTTTATTTGTGCGTGCCCTCCCTCCCAGGAGAATCACAACCACTTTTGGTGCTATATAGCACCATAACTTAACATGTTCTGTATATGGTAGCGGTGCTATATAGCACCATAACTTAACATGTTCTGTATATGGTAGCGGTGCTATATAGCACCATAACTTAACATGTTCTGTATATTTGGTAGCGGTGCTTTATAACACCATAACTTAACATGTTCTGTATATGGTAGCGGTGCTATATAGCACCATAACTTAACATGTTCTGTATATGGTAGCGGTGCTATATAGCACCATACCTTAACATGTTCTGTATATGGTAGCGGTGCTATATAGCACCATAACTTAACATGTTGTATGGTAGCGGTGCTATATAGCACCTCAGTCACCTTTTTTTTAGAGTGTATGACACTGAAGCTCCATGTCGGAGCGTGTATTGTTTTCAGAGAAACACATGATCAATGATCAACAAACACCTCCCACAACAGAAGAGAACATAGAAACAGATCAAAAGAGACGGGACAATTCACTTATATTGGCCTCTTTGGATGCAAAATCATAACCTCTGTTTCTTCAATTACAGAGAAACCTAAAGCTGTTCTGACTGTAAAGCCTGAACCATCACAGATATTTAGAGGAGAGACTGTCACTCTCACATGTGACGTACAGGGGGAAGGATGGACATACGGATGGTGGTGTGGTGGTAGAGATTACAACTCTAAAGAGAAAGAGTTCAAGATCACTGCAGAGCGCACACAGAAGTGCAGCTGTATCGGCCACAGAGGCTCAGGATCAGGCAGCTCTTACCGGAGTGATGACGTGATTCTGACTGTGATTGGTGAGTGATCATCACTGACATCAGGATCTTGCTCAGATGGTATATTAAAACTTTTTCTTTGTGTTGGATTTTTTTTATCCACATGAGAGAAAAAGTTTAGGTTTGACTCACTGTAGATCAGATGAATCCAAACGTTAATCTCCTTTCTATTCCCTGCAAAGTGTTGATAAATTAATACATCACACCAAGTCTTGAATATGTCCTAACATTTATCAGCATTTGGTCAATGTACATACATGTATGAAACGCAAATATGCATTTCTTTGTTAACTGTAGTATAAATGTTACTTGCTTGTTTGTTTTAACAGAAACAATTGTTTACATAATGCAATCTGTCCATTAATAATATACAGCCACAATAATAGCACAAAAGTCATTTGAACTATTAAAACATAATGTTTTTTAAGTAAATACAAAAGGTAATTTGTACTTGTAAAATCAAATTATTAAAAATGAATCAATTTTATTCTTTGAAGCACTGGATTTGTCCTCATGCACTTTCATTCTGAGAGTTTCAAGTTTACATTGACCTCTTATGTTTGTGTAACGACTCGGCTACATATGTTAATTAATTAAATTAGCTCAATAGGGAATTATATGTATTTATATGTATGTATTTGTAAGGTATTTAATACCTTAACATGTTCTGTATATGGTAGCGGTGCTATATAGCACCATAACTTAACATGTTCTGTATATGGTAGCGGTACTGTAGCAAATTAGCTCTATATGAAATATTAATAATAAATAATAACTGGTTATAATTTATTATGAATATTTGGATTAGTTAATATAATTAATTTACTGTCGTAAATTAATATTACAATCAATGAACCTATTTGTCCCATGAACACTCAGGATCAATTGTTTATTAACTCTAAGAAATGTACATTTCCGGGGCATGGGAAATGTCTTTCTTAATTTACAATACTACTAAGAGCAGTAACCAAGATCTAAATGATTAGTGACTCCAGTTATGAGCTTGAGACACGGACAACTTTACGTGTAACATGAACAAGATTTTATTAACTAGTCTAAACACTTAAACTGCTCTAACATACACACACATACATGCATACAGTTTACCAAGGGAAAAAGAGCTGAAGCAGAATACAGGAAAGCAAGAAGTTACAGCATAGTCTGGAATTCAGCAGATCAACAGCCTTGAGCAAACCATCAGTTTAGTTATATCATGCCCTTCTTTAAAAGGGGTAAGGATACTTCATGTATCAACTAATGAGACTAAGTTTGATACTTGCATGTCTCGCCCATTTGAATTAAACCGTCCTGATGCAATTTGTTGAGGCTCCAGTTGATCCTTGCTGATGGGGTCTTGATGAGAGAGAACGATACTCGGTTACTTAACGTAACCTCGGTTCTCTCTAGAAGAGGGAACGAGTATTGCGTAAGTTCCTTACGCTACGGGAAAGTATTCTTTCTTCGAGATTTCTGAAAAACCCAAAATTATCCTTAATTTTGTAACATTGTCAACGCAGTGCGGCAGCCTGGCAGACCATAGCAGGCTATTCCAGCGTGCTATTGGCTGCTCTGCTGGCAACTGCAGCAGCCTATCGGTGAGCCCGCGTGACGTGGCGACCAATGAGGGCGCTTCGCGCCCACCTGGCTTCATTTGCCTACAGGTGGGGCGTGGCCACGTGTATATAAGCAGGGCTCACGGGCTGCATATTCGGTTTTCGTAGTTCTGAAGCGTAAAAGCCCGCGGGGCGCACGGCAAGGAACGCAATACTCGTTCCCTCTTCTAGAGAGAACCGAGGTTACGTTAAAGGGGTCATAGAATGACATTTTTGTACAAGTTAATATGATTCTTTACTGTCTAAATGAAAAGTTTGTAATATACTTTAATTAAAAATTCTCATTAGTATTGTAAGAAAACACTAATTTTACCTGGTCAAAACCAGCTCAGTTTTCAGCAAGTCATTTCAGTGCATGTGACTTTAAATGATAATGAGCTTTGCTCACCCCGCCCCCTCTGCTCTGTGAGGCGTTCGGTTCGACCCGACACAACACACGTGGAGTGTTGCCTTGACAACATTTGAGGGTATATTTTCGAGAAATAATGGCAACGGGAGTCTCTGAGGAAACATCTGAGCAACCTTATCATTTTGAACCGGAGTCGGACTAGGAACAAGATGACGAACCCATCGAAGTTCGAACAGGACGTTTCTGAATGGTTGGTTAACGTCATGTCACTTTGATCTATCTTTGTACTGGTAGAGTAGTGTAGTTGCTATGTGTTTACTGATGTGTTAGTTCATTGACAGATTGATGTTATGTTATAAGATTTTTTTTTTTTACATTACTTCTTAATCGTAACAGACACCGTTATAAACCATGTACAAAAGTAAGCTTAGTGTAGTGTTACCACGTTAACTTTATCACCCGAGTACACAGTTTGTAATAACAAACATAACGCGTTGTTCATTATAAACGTGGGATTATGAATTATATTGAGAACATCATACACAGAAAGCATGCCGTAATGTAACTTACCCTGTAAATTTTAGCCTCATTCATCGTGAAGCGATTTGCAAAGATTAATATAAAGGTTAATAAAACGTTACACTCACATCTTCCTGAGGTGCAGCAGGAACACGATCCTTTTTTCAAGAGCAGCTTATTAGCAAAACCTGCTTTATACTGACGCTCGTTTATAAAGCAGTCTGCTGGGAAATGATTCGCGCAAACATTGACGTTGATCGGGGGGAATATTCCCTTCTAAAACAAAACTCAGCAGCCACTGGGTCTTCAGCAGTTCGGATTTAGGAACATCAAAATGACTGCTGTGTTCGTTATTACACACAACAACAACACAACACCACAATCGCTTAGACGCCATTCTGTTCCAGAGTATCAACAATGGCGGACTGATGACAGCTCGCTCAGGGCGGGTCTGTGTTGAAACGCTGCTGTCAATCAACAATCTTAGGAGGGGCGTACACCGTGTAACGTCACACGGTCAGACGGCTCGATTTGAGACAGGGGAAAATATATAAGGAGATTAAAAAAAAAACACTGGATGTATTTTTATCATTATAGGATGGTTGTGTACAGGCACTGCCAACACACATTTCCGTATAATCAACTTGTAAAAGTGCATGTACCATTCTATGACCCCTTTAAGTAACCGAGTATCGTTCTCTTACGAGAGGTTCTCTCGTATTGCGTAAGTTCCTTACGCTACGGGAACATATTGTCAACGCCGTGCGCGCCTCGCGTACAGCATATGTATCCCAGGGAACCGGGGACCATAACACTGCTCGGGCAGGGTGGCCGGTAAGGAGAACGGGCCACCACATATACAGACACTTCATTCGAACTGACGGGTGGTTACGACGGGTGGTTACAACACCCTGTCCCATGAATGAGGGAACGGCACCTGCCGGTCTCCTTCAAATTCACCACACCTTGTCTCATGAATGAGGGAACGGCAACGCCGGTCGCCTTCAAATTCACAATATCTTGTTATATGAGTGAGGTAACGGCACCGCCGGTCACCTTCAAACTCACAACAGCTCGTCTCGTAAATGAGGGAACGGCACCGCCGGTCTCCTTCAAATTCACATGAGCCTAGTACCGAACTTACTACCAGTATGTGAGCTATGTCTGCGCAGAATAACTGGGCAGAACCAACAGCCCTATTGAACTGATAACACTTTCGCCTGTAAGGCAGGAACTTCCAGATTGTAAAATCTCACGAACGTAGACGGGGAGGCCCAGCCTGCCGCCATACAGATATCGTGGATGGAAATCCCTCTGGCCCAAGCCCACGAAGAGGCCATGCCTCTGGTGGAGTGTGCTCTGACACCTAGCGGGCACTGCAGGTGTTTGGAAGCGTATGCAGTTGCAATCGCGTCCACTATCCACCTGGACAGGGTCTGTTTCGAGGAGGCGAGACCTTTAGTGCGCCCACCAAACGAAACAAATAGCTGCTCAGAACGCCTGAAGGCGGCGGAGCGTGTGACATAAACCCTCAATGCCCTGACAGGGCAGAGGATATTGCCACCGTCCCCCTCGTCGGATGCTGGCAGAGCCGAGAGGGAGATAATCTGTGCCCTGAAGGGAGTGCCAATCGCTTTGGGGACATAACCATGCCTCGGTCTGAGAATGACCTTAGAGTCATTAGGACCGAACTCCATACACGTCGGGCTCACTGAGAGCGCGTGTAGATCCCCCACACGTTTCACTGAAGCCAGAGCTATCAGGAACGCGGTTTTTAGCGAAAGGAACCTTGGTTCCACAGTCTCGAGCGGTTCAAAGGGATGAGCCTTCATGGCCTCTAGGACCAAGGCCAGATCCCAAATAGGAACCGATGGGAGCCGCGGGGGATTCATCCGTCTAGCTCCTCTGAGGAAACGGATGATGAGCTCGTTCCTTCCTAGCGTGCTGCCTAGCGTCGTCTGGGCGAACGCTGCTATAGCCGCTACATACACTTTGAGCGTGGAAGGGGACCTGCCCAGTTCCAAGAGCTCCTGGAGGAAGGAGAGCACCCGCTGGACCCCACATTGCTGCGGTTCCAATCCCTTGGAAGCACACCACTCAGTGAACACCGACCACTTAGAACTATAGAACCGCCTCGTCGAGGGGGCTCTAGAGTGTGAGATCGTGTTCATAACCCCTTCGGGCAGGTCAACGGGTATCCGTTGGTCACCCATACATGCAGAGACCATCGCTCTGGATGGGGATGCCAAACTGACCCTCCTGCTTGAGAGAGGAGGTCTGCTCTCAGCGGAACTGGCCAGGGGGGTGAGTGCGACAGCTTCACCAGCTCTGGGTACCAAATCTGGTTCTCCCAGCGCGGCGCTATAAGGAGCACCGGGCGGCGCGTTTCCCTGATTTTCGCTATAACCTGGGTCAATAGGGAAATCGGCGGGAAAGCATACAGCGGGAGGCTGGGCCAAAGTTGGGACAGCGCATCCTCGCTTTTGGACAAGAACGTCGAGCAGCGGGCGTTCTCTTTTGTTGCAAAGAGGTCGAGCTCCGCTCTGCCGAATAGGCGCCATACCAGCTGGACTGTCTGGGGGTGCAGGGACCATTCTCCTGGGAGAATGAGGCCCCTGGACAGCTTGTCCGGGCCCACGTTGAGGTGGCCCGGAACGTGCGCCGCTCTCAGCGAGCGCAGCGAGCTGTGTGCCCACACGAGCAGGCGTTCCGTCAGATTGCCCAGACACCTGGACCTGACACCGCCCTGCCGGTTCACGTAGGACACCACCGTGGTATTGTCCGACCGGACCAACACATGGTGTCCCCGTATAAACGGGAGAAACTGCTTGAGCGCGTTCTCTACCGCTATCATCTCCAAACAGTTTATGTGTAGGAGTTTTTCTCCGCTCGACCAGAGGCCCGAGGCCGGTCTGCCCTCGAAAACGGCGAGGTGGAGGCGTCCGTCGAGATGACTTTGCGGTGTGAGATGGCTCCCATTGTCACTCCCCGCTGGTACCAGTCGGCTACTAACCAGGGCTCTAGGGCTGCAACACAGCCCTGAGTCACTCTGATCCTGAAACCTCCGGCAGCCCAGGCTCTGTGAGGCACTCGGGCGTTTAACCAGCGTTGCAGCGGGCGCATGCGCATTAAGCCCAGCTGGAGCACAGCTGCAGCTGAGGCCATACGTCCCAGCCTCCTCTGTAAAAGCTTGAGAGGTGCGATTTTGCCCGGCCGGAAGTACGCAGCCATGCGCCGAACTTGGCGCGTGCGTTGTGGAGACAGGCGGGCAGACATAGCCACAGTGTCCAGATTCAAACCCAGAAATGAGGTTGATTGCGTGGGCACTAATGAGCTCTTGGTCCAGTTGACCGTGAGCCCCAGGCTGTCCAAATGGCTGAGCAGCATTGCCCTGTGGGCGAGGAGCTCGGCCTCTGACTGCGCCAGGATGAGCCAGTCGTCCAAGTAGTTCAATATTCGCATCCCCCGGTTTCTCAGGGGAGCGAGGGCCGCGTCCATGCACTTCGTAAATGTACGGGGTGCTAGTGACAGGCCGAACGGAAGGACGGTGTATTGATAAGCCTGGCCGTCGAAGGCGAATCGTAAGAATGGCCTGTGACGCGGCGTTATCTTGATTTGAAAATATGCGTCTTTCAAATCTAGGGAAATTAGCCAGTCTCTCGGGCGAATATGCGCGAGGATCTGCTTGGTCGTAAGCATCTTGAACGATCTCCTCAAAAGAGCTTTGTTCAGACGCCTCAGATCCAGAATCGGTCTGAGCGACCCGTCCCTTTTTGGCACGAGAAAATATCGGCTGTAAAAGCCTGACTCGCTCATAGAATGGGGAACCGGTTCTATAGCCCCTTTGCACAGCAGCGTGGCTATCTCCGCTCGAAGTAGATGTGCTACTTCTTCGCTCACTCTCGTCTCTATACGCGCACAGAAGCGCGGAGGGCGGCGAGCGAACTGCAGAGTGTAGCCGTGCTTCACTGTTCTCAGCACCCATTCTGATATTTCACCCATTCTGTTTATTGTGCTTATGTGCAGGGGTGAACACAGAAAAGTGGGCACATTTACTGCATTTGAAACACATACGGCGTGAGCCGTGCAACCAGAAATAATGCAACTTTTGTGATTTCTCTGGTTCGCCGTAAAAACGGCGGTGGTTGACAGGCGAGAGGGCGTTTTTGCCGGCTCGTTGGCTGCGTGAAATTCCTCTGCAGCAGCTGACAGGGCTGACAGGAAAAAGAGTTTTGACGGTGGTCCGGCCGCAGCGGGACTTAACCGTCGTTTCTTGCCTCTGGCTAGGAGGGCTTTGGAGGCTCGGACTTCAGCACGATCCTAGGCCGGGGGCCCCGAGGGGGAGGCGGCTTACCGTGGCTGGAAGAGCGCGATCTGGGGCGGCCGCTCGGTCTTCGCTGAGACGAAGGGGGCCGCGCTGGGCGCTGCGTGGAGCTCGGTGCTGGCTGGTCGCGAGGACGGCGAGCAACGGAGCTACCGCTGGCGCCTGGGCGTCGAGGCAGGAAGAGGTTCATGGCCTGCGTCGTCTTCTGTACTTCGGAGAAACGGTCGACGATCCCCTTGACCGCTGGTCCGAAGAGCCCAGATGGAGAGAGCGGGGCGTTTAAGAAGGCCGCGTGCTCTGTTTCTCGCATGTCCGCGAGCGTGAGCCAGAGGTGGCGCTCAGCTACCGTGAGGGAGGCCATGGAGCGTCCGAGGGCCTGTGCTGCGGTCTTGGTAGCGCGGAGGGAGAGATCCGTCGCGCTTCGCAAATCCGTGATCAGCTCAGCGTCACAGCTCCTCTCGTCCAGATCACGGAGGAGATTGGCTTGGAGGATTTGCAGCACGGCCATAGAGTGCAGAGCAGACGCAGCTTGACCGGAGGCAGCGAAAGCGCGGCCGATCAGCGATGACGTCACTCTGCAGGCCTTAGACGGGAGGGCAGCCTTTGAGCGCCAACCAGAAGGCAGGCAAAGGTGCGCTGCGACCGCCTCTTCCACCGGAGGGATAGCGTTGTAGCCTTTCTCAGCCGCGCCGTCAACTTGTGAGAGCGTCGAAGAAGCCTGAGACGAGACCCTCGCGGAGAATGGCGCGTTCCAGGACTTCGCGAGCTCCTCGTGAAGCTCTGGCAGAAAGGGTGCAGTCCTGGCGGTGGGCGCACGGCGGCGACTGTTCAGGAAGCATCCGTCGAGCCGATTCGGCGCTGCCACCTTAGGCGGGGCCCATTCGAGGCCTAGCTGCTCGACAGCCCGGGTGAGAAGGCGCAACAGTTCGGCGTCCTCACCCGCTCGAGAGCGTCCGGAGGCTCGGACTGAAGAGGTCGCGGAAGACCATTCCTCGCTGTCGGAAGCCATGATGGAGCAGCTGTCGGCGCGTTCCGCGGCCGCATCCGCCTCATCCCCAGAGGCGGCAACAGAAATGGCGGCCTGGGGTGGGGGCGGGGAAGGCGAGAGTGAAGCGGGCGGGAAGGGTTCCGGCGAGCTTCTCTCGGCCAACTCCGGAGTCCGCTGCGAGCGGCGCTTTTTCCTGCGCGGCTTAGCAGAGACTGGAGGGATGTCATCTTCGAACTGATCGAGTCGAGCCCGCAGGGTCGACATCGTTAGTTCTTCGCACTCCGGGCATCCGCCGGCGAGAAGTGCGGCGGCGGCGTGATCACGGCCCAGGCAGAGAGCGCAGATCACATGGCGGTCCCCGGAACTGAGCTGCGCGTGACACGAGCCGCAGGTGGAACGAGACATTTTTAGAAAAACGCTCGGCTCTTTTTGTGAAAGTGTGACGCAGCGGCGACAACACTGAGCAATAAAAGGATATAATGCTGCCGGATAGCAGAGCAGGCACGGATGGCTGAAGGTGGCGCGATGCTGCCGGCTTCTTCAGGCGCTGTCCTCTGCTTGCTCGTCTGCACGTTCAACGGCGGCGGGTTCCAGATCCAGCGATGCGAAGGGCTTCGCTGAAGAAAAGAAAATCGAATATGCAGCCCGTGAGCCCTGCTTATATACACGTGGCCACGCCCCACCTGTAGGCAAATGAAGCCAGGTGGGCGCGAAGCGCCCTCATTGGTCGCCACGTCACGCGGGCTCACCGATAGGCTGCTGCAGTTGCCAGCAGAGCAGCCAATAGCACGCTGGAATAGCCTGCTATGGTCTGCCAGGCTGCCGCACTGCGTTGAAAATGTTACAAAATTAAGGATAATTTTGGGTTTTTCAGAAATCTCGAAGAAAGAATACTTTCCCGTAGCGTAAGGAACTTACGCAATACGAGAGAACCTCTCGTAAGAGAACCAGTGGTCGTCAGAGTATTTTTGGTGAATGGAAAGACAAGGCCGCAGCCTGGCACAAGCTTTGGTGGGTCCTTAGAGGCTTCTAGTTTAGCATCATCTTCACGTCAGCATTTCAGAAAAAGAAAAAGCCCCGCTAAAAGCTGATCAGTGACTTTAAAGCGTGAAGATGGCACCCCCCCTGGAGGTGCAAGAGCCAATGAGAAGATTTCCCTTTGGAGGGAAATTTTACGACCCTTTGTGTTCTAGCAGGGCATTTGAATATGTACTTTCATTGGGTGTTTAAGGAAAGAATCTTTAAGATTCTTATAATACTAATGCATCACAAAGTTAGCAACATGTAATGTAAATTAACAAATCGATGACGAAGATTGGCTTTTTTAGAGACCAAACATGCCGCACATATAATGTTGGTTAAACATAATATGCAAAGTCTGAAACATTAACCCAATTGAGTTTACAAGAATACAAACGCCACATAAAAGGGAAAATCATGAGATGGGAAAATTAGATACATGTTTGCACATTTATCAAGTGGTTATATATAGACTATATATATAGGATTAACAGGGTTTTTATTCCTCTAACTCTGCAAGAGTTTAAATGAGAGTCACACCTCTCAGGACATTCCTTTCCGTCGTAAAACCCAGTCTCAGTGTGTGTCCTGTAACAAGACACCGCGTCCTGCCAGTGTGTAGCTTCATTTGGGGAACCTTTCACAGGCCTTATTTGGGAGAGTGAGTTTGCTGGATTATTCATTATATAAATGAATAATATGTGTGTGTCTGATTGATCCAGACGCTACAGTACTATATAACACCATTCCTTAACATGTTCTGTATATGGTAGCGGTGCTATATAACACCATAAGTTAACATGTTCTGTATATGGTTGCGGTGCTATATAGCACCATACCACTCAATTCACTTATATTGGCCTCTTTGGATGCAAAATCATAACCTCTGTTTCTTCAATTACAGAGAAACCTAAAGCTGTTCTGACTGTAAAGCCTGAACCATCACAGATATTCAGAGGAGAGACTGTCACGCTCACATGTGACATACAGGGGGAAGGATGGACATACGGATGGAAGTGTGGTGGTAGAGATTACAACTCTAAAGAGAAAGAGTTCAAGATCACTGCAGACCACACACAGAAGTGCAGCTGTATCGGCTACAGAGGCTCAGGATCAGGCAGCTCTCACTCGAGTGATGACGTGACTCTGACTGTGATTGGTGAGTGATCATCACTGACATCAGGATCCTGCTCAGATCGGGTACCCGACGGGTGACCTGCGAATATTGCTGAAACGGTTGAAAAATATCCTAACTGTGTCAGATACAGGTGCGGGTCAGATCTGACAAGGGAGAACACGGGTCTAAACACAGGTTTATATGAGCACGTGCAAACGAATACATATACAAAAATATGCATGTATATTGTAGATGTGTTCCTAAAAATATGCCTTGCCTGCATTTCAAGTTGATAAAATAATTATACCTTAACATGTTCTGTATATGGTAGCGGTACTATATAACACCATACCTTAACATGTTCTGTATATGGTAGCTGTGCTATATAGCACCTCAGTCACCTTTTTTTTTAGAGTGTATGACACTGAAGCTCCATGTCGGAGCGTGTATTGTTTTCAGAGAAACACATGATCAATGATCAACAAACACCTCCCACAACAGAAGAGAACATAGAAACAGATCAAAAGAGACGGGACAATTCACTTATATTGGCCTCTTTGGATGCAAAATCATAACCTCTGTTTCTTCAATTACAGAGAAACCTAAAGCTGTTCTGACTGTAAAGCCTGAACCATCACAGATATTCAGAGGAGAGACTGTCACTCTCACATGTGACGTACAGGGGGAAGGATGGACATACGGATGGAAGTGTGGTGGTAGAGATTACAACTCTAAAGAGAAAGAGTTCAAGATCACTGCAGACCACACACAGATGTGCAGCTGTATCGGCCACAGAGGCTCAGGATCAGGCAGCTCTCACTCGAGTGATGACGTGACTCTGACTGTGATTGGTGAGTGATCATCACTGACATCAGGATCCTGCTCAGATCGGGTACCCAACGGGTGACCTGCGAATATTGCTGAAACGGTTGAAAAATATCCTAACTGTGTCAGATACAGGTGCGGGTCAGATCTGACAAGGGAGAACACGGGTCTAAACACAGGTTTATATGAGCACGTGCAAACGAATACATATACAAAAATATGCATGTATATTGTAGATGTGTTCCTAAAAATATGCCTTGCCTGTATTTCAAGTTGATAAAATAATTTCAAATCCATATCAGTTTATTTGTGCGTGCCCTCCCTCCCAGGAGAATCACAACCACTTTTGGTGCTATATAACACCATACCTTAACATGTTCTGTATATGGTAGCGGTGCTATATAGCACCATAACTTAACATGTTCTGTATATGGTAGCGGTGCTATATAGCACCATAACTTAACATGTTCTGTATATGGTAGCGGTGCTATATAGCACCATAACTTAACATGTTCTGTATATGGTAGCGGTGCTATATAGCACCATAACTTAACATGTTCTGTATATGGTAGCGGTGCTATATAGCACCATAACTTAACATGTTCTGTATATTTGGTAGCGGTGCTTTATAACACCATAACTTAACATGTTCTGTATATGGTAGCGGTGCTATATAGCACCATAACTTAACATGTTCTGTATATGGTAGCGGTGCTATATAGCACCATAACTTAACATGTTCTGTATATGGTAGCGGTGCTATATAGCACCATAACTTAACATGTTCTGTATATGGTAGCGGTGCTATATAGCACCATAACTTAACATGTTGTATGGTAGCGGTGCTATATAGCACCTCAGTCACCTTTTTTTTTAGAGTGTATGACACTGAAGCTCCATGTCGGAGCGTGTATTGTTTTCAGAGAAACACATGATCAATGATCAACAAACACCTCCCACAACAGAAGAGAACATAGAAACAGATCAAAAGAGACGGGACAATTCACTTATATTGGCCTCTTTGGATGCAAAATCATAACCTCTGTTTCTTCAATTACAGAGAAACCTAAAGCTGTTCTGACTGTAAAGCCTGAACCATCACAGATATTCAGAGGAGAGACTGTCACTCTCACATGTGACGTACAGGGGGAAGGATGGACATACGGATGGAAGTGTGGTGGTAGAGATTACAACTCTAAAGAGAAAGAGTTCAAGATCACTGCAGAGCGCACACAGAAGTGCAGCTGTATCGGCCACAGAGGCTCAGGATCAGGCAGCTCTTACCGGAGTGATGACGTGATTCTGACTGTGATTGGTGAGTGATCATCACTGACATCAGGATCTTGCTCAGATGGTATATTAAAACTTTTTCTTTGTGTTGGATTTTTTTTATCCACATGAGAGAAAAAGTTTAGGTTTGACTCACTGTAGATCAGATGAATCCAAACGTTAATCTCCTTTCTATTCCCTGCAAAGTGTTGATAAATTAATACATCACACCAAGTCTTGAATATGTCCTAAAATTTATCAGCATTTGGTCAATGTACATACATGTATGAAACGCAAATATGCATTTCTTTGTTAACTGTAGTATAAATGTTACTTGCTTGTTTGTTTTAACAGAAACAATTGTTTACATAATGCAATCTGTCCATTAATAATATACAGCCACAATAATAGCACAAAAGTCATTTGAACTATTAAAACATAATGTTTTTTAAGTAAATACAAAAGGTAATTTGTACTTGTAAAATCAAATTATTAAAAATGAATCAATTTATTCTTTGAAGCACTGGATTTGTCCTCATGCACTTTCATTCTGAGAGTTTCAAGTTTACATTGACCTCTTATGTTTGTGTAACGACTCGGCTACATATGTTAATTAATTAAATTAGCTCAATAGGGAATTATATGTATTTATATGTATGTATTAGTGGTGGATTATTTTTATATTGTTATTATTTTTCATAGATAATTTTTTTAATCTAGATTAATCTCACTGTAATCTTGGAATTAATCTAGATTAACATGGCTCCTTTGAATTCTGCCAAAGGCATTCAGAATATGTGTGCTCTTAAGTGATCGTTTGTCTTTTTGTAGTTTGAATAATAAATAACTTCTGTACCTTTAAGACCTGACGCACGCATATCCAAACACTGTTCCTGTGAGCTGGTACGACTGTGTTTACGTTAAAACTCACCAAGATGGGCATTGAGACATTTTTGAGTGTAATTGACCATTAATAAACAGAAACAGAAACAGACGGACAAGCAGACGCAAGACAAGACTCATGACACTTATTGCTCCAAGCCAAAATAGACTTTTGACGCCAGTCCATTCTAGGGTTGTGAAGGACCAACCAGGGGTGACCAAGAACAATGGGTGCAAGGGGAGAGTCCAGAACATAAAATGAGATAATCTCGGAGTGATTGTCTGACGTGATTCAATAGTGAATGAAATAGTGGGGAGTTCTTGACCATTCAGGGCATGTACAGCGATCTTGTTGGTGAGGGGTTTGAGGGGAATCTGAAGTCTGTGTGCAAATGTGCAGTCCATAAAGTTACCTTCAGCCCCGGAGTCCAGAAGTGCTTTGACAATCGTGGGTGTTGACTGACCATCTAAATTTTACCGGGTGGATGAGGTCTTCTCGGCGGAGATCCCACCCGATAGTAGCCTCATATTTACAATCGGGCATGACCTTTTACCGGGCAGTTGTAAGCGAAGTGGCCTGCTCCCCCGCAGTAAAGGCAGAGGCCCTGAGATCTCCGCCTCTCCCTCTCCTCCCGGGAAAGCCGAGCTCGCCCCACCTGCATGGGTTTGTGATCGTAGACGGGGCTGACCGCGTCCCCACCGCTGAATCGTGGACCCTCCACTCCTCCAGGCGACCGGCTGGGCAGGGTCCATCGTTCAACTCTGGACAGTCGAGCATCTACTCTCAGAGCCAACTCGATCAGTCCATTAAGTGATGATGGAAGGTCCAGGGCATAGATCTCCTTTTGAACACGATCAGCCAACCCGGCAACGGCCCGATCAAAGATTTTTTTCATCTCTGCGGCGAGTGTCTGGAACGAGGCGCTGCACGGATCCTGGTTCTCCCACACCAGGAAACGTAGCGCCGCTCTCCCAGTCAGCAGCGTCAGCACAAATGCAACCTTGGCTCGTTCATTGTTGAAGGTCCTGGGTTGAAAAGAAAAATGCATGGAGCAACGTGTTAGAAAAGCTCTGCAGTAATTGGGCTCACCAGAATATGACTCCGGAACTGGTAGACGGGGCTGTGACTGGGAAGGGCTCTCTGGTGATGTGGGGAGAACGGGCGGTGTGGGCGGCGCAGTGGGAGCTCGCAGAAGTTGGAATTGCTGGGTGAGCTCGGACACCTGCGTCACCAAGGCCTGAACAGCGCGACCCGTGTCATTCAGGTTCTTCTCTTGGGAATCCATTCGACGAAGACTGCTGTTGACAAAGTCCTCCAGCGTGGTGGATGAGTTACTCGCTGCTTCCATAGATGGGTCAGATCGTTCTGTCATGATGAAATACAGGAAGCAAATGCAAGTAAACTCATTTAATAGTGGAATCAATATGAAAGAACAAAGTCACAGAGTCCAGGAATGACAGGTGGCGCAGGGACTAAGATGGTCAGATGATGAGGTGAGATGAAGGTGCGCTGGTGCAGGTGAAGATGTGATCCAGACACAGAAACGAAATCCACAGAGAACACCGAACAGGAACAGGATGCACAGGACTGGACCGCCGAACAGGAACAGGGTAACACACAGCACAGAGGATATCAAACAACGATCTGACAAAGGAGAGAGAAACTGATGAGTCTTTATAGATGGGGGTGATAAGTTGCAGCTGAGAGACTGCTTATAAGCTGCAGCAGAGAGAGAGATGGGAGAGAGAGATCAGGACTGGGACTGACACACGTCTGCAGAGACTGTACACTGAGAGAGAGTCTGGAGTTTTGAAGTGACAAGTTATTGAGAAAGTTAATGAGTTTGAGTTTGAATGCGCTGAGCGCTTGCAACAGTTTTGAGGATCGTGAGATCAATAAAGTGCAGTCCCAGTTAAGCCGACCCCGTCTTCTTCCTTCCTTCACCCACACAAAGCTACACTACACTGGTGCCGAAACCCGGGAAGGAAGAAGAGTGCCGCCGCTATGCAGACCCTGCCAAAGACGCCACTTGCGGACCTGGTTCAGTCGCTCACTGGTCTTCATTAACAGACCCATGAAGACCTGCTGGCCGTGAGGGTGGAGCAAGACAAATGCTTCGAGGCCCTCATCCGGGCCCAGCATGAAGACCACGAGCTGTTCCGGAGCTGGATGGTCCGTGAGGTTCCGGCCACCCCCCCGTGTAACACCGAATCGGCAGCCACCATCAGCCTCTCGAAGATGGGCCCGGAGGATGATCCGGAGCTCCTCTTCGAGAGGTCCGCCGAGTCCCGGGGGTGGCCCAGGTCGGACTGGCCAATGCGGCTCCTGCCGCTCTTGTCTGGGGAAGCGCAGGTGGACGCCCATCAATTGCCAGTCCAGAACCCCCTGGACTACGAAGACCTAGCGCGCCATCTTACAGCGGGTCGGCCAGAGTCCGGAACAACAACGGCAGCGGTTCCGGACCCTGACCCTCAACGACTCCGGCCGGCCCTTCGTCTTCACGCACCAGCTCCGGGACTCGTGCCGCAAGTGGCTGATGGCCGGCGGAAGTGACGTCGAGGGAATCATCGACCGGGTGGTGCTGGAGCAGTTCGTAGCGCGGCTTCCCCAGAAGACCGCGAAGTGGGTCCAGTGCCACCGCCCGACGTCGCTGACCCAGGCCATCCAGTTGGCGGAGGACCACATGGTGGCATGGCCCGTTTCTTCTGGCCGGGCATTCACGAGAATGTACACAGGTGGTGTGAGTCTTGTCGGGAATGTCAGTTGGTGAACCCACCGGCCACCCCAAAAGCACCATTGTGCCCACTCCCGCTAGTGCAGGTCCCCTTCGAGAGAATTGGTATGGACCTCATCGGGCCATTAGAGCGGTCAGCACGCGGGCATCGCTTTGCATTAGTTATGGTAGACTATGCAACGCGATACCCGGAAGCAGTCCCGTTCCGCACTATTTCGGCGAAAAGTGTTGTGAGCGCACTGTTTTCATTAATCTCCCGGGTGGGAATCCCGAAAGAGATTCTCACGATCAAGGCACGGCGTTCATGTCACGAACGATTCACGAACTTTACGAGTTGTTGGGCGTTAAATCGGTTCGCACAAGCGTCTATCACCCACAAACAGATGGCTTGGTGGAACGGTTTAATCGCACGTTGAAATCCATAATTCGTAAGTTCGTTCATGAGAATGCCAAAAATTGGGATGAATGGCTAGAACCTCTGATGTTTGCTGTTCGTGAGGTCCCGCAAGCCTCCACAGGGTTTTCCCCCTTCGAGCTTCTCTATGGGCGCCAGCCCCGGGGGGTGCTGGATGTCCTTAGAGAGGCTTGGGAGGAGGGACCTTCAGTGAGTAAAAATAAAATTCAGTATGTCCTGGACCTGAGAACAAAACTCCAAAACTCTACAGGCTCAGGACAAACAGAGACAGCTATACAACAGAGGCGCTAGGCTTCGTCATTTCACTCCGGGAGATAAGGTACTTGTATTACTCCCTACGTCAAGCTCGAAATTACTCGCAAAGTGGCAAGGACCCTTTGAGGTCACACGGCGAGTTAACGATCTCAACATCGCTGACGTGTTCTCGCCCCTACCTGGTCGCACCGATCTCATCCAGCACCACGTTGAGACTGAGCCGGGAGTTGTGGTTCGCAGCCGGCCGTACCGCTTGCCTGAACATAAGAAAAAAGTGGTTCAGGAAGAATTAGAGGCTATGCTTGACATGGGTGTGATAGAAGAATCCAACAGTGACTGGGCGAGCCCGATTGTTTTAGTGCCTAAACCTGATGGCTTGGTCCGTTTCTGTGTGGATTATCGTAAGGTGAACGCGGTGTCGAAATTTGATGTGAAGGGAGAATGGGAATGGGAGAGAAACAAGGCAGTCTCATATGAAGCAAACCTAGCTGTGTTACTGCCAATGTGGCTGCCATATGCCCCAGGAGCCTCTGAAGAAGTTTCATTGGGACCGCCGTCCTGCCTTGAACGTATTCAAACAGTTCAGCATCAACTGGACACGTTCCTCTGTGAGGCGTCTCAGGGACGGATGCATTCAAAAATATGTTTCTGCATGAGCATTTTGAACGGTAGCTTGTGAAGGCTCTGAATCAAAACTCGCAAGTTCAAGATTGGCCGTAATCCACTGGTTTTCTTCATATCGGCTGGAGAGACCAGCTCTATCGCGTCCTTCGCCAGTAGGACTGCGATCTCCGCACGCAGGACATGGGCATCTGCGGCGTTCACCGAAGTGAAGCAGATGCCCATGAACCTGGGCAAACTGAATTGCATAGCCAAGCCTGATGGTCCAAGTTAGCCAGCGAGATGGACCGGGGAGCTCTAGCCAGGCTCTCTGAGACCGTACAAGCAGGACCAAAGGGACCACCGGCATACCCAGTGTGGGGCAGCGTCTTTGGCGAAGAGCAGACTGAGGGCCAGGCCACGAGGCACTCTGATGGTACGTCAGAAGAAGCTCTTTATTGCCTCAGCCTGCTACCGACTGGGAAGAACTGCTGGGCCCAGTTCTCGACAGTGTCCCCGAAAAGGCCACCTTGTGAGATGGGAGCATCAAGAAAGCATATTTTGACGACCACTCGCACCTCAGCAAGGCAAGCTGGGGGGTGTTTCTGGACCGCCAAGAACAGCTTTTCAGCCCTCTCCACAGCACACCGAAGCAGCTGTGAGAACAGCCTTTTCTTTTTGCTCAATAGAAACAAAATAGAATAAGAAAGAGAGAATCTACTACTGTACACGTTCAGGGCTAATACTGATGTCATAGCTATGGATACCCGTTAGGAACAATTGTGAATAAGGTATAACCGAGAACATATAATCAATATTCTACAAAAAGAGTATTAAATATCATTAACATAAATGATAGAAATTATAAGCACTGATAGATGATAACTGTATATTAACTCAAGATCATCATGAAATATTTACAGGCAAACCCAGAGTAACTGTGAATCCCCAGAGTTCAGTGTTCACTGGAGACACAGTTACTCTGAGCTGTGACGCGAGACGTTCAACTGGACGGAGGATTACCTGGTACAAAGAGTTCAAGATAATAAAAACTGGTGATAGAACGAACACACTGAGTGATGTGAGAGTCTCTGATGGAGGAGAGTACTGGTGTGGTGTAGAAACATCACACAGTCAAAGAGTCACGCTAACAGTGAGAGGTGAGTGCTGTTTTTTTTTTTTTTTTACATGGCAATGTGATTTAATAATAGTAATATTATGCAAATTAATGTCATCCATCAACACTGCCATAAGCAGTTAAATTAAACTTCAGTTAATTTTCCACAGAGAGACCCAAAGCTGTACTGCGTGTTCATCCTGATGGACGAGTGTTCAGAGGACAGACGGTCACTCTCACATGTGACATACAGGAGACAGACGTCCCTCACTGGACCTACAGCTGGAATAAAGATAATTCAGAGATTCATGCCAGTCAATCACAGGAATACAGAATCAGTTCTGTTAATGAATCTCACACAGGTAATTACAGCTGTAGCGGAAGAGAGACGCGAGGATCACGACACACACACACCAGTGATGAAGTTACACTGATGCTATCAGGTGAGTGTGAGAATCATCTTCACATCAATCTGACTACATTCAGACACAACAAACCATAATTCATATTTTAATATTATTTTGTAAAAATCCAACATAGCAGTCAGTGGGCAGAAATTCAATTCAAAAACAGTTGGTAGCGCTAGAGGGCACATTATTCTTATTATAGATAAGAAAAATCTAACACGTTTTGATGATGATGATGGTGATGAAATGATTTGGTTTATTTTTGTCAACTTCAGAAGATCCATTGCCAGGTCTCTCACTTCTCAAACTGATCAGTTTTCTACTGGCAGCTTCTCTATATCTGCTAGTGACCGTCATTATAGGAGTCAAATGTTACAGAGCTCATGGTGAGACTCTCTCTCTCTCTCTCTCTCTCTCTCTCTCTCTCTCTCTCTCTCTCTCTGATCTGTTCTCTGACAGATTAATTTAACCCGATCTATCATTATTATGAATTGTTAACATGTCACTTATTCCATATTTTGTGTGTTTTACAGTAAATCAAAATGCTGTCACAGAGGAGTGAAAGTCTGCTGTCCTGATGAATGATCCCATTCTGTTTTTCTCTTTTTCAACATAAATCAGTTAATGTTTCAGAGTTTGACAAAAATAAGGCTCAAATTAACTCTGCCTGAGTTATTGCAACTTCCCTTTGAATCATATCTTTATCGTATTTTCTTCTTCTGTTTTTAAATGTTCTGAATATGTTGAAGTAATTTGTCAAATGTTTATCCTCATTGTTTGCCGAAATGATTTTGTAATTAATGAGGCTACCATTAATTCCAGATTAAGTCTTTATTTGTTTATTTGTTTTCCATTTCTACTCCATTTAATAAAGAAGACTATATAACATATAGAGGAGAATAGCTCATCTTTCCCAAATATATCTTCAAAATACATCAGTGAGTGACATTGGTGTTGGGAAAGTGACTCAAAATTAAGTTAAAGTCACTGGTTTTGGGTCACTGAATGATTGTGCTGGTCTTTGTGGTAAGATTTGGTTTTCTGCCAGTACATAAGTTATATTTAATGCAATATTAGTTTTTGTGCATGTTAAATCTGAAGTAATGTGAGTAACTATTTAGCAAAATAGTCTGTCATAAATATCGATCAAGCACGCGTTTTTGTGAATCAAATGAACAACACACAGCCCCGAAAATTCATTGTTGGGGGTTTTAAATGAGCTATAGGTGTAACGTATTTTTCCAAGAATACTAACTATCCAGCTAACAGGGAACATTCTCATAACTCAAAAGGTTCTCTCAAAGTTATGAAATAACGTTGTTCCAGTAATGTTAATAGAATGTTTGTCTGTTAAATGTTATCTTGTATTTAATAATGTTTTCAAAAGGTTACCACAAAAATGTGATTTATACATTGTTAGTCCTCATAATGTTGGGTGAAAACGTTCTTAGAACATTCTTGGAACATCCTTAACCATAAAAGAACGTCCTTGGAACTTGGGAAAGTTTTTTAGCCTGTCCCGTAGTTATTGTTCTTGCATAGGCTATGGCTATAGCGTTAGAATTAAACCATTTCAAAACAATGTTCATGAAATCATCACATATTACTTCACATATCACGCCTGATGTTAATGAGTAGAATCACTGAAGGTAAGAGGAACAAACATTTAGTCGCCATTATGGTGATCAGTGTTTCATGTAGACTTTTGATTTTTTTGTATTAGTTTTTCCACTGGCTGCAGTATTAGTGTGTTCTGAAAGGTTTTGGTTACTGACATAACCAGTGGTAGTTGACACAATCACTTCAGCGAGAGCCCCCTCAACGAGTCGTGCTTACGAATTGAAGTGGAACCTCTTCGTTGATGGGTGTTCCTCCCGCAGGGCAGATCCCTGTAGATGTCTGATCAATGTCATGCTTTCTTTCCTGCAAGATGGGTTGGAGCGAAGGCGGTCTCCCTCCTCTCTGAAAGTGTATGTTGCCACTATCGCTGCACATCACAACGCAGTAGATAGTAATTCTTTGTGGAAATACAACCTGGTCTGGAGTTTGAATTCTCCTCTGCCATGCCTCGTCCCCTCTTGGGACCTTTCTCTGGTCTTCTACAGAGAGCACCCTTTGAGCCCTTGCAGTCATAGAGATTAAGACTCTTAAGACAGCGGTCCTGACTATGCTCACATCCATTAAGTGGTATGGGGACTTGCAGGCATTTTCAGTTAACAAAACTTACAGGGACCAGCTGGTGAACTTGCAAGTGCTGCCCCTGTGGGAGGCAGACGCAGCCTTTGCATTGCTGTGTCCTGTGCGCGCCTTATGTTTGTACGTGGACCGCACACAGAGCTTCAGAACCTCAGAACAGCTCTTTTACTGCTATGGAGGCCGGCAGAAGGGAAAGGCTGTCAGATAGTGGATGCCATAGTCTTGGCATACCAATCCCAAGACGAGCCGTGCCCCTTTGGCGTGAGAGCTCACTCGACTTAGTTGTTTCCTCCTGGGCTAGCACAAAAACATTATTTGCATAAAAAAGTTTAGCATATGCATGCATATGCACATGACGCCTCTCTGGCAGACATATGCAGAGCTGCGGGCTGGGCGACACCTAACACATTTGAGCTGGTCTCTTCCCGTGTGTTGGGTACAAACAGGTTAGGTAGGTAGGGGATTGATTGATTGATTATCCTTTATAATCTCCCTTAGGAGACATTTGTCTAGGGCAATCGAGAGACATAGTACGAGAGTTCACCTACAATTCACTATACCAATACACTTGTCCATACAACACAAAAAAAAAAAAAAACATAAAACTCTTCCAAATGACACCGCACTTCAATCATTACACAATACTAATATTACACTATAACTATACTTAAGACATGACAATACCCAACACATTTCCCATTTACCCTCGCCCCCACACAGAGATCATTCCTTATTATTCAATCATTTGTGGAATCAGGGTGAATTTAAGAGACTGGAGAATTAGAAAGATTATAATAATTTCATTTACAGATTTCTACCCTATATCTCCTGCCCGAGGGCATCAGCTCATACTCCTTATGAAGGATATGGCTTGGATCACCAATCATTTTAATGCTCTGCTTCTTCTTTACAGACCTCTCAAAAACTCCTGTAGAGAAGTTAGGGGCAACATACCAATTATTTTTATTATTGATCTGTGAAACAGTAGCAGAATACTTGTATCCACCCCATAGCCTTCGCAGGAAGTGCAATTGCTGACTAGCTCTTTTACAAACATACTCCACTTGATGGCCCCGTTGTAGCTGAGAATCAAATGAAATGCCAAATTAAATACTTATATGTTGTAACATGCTCAACTTCCTCCTCATAAATTGACACTGGGCTATGCTCACCCACAAACCTTAATTTCTTTAGTTTTTTTTTTGTTTTTTTACATTTAAATTTGTGTTCCTTGCACCACTGCACAACCCCTTTTATCTCTAATTTATATGAAACAATATCTGAGTCTTCTGTCAATAAACTAAGTATGGCTGTATCGTCCGAAAATGTTATAGTATAATTGTTTGTATGCTGATTCCTACAATCATTTGTTTACAGTATAAATAGAAGGGGTAACTATGCAGCCTTGATCTCCAATATTTGTAATCTGAAAATAATGTAATTTATTGTCACCTGGTGTTGTCTTCCAATAAGAAATGCATAATACCATTTAATTATATAAGGATTATCTTTTAGCTTGTTTAAAGGTCCCATGGCATGGATTGCTTTTATTAATTTATAATGTTTCCTGAGGTGAACTTATATTGTTAGTATGGTTTTTACTAGGGATGCCACAATTCTCAATATAATATTGAGCCGTTCGGTACGGCATTTACAGTTCAATACGCGCTTGTGAATCGGTGTTGCATTTAATTAATTATTTTTCTCCTAATAATTTTTTCTCCTAAATAATAAATTTGCCTCCATCCCAATATACTGAACAACGCGACATACATTCACATCACACGTTAGTGGTACATTTACGGAACACTATAGTTATTCACAATCACGAAAGTTCATTATTTGCATGCGTTTTACAGCCTTGCCGGTTTTAACATGCACGCGCACTAAAAGCCTGTCAAACACGCGATTACTGGAGTCTTACTGCGCTAATACTGTCAAATACACACAAGGTTAACATAAACACAGTCGGTTATGTCTAAAGTGAATGTAAATTCGGCGTGTGTCTGTACATTAGATGCACGCAGGTCTTATTGAAAGACCTCTAAATTGACAGCAGCGCAGCCTAGTGTCCCTTAAAAGGGACAGTTGACCTCTAAAATTATGTCATTATTTACTCACTCTAATATTGTTCCAAAACTGTATTCATTTCTCGATGACAGAATTTTCATTTTTGAGCGAACTATCCCTTTAATGTTAATACAACAACAAAAGACAAAGAGAAAATCGCTCACTGCTCTTGACCGAAAAACTTTAATACAGTAGCTTTAATAAGAATCAATGTATATTTTATAGTGAAGTCTATGTAGTGTTTTATTTTTACATTTATTAATTCAATTTCATAATTAAATGCTGCTGTACAGCTCTGAGCTGCCAGTGTAAATCTTTATATATTTTTATTTTATATTATACAATAAACTAGCAATGTGTAGGCAAGGGTTTATTTTAAAGTAAAGTTTTAAGTTTAAGAAATGTTTTTTCAATTATTTTAAGTAAAATAAAGAAAGAGTATTGCAATAAAAAAATAGTCTTTTTTCTCCTTAACCTCTTGCTGTTCCTGTCGCTTAAGAATAGAATTGCAATAAACTGATGTGACAAGCCATCAGAACCGAACCGAACTGAAAACCGAGGTATTGAACCGTGGATTAACTGTATTGTTGCATCCCTAGTTTTTACATAAAAAAATGTCATAATTTAGAAATAAAAAGCATTTATCATTATACTGATATTAGCCCTCTGGCTTGAATGCTCTGTTTTAAGGGGCGTGTCTACTGTCAGACTTCAGTGAAAACGCCCACTGTTGTGATTGGCTGACATCTTTGCATTTGAAATGAGTATTAGATTATGTGGCGGATGGGGAGTGATTTAGCGAGGTCTGCAAGCACTGCCGGAGAGAGAGACGGACTGCATGTGGACCAGAGAGAGACGGAGAGGAGAGCTGGATAAAGATTGCTGAGACTGTTTTATTGTACCGAGTTGTTGAGAGCGCAAGTTTATTTTGTTTGTATCTGAAAGCTTTGAATAAACACGAGTCCCAGTCATGCCGACCCTGTCTTCTTCCTTCTTCTTCTAACTTTGTAACATGTGGAACCCCTCTCGAATACTTTTACTACGTGTTTTTACCATCACAGCCGTCGAGATGAACGAATCGTCAAAGTGTTGATTATAGCATTATTTTTAGATCTTTTCCCATCACATGAAAGGCTGCAGTGATGAGCATTGAGTACACAGACAGTCTGTTGATCGCGTAAATGCAGTGATCTCGTCATTCGTTTTCCCTCTCAAAATGCTTTCACCACAACTAACAGCAAACACGACATCGACAGGCATACAGTAAGAGCTTCGCTGTGCAGCATAACAGCGTCATTCATTATAACAGCAGTTTGGGCAAGTGTGCAGATACACTCGCGACGTGTGATTCACAGATCCGAACATTATAAAGAGAGTGTCCTTTGATCGCTAATCTAGCATCTAATCAAAATTTAAATAACAGATTTAATTAACAGAAACGATGTGAAGTGCTTGATTCACTGATGCATTACGCTTAGGGCATCAAGACGGCCAGCGGCGGGACTGACAGTATTAAACGATTTAGAAAGAAAGTCTGCGTGAACTTGAATAAGTAGCTACACATCAGAAATCACTGATCGCAGATCAGGCATTAATGAACACTGTTACTCACTGTTTGTGGCGGTGCTGTCGAATCCATATCGTAAAGTCTGTTTGTAAAGCCTGTGCTGACATCACGACTGATAAACTGAATCCATTTTCTCCAAATTCTCTGGGCGGGCAAAGCAGAGGAAGGGGAGGTAACCATAGAGGTAACCGTTCCCAGTATGACGACACACAGGGAAGATTCCAGATCGGCTCGCCTGAGCTCTCATTTTCTCAAAGGCAGAGCAGGACACCCAGAACTCGGTTTACACCTATTGAAATTTCTAGCCACTTGGGGACCATATACAGGCTAGGGGAACTCATATTAATGTTAAAAAACCTCATAAAATGAACATGTCATGGGACCTTTAACAAAATATGTGGAAGTATGATGTTGAACGCTGAACTAAAATCCATATGTCACGGTTACGGTTTAGTTTTCATGTACTTTTAGTTTGTTATTCATCACATTTATTCCTTTGAGTTCCTGATTGTCTTCCGTCTCCATGGTCACACATCAGTTGATGGATTTTGATTCAGAGGTATTGTCGCCCACCCTATTCCACCCCATTTCTCATTCTTCACCACTGTTTTTAGACAGCAAAATAGACCATTTGGACTGTGATTTAGCAGTTTTCTCTAAACCCTCATCACTGTTTCTAAACAGCACAGAGACTATACATTACCTTCAACCCTTCTCCATCGGTCTCTGTCTCCTACCTTCCCAGTCAGTCCTCCAGCCCTGCCTCTGCTGGAGGTTTGCAGCCCTTCACCATCTCCAGGTTTGCCAGGCCGTGATGTTGAGCCTCAGGTCAAGCAACCTCGATCAGCATCTGAGCGAGTGGATCCTGTGGCTTCGCCTCTAGCCCCTAAACGCCTTGCTCCAAGTTCCCTTGTCCCTCGCTGCGATGTTGCCTAGGCCTCTGATGCCAGCGACGTCACTCTGCTCCATCAGTTCTCCATCTGAACCCTGAGATCCATCGGCTCCACCTCCGCAAGCCACAGGCGGCTTACTCAGAGCGCTGGAAGTGGCAGCAGTTGTGGCATCTTCCATGGAGATCCCAATTCCCAAGTCTTAAGGCAACTAATTTATTACTCCAAAATTGTAATACTGTATGATACTTCAAACCTCTCAGTTCCCAAGTTCCCTTCAGCTCTTTGCTATCATGACCAAACTATTTGACATTGTGTTGGATGAGATGTAGAAGGCATTCGTGTAATTCTGACAGTTATGCCCATCAGTGGTTCCACCTTCTCCACCAACCATGATGTGAAAATATATACGTGGCACTATTACTTCCCCTTCAGCTTAGCCAAACGTGCAACCAACCCTCCTCACATGTTCTGTGCAATTGCTGTTCTTTGTTGTAGTTGTTTTTTTCTCTATGTTTCAGATTGCTGTATCATGACAAGCCTTCCAAGAAGTCCTCGAACATCACTTAAATCAATCTCCCCATTGATTGCATCTTCCCTCATATTGTAATCTTCAGTTAATCGGTAACCCATTGTGTAGTATATTTTAAACAGTCATTGTATGAGTCATTGTAGTGTCATTCTCATGGTTCCTGTTGGGGTTTTACAAGCCCAGCTATACTTGAGTTACTACAACAGGACCCTTTAAGGAGACAAATCACCAAAGTTAATTGTGATTCGAATACAAAGTTTGTATTTTATTGCTAGAATGGTCCTGTTTGAAATTATTTAATTTAATGCAATTGTTTGGAAGCTTGGAAAGTGAGATATAAATGCATCTTTACATAATAGAACTCTAATCATTTTTCATAAAAGTGCTGGGTCACATAGTGATCATTGTACTTAAATTTGAATGTTACATTTATTTCTGCAAGTGTTATATACCGATCAGGTGATTTGGGCAAGCGTAAGGATTTGAGCGAGTTTGACAAGGGCCAAATTGTGATGACTAGACGGCTGGGTCAGAGCATCTCCAAAACTGCAGCTCTTGTGGGGTGTTCCCGGTCTGCAGTGGTCAGTATCTGTCAAAAGTGCTCCAAGGAAGGAACAGTGGAGAACCGGCCACAGGGTCATGGGCGGACAAGGCTCATTGATGCACGTGTGGAGCGAAGGCTGGCCCGTGTGGTCCAATCAAACAGACAAGCTACTGGAGCTCAAACTGCTCAAGAAGTTAATGCAGGTTCTGATAGAAAGGTGTCAGAATACACAGAGCATCTCAGTTTGTTGCGTATGGGGCGGCATAGCCGCTGACCAGTCAGGGTGCCCATGCTGACCCCTGTCCACCGCCGAAAGCACCAACAGTGGCACGTGAGCATCAGAACTGGACCACAGAGCAATGGAAGAAGGGCCTGGTCTGATGAATCACGTTTTCTTTTACATCACGTGGATGGCCGGGTGTGTGTGCGTCTCCTGGGGAACACATGGCACCAGGTGCACTATGGGAAGAAGGCAAGCCGGCGGAGGCAGTGATGCTTTGGGCAATGTTCTGCTGGGAAACCTTGGGTCCTGCCATCCATGTGGATGTTACTTTGACACGTTCCACCTACCTAAGCATTGTTGCAGACCATGAACACCCTTTCATGGAAACGGTATTCCCTGGTGGCTGTGGATCTTTCAGCAGATAATGCGCCACCACAAAGCACAAATGCTTCAGGAATGTTTTGGTTTGAGGTGTTGACTTGGCCTCCAAATTCCTCAGATCTCAATCCAATCGAGCATCTGTGGGATGGGCTGAACAAACAAGTCCGATCCATGGACGCCCCACCTCACAACTTACAGGACTTAAAGAATCTGCTGCTAACATCTTGGTGCCAGACACCACAGAACACCTTCAGAGGTCTTGTGGAGTCCATGCCTCGACGGGTCAGGGCTTGGGACCAACACAATATTAGGAAGGTGGTCGTAATGTTAAGCCTGATCTGTGTAAATCCAAAGTACTAATGCAAGTGTAAGAGTGGACGCCTCCAGGGGTTCAGGCTGGAGGGTTACCGAACAAATAACGTTAGAAACGTTATCAGAAAGATGGAACAAAACTGCACATTTCTCGTCTATTTCCACCCACTGCAACTTATACCAACGACGGAAATAAGCGCAGTTATAATAGCAAAATATGTGGGAAAGCGTTGCTATAATGTGACTATATTGTATTGCAATAGGGAGCACTTCAAAGTCAATACCGAATCAAAACTAGTTAGCACAGTATTTGTAATAGAAAGGATTTAATGATAAAGTCTAGTTATGGTTACACTTAAAATAGTTTCAAAATAGACGTATGAGATGATAAAAAATGTATACCATTAATCGTACCCAGCATGAATAGAATGTTACAGAGAGAGAGAGAGGGAGAGAGAGAGGGAGAGAAAGAAAGCAAAGAAGAGAAGGCCCAAAGTCCTCAAGAGCCAGAGAATAAAAGAGAAAGAGCAACAGTTCCAATCTTCTTTTATCTATTCCTTGACCATGTGGCCATGTTCCTTGGCCGGTCTCCACTGCTTGGCATGCCAGTTGGGGACACAAATTTTTTCAAAATTTTCAACTAAATATCCAAATAAATCTAATTATTAAACTAAATTAACCATATAAATTAAATTACTGATCTAAAGCCCACACTGTCACTGTATTATCATTGAAATGAACTGATGACATCACCGTTTTCTCCAGAATGGCTGTACGGCTGAATAAAATTATGCTGCATTATTTTCCTGTTTAACACTGTAAAGCTGCTTTGAAACAATCTGCAGTGTTAAAAGTGCTATATAAATAAAGTTGACTAGACTTGAACCAAATGCATTCATTTAAAATGACCAATCAGACCAAACTCCCCTCACTGTACTAAAGGTGTGACCCACATTTGGCCTGCAGGCCTCTCTATTGTCTTCCAGATGGCCCTTCTGATAAGGAATGTGGGTTGACAACAGTAAAGCACATTTCTTTGTTGGATTTCAAATATCAAATATCTTTGATTATTTCCAATTTCTTCACAAGTTATTAGCAAAACAGCGAATGAATAAACATAGCACACATGCATGCATACTTGATGGAAATATTGTGCAACTATTTCAAAATTCATCATATTTGTTGTTGGAGGATTTACTTGAGCCATAACTGAAATCCAACTGAAATGTGCCATTTTTTTTAATAAAAAATGTTAACAGTAATTGAATTATTGAGAGAAAAAAGGGGCATTTTACATAATGGTTATGGTATAGAGATATATGCTTTTGTGCCACATACAAGCATGAAGAGGAAGCTGGAGGAGTGGCCATGGAAACCACAGTCTGAAATATGAGCCGAAGCAAAAGTGAAAGCATCTCAGAGCACCTATATTCACGTCAAAGCCCAAAACAACAACAGATTAGAGATGGCGGACAATGAGCACACTGTGTTTTTTGAGGCGAATGATCTCTCTGATGTGGAAGTTAGACAAATACAACAATACTTTAGCATAAGGAGAAAATCGGGAGGAGAACCGTGCGAGATCAGCAAAGTGGATGACAAAACTTACAAGATAAGTTTTATAAGCAAAGAAGGTAAGTGTTTTTGTTATTGCCATTTTTGCACCTTGTTTCAATACTTTTATCTCACTTAAACTTGTCAAAACAACTCTAATAATAATATTCCATTTAAAATTATGACAGTTCTTCATACTCATTAACATGCATTTTTGTATTCAAAGCCCAGGAAAGAGTACTAAGTGGAAGGGATCATGTCATCAAAATACATGGACGAGAGGCGCTCCATGTCTCATTAAGCCGTGACAATGTTGCTGAAAGCAGCAAACAACCTGAAGCATCTGCCAATCAGGCAAGTGGCACAATCATAAAACAAACAGATATTTAGCTCAGATTTATATGCCCGCTCTACCTTGTTTTCTGCTGACACAATGCAGTCAAACCTGTTTTTCCAGATGCCCAGAGAGACCAACTCTCTGCGTACTTAAAGTAAATACCTTGAGTAGTTCTCGGAAATCACCTGCTTTTTAAAGCTTGACCATAAGGATGGCCTAGTACTAGTTATAATTATTATTATTTTATTCTGTGCCATCACTATAGTTCATAAAAGTGACAAATTAAAGGCCCATTGTTGCGTCTTTAAATTGATTTGCGGACATTTTAGCCTTTATACAGGTTTTTTTCTTACCTTATTACATGTATACATATTTTATAGCCTGGTCCTACCAGACTCTCGTATATTTAATTTGTACAGAGAGTCACTCTCCATTGACAAGCGTTTACTTCCTGGAAGGCGGGTACTCTGTTGAAGTTTAAAACTATTGGATCTGCCCAGAGCCGCTCTGGATCTGCCATAACCAAGAGCTAACGTTTGGTCGTGACGCATGTCATGTGCCGTTCGCCTCTGTTTCTCACTTGGAAGTCCGTAAAAATAAATGTGCAGCCACCTCAGTGATAAAACCTTGTGCATTCGGATTGTGATTTATTCACGGTGGAGGGGAGAGTTTTGTGATCGGGAATGCGCTGCTCACGTGGTCCATAACATGATTGTATGCTTGTTACGACCGTCTAGGGGTCAGCCGTAACAGGAAGAGGAAGTAAAGAGTCCCACTACCACAGAGATTCAGAAAAGACAAGATTTATTGATACAACCGATTCAACAGGGTTTTGCGTCAGGGGCAGACAAGGCCAAAATAACAAACAAAAGAATCATATGCTTGGTATGATAAGAATAAATGCTGCCGTAAAAAACGGCCCAATTCAAATGTTTACGTGCTTTTCTTCCTTTTATTTTTTGAGCGGTGATGAAATATATTGCTCTTGAAAATACTTGCCAGCATTTAAAGAAATACAAGTCTAGAAATGCATTTAAATTACAGCGAAGTGCAACCGTACGGTGCTCTGCAGGGGTCAAAAAGGATATAAATAGTGAATTTTTAAGTGATATATTCTTGAAAACTCAGAGATGTGGATTCGGACAGCAGTTAAATGACCACATGACCTTGGTGTTTGTCATAAGCAGGAGGTCATTCGGCCGGGGATTTTTACGCGGGTGGTGGGAGACGGACGCCAATAAAATCCCTGACTAGCCCCTGTAAATGACGACAATACCTTCCGACCGCACGCGAAACAATCACCGGGGCTTCAGCAACTCCTTCACCACTAACGGAGCGAGCTGGAAAATCAAACTTTTCCCAGGACACAACATCATGGCCATCAACAGAACTCAGCAAAGATTGTTCTTGCTCCGGCTTTAACTTCTGGATATTCGGCAGCGGTGCCACAACCGAACGAATGGCTTCGCTCGCATCTTTTCTCCGCCGCCATTACTGAACTACAACTCAAACTAGCGCACAACATCAACGTCATCGCTCTCAGCCACACCCTCTGTTCGCTGAGTAGACCGGTAAAAATTTGTTCTGAGAAAACCAGAGAATATACCGCAATCCCAGATGGAGTACTGAAGGAAAATTATAATTGAGCGGAATTACGTAGGAGGGTGGAGCCAGGCTAAATATTTTATGTCAAAATCACACAAATTCAATTAGAAATGTTAAAGGTTATGTCCAAATCACGATTGAATCAGTCTTCCAGAACCAGTTCACCAAATCAGACTGACCCGTCAGAAACAGTTTGCAGCTCTAGTCAGCACAGATCTAAGAGTTACTCAACCAAAACACACTTCCGGTCGTGCCTGACAGTCACTCCGACTCTAAATGAGCCATTATACAAGAGTATAGAGCTCCGGAGGTTGACGTCACGCAGTCTAAACTCCGCCATTTTGGCAGGCAATCAGGGGGGCGCTAGAGTGGCTGTTGCATTGGTATCTATAAAATCATTTAAAACCAGACTGTTTAAACCTTACTATTTCAACATGATGGACAGCTGATGTGCACCAGGATCCCAGAACAGGCGAGGGAAAGCAAATGGGAAATCGTTTTATCACAGTAAGTTGTTGAAATGCAGTGAATTTCAGTTTATTCCTCACGTAACTCATGATAAAAAAAGGTTCCCATTAAATACGATACATAATCGTGAGTAAAATAAGTGCGTTTATATATAAATAACATCAAGAAAGGCTATTTGAAACAAAATAAATACTGAAACAAAAACTAAGCAATGACATTTATTGATTATGACTGATTTTATTTGACATACACAACACGGACCTATGGAACAGATGCACACAGCGGGGCTGTTTTGGACGGGTTCGTGTTAACCGCATATAACGTTAATCCATTCACATGTTTTCTCTCTTAAAATGTAAGCGCATGTAGGCCTATTTGTCAGCATTATCATATACATGTAAAGAATTGAAGGATGCGTCTCAATCAGCTCCCTGGTTCAGTAGTCAGGGCACTGATCAGGACATAAGTCAATGAGCTGACTCCCTGATCAGTGCCCTGACTAGTGAACTAGGGAGCTGATTGAGACGCACCCGAAGTCTGTAATGTAAAACAAGAGCATATTGATGCAGTTCAGTCTGCCTGCTATTCTATCTGTTATTGTTACTCCTGATCGGAGGCTTCTGTAAATATTAAGTTTATACATAGATTTAGGCTTCAACTAAGTATAATGGTGCAACGCAAAAATATGCGTTGCACCATTAGTTGTAACTTAGTGCCCATTTACCTCAAAACAAGGCTAGTTGGGGGGGGGGGGGTGTCTTTGACTGAAAAGCATACACTCTAAAAAAAATGGTGCTATATGGCACTAAAAGTTTTTATTAAAAAAATAAAATAAATAAAAACACATATGTCTGTATTAAAGAAAGAAATATTGATAAACATGTATTTGGAATGGAATTAAATAACAAGTACTTTGGGTGTCTTGTTCATTTTTATTTATTTTCATATAAAAGCAACATAACTTGAATTACATCCAGTTTATTAGCAAAACTGTGCACGAGCGTGAATCCCGCGATATCCGTCTTTGATCTCGCAGGTGTCAGATCCACTGTGAATAGAGAGAACTGTCCGGCTAGCGATACTAAACTTGTGTTGAGAGAAAGCACCAGTCGTCGAGTAGTGAGCAGAGAAATGATTTAGGAAGGTAGATAATTAAAGATAATACTCTGTAAGGGCAATGTTATTTGTAGTACATCCTATATTGTTCATCTCTCCTCGTCATCTCACTAACACACCAGTGGGCGGGGCTAAAGTTGCAATGATGAAGTAGGCATTGATCTTCATCTGCAGAGCGGCCTTTCTCATATAGGCACATTCCACAACGAGTCGTTATCCGTCTTTGATCTCGCAGGTGTCAGATCCACTGTGAATAGAGAGAACTGTCCGGCTTGCCTGTGCTTTTTTCACTCCTCCTCTCACTGCAGCCGCCTACTCTCGCATACATTTCAGGCGAGGCAAGGTGCATCTCAAACAAGCCTATTGCCTGTGCGCACAATCCTGATCTAATCGACAACTTTGCAGTTGCACATAGGAAAGGCCAGAAAATCCCACTATAATGTAAGAGAGCATCTTTTTTATGTATTTGGACCTAGGCCTAACAATGTTTTATAGTGCGCTGTCCCCATTGTTTTTCTGTAGTTTTTTTGTTTTGTTTTTGGTGAGCGTAGGCTACTCCTGATTTTGTTAGTTATCTCATCTCTTATATGCTGTGTATGATCATATCCTGCCCTATTCATGGTAGCCTACTCGTGGACATTGCGTCATCAATTGCGTCATCAGGGGGCCCGCCTTGATAATCCTACTTAAGGGCCCGGTGTTGGCTCGTTCATTACGCCACTGAATATAATTGTCTAAACTCCTTATTAAAATTACATATTTACAACAAATATGACACATATATACAGTATGGGCACACTTTGAGTATTACTAATAAAAGTGGTGGAGATCAGGCAAGACTATAAGAAGACTGTAAAAACGCTTTAAAACCATATATTTCCTATGGTAAACTGCCTGTATTGGCTGTAAATTGACTTTTTCATCTATGATGGCAGTTGTTAAATGCTTGCTAAATAAAACTTAATGTCTTTTGATGCTTGTGTGCTTAAAGGCTTTAAAGGCCTTAGCTGCTTGAACCCCGATAAATGCTGCTTGCAGCTTTAATTAGTATTGTCATCATTTGAAATGTAGTAAATGGTTAAACATTTATGGACCTGTTGATATAAAAACTGCTTTGTCGTTAGAATTTTTTACGTTTTGAGCCAAATCTCACAATTGTCCTATGGTGTGACTGTCTTAAGCATGGTTCAATAAATTACAACTTTTATAAATTAAAAAGAAAAGCATACAAATGTTTATAAATACATCAGGCATAATTTTAAATCTGTCTATTTTAGTAAATGGCAATTTCATCCATATATTTATAAAAGCTTAGGAACATGATACATTTTGTCACTGAAAACCATGTCCTCTGGTGTGACACCATATCCTGGTTTTAGTTGATTTTAGTAGTTGAATTAGTTGAAGGACCCCATTCATGGTCATGTTGTGAAGCCCATGACATGGTCAGATTTTGTATCAGAATTGTTCAAATATTTAACTTTTTTGGAACCACTATAAAAGTGTACATTTCTGTCCTTTGGTGCGACATGGGACACGCTTCAGTAAAACGAACTGACAAAGTTAATGACCCCTTATATTTTCTCAAACATCAGACTTCAAAAAAGCATTTAACAAATAATGCATGTCTTTTATCGTTGTTCTTTTTTCTTTCTTTTTTTTTAGAAATGTGCAAGCGCTAAAAGTGTGGAGAAGGTTTTGAAACTGGACCATTATCTATTACGCTATCTCATCGAGTGTAAAAATGCGAATTCAGGCTTGGAGAAACTTCTCTCTGCGCTCTCCAGCACCTTTGACATCCACATTGACTCTGAAGAGGTGGTGGTGAGTAGGGACCCCGCAGCTGAAGATGTTTGTCCCCTGAAGAAATGGGAATCTGCAGTCGACCAAGTGTTCGAGATCTTAAAGTCAAGATATAATATCTACTTTGAGGTTGATAGGGAAAAATCTGAGATTCTGGAAGAAAACCTTTACCTCGCTGGTGAGAACTTGAAAATCTATTTTGAGGAAGCGACGTGTTTAGCCGTTGTGGTTGGAGAGAAGAAACAAGTGGAGAAGATTTTAAAATTTGTAAATGGCTTGTATGATCAACAGCAGATTGAACAAGAGTGTCCTGTGTCTGAGAAGCAATTCGCCCTCATCAAAGAGCAGTTTGAGTTTATTAATTTTCCAGCAATTCAGATCGCACAGGGAAAAACGGGAGTTCTTTTGAAGGGTCCCGAAAAAGAGGTCCATGCAGGCAAAAAAGAGCTTTTAGACTTGGCACAAGAAATCAAAGAGAAGAGGATCCCATCACATCGTCCTCTTGTGACCTTCTTGGAATCAAGTGGCGGTATACAGCACTTCCAAACCCGATTTCAGAAGAGCCTCCGCAGCCCGGTTATGCTCGAGACTTCAGGTTCAGATCTCCTTCTGTTGAGTTTGTCTGACGGTGCGCTACAGGAAGCGGCCGCTGCCGTGCAGAGAGAACTGTGTGTGGAGACTGTGCGCCTGGAGAACACTCAGAAGTCGCCTGCGTTTAATACGCTGAAGAAGGATTTGAGTGAAGCCGTCAAGCAGGCCAATCGTGGCGGTGTTAAAGTGGAGCTTAAATACCTGGATGAATCAAGTTCAGACCCCAAAGTGCAAATGGTGGGCTACACTACTGAAGTTAGTACATTGAAGAACATTGTGCAGGAATACAAAAGAAACCATCTGGAACATCATGAAACCCTGCCTCTTCCCAGGCCAGAAATGGCAGAACACTTCCGTGAGATCTTGTCGATGGCTGGCGTGAAGAAGAGCAGCGTGGAAATAAAGCCAATGAGTTCGCCTTCCCCTTGCCTCCACCTCACAGGACCTCGTTGTGAAGTTAAGAGTTTGAAGGACAGCGTTGAGGCGTTTCTTCACTGTCTTGTGACTAAAGAATTTAAGGTGAAAGGACCTGGGGTTCAACAATTTTTTCAGGGTGATGGGTCAAAGACTTTGAAATTAGTGAGGGATTCTTGTCAGGTTCGGATACTGCCAATTAAGGATGGGCGTAAAAGCAGTAACATGCCCAAATACAGGAGCAATATGAATTTGCAGAGCTTACCATCTGCTGCATCTACCCAAGACTTTCTGGACAATGAGATACACATTAAAGTTGTGGTTGGTAGTCTTGAGCAACAACAGGTATGGATATAAAACGTATCTTTATTTCAAATGACTTTGCCTTAAAGGGATACTCCACCTAAATCATCAAAATTATGAGCTACACCTGTTTAAAGTTGATAGAATCAATCAATTTTGAGAAAAATCTAGTTAAAGTTTCTAAACTAAATTACCTAACAAATATCCCTGGTAATACCACATTTGGCACACGCCAAGTCAAAACCAATTTCTATAAGAAGAATATATATATATATATATATGAATATATTTTTTCCCATGATACCAATACCACAATTGTTTGATTAACATGAATAAGACATACAGCCTATATATCAAGACTTATTGTAATGCACAGATCAACTGTTATGTAACAAATCAGATGTTTTTGCCCAAAAGTTAACTAAACATTTGTTTAATACATAACAGATAATGTTTGCATGATTACTTGCAAGACAGATATTTTTAAATATATGATATGAAGTGTGCAAAGTTACATATTTTAGCAACTGTGTGAAAGTGAATAGCACATAACTCTGGCACAATAGCGGTATAAACATACATATCTATTGGTACAATATGCGTCACATGACTAAACATGCATCATAGTTTTCAAATACCTCCGCCTTCACAGTCCACACTACAAAGCGAAGACGGCGTTTTCAAAGTTATCCGCTTTGGAGAGCGTTTTCAAAAAGCTACATTTTCGTTGACTTAAAATGCCATCTCAGTGTGGACGGAAGGCCAAAACAGGGAGAAAAAGATGCGTTTTTAAACGAATTAGTGTGGACATGGCCTTTGTGCGCGCGCTTCAGATCTGTCAGTCAGCGTGAGTAAGATCATTTTGTTTACATTAGTTTGAAAATCACATTTCATTGGTTCAGAGTCAAGAATTCTCTTTGAATATTCACAAAGTTGGAAAGCTGCGCTTTACAGCGATACTAAACTTGTGTTGAGAGAAAGCACCAGTCGTCGAGTAGTGAGCAGAGAAATGATTTAGGAAGGTAGATAATTAAAGATAATACTTTGTAAGGGCAATGTTATTTGTAGTACATCCTATATTGTTCATCTCTCCTCGTCATCTCACTAACACACCAGTGGGCGGGGCTAAATTTGCAATGATGAAGTAGGCATTGATCTTCATCTGCAGAGCGGCCTTTCTCATATAGGCACATTCCACAACGAGTCGTTATCTGGGCTTGGTTAATAAGGAAGTTTTCAGTTTTGAAACTTACATGATATTCTAATGGTGCGTTCACACCGGATGCGATTGACACGAATAAATCACGCTATTCGCGCGAAGGTGGACGCTTGAACATTTTGAGTTTACTCGCTTCATTCGTGGCGCGAATTCGTGTCATGGGCGGGGCTTCTGCCAGCTGGCTCGTCTCGTTGAGAAATGACTGACATGGGCTGTGTTTACACGTCTTTTTTTGTTAAAATCGACTGTTAATGTGTGACAAAACGTAGTTTTAAGTCTTTTTCAGTCGATAATGTAGTTGTTTAAAGCTCAAATCTGTGGTTTATTTATATAAAGAGTGCCTATTTCTATTTTTAGGCAATTTAACTTTACGTTGTAGCCGACTAGCGCTGACTTTGAATGTTTGACTGAATTGTTTGCTTTATTTCATGTATAGCTTATTATCCCTTTTACTTATACTTTTGTATTATTGATCAAACATAAACTTGCATTTAACAAAAAGAGACTGGGTTGTGTTTCATGTCATTTAATGTCATCACAGTGATCATATTGTCTGAACCACATATTAATATACAGATTTTCTCCTCATTGTTGTCACTACTAGAGCAAGCTCCTGATTGTTTAACGCGGCGCGAATATCCGCCAAAGTTCAGATTTTTTAACTTGAGCGATTTCAAAACGCTTAATTCGCGTCATTCGCACGAATCGCGCCATTCGCGCCGCCTCATTCGCGCGAATCGCGCCGCAGAATGCCATTTCGCGTCTCTGCATTGACTTAACATGTAATTCACTCGCGCGAATCGCGTCCGGTGTGAACGCCACATTACAGTATGATGACCTCTTATGTGGCGTTCACACCGGACGCGATTGACGCGATTCGCGCGAGTGATTTAAATGTTAAGTCAATGCAGAGACGCGAAATGGCATTCTGCGGTGCGAATAGCGCCATTCGCGCGAATGACGCGAATTGAGCGTTTTGAACACGTGATTCGCGCGAATCGCTCAAGTTAAAAAATCTGAACTTTGGCGGATATTCGTGCCGCGTTAACCGATCAGGAGCTTGCTCTAGTAGTGACAACAATGAGGAGAAAATCTGTATATTAATATGTGGTTCAGACAATATGATTATCACTGTGATAACATTAAATGACATGAAACACAACCCAGTCTCTTTTTGTTAAATGCAAGTTTATGTTTGATCAATAATACAAAAGTATAAGTAAAAGGGATAATAAGCTATACATGAAATAAAGCAAACAATTCAGTCAAACATTCAAAGTCAGTGCTAGTCGGCTACAACGGTAACGTAAAGTTAAATAGCCTAAAAATAGAAAAAGTAATGAAACTTCACTTTGCCCTCAGCCTAAACGATTTGCCAGGGAACAAATTATAGATCCATGAGACCAAAGATCACCTGTTAAAAGACGAATTATAGCTCGAGACACACCACAGAGACATCAGAGCCAGTGGCAGACGGCTGAAGGACTGGCCGAGGAAAGGCTGCTCTCGCCAGCGTTGACAAGCGCTGAGCGCCGCTGATCCGCTAGAGCTCACAACTCCGAAAACGCTAGATAAAATGTACAAATAGGCACTCTTTATACAAATAAACCACAGACTTGAGCTTTAAACAACTATATTATCGACTGAAAAAGTCTTAAAACTACGTTTTGTCACACATTAACGGTAGATTTTAACAAAAAAGACGTGTAAACACAGCCGATGTCAGCCATTTCTCAACGAGACGAGCCGCTGGCAGAAGCCCCGCCCATGACGCGAATTCGCGTCTGTTGTGCAGTGAATGTCACACGCGAATTAAGCAAATTTCACGCGCGAATGAAGCGAGTAAACTCAAAATGTTCAAGCGTCCACCTTCGCGTGAATAGCGCGATTTATTCGCGTCAATCGCGTCGGGTGTGAACGCACCATTATACTGTATGCCAAAAGATTTTTTGTGTATGTATGTCAGAAATGTACTGTATGTCAGAAAATTAGATTTTTCTGTTCATAAAGAAAATTATTTTCTGGGTGGAGTATCACTTTAACAAGTAAAACAGACCAGTATTTATACGTTATACCTCTCAAGTAACCTCGAAATAATTTTTGTGATATGCATCATTAATACAGGCCGATGTGATTGTTGCTCCGATGATAAACACAAACATGACCTCAACCTTGATTGGATCATCCCTGTTGAAAAAAGCCGGACAGCAGCTTCAGAGTAACTTCAACAGTGCCAAGGGAAAACGCACACTTGCGCCTGGAGACGTGCTTGAGGTGGATGCGACACCAGCGTTGGGATGCTCAAAGGTTTTCTTCATAGAATGCGTGCCCAAAGGAAAAAAGCTCAACGGTGAAAATGTAAGAGGCCGTATGACATTTTAAAAGGTTTAAGACGTGTTTTGACAAGATAAATGATTTAATGGATGGGATTTACAGAAATGATTTAGTAGGTTTGCCACCAATAATATATATTTTGTTATAGGCACTTCACTGTGGACTTGGCAGGGTTTTTACACAGTGTGAGCTGAACTCTTGGGGTTCAGTTGCACTGCCAATAATCGGACCCGGCATAGTGCTGTCGATACCAGTCAAAGATGCTGTCAATATCCTTACTCATGAGATCTGCAAATTTTTATCCACATCCACTGGTTGCCTGCACACCATTTGTATCGCAGTAATGCCTAATTACGCTCATTCTGAGGAAGTAAGCAATCTACATATTATACGCCCTCTTTGCAATGACGTTTATTTCAGTGATGTTTATTCCTAACCCTATTTTTGGAAATACTTTGCAGATGTTCCAGACAGTCTGTGGGAATCTGAGTGCAAAAATGGTGGACAACCAAGGACAAGGCAAGAGATTCAAGAATTATGTATTGCATTCATTGATCCTTGTTATTTTGACCCGCTCCCAACTTATCAAAAATAATGTGTTAGAAAATATAAGAGCAAAACAAATATTTGTAGTTATTGCACATGGGCGTCAAATAGCATACCGGTATATAAACAAAATATGAACATACATTTCTGTTTTCATAAAACATTAGCAGCCCAGTTCTCACAACAAAGAATCTGCAAAAAGGATAAAAGGTATTTTACTCTCGTCACAGCTCTGTTTCACTCACTGACCTCTGACCTTGATGAGATCATCATGCCAGTAGATGGGATTGAACTTCATATAGTGTTCGGTGACATCACCAATGAGACTACGGATGCCATCGTGAACACCACTGACTTTAAGGACTTCCAGACAAGTGGTATTCATGCAGATTTCTAAATAACCAAAGCATTGTTGATATCAAATTACACTATTTAAACCATAAGAGAGTGTTTGTTTTTGTCACAGGAGTGTGTAAAGACATCCTCACCAAGGCAGGACCGCATGTCCAGGGTCAGCTGACAGGGGGTAAGGAAATAAACCACAGCCTCTTTTATAAAATTAGCTTTGATTTATTATTTTGTATTATTATTATTATTATATGAAAAGTTTTCAAATACTGTAAGTTTGAATGCAGTATACAATGCATGTCTGTAAAAAATTGTCACAAAGTTTTATCGGCACACCTGGCACACTTGCCTGTCAGTTTCTTCAAAGTGGCCGCTTTAATCCATTACGCTCCTTAACAAGTCTTGGCCAGCACTTGCCCTCAGACTCTCTGATTTCCACCAAAATGAGCTCAGATCATCTTCAGACCATATGTGCGCAAAAAGTTATCTAAAGCTTTTTGATTGACCAAACGTTCTCAAGTAACGCATCAACAAATTTGTTGGCCTGATTTGTTGGCCAAGTTGATTCTCAGGCTGCAACTCTGCAATGCGTTGGCGTATTGACACCAAACTTTTTTATCTGTCAGCGTCATCATGCTTGCATGTCTCATTGGTCCTTTCTGTGCTTGGCCCTGATAATTGCTGCATGCAGTAAAAAATATTTTGTGATTGTTGGTACATTTTACCAGTATTTACCATACTTTCAATATAAAAATGATTTTATTTGAAAATAATTTTCTTTATAAAAGACAAGATTTGGTCCTCAAAAAGCCTTTTTCCAAAAGGTACAAATTAAAAAAGGTGGGGTCATCTTATACTCGATGACAATATGGTATATGTGTATGTGACTGTGTGTGTGGTGTGCAAAATGTGATTTACCTTTGGATAAAAGCATCTGCTGATGTAACGGAGGCCAGCTAGTAGTTGCTCTGTGAGTAAACCTCACTCTTCTGATCTCACTAGACGCCTTTAGTCTCCTTGTTCTCTCATGTCGGCAGACCCGGTCGGCCTCTGATGACGACATCGAGGTTTACGCTGATAGCGTAACGTGTTTCATCAGGAAGTGCGTAGATGACGTTGTTCCGACCAAAACAATTCGGCTGTATCCTAACCAGAAGCCGTGGCTAAATGGGGATGTTCGCGCGGCACTCAATGCGCGGACCTTCACTTTTAACTCCGGTAACGCGGAGGAGCATAAACAAGCAAGTTATGCCCTCCGGAAAACCATCAGAGCAGCAAAACGGCAGTACAGGGACAAGATTGAAGGACAGTTCAACACCACCGACTCCAGAAGCATGTGGAGGGGAATTAACACCATCACGGACTATAAAGGGAACACAAACTCCACCGTGAACACCGCTGCCTCTCTCCCGGACGAGCTAAACACCTTCTATGCTCGCTTTGAGGGAACCAACACCGCCCTCGCGGAGAGAGAGCTCGCGGCTGAAGATACAGAGGTTAGTGCACTCTCTGTATCTGTAGCGGATGTAACCCGATCCTTCCGGCGGGTGAACGTCCGTAAAGCTGCGGGTCCAGACGGCATTCCCGGCCGTGTGATCAGAGCGTGCGCGCACCAACTGGCTGGAGTCTTCACGGACATTTTTAACCTGTCCCTCTCCCTATCTGTGGTCCCCACATGCTTCAAAACGTCCACCATTGTGCCTGTACCTAAGCAGTCAAAAACCACCTGCTTAAACGACTGGCGTCCTGTTGCTCTGACCCCCATCATCAGCAAATGCTTTGAGAGACTAGTCAGAAACCACATCTGCTCTGTTCTCCCCCCCTCACTGGACCCACTGCAGTTTGCATACCGCACAAACCGCTCCACTGACGATGCCATTTCATCCACTATACACACTGCTCTCTCCCACCTGGAAAAGAGGAACACGTATGTGAGAATGCTGTTTGTGGACTACAGCTCAGCATTCAACACCATTGTGCCCTCCATACTTGACGGGAAACTCCGGGCTCTAGGCTTAAACAGCCTGTTATGCAGCTGGATCCTGGACTTCCTGTCAAACAGACGCCAGGTGGTCAGAATGGGCAGTAACATCTCCTCATCACTGACTCTCAACACTGGAGCCCCTCAGGGTTGTGTTCTCAGCCCACTCCTGTACTCTTTGTACACACATGACTGTGTGGCAACCCACAGCTCCAACACCATCATCAAGTTTGCTGACGATACGACGGTGGTAGGTCTTATCACCGACAATGATGAAACGGCCTACAGAGAGGAGGTGCACACTCTGACACGGTGGTGTCAGGAGCACAACCTCTCCCTCAACGTCAGCAAGACCAAGGAGCTGGTGGTCGACTTCAGGAGGAATGAGAGAGAACACCGCCCCATCACCATCGATGGAGCACCGGTGGAGAGAGTCAGCAGCTTCAAGTTCCTCGGTGTCCACATCACAGAGGAACTCTCATGGTCCGTCCACTCCGAGGCCGTTGTGAAGAAGGCTCATCAGCGCCTTTTCTTCCTGCGACGGCTGAGGAGGTTTGGAATGAACCGCCACATCCTCACACGCTTCTACACCTGCACCATCGAGAGCCTGCTGACTGGCTGCATCACCACCTGGTACGGCAACAGTACCGCCCGCAGCCGCAAGGCCCTGCAAAGGGTAGTGCGCACGGCCAGCTGCATCATCGGAGGTGAGCTTCCCTCCCTCCAGGACATTTACGCCAGGCGGTGTGTGAAGAGAGCTCAGAGGATCATCAGAGACTCTAGCCACCCGAACCATGGGCTGCTCTCACTGCTGCCATCAGGCAGACGGTACCGCAGCATCAGAACACGCACCAGCCGACTCCAGAACAGCTTCTTCCCACAAGCAATCAGACTACTTAACTCCTGATCCATCAGGATCATAACACACACTGGACAGAATATCACTCCGCACAACCCACTGTAGATACACACACATTATATACACATTTATTTATCATATAGCACCTATTGCACTTTGGATTTCAATTTTTCAATCTGTGAATAATATTTTATACTATACATTGTATATTATTATTATTATTATTATAGCGTAATGTATATTGTTTAGGGTATGTTTAGTGTATATTGTTTAAAGTATATGTATATTGTAAGTATGTGTATATTGTTTAAAGCTGTGAGAACTAAACTCACATTGTGCAAATTATTTATTGTTTATTGTAGAGTTTACTGTGCTGTGAGTAATTGTGTGCGCATCAGATGTGTAATCTGATGCTGCTTAAATGTTGTACATGTCATGTCATGACTACTATGTTGCTCGGAACTGCACCTAAGAATTTCACCTACTGTTGCACTTGTGCATATGTAGAGTGACAAATAAAGTGATTTTGATTTGATTTGACCCGGGTTCGAGTCCCATTTGGAGCAGGTGGTTCGAACAAGAGGGGTTACATTGGTGTCGTGACCCGGATGAGAGTGAGGTTTAGGGGGGTGAGTGTAACAGAGGCCAACTAGTAGTTGCTCTGCGAGTAAACCTCACTCCTCTGATCTCAAGAGACGCTCTAGAGGCCGCAATCTTTAGCCTCCTTCTTAGACAGTCCCTCCAGAAAAACGCGATTATGCGATTGCATGATTTAATGCATAATCAGCCAAAGTGCGCATATTTATGCGGGGACCGTATTTTTTTCAAATACACCGCACTTTCGCCGCGTAAATTGCCTATTTCCGCGTGCAAAATATGCGGGGCTAGCATGATTTCATAATCCCCGCATTTTCGTTGCAAAAAAGTCATATATATATTAGCAGAAAGTTGAAAAATGTTTTTTACTTCACACAAGAGCTGCCATTTCCCCCTATTGCCATGGGAACGTTTTGAAGTGACGTAATTACCCGACGTGAACGTCAAAAGCTGCAAACCCCGTGTTGAAACCATAGATATCGATGAAACCATGATGAAGCACGCAAATTCCCATTTGCCAACAAAAATAACAGCAAAAGACCGCGCAAAGCAGTTTCCCAGTGTGCTGACAGATTAAAAAAAAACAGCATCATGAAGCTTCGAAGCGTTATGAATCAGTGAGTCGACTCAGCGGTTCGGATCGCCAAAGTCACGTATTTCAGCAGTTTGACACGCGATCCGAATCATGAATCGACTCACTGATTCATAACGCTTCGAAGCTTCATGATGCATTGTTTTGAAATCGGTCCAAATTGAGCCATGTGTTTATTAAGGTCTTCAATAAAACAAGATGAGAACTTAAATATTCAATTAAAAATATTTGCTTTTTTTCTCTTTTTCATCAAACCAGTGTTTTTGCAAGTTTTATCGCATAAAATTGCATATATATTTTTTAAGAAAATGTGCCGCATAATCAAGGATTTTTGCCCGCAACAATCACAAAAAAAGCCGCATTTTTCTGGAAGGACTGCTTAGAGCGTCCGACTCTCCGGCAGACCCGGGTTCGACTCCCGTTTGGATCGGGTGGTTTGAACAGGAGGGGTTACATTGGTGCCGTGACCCGAATGGGAGTGAGGTTTAGGGGGTGAGTGTATTGGAGGCCAGCTAGTAGTTGCTCTGTGTGTAAACCTCACTCCTCTGATCTCAAGAGATGCTCTAGCAACTGATGAGGTTGCCTCCTTTAGCCTCCTTGTTAGAGTATCCGACTCTCATGCTGGCGAACCAGGGTTCGAGTCCTGCTTGGAGCGGGTGGTTCGAACAGGAGGGGTTACACTGACTGCATAAAAGTAAAATGCAGCAATGATATACAACGACATCTAACACTACCTCTTATATATGTTCTCTAGCTCAGGTACAGAGTGGACAGATCTTTACAACCCCGCCAGGAGGATTCCCATGTAAGACGATCATGCATGTGTGTGGATTGAGGGACCCCGGTGTTATCAAGACCTTGGCGAAAGAAATAGTGGTTCAGTGTGAGCACGGCCGCTACCAGTCTGTGTCCATTCCTGCAATCTGCGCTGGTCAGAAACTTACTTTTTACTTATGATGCAAAATAATAAACCATTTGTATTTTAAGGCCGTTTGATGTATTTTTTTTCCATCTACTGGAAAAAACTAATTATTGCAGGACAAGGAGCTTTGGATCCTAGTGTGGTGGCCAAGTCCATTCTAGAGGGGGTAAAGGATGGTATTAAAGGAGCGAAGCTTCAATATCTCAAAACTATTCGGATCATTCTGCTGAAGATTAATGTATTCCTGGAGTTTAAAGCGATGGCAAAGCAAATCTTTGGTGGTAATACACAGTTGACAGGTGAGGATAAATCTGTGCCATGCAGAGGTAATACATTTTTTATTAAATATGTCCATCTCATACTTTTAAATAAATATATTTTAGTTTTTGTCAATGTTTTACAGTAAGACGTGATGTATTTTTGTGAGTCAACACAGACATTAGCATCACCCATGGTTCTCTTGACAAGAAGCCAATAGGGTTTTTCCTTTGGCTTTTGGATTATTGCAGAAAAATAAGCTCTAAACTCTTAAATCCACCATCTTCCGACAACTCTTCAGTCTTTTTTTAATCCCTGAAAAGTTTGCAAGAGCGCAATAATAAACAATGAGGTTACAAAAGTGAATTAGTTAGCCGATGAGTTTAAGGTAAAAGCTTTTTAAAAAATCACAAAAGAGTATTACTGATTTATTTCCTGTTGTAGAATAAAATGTGAAAATATCTTGAGCTTGTGTTACCACTTTAGGTATTTCACCACAAACCCATAAAAAAAACATTGACTTCAGGGCGATGTAGGCTACTTGGCCTACAAGAATACATCATCCCTGCATCACTTTATTGACAATATTGCACTTTCACCTTTTTCAGCTCCTGCACCTACAAGTGTAACCTCCAGAGGGCGCAGTCCAAACCGTAACAGGCGCAGTGGATCTGCTAGATCATACAGATCACAATCACTTTCTGTACTAGACTCTTTTGAAATGAGTTCTCTAGTCACAGCTTTACCAGTCACAGAGAACACAGCAGCATTTCTAGTCGTCGGTTGCACCGATAATGAAGTGTCTGATGCCTGCGGAGAACTTCAGCAGGCATACAACAGCCAGTGCTCCACACACTCTTTCCACCCAGAGGAGATCGAACGCCTCACTAAGGATGAGATGGACCAGCTGCGGTCTAAAGTCGATTCACTGCACCTGCAGCTGGAACAGATCAGCTCTGGAGAATGGGCAGTGAAAGGGCTGAAGGATGGAGTGAATGAGGTGGTCAGACTGATACAAGACGCACTTCGCAGACAGGTGAGAAAGACAACATTAAAAGGGTCCTATAATGCCCCTTTTTACAAGATGTAAAATAAGTCTCTGATGTCTCCAGATACCCCACAGATCATTTATTATAGCATGTTAAAAGTGTCCTTTTTTGAGGGTGAGAAAAAAAAAACGTGTCAGAGGCTGCTTTTGTAGGACTGCATTTCTAGGACCGCAGTTTTAGGACCCTAGCATTGATTAAGTTTAATTTATATATTGTCCTAACCAACCCCTAGCCCTAAACCTACCCATTGGTAACCCTGTTGACATATTTAAACTAATTAAGCAATTAAGTTTAAAATGGCCGTGCCTGCTGTTTTGTTAAAAGTACAGTTGGCTAGATGGTACTGTCACAAAAAAAACAAGGGTCCTAGAAATGCAGTCCTGAAACTGTGGCGGTCCTAAAAGTGCAGCCTCCAGTATTGAAGGCAGATAATATTGTGTTTTTGTATGTGTCCCTTTAAATGCAAATTAGCGGCTGCTCCCGGCCCCCTTTCAAGACGAGGGTGGAGCTTCAAGAGCTCATCCTCTGAACAACAACTCTTCGGCTGAATCCGAACTCGCCCCCTAAACACTCATTCACTATTCCCTACGTTAGTCCACTAATATAGTTCACTTGAAGTGAATGAAAAATACTGAGTTAATTCGGACAGTCGTTATTGCGGTGCATTGTGGGATAAAATGAGTGCATCCACTATAGTTTCGGACACCACTACAAATGGCTGACCCTTCAAATAGTGCCCTATTTGAAGGTATAGGTGGCGATTTCGGATTCAGCCTTCCTCTTCTCCACATGGCCTTTGTTGCGTGTTCCAGGAGGTGTGGTTTATGTATTTTATATTTCGTTTTGTTATAAATATACATGCAGTGAAGCAATGGAAAAACTATGACAGTACATTTTTATATGAAGATATTATGATGTTGATTAAGTGATGCTTGAGCTGCTTTTTTTTAATCATTGCTGAATTATGTGTGTATAATTTTGTTAATTTTGAACAAAAAAAGTTACATAGGGAACCTTTTAATAAACCACTGGAACAAATGAGAATGCAAATTTACCCCCAAACTCTAAGGTAAGAGAGAAGGAGCAGATGTCCCTCTTCACTCAAGTCACGTGGTGCATTCTGGGTTCGTGGGGGGTTTGGCAGAAGGTGCCCATAGAGATGAATTATAAGCTTGAGAGAAGAGATGTGAAGGATGGAATTGTGGATGCACAGGGTGTGAAATGGACTGTGGATTTGAGAAAGATGGAGGCCACAGCCTGTGATTCAGGACAGGTGACGGCTCTCAAACGACTGGAGAACCCTTCAGGTGAGGACACTTTCATGAAATACAAAAATATCAAAAATATGACCTTAATTATGTTACATACAAGTTGTGCTTGATGCTGCGTTAGATCAAATTTAGTTGTTTAGTTGAAAACCACTGATTTACGTGTGCACTATTTTGCCAAAAGTATTGGGACACCCCTCCAAATCATTGATTTCAGTTGTTCCAATCACTTCCATGACCGCAGGTGTATAAATCAAGCACTAGGCATGCAGACGCTTCTACAAACATTAGTGAAAGAATGTGTCGCTCTCAGGAGCTCAGTGAACTCAAGCGTGGTACCATGATAGGTTGACACCTGTGCAATAAGTCCATTCGTCAAATGTCCTTACTACTAAATATTCCACGCTCAACTTTTAGTGGTATTATAACAAAGTGGAAGCAATATGGAACAACAGCAACTCAGCCACGAAGTGGTAGGCCACGTAAAATCACAGAGCGGGGTCAGCGCATGCTGAGGGTCACAGTGAGCAGAAGTCAACAACCTTCTGCAGACTCAACAGCTACAGACCTCCAAACTTCATGTGGCCTTCAGATGAGCTCAAGAACAGTGTGTAGAGCTTCATGGAATGGGTTTCCATGGCCGAGCAGCTGCATCACCAAGTGCAGTGGGGTAAAGCACGCCGCCACTGGACTCTAGAGCAGTGGAGACGTGTTCTCTGGAGTGACCAATCACGCTTCTCTATCTGGCAATCCGATAGACGAGTCTGGGTTTGGCGGTTGCCAGGAGAACGGGACTTGCCTGACTGCATTGTGCCAAGTGTAAAGTTTGGTGGAGGGGCAATTATGGTGTGGGGTTGTTTTTCAGGGGTTGGGCTTGGCCCCTTAGTTCCAGTGAAAGGAACTCTTAATGCTTCAGCATACCAAGACATTTTGGACAATTTCATGCTCCCAACTTTGTGGGAACGGTTTGGGGACGGCCCCTTCATGACTGCATGACTTTTGTCCATAAAGTCATGGATGAGTGAGTTTGGTGTGGAGTCACTTGACTGGCCTGAACAGAGTCCTGACCTCAACCCGATAGAACACCTTTGGGATGAATTCCAGCGGAGACTGCAAACCTTCTCGTCCAACATCAGTGCCTGACCTCACAAATGCGCTTCTTCCGACAACTCTTCAGTCTTTTTTTTTATTTTTAAATCCCTGAATAGTTTGCAAGAGCGCATAAACCATAAACACACTCCTAAACCTTATGAAAAAGCCTTCCCAGAAGAGTTGAAGCTGTTGTAGCTGCAAAGGCCAACTCCATATTAAACCCTATGGATTAAGAATGGGATGTCTTTAAAGTTCACGTCTCAACTTTTGGCAATATAGTGTATAATATAAAATGAAACATCTTTGAAGATAAATTTAATTAGTTTTGTACAAACTAAATCACTATTTTGCATTTCAGATTTCTCTTTGCCCCTCAACTGGGACAACATGAGTCAAAGTGACCGGTTAAAGGTGATTCCCTTAGATCCACAATCTGCGGAGTACCAGACCGTGAAGACGGACTTCAAGAAGACCGTCAACAAAACAGTGCTTAAGGTTTGAAACTCAACACCATCTTAGTGTGCTTTACATGACAAGAAAACACCCCGAAGGACATAAAAACACCTTTTAAAGAACCGCATAATGTCTTAAATCATCTAAACATGCAAAAGTCTAAAGAAAGGCTAGATTACTGGACTAAACATAACCTATTTATACATTTTGTTTAATTTTAAACCTATTGAAAGTGTTTGTCTGTTTTGTATAGCAGTATAGTCATTACTGTTAGCTTCTATGAAGAACAAGAGGTGTGAATGTGAAGTCCATTAAATATATTTGTTCAGGGTTGTTTATGCATTTCAATAGATCGAGCGCATCCAGAACATAAGTCTTCGGCAGTTATACGAGGGACGTAAAAGAGAGCTGGAGAACAGAAATGGTCCCCCTGTGGGAGCAGGAGAGAAGATCCTTTATCACGGCACATCAGAGGCGTCCTGCTCAACCATCATGAATACAAACTTTGACCGCAATTTTGCTGGGCAAAATGGTAATTGTTTTTTTTTTATGTTCATATATTAAATTAATAGTTCACCCAAAATCATGAATTCTGTCACTATTTGTTTGTGACCGATATATCTCTATGGCTGATATTTGACATTTTTAAGGATGTACGTTTTTCTGTTTGGCCAATAAGTGTCATAAGCAGGACTTTTATTTTGTTGTTTTCAAATTATTAAAAGGATTTAGGATTTGTTCATTGAAGAGCAAGTCATGACAGAATTGTTATATTTGGGTTAACATTACCTTTATTTCATCTGATGAACTTCCTCTTTATAGTTTAACAATCTAGCCAACTGATTAGATTAGATTAGATTAGATTAGATTAGATTAGATTAGATTAGATTAGATTAGATTAGATTAGATTAGATTAGATTAGATTCAACTTTATTGTCATTACACAAGTACAGGTACAAGGCAACGAAATGCAGTTTAGGTCTAACCAGAAGTGCAATAGCAGCAAGTGCAGGACATACAATGGTTGAATAAGTGCAGGACATGGATATGTACTGAATATATATATATATATACATACATATATAGAGAGATGGTTATTACTATAAACAGAATTTACAGGTGAATATGTACAATGAATAAATATACAGATGGCTATTACTATAAACAGAATTTACAGGTGAATATGTACTATGAGTATAATATAATATACAGATGGCTATTACTATAAACAGAATTTTACAGATAGAGGTATACAATATGTTAGTCTAAGATGAGGAATATAGCAGTGGATTAAGGTAGTGCAATGAAGTATGGACAGAAGCTATCCGAAAAAAAGTGTAAAGTGCAGTGGAAGTGATTGCATATTACAGTTAGAAGTACGGTGCAAAATGCAAATGTAAACAGTTGGTACTGTGAATACAGTCGGCAGTGCAAATGAGCATAATCCAGTTAAGGTATGGTAGTGCAAGTTGCATAAGTAAACAGCCACTGGTGATCTCATTGGTTGTTCATTTTGAAGACTAATCAATTAACTCGTACTGGTGACTTCTCATTTATTCTCAGCCACCGTCTACGGTCATGGGACGTACTTTGCTGTGAACGCCAGCTACTCTGCCAATCCTACCTATGCAGTTCCTGGAGCAGACGGGACTCAGCTCATGTTTGTGGCTCGTGTGCTTACGGGTTATTCTGATCAGGGTCAGTCGAACATGAAGACGCCTCCTGTTCGTCTCGCACCTGACCACTGTTATGACAGCGTGGTGGATAACACACAGAATCCCTCCATGTTTGTGGTTTTCCATGACTGCCAGGCTTATCCAGACTACCTCATCACATTCAAATGAACTTCAACCAAAACCAACCTTCCCTGTAAATTCAACAGGATGAGCTCTGGATGATTTATAAGCCGTTTGCTTAGTTTATGTTTAAATATATTCACTTTTATGCAAAGGTTAGATTAAGTTATCACATAGCAGATACCTCTTTAAGCTTTATGTCATGCTCATTGGATATGGAGTAGACTGGGTAAACCCAGCCTGATCTGCCGGCAATTTGATTTCGCCCTGCAACTCAGTCTGGAAACCTGTACATTCATTTCTACTGCTTCTGTTACACTTTTACGGGAACCAATCACAGACTGGCTTATCCACCTGACGCGCTATCTTGTAGTCTGATTGGTTGAAGGATTATCCAATTGCATACATAGTCATTTGAATTATGCAGTAGAAAATACAGAGCAGACTCCCCAGACCAATGTTTAATTTTAAATTGAGTTTGGTCTGGTGATAGCCAGACAAGATATGGAGTGTTTTAGTGACCAATATGATTACAGTTATACAATTCAACAATTACAATTAAATCTCAAAATTCACAAAAACATACAAGAGCAGGAAAATTAATAAAACTGTTAGTAGATTATGGAACAATTATGCAAATGAGTTGTTATCTGACTTGTGCAAAACACACAAGTGATATTTAGCAGAACAGAAAAAGATGTTGTCTTGTGACATTTAACTCAAGTTATATTTCTCTTTCATTTTCTGAAATTAATTTACTTTATTAAACTGCAAATAAAATACAATTTTTACAGTTATTAATTGAATGTCTCTGAATGTATTTATTGTTTGTAATTTCACCTATAGTGTAACCACCGCGCTCTTCCCCAAATGTGCCGAATCTGTGAAATGTGAGAGGAGGCTAATCGCTAATACATAGACGTGTGCCTCCGTTGGTACAAAAATTAGCCAATCACCATCGGGTATTTCACTTTCAGCGATTATGAGTGTTGAGAAAAGTAGGGTTGTACATCAACCAATGATTGAAGAAATGTAAATTGTATTATTAGTTTGAACTGCTACCGCTGATGTACCAACTAAGAATAAAGAGTAGAGATATTGAATATTTGATCACAAACAAATTTATCAAACTACCATTCAAACAAGAGCTACAAATTCAAAATGAAGGATAACCCCACGCCTATAGGCTAAGATAAAACGGCAACCTCCCGCAGTTTCTCTTGAGGTCAATACGGAAGTGACTTAAACTGCAGTTCATCGACTGGTTCATCGAGGAGCAGAATTTCATTGAGTCCAGTGTTAAAATGCCCAACTTTACAGCAGAAGAACACATGTTTACAGTCTGGGACAAACTGTGGTTTTGGTCTATACGGCTAATTTTCCCCTTCATGACGACTGTGAGGGGGTGATTTTTTTTTATAACTCATTCGTTTGCATTATATAAAGCCTTAAAGTTCTGCATAATTAAGGGCGTGGCCACTTTGAGTGACAGGTGGATTGCCGTTTGTCTGCTGTCTGTTAATCATCGCTTCACCTCAGCTCCGCCCACGTCCCACCTCTTTGCCCATTTTCAGTTATCCGAGAGTAACGTGCAGTGACACGCTGCCAAGATGGCAACGGCTGACTATGAGGCTTCTGGTGCTGCGTTCCAGTTGGTTTTCATTATGGTAAATGGTAAATGGACTGCATTTATATAGCGCTTTTTTAACAGACCAATGGCCTTCCAAAGCGCTTTACACATTGCCTCACATTCACCCATTCACACACCGACGGCGGTGTCAAGCCATGCAAGGCGCCATCCAGCTCGTCGGGAGCAGCTGGGGTTAGGTGTCTTGCTCATGGACACCTCGACACTTGGTCAGGTGGAACCGGGGATCGAACCACCAACCTTCTGGTTTGTAGACAACCTACATGAACCACTGAGCCACTGCCGCCCCTGAATTATGAGTTATGAATTATGAATGAATGAATTATGAATTATGCCCTTCACTCGTTAACTTCCCGTTCATGTTCTCTTGGATGTGCGTCATTGCTTACGTTGCATAAGAGCCCACTACTTTATTTAGGTAGTCTCTTATGCTGAATATGCTCACTTTTCCCCAGGATTCTTTGATGAATAGAAGGTTCAAAAGAACAACATTTCTCTGAAATAGAAAGCTTTGCTCAACACTGGTAATCATAGATGTTTGTTGAGCATCAAATCATCATATCAGAATGATTTGTGAAGGATCATATGACACTGAAGACAGGAGTAATGATGATAAATTCAGCTTTGATCACATGCAGGAATACATTACTCTTTACTATATATTCACATAGAAAACAGCTGTTTTTACATCATATTATTTTACAATATTTCTGTTTTTTTAATCAAATAAATGCAGCCTTGGTGAGAAGAAGAGACTTATTTTAAAAACAAGAAATGTTGATTTCTTTCAAACATTAAACAGAGCTTTTATTTTTATTTTCTAAATAAAAACTTCCAAAATGTAGGCTACACAACTTATAATTTCAAGGGAGAAACTAAAAGCTATGCTGTCTACTCTGTCCAAAACATGCAGCACGTCAGACAATATATTCACACTAAACCATATAGCGCATTCTCAAATCCATCCATTCATAAAAAGGTTACCGGGCAACTGACGAGTACGTTTTAGCACCGATTTTTCCGTTCTTTTGACTTGATGAATCCTGACTAACAAGCGAATAGTGTCCAGCCGATGGCGCCGAATCAATCCGTGCATATATTAGAAAACTTTTTGCAATTTATTGCAATAATTGTTTAAGGCCATTTCACGATTTCAATCATCATAAAATAACTTTGCCGGAAAGTAATTTATCGTGCTCTTGGGGGCCCTCTGGTGGCCAAGGGGGCCCTAAGCAGCCGCTTAGTTCGCTTGTGCCTTGGGCCGGCTCTGGACTGAACTGGAAAGTCCTAATGTGGCGTTCACACCGGACCCGATTCGCGCAAATCGCGTCCAGTGTGAACGCACCATAAGCCCTTGATCACTTGGAATCGACTATGGAGTTTATTTATTTAATTTTTTTCCTTTACGCAATTGTTTATGGCAGCATTCTATATGTATGTAGGTGTGTTTGGGTTGTTTTAAATGTTTTTAAAAATAATTAAAATAGTTGTTTGTGGTGGGGTAAATTAAACTCGATATGAGGTGACATCACATTCATGTTGCATTGTGGTATATGAAGCTGCCTGAAGTGTAAAGTAGACTCGCTCCCTCGGTCACAATCAAGGGAGCGAGGTTCTGTCCATATAAACTTCCCTCGTCCACTTCACGAAGTGGAACGCACTTCAAAATGGCGGCGGGGATTCCCCCGAGGGGAAGTGCTTAGGGATGCAGCCAAAAACTCTCTTCAGAAACCTACGGGTGACGCCACGGACACGTCCATATTTTTTTAGTCTATGGCTAAGATATAAGCTACATATGGAAGTTAAATAATGGCACATATTTTTTAAACAAAAAAGCTTGTTGAATTGCACTACTTGGAAAAAAATATGCCTTGTATTTTTAGGGCTTGCATTTTTATGGGCTGAAATTATACAACATAGTTGTATATTTAAGATGCGAGTATTTCAATTCAAAACATTTCACACACGTTATTAAAAATCCAATAATTCACAATCACCTCTCAGATTTCACTTCAAAAATATTAATTCTGTTTAAAAATACAACCTATAATATTCAACAGGTAATTTTCGGTCCATTTAATTTCGCTTTACAAATTTGCTCTAAACTTTCTTCTATACGGAAGACTAAATAATAAGAAGTAATGATAAACCCTCTGATCTATATAGCAGTGTACACCTACATATAGATCATGGGGTTAATGTTGGGTAACACTTTACAATATAAGGTTCGTTTGTTAACTACATTAGTTAACATGAACTAATAATGAACTGCACTTAACAGCATTTATTAATATTTTGTTAATTTCGACATTTTACTTATGCATTATTCAAATCTTGTAACATTAGTTAATGCACTGTGAACTAACATGAACAGATGTATTTTTATGAACTCACGTTAACAAAGATTAACTAATGCTGAACAGGTGTGTTGTTCATGGCTAGTTCATGCTAACTAATGGTGTACCAGTTGTCATGACAACATTGCGTGAACAGGAACGCGCGCAGAGTACCGGCTGAGCTCAGTATTTTGACTGAATAATACGGTTTCTTTCTCGCAAAACCCTATATAGTATGACTCCTGAACACTTTCCATAGGAGATAGAAGGACATGGGACATTGGAACAACAGCAGGGTGAGTAAAAGAGGACTTTACTTTCATTTCATGGTGAACGTTATCCATTTAGTGATTAATGCAACAAGGATGACGCTTGTAAACTGCGTTGTTTGTTTATTCAGAATTGAATGGATCGCAAATGAAGAAACGTAACTTTGTACACATTAGTTACTTAGGCCTACTTTGCTAAAACATATATGTAATATTTCTGATTATGGCATAGCTTTCTCCCCAGCCAATTAGGCTAATAAAGTAGCGATTAAAACATATCAGTGTTTCTGCAGTGTAGGCTGCAAGGAGTTGTTTTTTGTGTTTAATAACTAATTTTAACGTCAAGCAAGTCACATAAGTAACAGTTGTGTGCCCAGTCTATTTTCTGCTGTATGCGTCGACCTAAAACGTACAATTTTCACAATGTTGAAAGCCTATTAAAATCATTCAGATATTGCGTGCCCTTGCGATATGCATATCGCGATATGTACATTTGCGATATTTCGATAATTTCGATATATTGTGCAGCCCTAACAGAAATGAACTTTTTTAAAAAGATTTCATTTAAAGGGGTGATGAATTGAGAAATCAACTTTCCTTTGAGCCTTTGGTATATGAAAGTTCATGGTGATATAAGAATATCCTGTAAGTTTCAGAGCTGAAAACATCCTTGTTAGTCAAAGAAAAGCTTTTATAGACACCAGGCCCAGAAAATGAGAGCTCTCACAATATGTCGACCATTGACGTAATAGGACGCAGAAGCACCGACTCGTGGAGCTAAACGATGCCGGTTCCAGCTCACGTGCGTAAGACATTAGATTTGTTCGCTTCATTTCACCGCGGAATCGACTGTAAACAAGATAAGAGGTCGAGACTGGATTTGCCGCCATATTGAGATTAAAACACAATGCTGTGCCTTCTATATCGGATCCGACAGGAACGGGGCAACACACTTATGTGAGTAAAACATGTTTTCTATATGTGTTAGTATTGCATTGTTACAGATCGTTTGATATCTATTGACACACCTTAACACACAGTCACAGGCTGGAGAAGCTGTTATTGGTTCATTCGTGATCAGACTCGGACTTGTAACGCCAGTGCTCAGTAAGCCCAACGTCCCGGGGCTATGTGTTTTTCAGACGGGCTATCACAGGCCTGCCGATGGGCGGTAGTGAAATAACATTCCTTTCTTGCGCACGTTTGTGTGTATGGTTCGCGGTTATATTCACTGAGGATCGGGCTGAATGATACAGAAATAACATTCCAATCAATCGCGGGTGGATGAGAGAAAAATCATTGTGTTTGTTTGATAAAGACATTTTGCGAGCCCTGGTTGTGGGCTGGACGATTAATTCCGGTTGCCGTTTTCCACACGCTGTCACTGACAGGGGAGCTGAAGCTCATTAAATATGCAAATCTTATCCCATCCCAGCCGTGGGCGTTTACTTCCAAGTCTTCAGTGCGGCACGCCCATCATAACCGAGCGTTTTTCAGAGAGCCTCAAAACCAAGGCAGAAAATAGCCTATTACTTATTCATTATGATGTTTCTGAATGTAAAAACCACGCAAACGTCATACGTTGACCTGAAAAATTTAAAAAGCCAGTTCATGACCCCTTTAAATGTATGTATGTATGTATGTATGTATGGGTGAAGTTGTACATTTTACACTGATTTTTTGTAATGCCTACTACAGTTTTCTTAAATAGTCCTGTAGTGATGAAATTAATGGCGCAAGTATTCAATTTAGTATCTCAATTAATATATGAATCAGACAAATCTTGTTGAAATAGTTTTAGATGAAGTTGCTGCATTTCATGTCAACACCTCTTCTTTTTCTTTTAACAGACATCAATTCTTGCCGCTATGAAATTGGCATTCAGCTGGGTCGAGGAGGATTCGGGACTGTTCATGCAGCAACTCGTTTGAAAGATAACCTTCAGGTATTAATTTTTATTACTTTCAATATCTATCTAGATCATTATTGTTGTATTATACTCGTCTGACTCTCTCTTAGCCAAGCACTCTTAGTGTGTCTTATATTCACTATTTAGTGCACTTGACATGTCAGACCTGTTTAAATTGTCAGACATGCTCTACATCATGGGCGTCGGGTGGGTCCTCTCTCAGAAACATTTTACTGTAGTAGATGCCACTTACATTAAGTACAAATATACCACCTTGCTTACTTAACGTCTGGTTGGGCCAGACAAAACTATGGAAATCACCATATTATTAAGAGCACCAATAGTGTCCAGGGGTAAGACGCATTGCATCAAGTTTTGAAGCAAATCGAACCAAGGTTCGAATTCGCCTTTTGCCGAACTCACTCTACTCCCTTTTCCCATCACATATCAGATCGGAAAGGCATTTATTTTCAATAAAAATGAAGAAAATATTAGAAAAGTGGAAATAAAGCATCTAACATTTGTTTAATTATAAGTATTTATCGGTTAGGGGTGTGTGAACAGACATGTGCTGAATTAGAGACGATAAAAGTGAGTGGGTCCAATATCATTGATCATAAAAAGAGGGTGGGTCTTGTCCCACCCACATACAATGGTTCCGACACCCATGCTCTTCTAGTTTAAAACTTTATTTATGAAACTGTACATGTCTGTTCAGGTTTAATGATTGAAATATGTGAACTTTGAACAAATGAATTCTAACGCAAATCCTGTTTTTTCTTTCATCAGGTGGCGGTGAAATTCGCGTCCAAAGATCATGCAAAATTTGTCAGCCTTGTAAGTAGCCTGTGCTCTCTCTGTTTTTCTCTCAGTCACTGCTTTTTAATTTCATACATCTCATATTAGCAGATTTTTGAATAGACAAACTACCACTGTCAACAGTTTGTCCAGGACTAGTCTAAATCCTTCTAATCCTCATAACATCTGTGTTTTTTCTAGGACCGTTATTCCACACCAGTTCCGCTCGAGGTTGCTCTACATATTCAAGCAAATGAGCCCAGGGTTCGTGAAATAATCCAGCTTCTGGACTGGCAGAACAAGGCTGACCGCTACATCATGGTGCTCGAGCGGCCCATGCCGTGTCAGTCCTTGAATGACTTTTTAATGATCTGCGCGGACACCATGGATAAGGAGGATTTAGCCCGTGTTATCATGTGGCAGACAATATTTGCAGTGGAGACGTGCTGCCAGCGTGGAGTGTTCCACAGTGATATAAAGCCAGAAAATTTGCTGATTAACCCGGACTCTCTTGAAGTCAAATTAATAGACTTCGGATGCAGCGAAATACTTAACTCCGAGGGTTACACATCCTTTGTTGGTATATATGGCTTCTCACTTTATCAAATTATTTCTCGCAAGGTAATGAATATTCTAGTCAAAACTTACAAATCTTTTTCCTCCAGGCACAGAAGATTTCTTCCCTCCAGAGCGATGGATAAATGGCAGGTATTACGGGGAGCAAACAACAGTATGGTCACTCGGCATACTGTTGTTTGTAATACTGTGCGGGCATTGTCCCAAGAGACGAGACTTCGACAAGATCTTCAAAGAAAACATCTGGAGCAGAGACGGCTTGTCTCAAGGTGAGATCTTAATTTGACCATTTGAATTCTGAATCTTACTAGATAGAACAAAGCTAATATGCAGAAAAAAGGAACACGTGAGCCTAGTGGCGTTTGTGAAGTATAAGATAATAATCAGACGTCCCTCCCATCTTTCTCCACAGAATGCTGCGATTTTATTTGCTCTTGCCTGCAGCTCGAACCAGAGAAGCGGATTGAACTGAACAATGTCCATCTCCACAACTGGTTTAAGGTATTAATTACATTTTGAAGCTTTTGAAGTCTTTTTGATTTGTTTTTTTTTTTCAGACTGTTGACATTAGCTTTCTCATGTGCTGCAACTGTCATCTAGTCAATCCTCACACAGATGACAAGTAGCGCTGAATGTGTAGACCTTCTGAAATATTTTTAACTGTGTTCTTAGATTTCCATTTTTTTTAAGAATGTTGCCTCTCTTTGTTGCACATTTGTTTTCTATGCAGTTTGTGTAATGTATTTAGACAATAAACCTGTTTCTGATTTTATTTCAGATTGATGAAGTGGAGAATAACAACATGATGATTAAGGGTCAGTCTGTTCTTACTCAGGCATGAAACCAGCAAACCAGCACCCCATACTTGACCAGCAAACCAGCATCCCATACTTGACCAGCAAACCAGCATCCCATGTTGGACCAGCATCCCATACTTGACCAGCAAACCAGCATCCTATGTTGGATCAGCATCCCATACTTGACCAGCAAACCAGCAGCTTGCTTGCGATTTATCTTTGAATCCACTAAATCACAAATTTGTTCAAAAAGATTTGTTTAAAAAGTCTGGATTTTGACTTGTCCAACTGTGACTAAAGAGCTTACACATATTGGTGTATTAACCATTACAGAAACATAAAAATTATTTTGGTAATCACCAATACTGCTAGTTTAGGTCAGCTGTGGCACAAACCTTGCATTTAGGCGGTGGTCTAATAAATCTTTTAAGCATGATATATATATATATATTATAATTTTTTTTTTTTTAAACATTAAAAAAAAGATGCATGAATTGAAATTAGATTCTCTACAATTTATCTGATATTTTAAGAGATTTATTGACCTTATGTGATGTAAAGTTCGGGTAAGTATAAAGACTCAATTGTTAATAAATGAATTAAGGAAAATAATGCAGGACATGTCAGAGTACAGGCTGTTATTTCACAAACTGTTTCTACCCCTTTCTTTAGGGATAAACATAATGCACTACAGCACCTTCTCCTTCATGGTAAGTTCTTATACCGTACCGCATGCTTATTCATAACGGTCTGCAAGGCAGTCCTTCCAGAAAAATGCAGCTTTTTTTTTGTGATTGTTGCGGGCAAAAATCCTTGATTATGCGGCATGTTTCCTAAAAAAATGCGATGAAAAATGCGGGATATTTATGCAATTTTATGCGATGAAATTGCGGGAACTTGCAAAAACTGCGGTTTGATGAAAAAGAGAAAAAAAGCACTACATCACAGAAAGTGCTGGGAATATTTAAGTTCTCATCTTGTTTTATTGAAGTCCTTAATAAACACACGGCTCAAATTTACAAAACATTGAGTCAAACAAGTTCTGTAGCTTTAAAAAAGGAATATGCTACAACTTGAAAAATGAATAAATAACTTCCAGTTTTACAGAGGTAGCTTTACAAAACAGACATTTGAGTGCTTCCAATGCACAAAGTGCAATCTCTTAAAGGGTTAGTTCATCCAAAAATTTAAATTCTGTCATGAATGACGTCCCCTCATGTTGTTGGACACCCGTCAGACCTCCGTTCGTCTCTAAATAACGACTTATATAGTGATGACCGATTTCAAAACACAGCATCATGATGCTATGAATCAGCGAGTCGATTCATCATTCATAATGCTCTGAAGCTTCATGATGCTGTGTTTTGAAATCGGTCAGCACACCGGGAAACTGCTTTGAGCGGTCTTTTGCTGTTATTTTTGTTGGCAAATGGGAGTTTGCGCTTCATCATGGTTTCACCGATATCTATGGTTTCAACACGGGGTTTGCAGCTTTTCGATGATGTTCACGTCGGGTAATTACGTCACTTCAAAACGTTCCCATGGCAATAGGCTGAAATGGCGGCTCTTGTGTGAAGTAAACGAACATTTTTCAACTTTCTGCTAATATATATGACTTTTTTTGCAACGAAAATGCGGGGATTATGAAATCATGCTAGCCCCGCATATTTTGCATGCGGAAATAGGCAATTTATGCGGCGAAAGTGCGGCATATTTAAAAAAATGTGGCCCCCGCATAAATATGTGGACTTTGGCTGATTATGTGTTAAATCACGCGATCGCATAATCACGTTTTTCTGGAGGGACTGGCAAGGGGCTGTTGTATGTTTTTGGTATGTTGTTTATGGGTCAATGACAAATAATGTTTTCAAGATGAAAAAGCATAATAATTTTAAGCAAAACTGTTTTAAAATGCATTTTTATGTCCAAAAAAAATTATAGTGTTGATTCATATTGGTTTTACAGCTTTTAAGGCAACATTAATTAATTATTAAACAAGATTTCTGATTTTACCACCCAGAAAATGTAAGGTGGTGCGACCATATATTAATTTAAAATATGAATAATTGTTTTGCCCTTGTTTTTAACCAGGACGACACACATGATCTATGTTTGATCTGTCTGGGAGCGGGCAGGCTTGGTCAGCTCTCGAGGGAGTGGGCTGTCCTCATTGCGAGCGCTTCTCGCTGAGGAAGCTCCACTCCCGACTGGCTCTCTTCTCGAGGGAAGGAAGTCAGGCATCTGAACGCCGTCATGGTTCGGGTTACGTGTCTGCTGAGGCAGCACAACAGTTTTAATCATGTGGGTTGCAGGTTGAGTTGACAGAGCGTGAGATGGGTGTTCCCATTTCTCTCGCTCTGTCCCCTGATTCTGATATCCCAGTTTTGGATCCAGCTCCAAGCTCGCTTGGCGATCTCTTCCGATCTAAATAGACCTATTGTTAGCTTTTTCCGGTTCTGAGGAGGTTACGGGGGTTTCAGAAGAGCAGCAGCCTCCCTCTCTCACTTATGAGGAGCTGCTTGGAGTTGTGACCCGTGCAGTGGGCAAAATAAATCTAGACTGAAAGATTTTTATTGAAAAATAAACCAGGAAGTGACTTGCAGTAAACTAGATGAGCACTTCCTGACTGGTAAAACTCCCCATGGTAACATATATCCGCTTAATTAGCATTTTCCAGAGGGTTTTAAGTCATACATTTAAGAATTATTAAACACTGAACAGTTTCCGTGTCCAGAGATCAGGTCGTCAAGGGCCTCGACTGTCGCCCGATCCACTATGCACCGGTAGGGCTGTGTATCACCAACAATGTCACGATACGCATCACGATACTGACGTCACGATACGATACGCATCACGATATGGATCAATTTGGAATGAAATTTCTTTTAAACTCTTTTGAGTTTAGTAACAGTAATATCTGTTTATTGAATAACCAGTGTTAGAATAGTTGTGATAACTGAAAAACTATTTTGTTTTTGTCATATTTTGGATATATATAAGGTACAATACATGGCAAATTTTGAAATGTAAAACATAATGATAAATCTAAAATACATTTGGGAAAACAAATCTCTTAACTAATGCTGTAAACTATGGGAGTCAGTTGTACTATAATATTAAAGGTAAAAATGAACTGATTTGTAAACACTTAAATTACACAAAATTACATGTTTTTTTAATAATAATAAAGTTATAATATTAACTTTACAAATTACATAATCATATACATATTTTTGGAAATATAAACATTTAAATGGTGGCTGTCATAAAAACTTGCCAGGTTAATTCAAACATGCATTCAATATTGAAAAACATTACAAATTATAATGAATATGGAATATGATACATATATTTAGCAAAATGCTCCTCTCTAGAGTCAATTTTTCTAGCTGACTAACGAGTTTATGGACACTGGATATATATTTTTTTCTGAGGTAAATGTTACATGACATTGTTTACAAGCTTTTACTGGCGCCTTTTTGCGTTTGAAACACTGATCGAGTGATTCCATGGGTTTCGGTAAGTTGTACTCTATGTTTTAACACATGTTCATTCATGTTTATTTCGCGCTGTCACTGGTATTAAGTATTAATGCGAAAGAGCAGATCTGTTCACGTGCGCTGCGCACGGCCGCTTCTCTAGATCTGAGCTGCGCCAAAGCGATCTCACGCCTACAGCGCCAAAACGGTATTTATGTTTTTGAATTTCGTAATAAAATGGACATAATTTGAAATCCGAGAGTTTGTTTTATATCAATAGCAACAAAGCACAAAAGGTATTGCTATTTAATGGATGTGAGGCTGCAATGCTCCGTTCATTCATTAATTGAAAACCTCTTCTCCATTGTGAATGCACTGCTGCTCGCGTCGCGTTGGTTACATTCAAAAGCACACAGTATCGATACGCGCATCGCCAGGAGTTCATGACGATGTATCGCTGTATCGATATTCTGAGCACAGCCCTAGCGTAAACCGTAGACTGTAAAATAATGCGCCGGCCCCTTATGATCTGTTTGCCTTGGGAGACCCTACCAGGGGCATATAGACCCAGACAACATAGCTCCTAGGATCATTCGGGTACTCAAACCCCTCCACCACGATAAGGTGACAGTTCAAGGAGGGGATCCGGTGATAAAGGTGCTGAGCTGTAAGGCGAAGCTCTCAATTTACCGGTCAATCTACGTTCCTACTCTCACCTATGGTCATGAGATGTGGGTCGTGACCGAAAGGACAAGATCCCGGATACAGGCGGCCGAAATGAGCTTTCTCCGCAGGGTGGCTGGGCGCTCCCTTAGAGATAGGGTGAGAAGCTCAGTCACTCGGGAGGAACTCGGAGTAGAGCCGTTGCTCCTCCACATGGAGTGGAGCCAGCTGAGGTGGCTCGGGCATCTGTTTCGGATGCCTCCTGGACGCCTTCCCAGGGAGGTATTCTGGGCACGTCCCACCGGGAGGAGGCCCCGGGGAAGACCTAGGACACGCTGGAGGGATTATGTCTCCCGGCTGGCCTGGGAACGCCTCGTTCTATAACTGGGAAACAGTTATTTCAATGAAAATACATCAAATGTGAAGTATCACGCAGGGAATGACTTCTGACCTGTAAAGTTGCCAGAATAATAATCATACGCTGTTTGTTAATTGGCCAGAGGAGAACTGGCACCCCGACTGAGCCTGGTTTCTCCCAAGGTTTATTTTTCTCCATTAGGTCACCTGATGGGGTTTTGGTTTCCTTGCCACTGTTGCCTCTGGCTTGGCGTGCTCAGTTGGAGACACTAAAATTTCAACTAAATATCCAAAAAAATCTAATTACTAAACTAAATCACTGTTTTCTCCGGAGCAGCTGTACAGCCGAATCAAATTCTGTTGCATTATTTTCCTGTTTAACACTGTGAAGCTGCTTTGAAACAATCTGCATTGTAAAAAGCGCTATATTAATAATGTTGACTTGACTTGAATGTCAATTTACGGTTTTTCACTGTAAATTACACAATGACTTGTTCTTTTTCTCCTCTTTATCTTGCCCTCTCTTCCCCTCCTAAAGCAGTCAACAAAACATAGGGTCAATTTATATTTAGAATAGTTTTTATTAATCACTTTCTACGATTTTTTTAAAATTCATTCACAATATGTACACATTCATTATTAATCGAATGCATTATATGAAGAAAACTCTTTAATTCTTTAACTCTTTAAAGAAAATTCTTTAATGTTTCTTGCCCTCTCACAGTTGCTAATTAATACATTAAATCACGTAAATTATATGCGTATTTATATACCTATTTTAAATAAAAAATGGCAAAATTAGACAAAGGTTTATTAGTTTGCCTGAGTATTTTTATCTGTAGTTTAACATTTCATTCCTAAAACAGCTGCCAAATATGAAATGTTTAGTTTAGCTACTTACATCGTATCTCACACTTTATGAGCGTTTACTGAATCGTCGTGCTGCAATTTGCGCTCAGCACCTCCAGTGAATATAAAGCCCGCCTACTTTGTTTTGATTGGTCCTCTTAAATGTTTTGACGTTGACGAGCGGTTACAGAACACAACATTTATAGCCTACACATCGGAAAAATACAGTAGACCGGGATTCGAATTATTGGCCGTCATTACTTAAAATAACACCTGTTTATTACAAAAAACGGACTTAAATTCTGGACCTTTGGCAGTTAGGAGTGGTTCGTTCGAACCCCCCCTGCCTATGGGCATGTCCTTACGTCACGACTTAACAAGTGGATATAGTACAGAAACTTTCTGTTAACCAATTCACCCTTCACTGGGAGTTTGATTGACAGGCGATCTGACCAATCATAATCCACCATCCGCCGAATCCACCATTTTTGTCCGACAAAGCAGTCAAGAGAGTTCGTAAATTAACGTTGGTGGATTTGAACTTAAAAAACGGTGTGTACTGGCGTCTTTCTGCGGTTGAAACAACATTCCTTCTGAGGATTCCCTCAAAGTTCAAAGAATTCCCTCAAAGTTCATTCATGTTTATTTGATACTATAAATGAACTAGAAGCAAAAGATGATCGGTTCACGAGCAGCGTTAACTGAGGCGCTACAGCGACCACCACACATTAAAAAGCCACAAAACACTATTTATTGTTTACATTTCTTTAAAAAATGACAATGTTAGAGAGGAGACTTTGTTTCATATTAAAAGTAACTTGCTCTGTCCTGTCTGTCAGTGCGTTGTCAGTGTCCTCTTTGCTCTGCGGCAAGTGCTCTGTTTTAAGCAAACATTTAACCCAACCGCTGGGTTAAAACAACCCATTCACTGGGTTAAAACAACCCAATTGCTGGGTTCGTCCATTTTCAACCCAACTTGGGTTGTTTTTAACCCAGCATTTTTTAGAGTGTAGTCACTTGAATTGTTGTATTTGCAAAATATAAACTTGGAAATACAATAAGCTCATTTTTTTGACCACTAGTCAAGTTAGTTTGGGATTTGAAATCAAAAATGCTAAATGTCAAACATCTGTCAAATAAACTGATAGGACACAAATGCAACAGCACTATCGTGAATGTGTTCGTGTGTAATGCATTTGGCTTCAAGTAAACACTTCCTTTTTGTTTTGTTTTTTTCCTGCTGTTAAAGTGCATACAGTGCATCCGGAAAGTATTCACAGCGCTTCACTTTTTCCACATTATGTTATGTAACTGCCATATTTCAAAATATTTTTCAATTAAAAAATGTTTTCCTCAATTCTACAAACAATACTCCATAACGACAATGTGAAATAAGTTTGTTTGAAATCTTTGCCAATTTATTAAAACATCACATGTACATAAGTATTCACAGCCTTTGCTCAATACTTTGTTGAAGCAGCTTTGGCACCAATTACAGCCTCAAGTCTTTTTGAGTTTGATGCTACAAGCTTGGCACACCTATTTTTGGGCAGTTTCTCCCATTCTTCTTTGCAGGACCTCTCAAGCTCCATCAGGTTGGATGGGGAGCGTCGGAGAAAAGGCCATTTTCAGATCTCTCCAGAGATGTTCAATCGGGTTCAAATCTGGGCTCTGGCCGGGCCACTGAAGGACATTCACAGAGTTGTCTCATAGCCACTCCTTTGTTCCCTTTCGAAAGGGAACTCGCACTGCGTCAGCTTTTGCTTACGCTATGGGGAACGCCTCCAGCGTGACCGGTGCCTGAAATCACAATCAAATCACGTCAATCCTATTGACCGACGACAGCCTATGATGTCATCAAGGTGCGACCAGGAAGTATATAAGGGAGCCTTGCCAACATGACAGTATCTTTTCGTCTTCAGGGACTGTTTTGCCTGTCTTCACGTGAAACGTCTACAAGAAGAGGATAACAATGAAGTGTGCTGAGAACGCCACTTCTGCAGGTGTGTTTTAAATGTGTAGCTTGCGCTTTGGATACACACACACTTTGCATTTACTGTCTGGGAGAAGAGCACGCACAAGAGGTTTGCGAACCTCTTGTGGTAGCATTGCGAGCGTTGTCCTCTGGAAACGCTCCGCTCTCGGCGGGACCTCTTCTCGAGGGGAGAGGTTTCAGCATCGAGCCACGCTCGAGCTGAGGCTGAGCGGCGTCCAAATGCGCTTCCCAGATGGATCTGGCTCGTCGCTTGGAGACAGTTATGGTTCTTGAGGACGATCCAGATCGCGAGAGGCTCGAGCAGAGGATGGGTGAGTCAGTTAAAGATGCTGAAGCTTTTCAAACCATCCTGTCCCATGTACGGGGAGTTGCTGGAAGTCATGGAACGCGCTGCGGGTAGACTGCAGCTGCCTTTGCGGTGCGTGAGGAGAAAGGCTGAGCGTCCAAACAGTTCGGACGATCGGTTTCTCTCCGCCCATGACCTCCCAACTCCTGGGAGTCTTCCATTCCTTCCAGATCTCCATCAGCAGATCGCGAGGGGATGGAAGAAACCATACTCAGCCCCGCATCTGTCGACATCGGCGAGCTAAATCTCGCTGATGTCGAGGGACTGCCTGGCTGGGTGTGTGTCGGGGCCGCCCGTGGACGAGATTTTAGGTTTATCTCGCCTCTGGGCGGCCGGCGACACCGTGGCTCCCACCCTGCCGGTCTAATGCCTGAATGGCAGGGCGTGCATGTCAGTGGGTCACGCTGCGGCGGCTTTGCACACCACAGCTGTGTTGCAGGCTTACCAGGCGGACCTACTGAGGGACCTCGATCAGGGGGAGGGACCCCCTGAGGCGGCATGCATCCCGCCGAGGTCCGGGACCGCGCCCAGGCAGTCGGGTGTCCCCGGCCCGTCCCAGTCTGAGGGCTGGAGACGGGAACAGCAAGCCAGCGTCGCCTCTCGAGTGCCCCCGCCGACAGAGGACTGGGGCACAGGGGAGGCGGGACACCCGCAACAGGAAGAGGAAGGAAGCCGGGGCTGGTAACCGGAACCAGCGCAGACAGCGGACTCCGCCCTCGAGGACTCGGAGATGAACGCTGCCTTTTTCCCTTCCTCTGGCTTTCCCCCGGGCGCTTTACATCAGGCCGGTTGGTGAGCAGAAAATGTAAGATTCTGCCGGCCCGCCTGGTTTGTTTGTTGAAAGCGCCCCCCTCAGGATGGCGGGCGGATACTAGCTCGATGGCTGGGTTGAAGCACCGCGAGGAGCGATTGGTGAGTCCCCCTCTATGAGGGCGAAACATTTTCAAAATTATGTTTTTCAGGACTTTTGTACCGTCGCTCCCCTGAGGGGTTGCTTGGGGAAATTTTGGATCATCGAGGGATTTCGCAGGGCCTGCAGCTCCCCGTGAGTAAGCTAAGAACGATTTTCTTTGCAACATTATGTGGTTGTGTGTGAATGCCTCACTTTTGCTAGTAGAGTCTTGCTGCCTCTCCGTGTTATTGTTCCCACTATGTGGGTGATTAATTTGCGCTCTTGCCCGAGGGCTTGTAGTGTAGAGGGCGAGCTGTGTTTTCCTAGCGTAAAGTGGGAAGTAGCTGAAGACCGGGTACGCGCTAATGCGCGAGCTGTAGTAAGATCTGCGCCCAGCTCTGCGGGGCTTTGGGAAAAGGGGTTCGGGCCTCAATGTGTAATATTAGAGGTGATAATATTTCTTTCCCGAGCCCTGAGTAGATCTAGTGCGATCTAAGGTCGCACCACTTGGCCTAGGCTTTGTCAAGGATGGGGGCGTTCCCTTTTAAGGAAGGTTGTTCGCCCCTGGCCTGTCTTTTGATATAAAAACATGGCGTGGTTTATGCATCCTTGTTTCAGCCTCCTCTTGTTACAGAGTCGTCCGGCCAAGGCCCGCCCCCTTCTCTGCGTTCTGGGGTTACGAGTAACGCAGTCGGGGTGTTGCAGCAGACAGCGGCTTTGCCAGTGGTCGTGGGGCGGAGTGAAGCGTCTTTCGCTGGTTTGCGATCAGACTTTATCTGCCGTTTCCGCCTTTCAGAGCTTGGTGGCCGCCATCTTTTGGCGGCCCTCTGCCTCTTCCTGGAGGATGTTTGGCCGGTGGGTTCTATATTTTCTAAAGAAAAGGTATTGTTTCACCCTTGCTCTATGTCTCTGCTCCACCTCCTTTAGGGCTCGGGTTGAACTGAACATCGGATAAACCTCTGTGGAGGTTCTGGTCGAATGCTCCCCTGAGGCCCGAGCACTGCCAATGGCTGACGCCCTCGCACTTATGGTTGGCCGCTGCATGGAAAGTAAGACAGCCGCCCCGAGGCAGGTGACGTAAGTTGTACTCCCCTCGCTTTAGAGGGTCTTTGTTTAAGCACTTTCGCTGAGTACACTGCTGTTGGCAATGTGATTAGGTCCATGTTTGTAGGCGCTGCCCGAGAGACTGCGCCGTCCTGGGGGCCCTAGGACACGGCGGAGCAGTTGTCCCTAGCTGCCTCTGGGATGGAGCCAGCCCCAGGTACGGGCGTAGGAGCCAGTTGGTTGTTAGAAGCCAGCTTGGGCAGTCTGGGCAGCTGGACTTCAGGACAGGTAGTAGGCGTCAACCGGCCTCCCTGCAAGGAAGTCTCGACACCATGGCCCACGAGTGGGCCTTGGAGGTTCTTCTCCACTGGTGTCGACGTCAGCAGTAACCTCGTCAACTAGTCTCCTTGGGGATGAATTTCCAGGTGTGAACTGGATTTCCAGGCTTTGTCAGCAGCAGACAGCTGCCGCCAGCCCAGGCGCAGCAGCCAGCCTTTTTAAGGCCGCCCTGAGGGGTAGGCTCCCGGTTTGGGTTACCTTCGCTCAGGTGGTAGGCCCGAGTGGCCTCCCTGAGGGCCTGCTGTGGTCAGCAGGCGTTGCCTGGTCTCCCCCGAGGGGGCACCACTGGCATTAAGTCCCTCGACGGCTGGTACAACCTGCTAGTAGGCACTGGATGGCTAGCACGAGTGCTAGTAGGTAGTAGGCCGCAACTGGCCTCCCTGAGTGCAGCCGCTGAGGCGGTGACCATGAAGTGCTATGAGTAGCACATTCTGGCTATGGGCGGCATGTTCTGCTATCAGGTGGAGGCATTGCGCCTCCCTGAAATCGTTCCCTGGTCCCCAGGTTCGGTAACGGATCGTAGCATGGGATGCTATCAGGCAAGCTGCACGGGGCTTCCCTGTGGGATTCGCTTGGAGTAGTAGGCCCCACGTGGCCTCCTCTGAGGGCACGCTCCTGTCTCGTGGTCTCTGGATAGGTCCAGTCACTGAGCGGAGGGCTGTGATGGAGAAATGCCCGGCATTTTTGCAGGTGGTAGGCCCGCTAGGCCTCCCTGATGAAGCGAGTCCCTGTCTTCCCAGCTACCTCGAGGGCTAGCATGACTGCGATCAGGTATCAGGCCCGTATGGCCTTCCTGAGGGCGAGCGCCGCTGTTGGACACGCGAGCAGTCGGCACGGGTTACCAGGTGGAGGCTCCTCTCGGCCTCCCTGGGGAACGAGTTCCCCTGGCGGGAACGCACAACTGGCTTTACGATCACAGCTAGTGGTCACCCGCTATCAGGCACCGGTCTCTGGCCGTTCGCGAGACCTGGAGGCGGGGTTCTTACCCTAGCACGACGAGACGTTACTGCTGCTATGCGGTCCCCACGGGAGGGGACTTTCATAGTTTGCCTACTGCATGGCTACCTACCAGGCAGGCTTATGAGCTCCTCTCGAATGAGGGTCTACTATGAGCTTACGGCCGCTTGGCACTGGTTAAGGGTTGTAGGCCCCTCGGGGCCTCCCTGGCATAACCAGCCTGTAAGGCCTCTGGCCTCCTAAGCACGTTTTAAAGTAGGTGCTTGGTAGATCCGAGGATCGAGCGGCTCAACTCCCCTCGCTAGCAAGGGTTATATAGCACTTCGCTGAGAGCTGCTCTCCGGGATAACCCGTCTCTGAGATCCGGCTAGTGGATGTTACTGCCTTTCTTGCAGCACCCTAGCGGGATGCCTCTTCGGAGGCGAGTACCAGAGGCTCTGTACTGTACAGACAGGGTTGACCGTATTACGTGTCCCACATTAGTCTGGGTCACCTGGTCAGGTCTCCCTGGTGGCATTCGGTGAGAACCTCCCGAATAGTGACTGGCATAGGGTTCCCTCGTAGTTCCCTTGCCACGTTCCCTTAAAGGAACCCCTTCTAAATCGAATGGGTGGTTCCAGGCCTTCGAGCAGGGCCTGGGAAGGACCTCATGTGTGTGAAGGTTCCTTCTTGGGCGATGACCGTAGGGAGCGCTGTCACTGACAGCCTATTGTGACCAGAAGGGGAGTGGTTCAGGCATTTCAGTAGAATTTGCTTGTCTTGACAGTTGTCACTGCCTATGGGCATGCACTCCCGTCGGCATGGCGTAGTGGGTATATCGTTCCCCGTAGCGTAAGCAAAAGCTGACGCAGTGCAAGTTCCCTTTCGAAAGGGAACGTCTCAGGTTACAAATGTAACCTTTGTTCCCTGAGAACAGGGAACGAGACACTGCGTCGCTTTGCCATGCCGCAGGGCCTGCCTGCCGAAAACAGTCCCTTTAGACGATTAGATACTGTCATGTTGGCAAGGCTCCCTTATATACTTCCTGGTCGCACCTTGATGACATCATAGGCTGTCGTCGGTCAATAGGATTGACGTGATTTGATTGTGATTTCAGGCACCGGTCACGCTGGAGGCGTTCCCCATAGCGTAAGCAAAAGCTGACGCAGTGTCTCGAACAAAGGTTACATTTGTAACCTGAGACGTTCTCTTGGCTGTGTGCTTAGGGTTGTTGTCCTGTTGGAAGATGAACCTTTGCCCCAGTCTGAGCTCCAGAGCATTCTGGAGCAGGTTTTCATCAAGGATGTCTCTGAACAGCTGCATTCATCTTTCCCTCGATCCTGACTAGTCTCCCAGTTCCTGCCGCTGAAAAGCATCCCCACATCATTATGCTGCCACCACCGCTTCACTGTAGGGATGGTATTGGCCAGGTGTTGAGCCTGGTTTCCTCCAGACATGACGCTTGCCATTCAGGTCAAAGAGTTCAATCTTTGCTTCATCAGACCAGAGAATTTTGTTTATCATGGTCTGAGAGTCCTTCAGGTGCCGTCTATTCACTCCACCATACAGGCCTGATTAGAGGGGTGCTGCAGAGATGGCTGTTCTTCTGGAAGGTTTTCCTCTCTCCACAGAGAAACGCTGGAGCTCTGTCAGAGTGACCATCGGGTTCTTGGTCACCTCCCTGACTAAAGCCTTGTTTATACTTTCGCCTGGCTCTGCAGTGCGAGCCTCCGCTGAGTGTGCGCGCTCCTCCCCAAATGGACGAGGCGTTTATACTTGACGCGCTCGCCGTTGCACTATTCTTTGAAACGATAGGGGGCGATTGTTCAGTTTTGCACGTACAAATGAGTTGCTTATATTTACAAAATGAGTCTACAAAAGCATAAATAAGCCTTTTTATTGAAAATAAAGATCCATGTTTAATTTTTAAAAATTATTTTAGAAAATATTTTAGAGATTGTTAATTTAGTTGTATACATGTGTACATACATTTTGTTCTCCTGTCACAAGTAATAATATCAAGGTTTACGGTGTTTTACGCGATTTCTTTGTAGTTATGTTTTTGGTGAAGTGTACTAAAATAAAATAAATCACCTGTGTACATTACCCTACTTCTACTCACCTGTGTTTCCTGATGGTTTATAGAACAATTACTCCGAGTCGCCCTCTGTCGTTTCAAAGAATAGTGCAAAGGCGAGCGTGTCAAGTATAAATGCCTCGTCCATTTGGGGAGGAGCTCGCACAGTCAGCGGAGGCTCGCACTGCAGAGCCAGGCGAAAGTATAAACAAGGCTTCAGGCCCTTCTCCCCCAAGTCCTGGTAGTTCGAAACGTCGTCCATTTACTGATGATGGAGGCCACTGTGCTCATTGGGACCTTCAATGCTGCAGAACATTTTCTGTACCCTTCCCCAAATCTGTGCCTCGATACAATCCTGTCTCGGAGGTCTACAGACAATTCCTTGGACTTCATGGCTTGGTTTGTGCTTATGCACTGTTAACTGTGGGACCTTGTTTAGACACCTTGTGTGCCTTTCCAAATCATGTCCAATCAACTGAATTTACCACAGTTGGACTCCAATCAAGTTGTAGAAACATCTCAGGGATGATCAGTGGAAACCTGTCATGGCAAAGGCTGTGAATACGTATGTACCTGTGAATTTTTTTTTCTTCTGTTTTTTGTTTTTTTATAAATTTGCAAAGATTAAAAACAAACTTCTTCCATGTTGTCATCATGGGGTATTTTTTGTAGAATTGAGGGGAAAATTGGGTGAATACTTTCCGGATGCACTGTATGTTATAACTGCGTGTTATAACCCACACTCACAGGCGCGGGTTGTGAGCGCGTTGCTGGTGTTAGAGCTCCGTCGAATTGATTCATAATCCTTGATTTTCTCCTTAACACTCTATTATTTACAGCGTGTGAATATATCTCCGATACGATTCTCTATAAAAAACAATCGGATTGCTTTGATATCGCTACTTATATCCGAACTTCCGCTACTAGCCGTAGCCCGCTAGCATTGCACGCGTGGTAACTTATTTACACCCGTCACCACTGAAACCTACAATTCGCCATCATAGCACATCTGCTACAATGGCGAATAACTCGGATGTGTGTCTAATGTTACCTTTGAGTGCAGGCGAGGACACGTTCGAGCTGCATTCGGTGCAGTTGGAGTTGGAGTCGTTGGAGAAGCAGATTCGCGACCTACTAGACAGACAAGCCGTGCTGAGAGAGCGACGATCAGCGCTTGAAACATCACGCGCCGATGCGCACAAGTCAGTGGTTAGTAACCGCTTGACTCCGAGCTCGTCTACTCCGTGTGTTTCTTTGCACAGGACACAAGCACCCAGGACGAGATCATCATCCCTGGTTTCGTTCACTCCGGCACCGACACAGCACCATGGATCCTGGGTTTTTCCACAGCGGAAGACGCGAGCCAGGACCAGAGCTAGGACCTCTCCGCCCCTCCCGGTCTTCGAGATCTCCATCCGGAACCGCTTCTCCCCTCTTCGCGAGACGGAACGCGACGCTGTGGTTCCATCGTCCGGCATGTCCACGCTACCTCAGGTAAAGGCAAGGTAATCACTCACTGCTTTCCTGGTGCTCGTGTTCTCGATGTCGCTGCGCAGGTTCCCGAGATCCTGAACGGTGACGAGCGCATCGGAGCTGTCGTGTTGCACGCGGGAAAGAACGACACCAGGCTGCGGCAGACGGAGGTTCTGAAGAAGGACTACAAGAGCCTGCTAGAGACGGTGCGCAGAACATCGCCTGAAGCAACGATCATCGTGTCTGGACCCCTTCCCACGTACCGACTAGGACATGAAAAGTTCAGTAGATTATTTGCTCTAAATGAATGGTTAATGTCATGGTGTAATGAACAGAAGCTGCTCTTTGTAAATAATTGGAATCTGTTCTGGGAGCGACCTAGGCTCTTCCGTCCTGATGGCCTTCACCCCAGCAGAATCGGAGCGGCTCTTCTGTCGGACAACATCTCCAGGGTGTTACACACCACCATATGACTAGTAAGTCAAAGTCCAGATCACAGTCTTTGCTGTCCTAACTTAATTGACATAAGTACCAATGTAGAACATTATATAGAAACTGTGTCTATTCCTCGTTTAGTGAGGTCAAACATTAAATCTACTGTTGGATCTTTTAAAATTAACTTTTTCGAACATTTTTCTTTAACATTGTCTTTCTAACATTTTTACTGTACATTTATGAAATGCACTTTCTGTAAAGCTGCTTTGAAACAATGTGTATTGTGAAAAGCGCTATACAAATAAATTTGAATTGAATTGAATTGAATATGTTGCTTTACTCAGATCAGATTACTCAGCTCTTCCTGCTCTAAAAAAAAAAAAAAAATGTATTATTAATATTATTATATTGTTAAGGCTGTCTGTGTGGAAGAGGTTGAGAGACGGGAGTGCGATAAATCTAAATCCCTCCAGCTCAAGGACGATCCGTTTAGATCTGCTCTGACGGATAGATCTGAGATAGCCCTGGTGGATTTGTCTGTAAGGGTAATGTTTAAATGCACAGTTACCTGACAAATATTTTTAACGTAAACCTGACTCTCCATTTTCTTCCACTCCAGATAGGGGTTATACTAATATATATATATATATATATATATATATATATATATATATATATATATTTTTTTTTTTTTTTTTTTTTTTTTTTTACTTACGAATATTTTAATTTCATTTCTGTGTAAAGCACTTTGATTTGCCACTGTGTATGAAATGTGCTATACAAATAAACTTGCCTTGGCTCTTTTTATTGGTTTATATAAAAATCCATAGCTGTTGGTACATAAATTAGCCAATCACCATCGAGTATTTCACTTTCAGCGATTAGGAGTGTTGAGAAAGAATCATGGCAGAGGAGGCTAGCCTCCCTTGCGACATCAACCACGTATATTATGAGATATTAGTTTGAACTGCTACTGATGTACCAACTACGTATGAACAGTAGAGATATTGAATATTTGATTGCTAACAAATTAATCAAACTATCGAGAAACAGCTACAAATAAAAAATGAAGGAAGACCCCACACCTGTAAGATATAGGCTACAGCAACGGCCGGCTCTTTTAACATTGACATTTAAAGGACATGCTAGGTGAGTGGAATTGTCTTGCTGTGTGTGTCATTTTCTACATACATGTCAATAATTACTCAATGTTGAGTAGTTATTCTGAGCATCGCCACAAGAGGGCGCTACTAGCACCTAAATGCTGTTCTGAGACTGATGTGGATGGTCAGAGACCAGACCATGGGTGCTTGTGAGGTGGTGGTTTATATGGCAGTCTTTGATGAATGACAACAGGTGGAGGTGATCATAATTCTGGGCATTGGGTACATATGGGGGGAGCTGAGGTTTCTATGGATTTGTGACACTGAGATTTTACTGAAATCATCTTTGGCTGATAGGGAAAATATCTCTTTCAGAGCTTCCAGAGCTGTTCTTTTCTGATATTCCCCACTCCTCTTTAGACCACACTTCTTTGGAAGTCGGTGGTAGGCCTACATATTTGTACTGTACAACATCTGAATCCAAAACCTCACGATCCATTAGCACATTTCCTTCCTTTTGTTTTCGGAAGATCCAGCTCAGTGACCTTTCCTCTTTTTGACACCCACTCTCAATGGTCTGAGCTTTGCTGTTGCCTCCTCATAATCATTAGTGTCTGACTCACAGTTAGGGTTGCAAAGGAGTGGCAAAAAACTTTCCACAGGAAATATTCAAATTTGGAAGCTTTACAGGAATTTATAATTCATTGGAAATGTATATAAACTGTATAACATATAAACATTTTACATGGAAAAATATATTTTTATTGCAGCAATTGTCATGTGTTATTTCAGTGTCACGTGATCCTTCAGAAATCATTCTAATGTGCTGATTTAATACTCTGTTATTATATTTTTTTGGAACCTGATACTTTTTTCAGGATTCATTGAGAATAAAAAGTAAAAAAAAAAAAAAAAGCATTTATTCAAAATATATTTTCTAACAATATAAGTCTTTAGTCTTTACTATGTATCACTTTTTATCAATTTAACACATTCTTAATGAATAAAAGTATTAATTTCTATCCAAAAAAAAAGAAAGACAAAAAGTACTGACCCCAAGCGTTTGAATGGTATATTAAAATAGAAAACATTATTTTAAGTTGTAATAATATTTCAAAATATTATAGTGTTTTCTGTATTTTTGATCAAATGTGCATGTTATGGAGGAAAGCATAGTGCATGCAAGGGGTGTGACCTCAATTGCGCTTTAGGAAGAAGTGTGCTTTGTGCATGTGATTGGGGAGTGTGCAGGGTTGAAATTGAGCTGAAAGTGCATTAAATCTGGTTGATTATGCTGCAAGACTTTTTTTCAGATACATTTAAGTTCCCTGTTATTGTCATGTGTTTGGTTTATTTGTTCCGGTTTTTTATGACCCAGTTAATGGACATTATTTATGTTCAGTTAATGTGAACAGAAATTAGTTTCTTTGTTATTCAGTTCTCTGGAGTGACCAATCACGCTTCTCTGTCTGGCAATCCCATGGATGAGTCTGGCTTTGGCGGTTGCCAGGAGAACGGTACTTGCCTGACTGCATTTTGCCCAGTGTAAAGTTTGGTGGAGGGGGGATTATAGTGTGGGTTTGTTTTTCAGGGATTGGGCTTGGCCGCTTATGGCGGTGTTCCATTACCAGCTCAACTCGACTCGCCTTGTCTCGGCTCGCTTTTCGCTTCGTTTTCCATTGCAGATAGTACCTCCACAATAGTATCTGGTCATCATAGCGACGCCACAGAAAACTTTTTCGTTCCTTGTTGCCCCATCAAGCTCTCGCTGGATTCTGCAACCAAACAAAGGAAACCTCCTCGTTTGACCACGGCGGATTCTTCCGATTTGCCATAATAATAATGGGTATATCACGCAATCTCTGGCCAAACTATTTAAAAATGCCGGGTTATTCCATAGACTGGGAAAAAAATATTCAGGATACTCCATCTGGTGCGTGCAATGATGACGCAGTGAATAGTGATGATTCTCTCTGACCAATCAGCAGTCTGCCGTGTTTTAACGTCACATTTTAGTATCGCCTCAGCTCGCTCAGAACCTCGCCGGAGGTGATATGAAAAAAAGTACCTGAAAGCAGGTACAGGTACAACTTTTACACAGTGAATTATATTTTGTTTAATATTAAGTTTTGTTTTGTAGAAAGCCTTTATTTAAAGGGAATTGTGTTTTGTATAAATTGTATCTTAATTTTAATCAAGGTTTCGTCAGCCTAGATTGCCTAGATTTAATAAATAAGAAGCAAATAGGCTATAGCAGACTATAATCATGCCATGAAGGCGCGGAAGCCATCACTTTCATTGCACATGCATTGGAGCGCCTCTCATAAATAAACCGAAACTCAGCAGCTACTTGCCTCACAGACATGAGAAATACATGTATAGAAAGCTTGAAATGTCCACTATTAAACAATAGGCTAGTTAAAGGGATAGTTCACCCAAAAATAAAAATTGTCATCATTTACACACCCTCAAGTTATTCCAAACCTGTATGAGTTTCTTTGTTCTGCTGAACACAAAAGAAGATATTTTGAAGAATGTTTGTAAGTCAAGTCAACTTTATTTATATAACGCTTTTAACAATGTAGATTGTTTCAAAGCAGCTTTACAGTGTTAAACAGCAAAATAATGCAGCCTAATTTTATTCAGCTGTATAGCCATTTGATGTCATCAGTTCATTTCAATTTCCATACGGTGACAGTGTGGGCTTTAGATCAGTAATTTAGTTTATATGGTTAAATTAGTTTATTAATTAGATTTATTTCGATGTTTAGTTGAAAGATATAGTGTCCCCAACTGAGCACGCCAAGCCAGAGGCAACAGTGGCAAGGAAACCAAAACCCCATCAGGTGACCTAATGGAGAAAAATAAACCTTGGGAGAAACCAGGCTCAGTCGGGGTGCCAGTTCTCCTCTGGCCAGTTAACAAACAGCGTATTATTATTATTATTATTATTATTATTATTATTATTATTATTATTATTCTGGCTGCTTTACAGGTCAGAGGTCATAATAGATCGGAATATTCGAAGGACCGGAGGCAACACGCTGGAGACGGGTTTATTGCGGATGACATATCGATTTAAGTATTATTTAATGGTAATATTCGAACAATCGGAGTCATCACACTGGTGACGGGTTTATTTAGATGCCGTGTCGATGAGGCAGTTGCAGCGGGAGGATAATTGACACGGTCTCTGCAGATACTTCGGGGTCCTGTGTTGGTCTTCTCTGGTCCACCATCTGATTTGGATACGGCCCGGATCTGGCTGACTGCAGTAAACCTCGGGATAAAACAGAGAGAATTTCATTAGCGTAGATGCCATTCTTCTGATGATGTAACGAGTACATCAGGTGTTATGGGAAGTGTTCCCGGTTCCGGCTGACCTAGTTAATGCAGCCTAACAATCAATTAATTGATAAAGTGTTTTATGTGTATGCCACAGTAAAGAGATGTGTTTTTTTTTGTGTTGTAAACACATCATGTGTTGTAACAAAGCAGAGAGAGCAACCATTAACTACCATGGTAGGGAAAAAAATACCATGGTAGTCAATGGTTGCTCTATTTGCTGGGTTAGAGGTTGCTGTTCACTCGAGCAGCTCATGACTGGCGTCTCAGAGCGGTCCATCACTGCATGTGCTGTGAGTTTAACACACATTTTTAGACTACCGTAATCCTGACTTGTGCAACTTTGTAGACATTTGTTTCTTAGTTGTAGTATTAGTTCTTACTTTGCTAAATATATATATATATATATATATATATATATATATATATATATATATATATATATATATATATATATATATATATATATATATATATATATATATATATATATATATATATATATATATATATATATATATATATATATATATATATATATATATATAATTTCTGATTATGGCATAGTTTTCTGCCCACCCAATTAGGCTAATGAAGTAATGATTAAAAAAACACAAATGCTTGATCAGAGGCCCGAGGATAGTGGCAGGAAATATCGGCCCAAGTTCGGGCTCGGGCAGAGAATCTAAACTCTATTCCTGTCCCAACATGACTGCGCACCAGTGACCAAAGCGTCGGTCCATAAAGACATGGATGAGTGAGTTTGCTGTGGAGGAACTTGACTGTCCTGCACAGAGTCCTGACCTCAACCCCCTAGAACAGCTTTGGGATGAATTTGAGCGTACCCACCAGATTTCGTCATTTTGTACCCACCACTTTCTTTTAAAACCTTGAGTTCAATTTAGCCATTCTGCTGCTTTAGCTAGTTTTTTGCGGTTCTAGCGGTTTGCGTTCGTACAGCCAGCAAGCATTGGTGGAGATGATCGTGGAGTAGTCAGTATCTTGTTTAATTATTGCTTGAATCTATTGCTGAATTCTGGAATAGTTGTGATGATGATGATGATGATGATGATGATGATGATGATGATGATGATGATGATGATGAGGAGGATTGGATGCTTTCAAGTTTTGGTCAAAATGCCTGATGTAGATTGGATGGATGCATGTTGTTGTGAATTGAGAGCAGTCAGAGCAGGTGTGATAGGCTATAGCGTTCATCTATGCGACACGTATTTTTGCTTTTTCAATCTCTGCAAAATTTGTAGTGCAGAAGTTGTGTTGTGTGTAGATATGGTCATTTGTTCTGGGAATTATATCAAATTATTACATGGCTTGGTTGAATTCCACTGTAGAATGCGGTTGCCATGAAAACCGTTGCCATGAAAAACAGAGCGTTGCTATGGACGCGGCAGGATTCTAACCGTAGAGACAAAACTGACTATTTTCTTTAGCGGAAGCAATACAATCGTGTTTAAATCAATAAACTCCTTATTAAATCAATATTTTGTGTCAAATTATTGATTTATTTGGTGGGTAGCCATAGCCTGACATCGTCATACTCAATTCTAGTCAGAATATGAGTCTGATACTGCTCCGTTGGGCTGTGATTATGGGGCGTGTTTCAACCGAACCAGGAAAGACCTCAATTGGATAGACCTACAACCAATCAGAGCAACGGAGCGATGCATAACGTTAGTTGTCAAATGTCAACAGAACTCAACTGCACTGTGTTGCCAAGTCCACGGGTTGTTTTCCATGTCCGCGGGTTGAAGCAACCCCAATTATGTGATATACAGACCCAGGAATGCGAATTTTAGCAGGCAGCCCTGCCAAAATAACACATATTTTACCCCCCAAATGCCGTTTTTTCCCCGGAGATCTCCCCCGGAAAGCTATTGGGCTTGTTTTTGGCTAGTTTTGAGTAGCAATTGGGCGGGTTTTGTTGTAAAAACTTGGCAACCCTGTCCGCACGCACGCTGGAATAAGTCACGTTAGAAGAAAAAGATGAGTGTAAACGATCTTTGCCGGTGTTTTAAAAAAAAAAAATTTAAGGATACACAGAGTACTTACCAACACGATCATCATTTCTGAGAGAAATAGTAAAGGTGAATGCATATACGAACAAGTTCTCCGTTTAGGATTAGAACAAATTCAACCCAAGCGGCTTTGATGACGTGGATGATTGCGTTACTGTTGATCATCTGTCCATCATCGTCTAAAGCCCGCCCTGACAATTTCATTGGTCCGAACAGTTTCTGTTCGGGCATAATTACTTCTCTATGGATCAAGTCCAGACCGAACTGCCCGAGTTAAAATGTTGTGGGCGGGGCTAAGTTCGGCTGGCATCCAGGCTAGGGGTGCCATGTAATAAGCGGGATAATGTAGAGCGAGGCCCGATCTTGGGTTGGATTTTTTTTTTTTTTTTTCAGTGGTTATGAGGAGCAACATGAGAGAGAAATTTGGTAATCATTGTTTAGGTACATTAAACCACGTCATGGCCATGTCATATTGTCAACACGGTACTTATGAAGCAGATTAGTGGGTCATATCATTTACATTTACATTTATGCATTTGGCAGACGCTTTTATCCAAAGCGACTTACATTGCATATCATATGTCTAATGCTTTTTGAAAACTTACGGCTTTCTTCTTCATAAAACGAGTCGGACATCATCACATGATTTTTGTATACATTTTTATTTATTTACATTAGTAAGCAGGACATCGTCTTTCAAAACATGACCTGCGCGAAAGAGAGAAAAAAAAAATGAATGCATCATTGTACAAAGCACTTCTGAAAATGCACTTCTGAATGCGTCTCTGTCCGCAGCACATTTCAAACCAAACTGACACCCATGGATTGTTTGTTGATTGATTGATCTCGGGTTCGAGTTTGGTTTGCCCTTGAAAATCTTGTCACATCGCGTCTTGTTAGGACACGGCTGTTTAAATTTGCTTTTCAAAGCTGCAACAGAACTAACAAGCAGCAACATGAGCTGTTTTCCCCTGCTTGTCTGAATGCCTGGGAATGGCAACTGCCTCTGAGAATAATTCCCATAAACACACTCCTAAACCTGTGGAAAGCCTTCCCAGAAGAGTTGAAGCTGTTGTAGCTGCAAAGGGTGGGCCGACTCCATATTTAACCCTACGGATTAAGAATGGGATATCTTGAAGTTCATGTGCATGTAAAGGCAGGCATACCAAAACATCCCAAAAAAATCATGTACGTCATCGTGACAGTTATAGGCTTACCTGCAATTTTGCAAATTCCTAGTTTATTCCCATTAATTCCGTTAATTCCCATGTTTCCATCCTGGAATTTTGCAACCCTACTCACAATCTGTAGTGGTGTCATCACTTTCACTTCAATTCCAAGGAAGAAATTGCTTCTCCTTGACCTTTTGGGTATGTGTGCTTTGAACACAAGCTGTTGCTGTTTTGTTTTTTGTTCAAGATGAGCTTTTAAAGGGTTAGTTCAACCAAAAATGTAAATTCTGTTGTTAATTCCTCACCTTCATGTCGTTTCAAATCCATAAGACCTTCGTTCATCTTCGGAGCACAAATTAAGAAATGTTTGATGAAATCCGAGAGCTCTCTGACCCCTCCATAGACAGCCATTTAATTAACACTGTCAAGGTTCAGAAAGGTAGTGAAGACATGGTAGTTGATCGTTAAAACTTTGATGGTCTTGTGGGTTTGAAACGACATGAGGGTGAGAAATTACTAACAGAATTTAAATTTTTTGGTGAACTATCCCTCCTGTAACACCTTCAGCTTTCCCTCCATAAATAATTTTTCTCTGTTATGATTATCTAGTTGTTGTTTCCTTTGCCACTTCCAACACTCTCAAAAACAACACAACCTGTGTCATTTCTTAACACACCTGTGTGTCTAGTTACGGACAACACATGTTGTGTTAGTTTTAACTCATCCAGTGTGTTATTCTTCTTAACACAGACAGTATGTTAAAATATTTAACACACTAATGTGTCATAAATCACATAGGTTTGTGTCAGATGTGCTTTAATCAGTTTAATACAAAGCATTTTTTTGTTTTGTTTTTTTGTAAATATGTAATTATTAAAACTTGACTGGTATATTTACATGAAGTCAATATTCACATGTCATTTGAATGCTTTTAAGGGTTAAAGCATATTAAATTAATACACATAAACTTTGTAGGGCTGTGCGATATTGAAGAAAAATGCGATATGCAATACCTTGTTACATAATGCGATATTCGAAATGCGATGCGATATTGCTTTAAGTGTGTAAAATCTATTTTAATTATATAAAAATATATATATTTAAAAACTGAAAATGATAGCATTTATGTGTTTCACTTTCTTTCTGGGAAAAGAAAGCATCGCTACAACTTCTGAAAGTGACCAGCAGTGTTTTAGCAAAAATTAATGTCACAAATCTGACGATATAATTTTAACATCAATGTAAACAAACAAAAAATGTAATGCCAATATTTAAATACCAAAAACTCTTTGACTTGACTTGGTAATATATAGTTATATCAACCTAAAACTTCAAGTTACATCCAGGTAAACAAAGACACCTGATATAGGGGTAGACGATTTTTTTGGTTATTTTAATTTATCTTTGTTATTGAAAATAAGAACTAAAAACAGTAGTCTTCACATAAATTAAATATACACTGATACATAATAAAGCTACAAAGGTTCGGTGTGTGTGTGTGTGTCAGACAGCGCGAGACTGCAAGGAGTTGTTTTTCGTAAGTTATTGCATTTAAAAACCCTTTTTAACGTCAATCAAGTCACATAAGTAACTGGTCATGTGCTCAGTCTATTCTCTGCTGTATGCGTCGACCTAAAACGTACACTTTTCACAATGTTGAAATAGCCTATTAAAATCATTCAAATATTGCGTGCCCTTGCGATATGCATATCGCGATATGTACATTTGCGATATTTCGATAATTTCGATACATTGTGCAGCCCTACTTCTTTGCCGTTGTTTTTACATGAATCAATTTCAGCATTGATGAATACAAAGTATGTGCATTAACACAAATGCATACAATCTCACACTTTTCAAAACAGGTTTGAATTATAGGCTACTTACTGGTAAATATTTTATTCATGCCATGCACTGTACATTCAAGTTCCCTCAATTACAATTATATGGCGTCATATACATCCTCACACTATCGGTGAATCGACACAAAATAAACTCATAACACAGAATTAATGAATAAAGGATAACATGAAACACAGTCAACAATAACACTATAGTGTCTGTGGTTCGGCCACCGGCGGGAGATGCAGCTCGAAGAAAACGTGAACTGTGCACTTGTTTTTTAAACATTTGCTAACTACCAAATCAGTCGAGATGAGAAACCGCTAACGTTATATCACGTAAAGTTAGTATCACGTAACGTTTATTGTGGACAGATATTAACCAGTGTGACACACGCCTGATCAAAGCTTATTAATTTCTGTTATTGGCATACTATGACCAGCTTTGCTATTGCCTGATACATGATAATAATCAGTAGAGTATTGTGATCTGAGCGGTGTTAACGTGTATTTATTAGCTAACACTGCTCTCTCACTGAGACACCTGTCCTGTTCTCCTCACACAACTCAATTTGTCTCCTCTAATCGTTGCTCTGTGGCCTGTCCCTAATTGTCTGTCATAATTGTATTGCTGTGATATGAGTATGAATAAACATTTACAATTTCCTCAGCGTCCGAACTGTCGTTGTGATCCATTGTTTTCCTATTCATTCAGGTCACATGACGTCACTGTAGCTTTGCGCCGCCATCTTTACGACCGACGGTCTCGGTAATGCCGGCAAAATGTTAGATTAGATTAGATTAGATTAGATTCAACTTTATTGTCATTACACAAGTACAGGTACAAGGCAACGAAATGCAGTTTAGGTCTAACCAGAAGTGCAATAGCAGCAAGTGCAGGATATACAACGGTTGCATAAGTGCAGGACATGGATATGTACTGAATATATATATATATATATATATATATATATATATATATATATATATATATATATATATATATATATATATATATATATATATATATATATATATATATATATATATATATATATATATATATATATATATATATATATATATATATATATATATATATATAAGAGATGGTTATTAATATAAACAGAATTTACAGGTGAATATGTACAATGAATAAATATACAGATGGCTATTACTTTGAACTGAATTTACAGGTGAATATGTACTATGAGTATAATATAATATACAGATGGCTATTACTTTAAACAGAATTTTACAGATAGAGGTATACAATATGTTAGGCTAAGATGAGGAATATAGCAGTGGATTAAGGTAGTGCAATGAAGTATGGACAGAAGCTATCCGAAAAAAAGTGTAAAAGTGCATTGGAAGTGATTGCATATTACAGTTAGAAGTACGGTGCAAAATGCAAATGTAAACAGTTGGTACTGTGAATACAGTCGATGAGGCAGTGCAAATGAGCATAATCCAGTTAAGGTATGGTAGTGCAAGATGCATAAGTAAACAGTTTTTCCAGTAGTGCAAATAACAAGTGAAGGCAGATGTGAGGTAGGAGAGTTGGCAGTTTATGAGGGGAGAGAAAACAGTCTGTGGGCTGGGTGAGAGGAGTCCTTGAGGATGCTGCGAGCTCGGTGCAGACAGCGTTTTCTCTGGATGTGCTCGATGGCAGGTAGTGTAGTCCCTGTGATGCGCTGGGCAGTTTTCACCACCCGCTGCAGTGCCTTGCGCTCCGCAACAGAGCATCTCCCATACCATACTACAACACAGTTGGTCAGGATGCTTTCTATTGCGCAGCGGTAGAAGTTCACCAGGATAGCCGAGGAGAGCTGATTCTTCCTCAGTGTCCTCAGGAAGAAGAGGCGCTGGTGAGCCTTCTTGACCAGGCTGGAGGTGTTGGTTGTCCACGACATGTCCGCCGAGATGTGGATCCCCAGGAACTTGAAACTGGAGACACGCTCAACAGCCATTCCATTGATGTGGATGGTGTCGTGTGTGCCTCTTGACTCTTTCCTGAAGTCCACGATGAGCTCCTTCGTTTTGGTGGTGTTGAGGAGCAGGTTATTATCAGCGCACCATGTGGCCAGGTGCTGGATCTCCTCCCTGTAGGCAGTCTCATCGTTGTTGCTGATGAGCCCGATCACCGTAGTGTCGTCCGCAAACTTGACGATGGAATTAGATCCATACACAGGCTTGCAGTCGGAGGTGAAGAGGGAGTCGAGAAACGGACTTAGCACACAGCCCTGTGGTACACCAGTGTTGAGTGTGATGGACGTGGAGCAGGTGGATCCTGATCGAACATTCTGTGGTCTGTCAGTTAGGAAGTCCAAAATCCAGTTACACATTGAAGTGTTGATGCCCAGGTCTCCAAGTTTGGCTATTAACTTGGATGGGATGACAGTGTTGAATGCTGAGCTGAAGTCACAAACAGCATGCGTGCATAAGTGTTCTTATGGTCCAGATGGGTGAGCACAGAGTGCAGTGCCATGGAAACTGCATCCTCTGTGCTCCTATTGCTGCGGTAGGCAAACTGGTGTGAGTCCAATGTGGATGGTAGAGAGTCTTTTAGGTGTTCCAGGACCAGCCGCTCAAAGCACTTCATAATGATGGGTGTGAGTGCTACAGGGCGGTAGTCATTAGGGCACCTCGGGCTAGAGCGTTTCGGCACTGGCACAATGGAAGCTCGTTCAGGAAGTTGACGTCAGTGGCTGCGGGGGTGGAGTGGGTGGGTTTGTGGTCACTGATGGCCTGAATGCACTGCCACATACGTCGAGGGTCAGAGTTGGAAAAGTGTCCCTCTATCTTTAGCTTGTAGCAGTGCTTGGCCTTTTTGATGCCCCTCTTCAGGTTTGCTCTGTGCAGTTGGCTGCGACAACAGCCAAAAGAGGAACCCCGAACTAGTATTTTATTCTATACCAAAAGAAAAGGATAGAAGAGGTTAGCTGTCATTCGAAGAGATCTTTTTCAGCCCCTCTGTGATGCGTTTGTGTTGTATTATCTGCTAGCAGATGATAGCTGGTACATGGTGCCAACGGGCTTTTGGAAAGTCAATATTACCACAAACAAGGCTTAAAATAGCACCACTGTATTCAACTGTAGCATAATGAGGGTCCCTACATGAAAACCGAAGCATTGAGAACTTTGTAAGTGTATAGAAAGTTTATTAAAAAGATAGCTAGATTATAAAGACTGCGTCCGATTTTGTTTGCATGTAAACATGTACGTTACAGTCTTTATAATATATCTTTTTAATAAACTGTCGGTACACTTACAAAGTTCTCAATTCTTCGGTTTGCATTTTGGGGCCCTTATTATGCTACCGTTGAATTGTTGTGCTATTTTCAGCCTTTTTATTGGTATAAAATAGTGATTTACCAAATGCCCCGAAAGCTAGCGTTAGCAGCGTTATCGCCGGTTTGCATGAAAACGTCCCAGAGAACGGTCGACTCGGTACACATGCTATTTTATCACAAAAACAACTCCAGAAGCCATAGTAGCGTTTTCTAAGTATATTTTAAAGAAATTATCCTAAATATTTTTTCTATACCTTGACTCACTGGGGGCTCTAACCTGCAATATGCCCTTTACCAAGAGTGAGGTAGGCAGTGATTGGATGACAATTTGTGTTGGAAACACTGTTGTTGTTGTTGTTGTTCTTTCTGTTTTTTTTTCATTCATTCACAAAATGCAAAGCAATAACTTACATTCAACTTAAAATTACACAAAATGTGTTAAAATGGCCCTAACATGAAATACACATCCTTTTTGACAAAGTTTCAAAAATCAAAGGGATTCGCTTTTAGGTTCTCAAGGACCATCCTTTTGCACTTTGATCTTATATTTAGCAACTTGTTCTGCTGCTTTGATCTTAAAATGCTCTTTCAGTTTTTCTGTCAAAATGTCAGTTGTCATCTATAGCTTAAAGGGATAGTTCACCCAAAAATGAAAATTGTGTCATCTTTTAGTCACCCTCAAGTTATTCCAAACCTGTATGAGTTTCTTTGTTCTGCTGAACACAAAAGAAGATATTTTGAAGAATGTTTGAAAGAAAGCAGATAGAGCAACCATTGACTACCATAGTATTTTTTCCCTACTATGGTAGTTAATGGTTGCTCTTTCTGCTTGGTTACACACATTCTTCAAAATATCTTCTTTTGTGTTCAGCAGAACAAAGAAACTAATTTTTGGGTGAACTATCCCTTTAATCTCTGACTCCAACATTAGAGTGACCATATTTTGATTACCGTAAAAAACCAGGACACTCGGCCCGGCAATGAGATACTCAAATGATACTCAAAGTTTACTCAAAGATTCCTTATTAATTTCTATACATTTAAAGTATGCCCCCTCTCTATGGATAGAAAATTGATATATTAGGGCCAGGACAGGACTTGAAAACAGGACATGTCCTGGAAAAACAGGACGTTTGGTCACCCTATCCAACATAAATGTAGAAATGCTGTCATCTGACCCAGTAGCCGTGCTCGTCCTGTGAAGTCAAAAACCTTGACATGGAAATATTCTTTAATATCTTTTAACATCGCTTTAAGCCACACAATCGTATAAGATTTAAACAACAATAGAAAATAAATAATAGATTGTATAAAATATAAAAACAAACGACAATAAAATGATAAATTGTGTAAATGTGAAAGCAGAGCAAATAAAACTGTAAGTATGTTTGTTCACAGGTTTCTATTGAAAATCTTCAGCTCCTTCAGCACACAGTTTTTGTCAGACTTGAAGTGATATTTGGCTTCAGGACAATCGATTCATTACTCTAGGATAAAAAAAAGAAGAAAGGCATTTGTATTTTGACATTTGTATACGGTAGGTCATATTTCATCTCAGTTCCCATGTCTCAGGCTCCTCACTATCATGATGAAACCACTTGACCTTGTTTTGGGTGAAATTCAGGGGTTTGCGCAATTTTCAAAAAGTTGCGTAACAGCGGAGCAATTCTCTAAAACATTAATCAGAGGTACTTTAGAGCAACATCAATGAACCCAAGAAAAATTGTAACAGTTGTTTTTTTGTATTATTTCACTCAAGATCTCTCTGTTTTATATCAATCCTCTATTTTATTTTCCATTGACTTGTTCACTTTTAAAATGTCTACATTCTAAATCCATCCACTGGCGAGGATGTCGTTGTGATATATGCATGCTGAATTGTGTCTGGTCTGTACAGCACTTATCACCGGCACTTTGTTTTAAAGGGGTGGTAAAGCACACTCTTTCGAAGGCTTGATTGTGTTTGTGGGGTGCACTGTAACATGTGTTCATGCTTCGTTTTTAAAAAAATGCAGTATTTTTCATATATTTGACCTTTATTCTACACTGCTCTGTCCCTCCTTGTAAAAACGGTCTGATGGTTTCCAGATTCTGTGAAGCCAGTCCCTCAAAAATATGCAATGGGCTCTGATTGGTTAGCTGGCCCAGTGTGCTGTGATTCGCTAACCGCCTGGTGAACATTTCTCGAAAGCGTCACGCCCCTTACCTCTACAGGTAGCCTCAGGCTACTAGCCTGAGCTTTGTGTACAATAGCGTCAATGAAACCATACCAAGAGCCCGAATCAGACCAAGACAATTTTAGTGAAGATGATCGAGCAGAACCTGTTCAGTCCTCAAGAGTAAAGACTGCGGATCTATAGTGATCGCTACTGAATGGCTCTGTTACTTTTGTATTTTTAGAACGATTTGCCAAATATCTGCCGCAAGAACGAACACTAAACATTGGCTTTACTATAGTAGCCAAATCAAACACAGAACCATGTTTAGCATGCCTGTAGATAAACAATACATAAAAGCTCTAATCAAAGAATAATTTACACTAATGCCAAGTTCGCTGTTGAGATTTTAAACAGTTTGTAACGTTAGGGGTTTGTCGGATAACGTTAAGTATGAATGAGCATTTAACAAACTGGTTTGCAGAGCCAAACAGCGTTGTCATGTGTACTTCCTTGCTACAACGTAGGCTACAATTAACAACACGAACTATTACAGGAAAACACATCGACGAAAAATAAATCACACTTACAGGTTGTAGCCTGTACTCGCGAAGATTGTAGAAGCTTTCCTCCGCGAGATGTGCCGCGGTAGCCGCGCGTGCCCGCCTGTCTCGTGCAGCTGAAGGCTCGTGTATTGCAAATACAGATGAATATTGTCCATTATGTCACATTTTCCGATCTTCTCCTCCGACCCCTGTCTGTCTCGTGCTTTGATTTATGATGGGCAGCATATATCCGATGCAAATGCGATCGTGTTCCCCTCATGTCTCTTACACACATGAATATGACGTTGTATGTTAAACGCACTGCAACGCACCCCCGTCCCTAGGAAGGCTGAAGAAAGTGGACCTTCAATCCGGATGAAAATAACAGCGTTTCGTCGGCATTGTCAACAGCAGTGTTGGGCACGTTACTTTAAAAAAGTAATTAGTTATAGTTACTAGTTACTTCTTACAAATAGTAACTGAGTTAGTAACTGAGTTACATCATTATAAAAGTAACTAATTACCAGGGAAAGTAATTACTGCGTTACTTTTTTTTTTGTCAAAAGTTCAAATATGTCAAATAACTTGGATGCCCCCAATTTAAATATGTTAAATGAATGAATTAGACACTAAACATTGTACATTAATGTACACTATTGTAATGTTGCTGTGGGACAATGTGAGAGACACCTATCAAATTCAATATATTGTAAATATTATCAGTAGACCTACTATAGTGTAAATATTATCAGTACTTTACTACTCCTTTGGTAGTGGAGCTCACGTTATCGCCTGGGTTTTTAGCCGCTCATGTTGTGGCTGTGATGATGTGAGGCTTCATTAGATTAGAATAACTGGCCACCGACGTGGAGAGACTCTTTCTTCCTGGGCATAAGTTGCACGTCACATAAACATTCTTACCTTTCACATCAACGAGGGAAGAGTAGCGCTTATATTTACAGTTTGCGAAAGCTACTTTGAAGTCGTTGGACTTGCCATCGCTGACTGTGCATATGCGTGTGCGACTGTGCGTCATAGGTGTGTGTGTGTGTGTGTGTGTGTGTGTGTGTGGACTCAACCTATCAACCTCAACCTTGTCTCCCACCCACCAATCATCATCAGTTATGTGTACCACGCGCGCGCACACACACACACACACACACACACGTTGCAGGTCCGACTGACAGAGAGCCTGTTCGGATGAAAACCGCTTCAGTGAGCTCAATTATAGTAACGCCGCATTTTTTTTCTCAGTAACGCTAACGGCGTTGCAACATTGGGAAAAGTAATTAATTAGATTACTCCGTTACTGAAAAATGAATGCCGTTAGTAACGCCGTTATACTTAAACGCCGTTACTCCCAACACTGGTCAACAGCACTCCAGCCTACTAACTATACCACAACAACTATTCCCCGCGGCGATACAAAATGGCCCCCCTTATTTCATATTCTCGGAGGAGGGGTTTATGCAAATATTGGGCCTGGTGATGTCAGCAAACCCTGGGTGAATGTGTAGTAGTCCCTAGCGGCCGTTAGCTGTAGTCCTTAGAAATCGATTTCTTTAAAAGCAAATATCTCCCTTTGCTTTAAACTTTGAACGTTGTAACTTTGAAGATGTTGTTTATGCTCAAACAGCAACATTACACACTAGCTAAAGTTAGAAAAGTGAAATCGTGGTTTACCACCCCTTTAAGTTGAGTCACTTATTATCCTTACATGTAGGAGAACAATAAAATGATCTTTATCGAGTTGGGTTTTTTTAAGGAGGTGACAATTCTCTCATGTTTACGTCTGTTGCTCAAGCACTACATGATAAAACTATCATAAAAGTGTCCATGTGACTTTATTATTCCAACTTATCCGGAAATCATATAGCTTGTGAGACAAATTGACCCAAATTTAAGTTAAGCCCTGTTTCCACCGAAATTACCCGGAACAATTTGTACCAGGAACTTTTTTTACAGGAATTTTTTCCCTCCCAGACCTGCTACTGTCTGTGTTTCCACTGCGGTCTAAAGTACCGTGAAGATTAGGCAAATTAGTCCGGTAACGTTTGGCTGCGCGCGACTGCTCCTCCCAGTCACCGATGGACAGTAATCATTGAGTGACATTGTCTGCAACAATAACAAGTGGAGGAGATTCAAGCAGTGCTGCTTTTGCTGGCTATGTATTGGTTTACTAAAGAGGTAATTAACAAAACGTTGGAAAAGAGACGAGCACTGATACTAAAGCGTATTCTGAAAGCTCGTAAAGCTAGATTTAAAATAAGACAACGTATGTTATTATCAGCTATTACAGACATTGACCGTGAGATGGCTGAGATAAACGCACGCCATCAGACAGAAAGAGCAAGACTGATATTTACTGAACGCAGAACGAACCTCGCAAGACTTTTAAAAATGCCGGTTGAAATGCGTGAGCTCAACCAATCCGCATGTTCAGCGCCCAAGTTCCAAGTTTTTCAAGTTACTGAACTTTGAAAAAGTGCTACCTCGCGAGCAGGGCCGTTTGGAGGGGGAAATATTTACCCAGAACTTCATTTAGACCCTGTTTCCTGCGGTCGAAACACACCGAGTATCACCCCAAAGTTCCTGGGGAAAGTTCCTGCGGTGGAAACGCAGCTTTATTCCTAGAAAATCGTCCCCTCTGCTGGAGCTACTAAAAGTGCTAACCTACTATTTCTACTTTATTTAAACCATAAATGTTACAACCAGTGTTGCCACAGTTACTTGGAGAAAGTAATCTGATTACTGATTACTCCTTTAAAAAGTAACTTGGTTACTTTACAGATTACTTGATTTTAAAAGTAACTAAGTTTACTTTATTAGTTACATTCAGCAGTTGCCAACAAAACCCCTGCCGCCTCAACATAGAAATGACAACCGTTTTTGCCAACACTCACTTTATTGGAAGTGCATTTTTAACAGTAACGTCAACAATGTATCTCCTGACATTTTAAGTTGAAATTAAAAAATATTTTAATTTCATGTAAAAACATGTTTTAATAAAAAAAACATGTTTCAACAAAAGTCTTTCTTGACTTCACTTAATATAAATACTCTCCCCGAGACGCAAGAAGAAAGCAAAAATATATATATTTTATTTTTTACTACGGAAAATTACTAAAAATAGTAACTCACAGTGATTTGGATAAATTACTTTAATCTGATTACTGGTTTGGAAATAGTAAAGCGTTAGATTTAGTGGTGGGCATAGATTCATTCCTTTAATCTAGATTAATTCCTTTAATCTAGATTAATTCCAAGATTAATCTAGATTAAAATGGCTCATTTGAATTCTGCCGAAGGCATTCAGAATATGTGTGCTCGTAAGTGATCGTTTGTCTTTTTGTAGTTTGAATAATAAATAACTTCTGTCCCTTTAAGACCTGACGCACGCATGGATCCCAAACACTGTTCCTGTGAGCTGGTACGACTGTGTTTACGTTAAAACTCACCAAGATGGGCATTGAGACATTTTTGAGTGTATTTGACCATTAATAAACTGGAAAAAGGAGCTCATTTTTGCACTTGTATGTCAGAGGCAGCTTTATTACGGTGTGTGTGTGCGCTTCAGATGCGAGCGCGAAATCTCGGGTGCGTGCCTCTCGCTGTCGGTCGGAGAGGAGAGCGCAGCTGATATCCATACTGTAGAAAATGAGTATCGTATCGTTTCAGATATTTCAGTATCGATACATAGCGAAATATGGATATTTTTGACAACACTAGTAGGCATACACACAGGTTCGAAGACTCGTTCTCTCGCCCCCTACAGTGCAATTCGGCTAGGTGTACATCCGCGCTAAAATATCAAGGTGAAAGTCATCATAGCTTGCGTAGTATAGACCCAGCTCCCAACCCAACTTTGAGAATAGATTAACGGCGATATTTTTTTTATCGCCCGATTAAGAGTCTCGCGTTAACGCCGATAACGGCCCACCACTAGTTAGATTACTCGTTACTTGAAAAAAAGTAGTCAGATTAGACTAACGCGTTACTGGCATTACTGGTTACAAGAAAATTTTTTAGATTGATTCAACAACACTCAAAAAAATTACTTGTTGAATTTACGCAAAGAAGCAGCGTCAAGTGGTTCCATGCAACTATATTGCGTAATTTTTACAAATAACAATTTAGTTATATGAACAAAAGAAATTCAAGTAAAGCTGACAAAATGTATTTAAGTAAATACAAACCATTTGAATTTGTCAGTGTTACATAATCTTTATATGCAGTGTTGGGAGTAACGGCGTTTAAGTATAACGGCGTTACTAACGGCGTTAATTTTTCAGTAACGGAGTAATCTAATTAATTACTTTTCCCAATGTTGCAACGCCGTTAGCGTTACTGAGAAAAAAAATGCGGCGTTACTATAATTGAGCTCACTGAAGCGGTTTTCATCCGAACAGGCTCTCTGTCAGTCGGACCTGCAACGTGCGTGTGTGTGTGTGTGTGTGTGTGTGTGTGTGTGCGCGCGCGTGGTACACATAACTGATGATGATTGGTGGGTGGGTTGAGGTTGATAGGTTGAGTCCACACACACACACACACACACCTATGACGCACAGTCGCACACGCATATGCACAGTCAGCGATGGCAAGTCGCAAACTGGAAGTATAAGCGCTACTCTTCCCTCGTTGAGGTGAAAGGTAAGAATGTTTATGTGACGTGCAACTTATGCCCAGGAAGAAAGAGTCTCTCCCCGTCGGTGGCCAGTAATTCTAATCTAATGAAGCCTCACATCATCACAGCCACAAAATGAGCGGCTAAAAACCCAGGCGATAACGTGAGCTCCACTACCAAAGGAGTAGTAAAGTACTGATAATATTTACACTATAGTAGGTCTACTGATAATATTTACAATATATTGAATTTGATAGGTGTCTCTCACATTGTCCCACAGCAACATTACAATAGTGTACATTAATGTTCAATGTTTAGTGTCTAATTCATTCATTTAACATATTTAAATTGGGGGCATCCAAGTTATTTGACATATTTGAACTTTTGACAAAAAAAAAGTAACGCAGTAATTACTTTCCCTGGTAATTAGTTACTTTTATAATGATGTAACTCAGTTACTAACTCAGTTACTATTTGTAAGAAGTAACTAGTAACTATAACTAATTACTTTTTTAAAGTAACGTGCCCAACACTGTTTATATGTACATTTTACATAACCCTGTAAGGCCCACTGTTGTAAGATTACAACGTCAAGTTTAGCTCTACTAAAATAAACCTGTAGATTTTTTTTTCTCTCTAAGACCACATTTACACAACTAATAGGTCCTATTAGTTGTTCAGTCTTGCAATGCTATTGGATGGAAGATTTTGTGAATAGGCCTGTTTACCTGGCCATGAACTCGCACAACCTGTGAACTTAACTTGAAGCACATCAAGTTTTACTGGACTGGATAAATCAACATTCAAGTAAGTAAAATGCCCCAAAATATGTTTTATGTGATTAATAATATGTCTAGATCATGCAGATATTAAGTTTCTGTTGAATACTTAATACTTAAATACTTATAATCATATTATATTTTGAGCTTGTAATGTCAATGTTGTAATTTTACAACACTGGGTGAAAGGGGTAGCAATATTTGCCTGTGCACCTTGCATATTACATGAAATGTACTTCTTACCTGTTCCATGTTAAGTAAATACTAATAGAAATTAAATAAATGTACAATTTGCATGATAGTAGAGAGCACACTAAGCTAGCCAGACTGTATTGTGTGAATTCTGTGGAACGTGTGAATTCTTTAAATGTGTAAGTATCATTGGGATATGGAAAATAACCAGTGTTTTTTCCATATCAGAATGCTACCAGCCAGGAAAGACTGTATTATCTACAAAGTGTATGATGTCATTGATGCCGTCCAAAATGGGAACAGTGATTTTAAATGGATTCTGATGCAAGTTAAGAAGATTAATGTGGATAAACAAATAAACAACCCATTGACCACCCATCTGATGATTATGTGGACATCATGCCAACAAAATCAAGTCCCTCAAGAACACAGACCATGCCCTGTGATGGGTATCGCTGGCTGATAAAGGATTTTATCAGTCCAAACACTGATTTTTCAGGTCAGGATATCACTAATGATGCCGTGCTTAATACACCACTGGAGTATTTCTGTAAGTTTGTGTCAGAAGAAAATAGAGGACGCATGCAGACACTGTGGTAAGGCTACACCAACACACTTTGCAGCTGTAATAATAAAACATTGTAATAATAAAAATAAAACAACAAGTGCAATGTCCACCTCTGCTTAACTGAATATGGCTATGAAATCACATAAATGCCAAAGTTTTCATTCAGTTCATCATGTTTTGTAAATACAATCTGAACATATTTTTTAGAATAAATATTTTTTCATAAAAATATGACTTGTCCAATTATATGATTATTAGTGTATATGCTACTAATATAATCATTACACCCTGCAAATGAACCCTTAGATGTTCTCTACATTTATTCAGACAGTGGGGGAAACTCTGCTACCCAACAGGCCCAATGTTGCAATATTACAACATTCCCCTAAAAACTTACCAACATGTCGAAAATGTAAAAAAAACATTTATTTCTGCATTAGAGGACTCCTACAACAACATGTAAAAGGTGGTAAAATATTCTATATTTGGGCCTTACAGGGTTTTAATAATGCTATGTTAAATTTATAAAAGTGTATTATGCTAGGTAAACACATTTATCGATTTTATTTACCTTATTAAATTAACTACTTGCTCTACAAGTGTAAGTGGGAAACTATTAAATGACAACAAGCATATTTTTAGAAACAAAATGCAAAAATAACTTAATTGAGGGCAGGAAGTCCATCCAATAAATGTGTGTATAAACACAGGCACCACTCTTCTGCATAATAGTAACCACAAAATTACAGAAACTCCTCTTAATGTCCAACATATCTGAACATTAAACACTAACATAAACTAACACAATGGTTCTCAAAGTGTGGTACGAGTACCACTAGTGGTACTCAGGCTGCCTCTAGTGGTACGCAGAGGAATCACTAAATAAATTAATGTAAAAAAAATACATTTTAATTTAATCTTTGAGTTTTTACATTTAAGTACAGTACAGTTTTAATTTAACTTTACAACACATTTTAATTTAATTATTATTTTATTTACCTGTATGTAACCACAGTGCAGTGTTAATGTACAAACTGTATTTACAAAGTTAAAGTGGCTGACAACAATAAATATTCCTATTAGGAATAGACTGCCTCGTTGTTGAACTGTGCAGCGCTGTAGCTGAATAGTTAGGCCTACTGCGCTACTGTATTTAATGTTGCTCATTATGGTGGTACTTGGAGAGCCAAATATTTTCTGAGGTGGTACTTGGTATAATATGTTTGAGAACCACTGAACTGACAACATCTTTCCCTTTACTGAAAAACATAAAATAACACTTTAATCCCTAAATTTGCTCTCCTTATGCAGTCCCTTGCAAAGCATTCTGGGAACTACAGATCCACTGGCCAGTTTGTTCGTTTCACTCAGCAATGTTAAGTTGACCAAACAAACACTTATTAAGTAAAGCTGACAATACTTATTTTTAGTAGAAAGAACTCAGTAAATGTAAGTTCATGTAGTTACATGAGTTTTTTAAGTAATGTGAACAAGGATGATTTGAGTGCAACTAACAACAGTGAAAGGTAATTTTTTTGAGTGTTTATTAACGGGGTGGTTCATCCAAAAAGAAAATTTGCTGTTAATTTACTCACCCTCAGGCCATCCACGATGTTGGTGGCTTTTCAGTAAAGAAGATTATTAGCTGAAACTGTGATTATAATGCAAGTCAAAGTCCACCGTGCACAATATGCCCAAATCACGACTTTGGCTTTTTTTTCTTATATACACGAACACGTTAACTAATAATATTGCAGTAAAATACAATTAAAATCTGTGAATTATAGAAAGTAAGAAGTGAACATGAGCGGTTCTTCTGTGTGTGTGCAAAACCGCAAATGAAAAACGTAACTTTATTCTTCAGAGAAACCTTAAATCATTATTCCCGAATTTAGTTGTGTGTAAAAAAAAAAAAAAAAGGTTGACATAACAAAAAATTGTAAGACAACATGCTGCACAGCTTTTTTGAGTTTACTCAACTTTTAAACTATAGTTCACTTAACTCAATTAACTGAGTAAGGTCACATGTCTCCCAATTTAAGATCTTTTGTTCAGCTGATTGAGTTTTTATAGTTTTTTGAGTTTGTGTTGAAAATTGTTTCTAGTTTATTAGGTCACCATTATGGTGATCAGTGTTTTCTTTAGTTGGGCAGTTTGACGACTTTTTAATGTTTTAATGTTTCAATTTTGACATTTTAATGTTGTAATGTTTCTCTGGCTGTTGTAACTGAGTTTGCTATGGCAAGGTAAGCAAGAGAAAACACAATCAGATGATGTCGGCTGCTCGATGATAAGAATATAATCATTGTGTCGTGGCTTAATTCACTGATTTTATGGCTAAGTTTAATACGAGAGATATACTATTATCTTTGTTTTATTGTGATTTAGAAAAGATCCAGCATGGTTTTAATCAGAAAAGCTGTATAAGTATTCAAACAGGTTGTATAACACTCTGAACTTGTGTGAGATTTAATCCCACAGACATCAAGAATCAGCCTATAAATCTCAACAATGGTGACATGCTTCATGCCGCAATGCATTCTGGGAGCCATGGATGAGTTTTGCATGATGCCGATTGTCAAATATGTGGAAGTGAATGTGTTTTGTCATTTAAACACTTTTATAATGATCATGTTGATATAACGCACCATGATTTTGCACAGCAATTCGGAGGATCTGTCGGATCACATAAATTTATAAATGTTTCCTGAAATACACAAGTAAGTGGCCGGTGAACTGGGAGAAGAATAGAGTATCTTTATTGATTCATACACAATGTGTATCTGAATAAAACACTTCATGAAATTATAATTGAAAGCATTATTATTACAGCTTCCAAAGGAATCATATGGGCGTCTTCGGTCAAAAATAACTGAAACATTTTACGTTTTGAAATTTTTTTTTTTTTTTTTTAGCTTCATCGGAATGGTATGACACTTGGTGACTTTTGTTGCATTAGCTATGTGAACACAAAAAAATCATAGAGATGATTCGGTTATGGTAAAGGGTCGGGGAAAAAAAGTCACACTTGGCTCCTTCACAGTCAAAAATAGCCGACATAGGCAATGAATGGGAAATACGCAAAAATACAACAATTCAGGGAATCTTTTGCTGACACAAACCACAAATCAGCCATGATGCAGAAAAAAGAGAGCACAGCAATGTAGGGGTGACTCTCTAAAATATAAAGAGTGCAAAATAGACACAACCATCCACCCTCCACCCACACATATGAACTAGTGTGACTATAACACAGAACTCAAATGTGTGAAACAAAATTCAGCCACAATGCAGTAATAAAACAAACAGCAAGGAAGAGGTTACACTCTAAAACATCAAGAGTGCAAAACAGACACACACATTCAAACACACACTCACGTAAACACACTCTCACACACACACACACAAACCACAATATTATACGCACAAATGAACTGGTGTGGCTATAATAATATGGTCAAATTGAGCCAAAAGACTCAAATAAGAGGTTCAAATCAGCTCTATTATGCTGTGATAAAACATGCCTGTTCATTTGTGTTCAATTTTTATTGCATTTTGATGTTATATGTTCAAAATGTTCTCCTCTTTGCTCAGGTTTGAATGTAGTAAAATTAATGCACTTCAACATAAAAAATAAAAAAAATGAAACCAAAAAGTCTTTGAGAATGTCTAAGTATAAATCCAAATCCACAACTTAATAAAAAGAAGTTTGTATGTCGACACTAGAGAATGTATAAGCCACTTTATATAGAGGTATATAGGAATCTAGTGGTCACAACATGGCATTACATGTTTTTCTTTTTTTTACTCCCACCAGATGGCACTAATCTACCTTCAAAAAATTGGATTTTGAATGCCTTGTTTCTATTTTAACATGGAATACTGCTTTAATTGGAAAAAATATATATATTTTCAATGGGGAAAAATAGCTAATAAACTTTTTATAAATATAACAAAGTCTCATAAAATACCCTCAAAATTCTAAATAATAATCAAAAAATATTATTGAACTAAAATATATTACATTGTAAATGTCTATATAAATCTCTGAAACCTCAGATAAACATTATGTGGTTGAAAACACTGAATAGGTGTGATCGTATGCATCAATGGGCTAATCTGTCTTATCGTTTCGCTTCATCAGACCTCAATGTTTTGTCCGGAGCCACGGGTATTAATTTTGTTTGTTTTTTACTCTCAAAGTGTGTAGTATTGACTTGCATTATATGATTCACCAAGGGCTTGTTCTGCTGAAGAAAAAAGTCACCTACATCTTGAATGTCCTGAGGTGAGTAAATGAACAGCACATTTTCCATTTGGGGTGAACCATCCACTTAATTAATTTGCCTTGACTAAATGTAGGAAATTTAGATGTTGCAATGTTCAGTTTCAGTGTAGCTAGTAGACAATTAAATTATGACACACACACAAAAAAAAAGCTGAACATGTATGACTTCAGAGCTTTCATTTTCTTTTTATCTGTCATAAAGGACACCACGTGGGCAATGTTTCCACTGTGGTGCGGTCAGTGGTGTGTAGGCAGCGTGTGATTATATAGTGCCGTAGCAAGTCATTGTCGTGTGTGTGTGTGTGTGTGTGTGTGTGTGTGTGTGTGTGTGTGTGTGTGTGTGTGTGTGTGTGTGTGTGTGTGTGTTTGTGTGTGCAATTTCGGTACATTTGGGGATTTTTTGGGGAACTTGGGGTGGTTACACTATAGGTGAAATTACAAACAATAAATGCATTTATTTATTTATATTTCTAAACAGGAAAGGATTAAGGACAATTGGGCCTGATTCAGTATAAAACTGGTTTTCAGCAGGTTCCTGCTCTGCAGAACATAAATACCACATACACAGCAAAAATGTCTCGGTTACATATGGTAACCCTCGTTCCCTGAAGGAGGGAACGGAGACGTACGTCGGACGTCACAGACGAATTGGGATCACTTCAGGGAGCCCCTATCAGCTTCGAGATATAGAGAACAGGCCAATGGGATTTGCATCTCGCGTTCTGCCCCGCACCGCGGGTATAAACAGGAAGCGAGAGCAGCGCACTATTGTTTTTCACTGAGGAGCCGAACTAGTGACTCGGCCATGCAGTAATGGTACAGCAACTGTGGCAACGGGACGTACGTCTCCGTTCCCTCCTTCAGGGAACGAGGGTTACCATACGTAACCGAGACGTACGTCGGCCGTCACCGACGAATTGAGATCCCATTTGGAAAACGCCACAGTTACTACCACTTCCAGCGCCCAGCGAAGAGCCCCTCAGACCCTGTCTGTTCCGGGCGGGAAACTCACTTAGGGAGAGTCACTGCTGCTGTTCCGCAAGACCCACTCAGCAGACTATTGGATAACGTTGGGAAAGCATGCCCGGAGGGCCGCTGCGGAAGCCACATCATGCCCGGAGGGAGTTACCATGTGGAGAATACACGTATGGACTGGCCTTGGGCAGTGAAACATACGGAAGTCCCAGGGGTGGTCCCGGCCTGTTGTAGGTGGGGGAACAACACCGTACTGAGATGGCAGAGGAGCTCTGCCGAGGGAAAGACAGAAGCTCGCCGCAGGGAGCTGTACCGTGGAGAAAACACATATGGGACTGCCGTAGGGGTCACAACCCAGCCTGACACAAGTTCCACCAATGCATACAAGTGCCAGACCTGGCGTCGGACGCTCCGCCACATCCGACTCAACAGGGTTCGCCATTTCCTTGGGAACTAGACTGGAGAAATAAGCGCACGTATCCGTTCCATGGGAAGGGAATGGCGCAGCAAGCCAACACTAGAACAGGCACTTCAGTGTTGCTGACTATGGGTAGCGAGCACACGAGAAGCAAACGGTTCCACACGTAGGCTATAGAATCTAGCGAACGTGTTTGGTGTCGCCCAGCCCGCAGCTCTACAAATGTCTGTCGAGCCACGAGCTAGCGCCCAGGAAGAAGCTACACCCCTGGTGGAGTGAGCTCTAAACCTGAGCGGGCAGGGTACGTCTTGGGATTCATACCAAGACGGTGGCATCCACTATCCAGTGGGCCATCCTCTGCTTGGAGACAGCCTTTCCCTTCTGCTGGCCTCCGTAACAGACGAAGAGCTGCTCTGAGGTCCTAAGCTTTGCGTTCTGTCAACATAGATGCGCAGGGCGCAAACTGGACAGAGAAAAGCCAGGGCTGGGTCTGCCTCCTCCGAGGGCAGCGCTTGCAGGCTCACCACTTGGTCGTAGTGGGAACCTTGGGCATATATCCAGGCCGGGGTCTCAGGGTTACCTGAGAGTTGCCTGGCCCGAATTCCAGGCACGATTCGTCGACCAAAAATGCCTGCAGGTCCCCTACCCTCTTGACAGAGGCCAATGCAATCAGGAGTATCGTCTTTAGAGACAGGATTTTCAGCTCAGCTGACTGCAAAGGCTCAAAAGGCACTCTCTGCGGTGCGGTCAACACCAGAGTTAAGTCCCAAGAGGGTATAGAGGAAGGGCGAGGCGGATTTAGTCTCCTCGCCCACCTCAGGAACCTGACGATCAGATCGTTCTTGCTTAAGGACTCACCATTAATCATTTCGGGATTTGCAGCAATAGCGGCAACGTACACCTTGAGGGTGGAGGGAGACAGTCGTCGCTCCAACCCATCTTGAAGGAAAGAGAGCACAGATCTGACCGAACACTTTCAGGGGTCTTCTCGGTGAGAAGAGCACTGTAGCGAAGGTTCGGATGTGGGTGTGGGAAGGAAGAAGACAGGGTCGGCTTTCTGGGACTCGTAAGTACTTTTTATTTACACTCTGGTCAGTTAGCAAGCTGCGTGCACTTCGCACCAAAATAATCATTCAACTCAAAACTTGTTTCTCTAAACGTCGGTTTGGGCAGTTCCTCTCTGCGTCTCTCTTCTCTGCTGTACACGAGTCCCAGCGCGTCTCTCTCTCTCTCTCCTCTCTGCTGGGCGGCTTTTATGCGGTCTCTCCACGCCAATTACTGCAATGAGACACAGGTGTTTGTTATCTGCACTTGACCTACTTACTCACCGCTCGGTCCCGCCCTCTCTCTCCCGCTGCAGACCTCGTGAAACCACGCCCCCTCCGCCACATACCCCCACCGCTTGTACCAGACCGGGGAGCCATCCGGTCTGCAGCCCCCCCCCCCCCCCCCCCCCGTCCTGGAGAGGAAGTCCGCCACAGCCATCTGAGCACCCGGCCTGTGGATCACCTTGAACTTAAAAGGCTGTAAAGCTAGATACCAACGGGTGATCCGCGCGTTGGTATCCTTCATGCGGTGGAGCCACTGCAAGGGCGCGTGGTCCGAACAGAGGGTGAACTCCCGCCCCAGGAGGTAATACCGAAGGGTGAGAACGGCCCACCTGATGGCTAAGCATTCTTTTTCAATGGTGCTGTACATACTCTCTCTCGGGGAGAGCTTACGACTAATGTACAGCACCGGCCGCTCCTTACCCTCCACCTCCTGGGACAGGACCGCGCCCAGCCCTCTGTCCGAGGTGTCAGTCTGCAGAGAAAAAGGGAGAGAAAAGTTAGGGGCCTGAAGGAGCGGCCCACCACACAGAGCAGCCTTTATCTGGGTAAAAGCCTGCTGGCACCGCTCCGTCCACTGAACTGTATCTGGCACCTCTTTTTTAGTTAGATCAGTCAGCGGGCTAGCGAGGTCCGAATAATTAGGTACAAACCTTCTGTAGTATCCCGCTAGCCCCAGGAACTGTCTAACCTCCTTTTTGGTCTTAGGTCTTGGACAGGTCGCAACCGCTGCTGTCTTATCAATTTGAGGACGCACCTGACCATGACCCAAGTGGAAGCCCAGATATTTTACCTCCACCCGCCCAAGCGCACACTTCTTTGGGTTCGCCGTGAGCCCCGCCCTTCTCAGCGACTTCAGGACAGCCCGCAAATGCTGCATATGTCGCTGCCAGTCCGCGCTGTAAATGATAATATCATCCAGGTAGGCAGCGGCATATGCAGCGTGCGGCCGGAGAATCCTGTCCATCAGACGCTGGAACGTGGCAGGGGCCCCAAACAAACCGAAAGGAAGCGTGACAAATTGGTGCAATCCAAACGGCGTGGTGAAAGCGGTCTTTTCTTTAGACATTGGTGACAAGGGGATCTGCCAATATCCCTTAGTTAAGTCCAGTGTCGAGCAAAAACGAGCGGTCCCTAGCCGATCAAGCAGTTTGTCAATCCTCGGCATTGGATACGCATCAAACTTCGACACCGCGTTCACCTTACGATAATCCACACCCGCTGTAAAATCGCGCGCTTGAGGTCATCGTAAGCCAGGAGATTCTGGACTGGCAGTTGGTGGGCGGCTACCTGGGCTTCACCTGATAGCAGCGGCAGGAGCCGCATCGGCCATTCCGCTTTGGGCCATCCCCTGGACTCGGCGGACCTCTCGAAGAGGTCGAGGAACGCCTCCGGATCGTCCTCGGGCCCCATCTTCGAGAGGTGCAGGACGGCCGCCGAGTCTGTGCTGGTGGGGGGGACGGCCTGAATCCCCTGGCTAATCCAGCTCCGGAACAGCTCCCGGTCTTCGTGCTGGGCCCGGAGGAGAGCCTCGAAGCGTTTCTGCTGCTCCTCCCTCACGGCCAGCAGGTCCTGGTGTTGCTCCTGATGAAGACCGGCGAGCGAGCTGACAAGATCCGCAAGTGGCGTTTTTGGCGGAGTCTGCATGGCGGCGGCTTTCTTCTCCCTTCCCGGGTTTCGGCACCAGTGTAGCGAAGGTTCGGATGTGGGTGTGGGAAGGAAGAAGACAGGGTCGGCTTTCTGGGACTCGTAAGTACTTTTTATTTACACTCTGGTCAGTTAGCAAGCTGCGTGCACTTCGCACCAAAATAATCATTCAACTCAAAACTTGTTTCTCTAAACGTCGGTTTGGGCAGTTCCTCTCTGCGTCTCTCTTCTCTGCTGTACACGAGTCCCAGCGCGTCTCTCTCTCTCTCTCCTCTCTGCTGGGCGGCTTTTATGCGGTCTCTCCACGCCAATTACTGCAATGAGACACAGGTGTTTGTTATCTGCACTTGACCTACTTACTCACCGCTCGGTCCCGCCCTCTCTCTCCCGCTGCAGACCTCGTGAAACCACGCCCCCTCCGCCACAAGCACCAATCGACGAATAGGTTCCACTTCAACGCATACAGCCGTCTCATAGAGGGGGCTCTGGCAAAAGTGATGGTGTCTACCACAGCCTGTGGTAAGTCACCTAGAACCACCGCGTCCCGTCCAGGGACCAGACATAGAGTTTCCAGAGGTCCGGACGCGGGTGCCACAGGGTGCCCCGTCTCTGAGTCAGGAGGTCCTTCCTCAGAGGAATGGGCCAAGGAGGTGCTGTCGCGAGGAGCACTAGTTCCGGGAACCAAGTCCTGTTGGGCCAATACGGAGCGACCAAGAGGAGCTGCTCCTCGTCCTCCCTGACCTTGCACAGTGTCTGTGCGAGAAGGCTCACTGGGGAAAACGCATATTTGCGTAGGCCCCGGGGCCAGCTGTGTGCCAGGGCATCCGTGCCGCGGGTTCCCTCGGTCAGGGAATAAAACAACTGGCAGTGGGTTGTGTTGGGGGCGGCAAACAGATCGATCTGTGCGGCCCCACAGCGACTCCAGATCAGCTGGACCACCTGGGGGGGGAGTCTCCACTCTCCGGGGAGCACCGGTAACCGTGACAGCTCGTCGGCCGCACGATTGAGCGGGCCCGGAATGTGAATGCACAAAGGGACCTCAGATGCTTCTGACTCCACAGGAGGAGATGGCGGGCGAGTTGGGACATGCGGCAGGAGCGTAGACTACCCTGTTTGTCAACAGAATGCCTGGACACTTGTTCTAGAGGCACTCCTGCCCGTAGAAATGAAGGGTCCGGCCACGGGCTGAAGGTTTGGCGGTATCTCTGCGTCACTTGGACACGGAGGACTCGCTGTGCCACGCCCATCTCGGGACTCTGTCGTGTAGCCAGCGTTGAAGTGGTCTCATATGGAGCAGCCCCAGCGGCATTACTGCGGCTGCCATATGCCCCAGGAGCCTCTGAAAATGTTTCAGTGGTACCGTTATTCAGTGGGATCCTCTGTGCGGGACAGAGTTTGCTCTTCTCCCAGATGACCCAAAGACCCAACTGGCTGAGGTGCCGAAGCACCATGTCCCTGTGTTTGCACAACTGATCCCGCGACTGGGCAAGTATCAGCCAGTCGTCGAGATAGTTGAGAAGGCGAACACCACGCTCTCTTATGGGAGTGACTTTCGTGAAGACACGGGGCGACAGGGACAGCCCGAAGGGCAGGACTTCATACTGAAATGCTCGTCCGTCGAATGCAAAGCGTAGAAACGGTCTGTGTCGAGGGAGAATCGAGACATGAAAGTACGCGTCCTTCAGGTCGATCGCTGCAAACCAATCTTGGGGACGGATGCACCTGAAGATGCGTTTCTGCGTTAACATTCTGGAAGGCATCCGGTGAAGGGAGCGGTTCAAGTATTGCAGATCCAAGATCGGTCGAAACCCGCCGCATTTCTTGGGTACAATGAAGTAATGGCTGTAGAACCCTGACTCCATATCGGCTGGAGGGACCGGCTCTATCGCGTCCTTCGCCAGTAGGACAGCGATCTCCGCCTGAAGCACAGGGGCGTCCTTCTTCGATACTGAAGTGAAGTGAATGCCCCTGAACTTGGGGGAGCGCCGGGCGAACTGAATCGCATATCCGAGTCTGATGGTACGTATGAGCCGGCGAGACGGGCTGGGAAGCACTAGCCAGGCTCCCAGAGACCGTGCAAGCGGGACCAACGGCACCACAGACGTACCCGCAGCGGGGCAGCGTAGCGGCATGCAGGGATCCGACAGACGGCATGGTAGTGGCCCGCAGTGGGGTCTGAGTGAGCTGTGCAACACTACCTGCTTCCGCTGAGGGGGTGTGCGAGTGTGGGAAGGCCGCTTGTGTGCGTTCCCACAGCCGGCACCCCCTGCTGGCAATTTGGAGAGGCACCAGAGGTTGACAAGGCATGGGAGCGTTGTACACCGCCAAGCGTGCTCTCCAAATGAAGGAGGGGCTGAGCGTGACAAGGCTTTGTGGCGTTGCACACGGTCTGCCTCACCTCCTTCCTCAGCGGGGAACAAGAGCGGCGAGGCATAGCGTCGCGCACTGTCGTCCACGCACCTCTGAGAAGAGGGGAATGAGAGTGGCGAGGCTTTGTAGCATCACACACTGCCATTCTCGCCCTCTTGTGGGGAGGGGAATGAGAGCAGCGAGGCTTTGTAGCATCACACGCTACCATTCCTGAACTCCCGAGACCCAGAGGTATTGGAACTGCTCTTGAGAATTTGGGTACCACTGGCTGTTTTTAACACCAGTGGCGGAACATAATTACTAATGGTTTTCCACCCGGCCCTCCTCTGGGGGAAGAACAGTTCCTGACCAAATCCGGGTCAATGGTGTTTCAATGGTGTTTCAGCCAGCGCTGTGTGCAGCTCAACCTCGGCTCAGAACTACCCTCGTGCACTAAGCAGGGCAGAGGTGGCCTGCCAGTGGCCAGCCAGTGGCACTGCCACCCCACCGATGAGGGTAGTGAGAGAGAGGAAAGCTTTATAGAGATTATGGCCCTATTGGTGTTCCATATTTTGGCACCAAATAGTTCCACAATGCCAAAGCCTTCCAATGCACATCCGGGAAAAGGCAAGGGGCGGCAAGGTGATTTATGCGTTGCACTATGCCTCAGCCACCCAGGAAAGCATGGGTGTCAAGTATGAATCTGATTCAGCACAAGCGGCCACTATTATAGTGGGAATATCAGCATCATCTTCATTTTCAACACATAACAGCCCTCTCTCCGATGCAGCGATTGACATCTGTCCTCTGCTAGAGCCCCAAATGAAACGCTAGGTCCCCTTTTTTTAAGGACCAGCAATCCCATATGTAAGCTACCAGCAGACATGTGAGATAGTGAGCGTGGCCGTGAGACGGCACACGGTGCGCTGAACACTCAAGCCCTTATGAAAAAGGCAAGACGAACAAAGCGCCGACGTGGTTATGCTCTCATGAGAGAACATAAACCACCCACAAACACAGTCTGAACATGCTTGCGATGCGATAGAGGAGTGGGGGGCCCTCGGAGGTGTACTCGGCAGGGAAGCCTCACTGTAATCCTCAGGTCACCCAGGCTTATCAGCCAAAGTAGCCCCTTTTCTGGCCCACCAGAAAAGAGACTAGATCAGGGTATAAGTGAAGGGACTCAACCCTGTTTGAGGTATCATAGTCTCGACCACGCATCGGAGGCACAGAGTGACAGGCGCTGGGTTGCCGTGGCTGTCACCCGGCAACTAGATGCACACGACGTTCGATGTTATCCCGTTCCCCTGAGAGAACATGGATCACCCACGAACACAGTCTCAACATGTTTATGCGAGAGGGATCGTGGCTGTCAGGACAGGAAACAACCGCATCCAGAAACGCACGGGTGGAATGACGTCTTGAAAAAGACTCAGTGTCACACCTGTGTTGCTCTTTTGTGAGGAAACGCTCTTTCAACAGTGCTGAAGCACCCAGGGGAAGACCGCGGCAGCACACAGGAGGTAAGTGCAGTCCTGTGTCTGCACTCACTGAAACAAACGCCCTCACCAACCGACAGTTGCTGTGAGAACAGCAGTTTGTTATGCTGATGCAGCGGTGAGCATGCGATCGCGCTGATTGTGCCTTTTCGCCAACACAAAGCGTCCTTCTCGTTCTCTGGAGTATCTCTCTTGTAGATAGGCTCTCTTTTAGAAAAGCAGTCTTGCTTCATCAACGCCGTTCGGCTCCGAAGTGAATGACAATAGTGTGCTGCTCTCGCTTCCTGTTTATACCCGTGGTGCGGGGCAGAGTGCGAGATGCAAATCTCGCACGCCAATGGCCCATTGGCCTGTTCTCTATATCTTGAAGCTGATAGGGGCTCCCTGAAGTGATCCCAATTCGTCTGTGATGTCAGACGTACGTCTGAAAGGGAACTCCTAGACAAGACAACAACAAGTACACAAACCGAGAGAAAGAGCATCAGGGGGAGGCCATGAAGCCACCTCAGTGGTTACAGATATACCTGTCCATTAGATGGCGAGCAAATGTTATTTTAAATAGTCTTATCGATGTTATAGTTCTGATGTGCTGTGGAATCTCATTCCAGGCTTTAGTGAGCACATGAAAAAAAGATCTCTGTCCATAGCAGTTCCTAAAGGCCGGTAAAGGCAGAAGTCCATTTGTAACAGTTCTTGTAGTGAGCTCGAACCTTGAACTGAGTTTTGGAACCAACGCAGTAAGTGCTGCTGAAGTGTGTCCATTTAAGATTTGATAATACAAGTTTATCCCGCGGCTTATTTTATAGTTCTGAAATGTCAAGGCATTAGACAAAGATAGTGCAATACAGTGGTGAGTCCAGCCTGGAAGCCTGTTGTGGATCTTGTACATTCTGTTTTCTTGATATTAAGTGTTAAATGGTTATCTTGCAGCTAGTTATATAAATGCTGCAGATCTGTGTTAATTTTGTGATTAATTGTGTCAATGTTTGGGCCAGATAGAAAAATAACAGTGTCATCAGCAAATAACAAAGAACTAGAAAAATTAAGCACATGAGGAAGATCATTAATGTACATAAGGAAAAGTAAAGGACCTAAAACGCTGCCCTGTGGAACTCCCACAGAACGCACTCGTGGCTGTGATGTTACTGAGACGATTTTTACAGTCTGAGATCTGTCACTTAAATATGATATAAACATATCTATTGCGGAGGAGGACAAATGAAAAGAAAGAAGTTTATTTAACAAAATTTGATGATTAACTGTATCAAAGGCTTTTTGAAAATCTATGTGTATAACTCCGGTAACCTGACCCTTATTTAAAGACGCATGTACCTGCTCAGTAAGAAGCAGCAAAGCCGACATGGTTGACCGCAAGGGTCGAAAGCCATGCTGGCAATAACTGAGCAGGTTATTGTTTTCAAGGTAATTGATTAGTTGATTATATAATGTTTTTTTCAAGTAACTTAGAAACAGTTGGGAGAATTGCAATTGAGCGGTACATTGGTTGCATCATCAGGCTTAAAAATAGGGGTGATCTGGGCCGTTTTCCACATGGCAGGAAATACTGATTGCCTAATACACAGATTAACTAAATTATGAAAAAGTGGTATGAGGGTACTGGCATGAGTTTTAAGAAAAATCATGTTTAAGTTATTTACATCACAAGCATGGGAAGTGTTCAAAGAACACAAAATATTAGTTAAATCATTTTGTGAGATTTCAGAAAAAGAGAATTGCTGAGATGCTGCTGTGAGAAACAGTAAATCTAGAGGATAATTCTTGTACAGATGCAATAAAATACTCATTGAAAGAATTAGCAATTTTATCATGATCAGTGAGAAGAGTACCATTTATGGATATTTGTAAACTGTTGATATATTTTAATTTTGTTTTCACCAGTTATAGATTTAACTTCTTAACCCACACCGGATCTTGGGCGGGGAGGTTGACGTGAGTGACTTGTGACCCTGTACTTTTATTTAATTTTGTTTTATAAAAAATATTCAATCAACTATCACAAACTATGCATCATTTGAAAGCTAAAACACTCAAGATTCATGTTCTGAGCTTGTTTTTGCAATAAATACACCAGAGAGGAAAGGGTTAAATGAAATGCTAAAGGACCGGCCATGTAAACATTAGCATAATATTAGCGGTACTCATCTTTCATCTCCTGTCCAGTCCTTCCAGAAAATTGTGGCTTTTTTTGTGATTGTTGCGGGAAAAAATCCTTGATTATACGGCACGTTTTCTTAAAAAATGCGATGGAAAATGCTGGATATGTATGCAATTTTATGCGATAAAATTGCGGGAACTTCCAAAAACTGCGGTTTCATGAAAAAGAGAAAAAAAGCACTACATCACAGAAAGTGCTGGGAATATTTAAGTTCTCATCTTGTTTTATTGAAGTCCTTAATAAACACACGGCTCAAATTTACAAAACATTGAGTCAAACAAGTTCTGTAGCTTTACAAAAGGAATATTCTACAACTTCTGAAAAAATGAATAAATAACTTCCTGTTTTACAGAGGTAGCTTTACAAAACAGACATTTGAGTGCTTCCAATGCACAAAGTGCAATCTCTTAAAGGATTAGTTCACCCAAAAATGAAAATTAATTAATGACTTCCCCTCAGGTCATTGGACACCCGTAAGACCTCCGTTCATCTTCGGAACACAAATGAAGATATTTTAGTTTAAATCCGATGGCTCAGAAAGGCCTCCATTGGCACAATGCACTTCACACTCTCAAGACCCATAAAAGGCACTAAAGACGTCGATACAAAGTCCATCTCACTACAGTGGTTCTACAATAACTTTATGAAGCGACAAGAATAGTTTTTGTGTGCAAAAAAAACCTAAATAACGACTTATACAGTGATGACCGATTTAAAAAAACAGCATCATGAAGCTTCGAAGCGTTATGAATCAGCGAGTCGATTCATGATTCGGATCGCGTGTCAAACTGCTGAAATACGTAACTTTGGCGATCCAAACCGCTGAGTCGACTCACTGATTCATAACGCTTCGAAGCTTCATGATGCTGTGTTTTTTTTTAAATCAGTCAACACACCGGGAAACTGCTTTGTGCGGTCTTTTGCTGTTATTTTTGTTGGCAAATGGGAATTTGCGTGCTTCATCATGGATTCGCTGATATCTATGGTTTCACCACGGGGGTTTGCAGCTTTTCGATGATGTTCGCGTCGGGTAATTACGTCACTTCAAAACGTTCCCATGGCAATAGGGGGAAATGGCGGCTCTTGTGTGAAGTAAACGAACATCTTTCAACTTTCTGCTAATATATATATGACTTTTTTGCAATGAAAATGTGGGGATTATGAAATCATGCTAGCCACGCATATTTTGCACGCGGAAATAGGCAAGTTATGCGGCGAAAGTGCGGCGTATTTGAAAAAAGCGGCCCCCGCATAAATATGCGGACTTTGGCTGATTATGCATTAAATCATGCGATCGCATAATCACGTTTTTCTGGAGGGACTGCCTGTCGTTCAGATCAGATCGGACAAATCCAATAAACACCTGCATACATCTCCGTGGAAGGGTCCACTCTTCAAAATGCATTCCACTTTTTAATCCAAAACAACGAAAAAATAGGGAAAAAACAAAAAAATCATCCGTTGTTTGCAAGAGAGTTTTGAGTTAGCGTAATCAATCATGTCCATTTTCAATGAAATATCGATTCTAATCCGTTTCTGGCAAACTCCCCCTTCAAGAATAGTCTCTTCTCCGTGACATAAACCCTCCCTCGTCTCTCTCCTTCAATCAGAGGCTCTCCTGTGATGCATCATATAGAGGAAGCGCCTTACAGGCTTGGTGAGCTGTCAGTCATTGTGCCCATGGTTTTCGTTGGATAAAGGCTCTCTAGCCAATGCCTTTCCAACAAAGGTTTGATTGATGGACTTAGTAACCAATCAAAAGGCATTATCTATCTCGTTGTTAAGAAGCAGCTGAAGAGACGCGGGTATGAATCTCTCTCTCTTGCTCTCTCTCTCTCTCTCTCTCTCTCTCTCTCGATAATTAATTCAAATAAATATTATAAATAATTTGTTCAAATAAATGTAATCTTACGCACTACTTTATCTCTGTGTCTCCTTCAAAGCGGGCAGAATGCTGTATCTGATGTGCCATAACCATAGACTGTAAAAAAATATGGACGTAGTGTCCGTGACGTCACCCATAGGATTCTGAAGAGCAGTTCTGAAGTGTAAAGTAGGGGCGAGCTGGCCGTCGCCATCTTGTCATCGCGTGTCACTCCCGGATAACAGAAAATGGGCAAAGAGGTGGGACGTGGGCGGAGCTGAAGTAACTCCATGACTAACAGACAGCAGACAAACGCCAATCCACCTGTCACTCAAAGTGGCCCCGCCCTTAATTATGCAGAACTATAAGGCTTTATGTAATGTAAACCAATGAGTTATTAAAAAATTCACCCCCCTCACAGTCGTCATGAAGGGCAAAATTAGCCGTATAGACCAAAACCACAATTTGTCCCAGACTGTAAACATGTGTTCTTCTGCTGTAAAGTTGGGCATTTTAACATGAGCTCAATGAGATTCTGCTCCTTCTGGAGTCTGTCTCTGGTGGCCAGTCGATGAACTGCAGTTTAAGTCACTTCCGTATTGACCTCAAGAGAAACTGGAGGAAGTTGCTGCTTGGCCGTAACTGACGGCTTCCGGTCAAATTTTGCGCTGCAAACATCAACAACAGCTTAACGTTGTCAATGCAAAGATGTTATTGATGTTTACAGCGCAATATTTGACCGGAAGTGCAAAAATGTACGGTTATTTTCGTCAGTTATGGCTCTGATCCAGCATTCTGCCCGCTTTGAATCAGACACACAGAGATAAAGTAGTGCGTAAGATTACATTTATTTGAACAAATTAATTATTGTATTTATTTGAATTAATTATCGAAAGAGAGCTGACGGTCCCGCTTCAGCTATCAGGTCAGTAACTAGTTTGGCATGTCTGTTCTTCCTATGTGGAGTAACGTATCAAATTAATAAAAGTATCAAATTACATGTCAATAATGTACTCAATACTGCCCAAATTCTAACAATGACAAAGAACACTCTTCACTCCGACTGCGTACAATCAGGTCCAATATAACACTTTCACTTCACTTTATTTTCACTTTACTTCACGGGGTGGTGGAGGGATGCTGAAAACCTGTCAAGGAACATTGTTGAGTTGACTGGGCATTTATATAGTCCTCCACTTGTGCTGATTGGGTAGACATGTTGATTACTGATTGCTGACAGCTGGCTGGAATGACATAATGATTGGATAGATCATTTGAACGTGCTCCTCCCGAACTTTGTTAATGAAACATCATTCGTTTTAGACACATTTATTTGCAGCCATGCCCTGTCACACCACTGCACAAAATCGTCTACCACTGGGCCATGGCCATTTTCATCAGCACAAAGGAGGCTAACAGCACCTGAATCATCTGTGTATTTTAAAATAAATCCAGTATCATACCTACTTCGGCAGTCATCAGCAGTGTTGGGCACGTTACTTTAAAAAAGTAATTAGTTATAGTTACTAGTTACTTCTTACAAATAGTAACTGAGTTAGTAACTGAGTTACATCATTATAAAAGTAACTAATTACCAGGGAAAGTAACTACTGTGTTACTTTTTTTTTTTCTTCAAATGTTCAAATATGTCAAATAATCTGGATGGCCCCAATATTAAATATGTTAAATTAATGAATTGCACACTAAATAGAATAAATTATTATTATAAAACATTGTACATTAATGTACACTATTGTAATGTTGCTGTGGGACAATGTGAGAGACACCTATCAAATTCAATACATTATTGTAAATATTATCAGTAGACCTACTATAGTGTAAATATTGTGTAAATATTATCAGTACTATACTACTCCTTTGGTAGTGGAGCTCACGTTATCACCTGGGTTTTTAGCCACTAATGTTGTGGCGGCATGTTATGATGTGAGGAGCTTCATTAGATTCAAATTACTTGCCACCGACGTGGAGAGACTCTTTCTTCCTGGACACGTTACATAAACATTCTTACCTTTCACCTCAACGAGGGAAAAGTGGTGCTTATACTTCCAGTTTGCATACGCTATAGCTTTGAAGTTGTTGACTTGCCATCGCTCTGACTCCTCTTGGTCGTTGGTGTGTGTGACTGGGCATATGCTTGTGGGTGTGTGTGTGTGTGAACTCAACCTATCACCTCAACCTTGTCTCCCACCCACCAATCATCATCAGTTATGTGTACCACCCCACCCACCCCCCAACACGCAAGGCATGCACGCCCCACACACACACACACACACACACACGTTGCAGGTCCGACTGACAGAGAACCTGTTCGGATGAAAACCGCTTCAGTGAGCTCAATTATAGTAACGCGCCACATTTTATTCTCAGTAACGCTAACGGCGTTGTAACGGGAGAAACATTCATTCGTTTGATTACTCGTTACTGAAAAAAATAATTCCGTTAGTAACGCCGTTTATCTATAACGCCGTTATTCCCATCACTGGTCATCAGTATATAAAATATATATGAGGGGAGAAAGGATGCACCCCTGAGGGGACCCTGTGGAGGAAGACAGTACCCCTGACAGACACCCATTTACCCTTACTCTCTGTGTTCGATCAGTTAAAAACACAAAGAATGCGCGGCATCCGTTGTTTACATTTCCTTACTGCCACCTGCTCAGTTGTGTAACTTAGAGAACGTAGGTTCTACTTTTGGGAAATTGGTGTTGTGATCATTTGTTATCTGAGATATTACAAAGGAAAAATGAGCTGATCTTGCCAGCACAAACACTCTGTGTTGAAGCACGATCCATCCCTCCTCCCAGATTCATGACTGTGCAGTGCTAGAATTCAGTTTGCATTACTAAGCTCCTGAAAATGTCTTCTTTGGGACACTTTCACCTCTGACATTTGATTTTTGAAGCACCCAGACTATTTCAATGAGTCATCAATGATTACGCTACTTTTGCATTGTTGCAATGGTTTTCTTGATGAAAGAGCAAGATGACTCAACTGATGCTTAACTGTAGTTTCACAGATGCAACAAACCAATCATCTGAATGTACTAAAAAGGTCTGTTTGGATCAGTATTCATTTTAGAATTGAATTAATTTGCATCGTTCAGTATTGTTTATATTTGTATCTATGCTTGGACCTGGTGGAACGTAAGCTTATGAAATAGTCACAATCACTTCACCCAAAAGTCGTCAGTTACTCACCCTCAAGTTTCATCCAAACCTGTATGAGTTTCTTTCGTCTGTGGATCACAGACAATATTTTGAAGAATGTTGGCACCCAAACAGTTGATGGGCCCTTTGACTTCCACAGTACTTTTTCCCAATGGAGGTCTATGTTTAAATGTATGAAACCTACATATTCTTTTTTTTAATAACATCAAAACAACATCAATATTACTTTGAAATGTCGGTCTATGAACTTTTGCTCTTTTCGCAAACACATTAATTTATTTTATTTTAATTTCAGAATGATTGTATGTACGCGCGAACATATTCCTAAACAAAACGCAGCAGAGGGAAATGACAAATGTGTGTATGAGCATAGAAAAGAGGCTAAATGTACTTTACAGGAGTCATTTGAGACAAATCTAGATAAATCTACATAATTTCATGTGTAAAGCCACAGTTCACTTTCAGGTCAAAACGGATCCGGACGCAAAAGGTGCAATAATTTAGTTTAAAAGATTGTTAAAAAATCTAAAAATAAAATAAAAGTTTATTGTGACAGTCTTAACACACTTGCAAGATTTCATCTTCAATCTTAAAACTATGGATTTATTTAAAAAAAAAAAAAAAAAAATGGGTCAAAATAGACTCAAATGCAATAAGAGAGGTAGGAACTCGAGTACCAAAATGAACCCAGAGTTTCCCAGTAATACGACTTGAGAGGGCATTCAAGTCCAATTATCAACTAGGTTTTTACGATTATTTCAATAGTACATGAAGGCAGCATTAACAAACATGATAAAGGCTTAAGAAGTTTTTTATATTTGCAAATAATAGCCAATGAGAGGCAGGTTTCCTTGGAAGAGAAGATAAGCCAGAAGTTGTAATTGTGCAACAACAGTGGCATGTGGTGTGGGAGTCTGCCTCTTTAAAAGGGAGAGTGCTGGCCTGTGTTAGACCACAGCAGACGCTCACTTGACAGGTTCACTGGCATTGCTCAGCACAAAACTGTCTCAGAATGAAGAAGTTCACCGTAGCAGCCTTCATGTTTCTGATCTGCACAACTGCACTGCTGTCCACAACAGCACAAATCCAAAGAGGTAAGCAGAGTTACATTCATACGTGTTTAAAATCAAATCGTTTGCAGATATTTCATGCTACATCTTACCCCAACTCTCTCTCTCTGTGTCCCTGCAGGTACGTTGCGCTGCAAGTGCCCTAAAACTCATTCAAAACCACAGATTCCTATTGAAAACATCCTCTCGTTGAAGGTGTTTCCACCTGGACCACGATGCAAAAAGGAGGAGATCATGTGAGTGTGAAACTTACCAAAGCAACAAAATGCAGGCACATGATGCACACCACCAGTCAAAACGCTCTTTATTATTGCTTCTTCAAATAAGATGCCACCATCTGTTTCCACACACTGCATCCTGGGATGCTTTTAAGCATCATTTCAGGAGTTCACATGTGTGGTGGACACTCACCAATGCTCACTAATGTGAATGATTTAAGCAGAAGCCTTCATATTAAAAGGTCTTTACGATCACGAGAGTGTTCAAGCCTTTGGCTGGTAGTGTGTGAAAAATGAAAAACTGATGATGAATTTGTCTGAATTTACTCGCTTTCGTCCAGTGGAGATGTTTAGCAGAATGCCTGAGCTGTTCTTCTTTTAATTGTTCCTTTGTATGAAAAGTCATACATATGATGACAGGATGTCTGTTTTTTGGGGGGGTGAGGTTCTGATGCTTATGATTCCATACAGTGGTGTGTAAAAATAATAATCAATAAACAATAATGAATTGTTATTGATTATTAAACAAAAATGAAGTGTCATTTTATAGATTATAAATAAGCATACATTTGTTTCTTACAGTGCGACACTGAAGAAAGGGCCGACGTGTCTCAATCCTAATGCTGGCTGGGTCATTTCCCTCAAAGAGTAAGTTCACTCTTGTCACTTTTGTTATTATTAAATCATGTTAATGAATCATTTGAATTACTACTTTTAAACTCCAACACTGCAGAACATTCATCCTTCGGATTGTAATGCACTGTTTCTCTTCATGTTTGCAGAATTTACTATAGGAACGACACAAGGAGCAACTGAAGAGCAACTACTGTACTACAGAATGTTTTATTTCATTTTATCATCTCTTGGTGATGAATGAAGTGTTAAATGTGAAAACGTGCTTTTGTTTTATAAAATGTGAAGTTATGTTTGATTTACTGTAACTTTGTCTGATTTTATAGTTTTTTATGATATTTATTTGGATTGTCTTGTGGCCCCACTTGAGATAATAAACATGTTTTAATTGTCACAATGGATATTTTGTGCCTTTTTGTCCTCTCACAAACATCAAACATTAGGTTACTGTACATTAAAACGGAGCTATTCACCATTATGTCATTTCAAACCTGGAACCTGAGAAATGTTTGCATGCCGTTACAACACACAGAGAAAAAAGGTGTCAAAATTGTACCTTTAGGGGTACAACAGCTCGTCACTGGGGCAGTGCCCTTAAAAAGACATCTTTGTATCCTTTTTACCACAAAACGGTTCATAGCAGCACCTTAAGGTATACCTTAAGTATATTTGTATCTGTATTTGTACTCTAAGGTACTAATATGCACTTTTTAGGTTTAAAAAAGATACAGAGATGTCCTTTTAAAGGTACTGCCCCAGTGACAAGCTGTTGTACCCCTAAAGGTACAATTTTGACACCTTTTTTCTCTGTGTGAATGAACATGGACTGAAACTTTCAAAAGCGTAAGAAATCTGTCATAAAAACGGGCCATACATCTTCTGAAGCCATAAAAGTTATTGAATCTCATAACATCTGCTCTCAGTGCATGCACTCTTAAAAATAAAGGTTCCAATGGGTTTTCACAGCGGTGCCATACACTCTAAAATTGTCCCTTTTAAGGTACAAGTGGCCGTCACTGGGGTTGGTACCCTTAAGAGTACATCTTTGTACCTCTAAGTCAGGGGGAGGCAAGTTCGGTCCTGGAGAGCTGATGTCCTGCAGAGTTTAGCTCCAACCCTGCTAAGCCAGCACAGTATAAAACTCATGGCTCCCAGCATGCATTGCAGCATTAAGTATGTCACCATTGTTGAGATTCATATGCTAAATCTTGATATCTGTGTGCGTCTAAACTTTTTACCCCTCGAATGTATTTAAAAATCAAAATTCAGAATGTCTGATCTGTGGCGAGAAAGTGTTGTTGGTGAATTTTTTTTTTTAGTCATTAATTTGTTTAGTCAAACATTTTTCTTCATGACAATTTTTATCTATGGTTTCTTTTGATGTGAACAGATTATGTGTTTTGTTACAGTTTTTCTCCATTGGTTTGGCTCATTTCTTGAAACAGAAATTACGTTCTCAAAATTGTAAGATCATTTGGCAAAACAGTCTTACAGTTCAGCACAACACTATCGCTCACTTGCAAAAGCTAATATCTCTCCCAAAACTGTTCACTCGTGCTTCAGAACTAAATTCATTTCCCATATAAATAGTCAGTGCCACGAAAATGGCAAAGATCCTTCTCAATTGCTTTGGCTCATTTCTTGAAACAGACCGGACGTTCTCAACACTCTTGGTGCTTTTGCCAAAATAACGTGGATGGTTCGGCAGAACACCATGGTTCACCTGCAAAAGCTCATACCTCTCCCAAAACAGTTCACTCATGTGTTAAAACTAAATTTCCTTCTCATTTACACAGTCAGTGCCCCCAAAATGCTTCGTCCCTTTGGCATTGTGTAAGCACTGCAAGTTAAAATGTTTAGATGTTTTGTCACTGGCAGAGGACCATTGAAATATCACCTTTCAGTCTTAGCCCAGTCCTTAATTTTTGTCTAGGGTAAGAGTAGCCTCCAAGGTTTGTCATCACACATTGCACTCATACTGCCAAGGAAATTGTAACCAGTTTTATTCACATACACATTAACTTCCATACATCAGAGTAAAAAGAAAAGGTATACAGCATAATATACTGTAATATAAATACACAAACAACAAAAACAATGAGCATTATATGCAGCCTACAGTGCTGTAAATAAAGCTGGAGTTCTTCACTGGTCACTGTCCTCACCCTCCCTCTCCACACGCTGCTGTTCTGGCATCTTAAACACTTGTAAAATTTCTACTTTTCTAATGATATAATCTGGGTTTGATTTTTTTCAGAGATATTGTTAGAGTAAAGTATATGAATATATTGACCAAACAGTACACACAAGACCAGTTCTGCATATTGATGAAAATATTTATTTCTCTCCACATTGTAAAATCATTTACAATGATTCATTCATGCATTTTCAAAGGTTTTTTTATATCTGCTGAGGTTGGGCTGAAGTCTCTGTCCAGCCTCTCTCAATGTCAACCCATGGGTACTCAGTACTCATGGTCAACCAAGGCTGCCTGAATCGCATCTGATAAATTTGTTCCCCGACTTCTTTGGCCACATCCTACTCCAGGTCTACCTCTTCCTACCCCCTCTTCCCCTCTTTAGCCCTCTCTAGCCCCTTCCCCTCTCTACCCCTTTCTACCCCCTTCCCCTCTCTAGCCCCTTCCCCTGTCTAGCCCCTTCCCCTCTCTAGCCCCTTCCCCTCTCTAGCCCCTTCCCCTCTCTATCCCTTTCTACACCCTTCCCCTCTCTACCCCTCACTACCCCCTTCCCCTCTCTAGCCCCTTCCCCTCTCTACCCCTCTCTAGCCCCTTCCCCTCTCTACCCCTCTCTAGCCCCTTCCCCTCTCTACCCCTCTTTAGCCCCTTCCCCTCTCTACCCCTCTCTAGCCCCTTCCCCTCGCTACCCCTCTCTAGCCCCTTCCCCTCGCTACCCCTCTCTACCCCCTTCCCCTCTCTACCCCTCTCTAGCCCCTTCCCCTCGCTACCCCTCTCTACCCCCTTCCCCTCTCTACACCCTTCCCCTCTTTACCCCTCTCTACACCCTTCCCCTCTTTACCCCTCTCTACCCCTCACTACCCCCTTCCCCTCTCTAGCCCCTTCCCCTCTCTACCCCTCTCTAGCCCCTTCCCCTCGCTACCCCTCTCTAGCCCCTTCCCCTCGCTACCCCTCTCTACCCCCTTCCCCTCTCTACACCCTTCCCCTCTCTACCCCTCACTACCCCCTACCCCTCTCTAGCCCCTTCCCCTCTCTACCCCTCTCTAGCCCCTTCCCCTCTCTACCCCTCTCTAGCCCCTTCCCCTCGCTACACCTCTCTAGCCCCTTCCCCTCTCTACCCCTCTCTAGCCCCTTCCCCTCGCTGCCCCTCTCTAGCCCCTTCCCCTCTCTAGCCCTCTCTACACCCTTCCCCTCTCTACCCCTCACTACCCCCTTCCCTTCTCTAGCCCTCTCTACACCCTTCCCCTCTCTACCCCTCACTACCCCCTTCCCTTCTCTAGCCCTCTCTACCCCCTTCCCCTCTCTACTCATATGCATATGTCGGAGTTTCCCTTTCAGACACAAAACTGTATGGGAGGAGAGTATTTAAATAAATCAAGGTGAGGTTTGTGCAATGCATGCTGGGTGCCAGCGTAGTACAAAACTTACAGCATGCTTTGCAACATAAATAAATTATGCAGCTGAATGGTCTTTTTTATTGCCCCCATTGTTGACATCCATGTGCTGATTTTTGATATCTGTGTGTCTAAATGATGCTGTAGCTGTTTTAAAAAATCCTGATTACAGTCGGAACTGTAATTTCACAGTGGTGGTAATGTCTATTCACTTAAGTCTATTAATAATGTTACACATTTGATAAAGGACTAAACACTGGATGAGACCAGTGAAACAAAACACTGTTAAAGCAGCCAGAGGAAGAACAGATGTTAAAAAGTGGCCCAACTAAAGAAAACACTGATCCCCATAATGGTGACATGGTTTGTTAACAGGGTTTGTTCATATAGGAAGAAGGAGGCGGGAACTAGCGAACATTCACGATACTTTAATTCAAAATAAACACAAACTGAACGTAAAAGCGGCAGCCCCTCACGGACGACTGCCGCGCACACACTTCACAAGTTCGCACTTACATATAATTTATATTGAGTAATTCAATGCGTATTTGGCGTGCTGTCCGGGGGGAGGGCTTCGAGCTCAGAATTAGGCCCGAACCCAGAGTACCCCCCGTATATGTAAGTGGTTTTAGAGTTAAAAGGTGTGGCGAAGGGGTGGTGGAAGGGTTGCTGATAACTGTCAACAAACGGAGGTAGGACTGCTGCGTACATATACCCTTATTGTTGATTAGCTGAGTGCTCTCCATCTGTGTCAATTATCTGAACGTGCTTCTCCTGAACCTTGATAATAAAACATCATATAACAAAACTTAAACAAATCACAATCCCTCCGTGAGACACGACCCTCCTCGTCCCACTCTCACGGTCCCTCAGCCTCGCTGCTCGCCACAGTGACATCAAACTAAACATTTTCAATTAAACATTAACATTTAAACTTAAAGGGTTAGTTCACCCAAAAATGTAAACTCTGTCATTAATTACTCACCCTTATGTCGTTCCAAACCCGTAAGACTTTTGTTCATATTCAGAGCATGAATTAAGATATTTTTGATGGCAGCAATGTAATTGTAAATTGCGAGGTCCAGAAAGGTAGTAAAGATATCGTTAAAATAGTCCATGTGACTCCAGTGGTTCAACCTTAATTTTATGAAGTGACGAGAATACGCTGATGACGTAGTAAATACAGTGCAGCGCTTCCGAATTCTACATCAAAACACCGGCTTACCATTGGCCGGCGCTGTGAGCACCACAATGCATGCGTGTGATGCTGACGCAGGAGCTAACCAATGGTGAGCCTCCGTTCTGCCGTAGAACTCGGAAGCGTTGGACTGTATTTCAATGCTTTCAGAATCTTTACTTTTTTGTATAATTTTGTTTCTGTATTTTTAAAATGAACATATTTTTACATTTATTGAACAAAAATACATTTGGTAACACTTTCTATGAAGCCCATGTGTATAATGAATTATAGCCCCATTTATACTCATTTATAAGAAAGTATTACTATTATATAAATATATTTATAAAGACACATTAAGATCTATATCCTTGTGTCATGTTGTCATTGGTTCATTGTCTAATCATTGTTCACAGTTGTCCCTTGTCTTGTCATTAGTCTCAGGGTGCGTCTCAATCAGCTCCCTAGTTCAGTAGTCAGGACAATGATCAGGACAAGAGTCAATGGGCTGACTGGATATCAGGTATGGGATGGCACAATCGTTGCGCTTTGTATTTGAGCCTGGTGTGACATGTCAGTGAGGTAACAGCTTCTTTTATACAGGTCATGTGACAGCCACATTTCAAAGCAATGCTCTGGAACTGTTTGGAAGCACTAGTGTGTTGAAAACTCGAGACATGTGTCGACACTGGGTTTCGAACTACCCATCCCTACTGTTCAAGCCAAGTCAAGTTTAAAAGTCTTTGTTTTATGTTTTGTATTTTGGAATAAAACTGCACTTGGGTTCTGCGAACTCGCCTTCAGTGGACTTTGTTACATTTACATTTATGCATTTGGCAGACGCTTTTATCCAAAGCGACTTACAGTGCCCTTATTACAGGGACAATCCCCCTGGAGCAACATGGAGTAAAGTTTCTGCTGAAGTTCACTGAAGGGAGACCTGTTGCACAATCACTTTGAACAAGCGTGATGTCAGTAACAGGGTGCTTTATAAGAGAAAGTCCTACCTAACGATACAAACACTGTCAACAGAAGGGAAACGTCTGCAGCTTTATCATTTATACCTACACTTGCGTGGTGGGACGTTTCACAACGATGAAGTTCACTGTACCCGCCTTCCTTTTTCTGACCTGCATGGCACTGCTGTCCACAACTGAAGGTAAGCAGAGGCATGTTATTAGCCATATCCATTGTATTTGATCTTATTACTCTTATTTGGGTCTCCTTTCATTAAGTCTTCGCTGCTAGACTGTTGGCTCCACAGCTACGCTGCCAGTGTGTTGGAACATATTCAGGAATACCAATTAACCCCAAAATAATACAGAAAATACAGATGATTCCTGCTGGAGCACAATGCAAAAACGTGCAGATCATGTGAGTGCGACATGAACTAAAGATCAGTACGATGCAGATGTCTGGATGCATGATAGATTCAAATTAATAGTGTCTCTTATAATCTATTTAATCTGCCTTGATTCCCTAACAAACCTTCTTTGTCTTGCACAGTGCCACTCTGAAACAAGGACGGACCTGCCTCAATCCCAAAGATGAGTGGGTGAAAAAGATCATCGATGGAAACTTAAAATCTAAAAGCCTATGAACAGACTTGTTCAATGCACCTGTTCAATGCAAACATGCATGTATCATCTCCCATTGCAAAATGTCAGTGCAACTCTGTTTGGATGCAGATGACTTTCTCATTAAAAGGGATTGGAGAAACACATTCTGACTAAGCAAATTTATAAAGGCTTGCATGATGGCAAATGTTGTACTGTATCGTCATTTTGTCTGAAGCGCTATTGCTGATCTACCATGAATGCAATTTGTATTAATAGAATATAGCAAATATTGTGGAGATCATGTAGAAAATATATAGAAACATACAGCATATGACCCAGTCGTTTTTTCCACTGTGTGTGTGTGTGTGTGTGTGTGTGTGTGTGTGTGTGTGTGTGTGTGTGTGTGTGTGTGTGTGTGTGTGTGTGTGTGTGTGTGTGTGTGTGTGTGTGTGTGTGTGTGTGTGTGTGTGTGTGTGTGTGTGTGTGTGTGTGTGTGTGTGTGTGTGTGTGTGTGTGCACTGAACAAAATTATAAACGCAACACTTTTGTTTTTGCCCCCATTTTTCATGAGCTGAACTCAAAGATCTTAGACTTTTTCTATGTACACAAAAGGCCTATTTCTCTCAAATATTGTTCACAATAAATCTGTGTTAGTGAGCACTTCTCCTTTGCTGAGATAATCCATCCACCTCACAGGTGTGGCATATAAAGATGCTGATTGGACAGCATGATTATTGCACAGGTGTGCCTTACACTGGCCACAATAAAAGGCCACTCTAAAATGTGCAGTTTTACGGTATTTGGGGGGTCCGAAAACCAGTCAGTATCTGGTGTGACCACCATTTGCCTCACGCAGTGCAACACATCTCTTTCGCATGGAGTTGATCAGGTCGCTGGATATTGGCAGGAACTGGAACACTCTGTCATATACGCCTATCCAGAGCATCCCAAATATGCTCAATGGATGACATGCCCAGTGAGTATGCTGGCCATGCAAGAACTGGGATGTTTTCAGCTTCCAGGAATTGTGTACAGATCCCTGCAACATGGGGCCGTGCATTATCATGCTGCAACACGAGGTGATGGTCGTGGATGAATGGCACAACAATAGGCATCAAGATCTCGTCACGCTATCTCTGTGCATTCAAAATGCCATCAATAAAATGCACCTGTGTTCGTTGTCCATACCATACGCCTGCTCATACCATAACCCCACCGCCACCATGGGCCACTCGATCCACAAAGTTGACATCAGCAAACCGCTCACCCACACGATGCCATACACGCTGTCTGCCATCTGCCCTGTACACTGAAAACTGGGTTTCATCCGTGAAGAGAACACCTCTCCAAAGCACCAGACGCCATCGAATGTGAGCATTTGCCCACTCAAGTCGGTTACAATGACGAACTCGAGACCCCGATGAGGACGACGAGCATGCAGATGAGCTTCCCTGAGATGGTTTCTGACAGTTTGTGCAGAAATTCTTTGGTTATTGAAACCGATTGTTGCAGCAGCCGTCCGGGTGGCTCTCAGACAATCTTGGAGGTGAAGAAGCTGGATGTGGAGGTCCTGGGCTGGTGTGGTTACACGTGGTCTGCAGTTGTGAGGCCAGTTGGATGTACTGCCAAACCGCCTTTGAAAACAGCTTATGGTAGAGAAATTAACATTAAATTCACGGGCAACAGCTCTGGTGGACATTCCTGCAGTCAGCATGCCTCAAAACTTGCGACATCTGCGGCATTGTGCTGTGTGATAAAACTGCACATTTTAGAGTGGCCTTTTATTGTGGCCAGCCTAAGGCTGTGCAATAATCATGCTGTCCAATCAGCATCTTGATATGCCACACCTGTGAGGTGGATGGATTATCTCGGCAAAGGAGAAGTGCTCACTAACACAGATTTATTGTGAACAATATTTGAGAGAAATAGGCCTTTTGTGTACATAGAAAAAGTCTTAGATCTTTGAAATCAACTCATGAAAAATGGGGGCAAAAACAATAGTGTTGCATTTATAATTTTGATCAGTATATATATATATATATATATATATATATATATATATATATATATATATATATATATATATATATATATATATATATATAGTGAGGAAAATAAGTATTTGAACACCCTGCTATTTTGCAAGTTCTCCCACTTGGAAATCATGGAGGGTCTGAAATTGTCATCGTAGGTGCATGTCCACTGTGAGAGACATAATCTAAAGAAAAAATCCAGATATCACAATGTATGATTTTTTTTATATGAATAAGTATTTGAACACCTGTCTATCAGCTAGAATTCTGACCCTCAAATACCTGTTAGTCTGCCTTTAAAATGTCCACCTCCACTCCATTTATTATCCTAAATTAGATGCACCTGTTTGAGGTCGTTAGCTGCATAAAGACACCTGTCCACCCCATACAATCAGTAAAAATCCAACTACTAACATGGCCAAGACCAAAGAGCTGTCCAAAGACACTAGAGACAAAATTGTACACCTCCACAAGGCTGGAAAGGGCTATGGGGAAATTGCCAAGCAGCTTGGTGAAAAAAGGTCCACTGTTGGAGCAATCATTAGAAAATGGAAGAAGCTTAACTTGACTGTCAATCTCCCTCGGACTGGGGCTCCATGCAAGATCTCACCTTGTGGGGTCTCAATGATCCTAAGAAAGGTGAGAAATCAGCCCAGAACTACACGGGAGGAGCTGGTCAATGACCTGAAAAGAGACCACCGTTTCCAAGGTTACTGTTGGTAATACACTAAGACGTCATGGTTTGAAATCATGCATGGCACGGAAGGTTCCCCTGCTTAAACCAGCACATGTCAAGGCCCGTCTTAAGTTTGCCAATGACCATTTGGATGATCCAGAGGAGTCATGGGAGAAAGTCATGTGGTCAGATGAGACCAAAATAGAACTTTTTGGTCATAATTCCACTAAACGTGTTTGGAGGAAGAAGAATGATGAGTACCATCCCAAGAACACCATGCCTACTGTGAAGCATGGGGGTGGTAGCATCATGCTTTGGGGGTGTTTTTCTGCACATGGGACAGGGCGACTGCACTGTATTAAGGAGAGGATGACCGGGGCCATGTATTACGAGATTTTGGGGAACAACCTCCTTCCCTCAGTTAGAGCATTGAAGATGGGTCGAGGCTGGGTCTTCCAACATGACAATGACCCGAAGCACACATCCAGGATAACCAAGGAGTGGCTCTGTAAGAAGCATATCAAGGTTCTGGTGTGGCCTAGCCAGTCTCCAGACCTAAACCCAATAGAGAATCTTTGGAGGGAGCTCAAACTCTGTGTTTCTCAGCGACAGGCCAGAAACCTGACTGATCTAGAGAAGATCTGTGTGGAGGAGTGGGCCAAAATCCCTCCTGCAGTGCAAACCTGCTGAAAAACTACAGGAAACGTTTGACCTCTGTAATTGCAAACAAAGGCTACTGCACCAAACATTAACATTGATTTTCTCAGGTGTTCAAATACTTATTTGCAGCTGTATCATACAAATAAATAGTTAAAAAATCATACATTGTGATTTCTGGATTTTTTTTTTTTTTAGATTATGTCTCTCACAGTGGACATGCACCTACGATGACAATTTCAGACCGCTCCATGATTTCTAAGTGGGAAAACTTGCAAAATAGCAGGGTGTTCAAATACTTATTTTCCTCACTATATATATATATATATATATATATTATATACACTTATCAGTGTATATATACCACTGACCACTGATTACCTCTTCTAGGCAGCAAGTGAACATTTTGTCCTCAAAGTTGATGTTAGAAGCAGGAAACATGGGCAAGCGTAAGGATTTGAGCGAGTTTGACAAGGGCCAAATTGTGATGGCTAGACGACCGGGATTAGAGCATCTCTAAAACTGCAGCTCTTGTGGGGTGTTCCCGGTCTGCAGAGGTCAGTCTCTGTCAAAAGTGCTCCAAGGAAGGAACAGTGGAGAACCGGCCACAGGATCATGGGCGGCCAAGGCTCAATGATGCACGTGGGGAGCGAAGGCTGGCCCGTGTGGTCCGATCAAACAGACGAGCTACTGGAGCTCAAACTGCTCAAGAAGTTAAAGCTGGTTCTGATAGAAAGGTGTCAGAATACAGAGAGCATCTCAGTTTGTTGCGTATGCATAGCCACTGACTAGTCAGAGTGCCCATGTTGACCCCTGTCCACCGCTGAAAGCGCAAACAGTGGCATGTGAGATCAGAACTGGACCACGGAGCAATGGAAGAAGGGGACCTGAACGTTTTTCTGAAGTGCACAAATGATTAATGTAACACTGCACCAAAAATTCATTGACTGATATCAAATTACTCCTCCTGCATGGAAGTCATTCTGTAAACACACATGCTGAAACTTGTTTTGAATTTCTTTGCATTTTACTTGTTTTTCTTCATACATTACGCAACCTAAACTAATACTGTTCGTATTAATTTTTTGTCAGTTTTGGCAGATTTATCTTTCCAGATAAAATAATTCACTTGACACATGAACTTCTCTCATTGCCCTCTATATCAACACTCAGTCTGACTCAGTCTGACAACGTGCAGAAAGACAGATTATACCATTGTTTTAACAGACAGACAGAGAAAGATCATGATCCAGGCTAACAAATGTCACACTGTCTCAAAGCATACATCCCCCTAAATCCACCCCCACCCCCCACACACACACCAGAGTTTACTGCTCTTTTCTCCGTTATTGTTCAAAACCTTTGTCTCAGATGTTTTTGGGGGTTTTTTCCAGTAAGTGTATATCATTTGATCACATAACATAGTTGGGGTCTTATTCAAGAGATAGATAGATAGATAGATAGATAGATAGATAGATAGATAGATAGATAGATAGATAGATAGATAGATAGATAGATAGATAGATAGATAGATAGATAGATAGATAGATAGATAGACAGACAGACAGACAGACAGACAGACAGACAGACAGACAGACAGACAGACAGACAGACAGACAGACAGACAGATAGATAGATAGATAGATAGATAGATAGATAGATAGATAGATAGATAGATAGATAGATAGATAAACAGACAGACAGAGACAGACAGATAGATAGATAGATAGATAGACAGACAGACAGACAGACAGACAGACAGACAGACAGACAGACAGACAGACAGACAGATAGATAGATAGATAGATAGATAGATAGATAGATAGATAGATAGATAGATAGATAGAGACAGACAGACAGACAGACAGACAGACAGACAGACAGACAGACAGACAGACAGACAGACAGACAGACAGACAGACAGACAGAGAGATAGATAGATAGATAGATAGACAGACAGACAGACAGACAGACAGACAGACAGACAGACAGACAGACAGACAGACAGACAGACAGACAGACAGACAGACAGATAGATAGATAGATAGATAGATAGATAGATAGATAGATAGATAGATAGATAGATAGATAGATAGATAGATAGATAAACAGACAGAGAGACAGACAGATAGATAGATAGACAGACAGACAGACAGACAGACAGACAGACAGACAGACAGACAGACAGACAGACAGACAGACAGATAGATAGATAGATAGATAGATAGATAGATAGATAGATAGATAGATAGATAGATAGATAGATAGATAGATAGATAGATAGATAGATAGATAGATAGATAGATAGATAGATAGATAAACAGACAGACAGACAGAGACAGACAGATAGATAGATATATAGATAGATAGATAGATAGACAGACAGACAGACAGACAGACAGACAGACAGACAGACAGACAGACAGACAGACAGACAGACAGACAGACAGACAGACAGACAGACAGACAGACAGATAGATAGATAGATAGATAGATAGATAGATAGATAGATAGATAGATAGATAGATAGATAGATAGATAGATAGATAGATAGATAGATAGATAGATAGATAGATAGATAGATAAACAGACAGACAGACAGAGACAGACAGACAGACAGATAGATAGATAGATAGATAGATAGATAGACAGACAGACAGACAGACAGACAGACAGACAGACAGACAGACAGACAGATAGATAGATAGATAGATAGATAGATAGATAGATAGATAGATAGATAGATAGATAGATAGATAGATAGATAGATAGATAGATAGATAGATAGATAGATAGATAGATAGATAGATAGATAGATAGATAGATAGATAAACAGACAGACAGACAGAGACAGACAGATAGATAGATAGATAGATAGATAGATAGATAGATAGATAGATAGATAGATAGATAGATAGATAGATAGATAGATAGATAGATAGACAGACAGACAGACAGACAGACAGACAGACAGACAGACAGACAGACAGACAGATAGACAGATAGATAGATAGATAGATAGATAGATAGATAGATAGATAGATAGATAGATAGATAGATAAACAGACAGACAGACAGACAGAGACAGACAGATAGATAGATAGATAGATAGATAGATAGATAGATAGACAGACAGACAGACAGACAGACAGACAGACAGACAGACAGACAGACAGACAGACAGACAGACAGACAGACAGATAGACAGACAGACAGACAGACAGACAGACAGACAGATAGATAGATAGATAAACAGACAGACAGACAGACAGACAGACAGACAGACAGACAGACAGACAGACAGACAGACAGATAGATAGATAGATAGATAGATAGATAGATAGATAGATAGATAGATAGATAGATAGATAGATAGATAGATAGATAGATAGATAGATAGATAGATAGATAGATAGATAGATAGATAGATAGATAAACAGACAGAGAGACAGACAGATAGATAGATAGATAGATAGATAGATAGATAGATAGATAGATAGATAGATAGATAGATAGATAGACAGACAGACAGACAGACAGACAGACAGACAGACAGACAGACAGACAGACAGACAGACAGACAGATAGACAGATAGATAGATAGATAGATAGATAGATAGATAGATAGATAGATAGATAGATAGATAGATAGATAGATAGATAGATAGATAGATAAACAGACAGAGAGACAGACAGATAGATAGATAGATAGATAGATAGATAGATAGATAGATAGATAGACAGACAGACAGACAGACAGACAGACAGACAGACAGACAGACAGACAGACAGACAGACAGACAGACAGACAGACAGACAGACAGACAGACAGACAGATAGATAGATAGATAGATAGATAGATAGATAGATAGATAGATAGATAGATAGATAGATAGATAGATAGATAGATAGATAGATAGATAGATAGATAGATAGATAGATAGATAGATAGATAGATTTAAAGAAGTGTTCCACCTGTGGTAAGCAGACAGATGTGAATCACACACAGCACTTGACGTATAATTTTTGTGAAAACAGCTTGTGGCTCCAGGGGGATTTTGAACTTGGCAGCCTGAAGAACATGAGATGCGTCCAGATGACACACGGCTGATAGACATGTGAACAGATACAGACCACATATTTACACATGAAGACACACAAACACAAACACACACACACATACAACGGTAAAGGGGAAGTGGAATAATATCACTACTTTGTATCACGAGGCCTTTGAACACAAAATATATAAGGCCGTACAGCCCAAATAACGGCATCTGATCTTGAGTGTTTGACAGCAGAAGCTTCACCCATCATGAACGTCTTCCTGATGTTAACCGTTATTGGAGCCAGCATCGTTCTGTCCGGTGGTAAGCTTCTCATTCAATATCTGTGTTATATTTTGCTTCAATCACTAGAAATTTGCTGGTTTTTCCTATGATGGTCTACTATGCCAAAACCATGTCAAAATTTCTCTGGAAGGGCAAATATTGAATATTATTTCTAAAGAATACTCTCTTAAAATGTGTGTATGTCGCATTTTGTATATCAGCATTTTCCTTGGAGCTGTGATTAACTTCCTTCATTTCCTCAAATCTATTGCACGCTACTATTTTACAAATCCCGTTTTGCACAAGACCATTAAATCACATGAGGTTACAGTTGTGTAATTGCTTTTACTTACTATCTGTTGTCCTCAGCTGTGCAGCCTCTTGGCGCGGGATACAACAGCCGCTGTATGTGTCTGAAACTGGAGTCCAGGATCATCCCACCTGACAACCTGCGGAGCGTGGAGATCCTGCCCAGAGGCCCTCACTGCAAGACCACTGAGGTCATGTGAGTGTTTCCTCAAAGAGTCATGCATTTTAGTTGAGTTATTCTTGATGAGGCAGGATGTTGCAAATGATAGATAGAACGATAGATAGATAGAACGATAGATAGATAGAGAGACGATGGATAGATAGATAGATAGATAGATAGATAGATAGATAGATAGATAGATAGATAGATAGATAGATAGATAGATAGATAGATAGATAGATAGATAGATAGATAGATAGATAGATAGATAGATAGATAGATAGATAGATAGATAGATAGATAGAGACGATGGATAGATAGATAGATAGATAGATAGATAGATAGATAGATAGATAGATAGATAGATAGATAGATAGATAGATAGATAGATAGATAGATAGATAGATAGATAGATAGATAGATAGATAGATAGATAGATAGATAGATAGATAGATAGATAGATAGAGACAGACAGACAGACAGACAGACAGACAGACAGACAGACAGACAGACAGACAGACAGACAGACAGACGATAGATAGATGATAGATAGATAGATAGATAGATAGATAGATAGATAGATAGATAGATAGATAGATAGATAGATAGATAGATAGATAGACAGACAGACAGACAGACAGACAGACAGACAGACAGACAGACAGACAGACAGACAGACAGACAGACAGACGATAGATAGATGATAGATAGATAGATAGATAGATAGACAGACAGACAGACAGACAGACAGACAGACAGACAGACAGACAGACGATAGATAGATAGATAGATAGATAGATAGATAGATAGATAGATAGATAGATAGATAGATAGATAGATAGATAGATAGATAGATAGATAGATAGATAGATAGATAGATAGATAGATAGATAGATAGATAGATAGATAGACAGACAGACAGACGATAGATAGATAGATAGATAGATAGATAGATAGATAGATAGATAGACAGACAGACAGACAGACAGACAGACAGACAGACAGACGATAGATAGATAGATAGATAGATAGATAGATAGATAGATAGATAGATAGATAGATAGATAGATAGATAGATAGATAGATAGATAGATAGATAGATAGATAGATAGATAGACAGACAGACAGACAGACAGACGATAGATAGATAGATAGATAGATAGATAGATAGATAGATAGACAGACAGACAGACAGACAGACAGACAGACAGACAGACAGACAGACAGACAGACAGACAGACGATAGATAGATAGATAGATAGATAGATAGATAGATAGATAGATAGATAGATAGATAGATAGATAGATAGATAGATAGATAGATAGATAGATAGACAGACAGACAGACAGACAGACGATAGATAGATAGATAGATAGATAGATAGATAGATAGACAGACAGACAGACAGACAGACAGACAGACAGACAGACAGACAGACAGACAGACAGACAGACAGACAGACGATAGATAGATAGATAGATAGATAGATAGATAGATAGATAGATAGATAGATAGATAGATAGATAGATAGATAGATAGATAGATAGATAGATAGATAGATAGATAGATAGATAGATAGATAGATAGAGACAGACAGACGATAGATAGATAGATAGATAGATAGATAGATAGATAGATAGATAGATAGATAGATAGATAGATAGATAGATAGATAGACAGACAGACAGACAGACAGACAGACAGACAGACAGACAGACAGACAGACAGACAGACAGACGATAGATAGATAGATAGATAGATAGATAGACAGACAGACAGACAGACAGACAGACAGACAGACAGACAGACAGACAGACAGACAGACAGACGATAGATAGATAGATAGATAGACAGACAGACAGACAGACAGACAGACAGACAGACAGACAGACAGACAGACGATAGATAGATGATAGATAGATAGATAGATAGATAGATAGACAGACAGACAGACAGACAGACAGACAGACAGACAGACAGACAGACAGACAGACAGACAGACAGACAGACAGACAGACAGACAGACAGACAGACAGACAGACGATAGATAGATAGATAGATAGATAGATAGATAGATAGATAGATAGATAGATAGATAGATAGATAGATAGATAGATAGATAGATAGATAGATAGATAGATAGAGACAGACAGACAGACAGACAGACAGACAGACAGACAGACAGACAGACAGACAGACAGACAGACAGACAGACAGACAGACAGACAGACAGACAGACAGACGATAGATAGATAGATAGATAGATAGATAGATAGATAGATAGATAGATAGATAGATAGATAGATAGATAGATAGATAGATAGATAGATAGATAGATAGATAGATAGATAGATAGATAGATAGATAGATAGATAGATAGATAGATAGATAGATAGATAGATAGATAGATAGATAGATAGAATGACAGAACCATAGATAGATGGATGGATGGACTACATATTTATATTTAATGGGTCTGACATAAAATATTTAAAAAGTGTCATCTATGAAATGTACTTAAGTTTGACCAACTCAATTTATTTAGATTTAGAAAGGGGAGTGTCTTCTGCGCATACTGTATTAATCATAAATGATAAATGTATTCCTGTGATCAAAGCTGAATGTTCAGCATCATTACTCCAGTCACATGATCCTTCAGAAATCATCCAGATATGAGGATTTGCTGCTCATGATATGTTCTATAAGGATTCTTTGAAGAATATAAAGTTTAAATTTGAACTAGAAATCTCTTATGACATTATGAATGTTTTTTCTGTCGTTTTTTATTAATTGAATGTGTTCATGTTGAATAAATGGATCTCACTATCCCCGATCTGTGGACGGTATCTTACATAAACCTTCTTTTTTTTCAGAGCGGGTTTATCAAGTGGAGAACGGATCTGTCTAAACCCCAGGACACCATGGGTCAAAAGACTGGTTCACTTCATTGAGAAAAAAGAGCGAGTGGCCAAGAAAGTGTAGAAGACATTTATGTTGTGACTAATATTAATGTTACACATATAATATTAGACATTAATGTTGCTTTCATTCTTACTACTCACGAGACACCTTAGAGCACTGCAGAGGCTAAAGCAATGCCAGCTCTTGGTTCTGTCAAAATAAGATTTCTGTATTTTGTATTCTGAGCCCATCATTTTGATTTATATTTGTTCCTCCTGTCTGATGATTTAAAACATCATGAACCAAATGATGTGCTACACTACAGATCCAGTCTGTTACACTGATCCATGATTCATTGTTTCATTGTACACAATCACAGTCTTGTTTGTTGTTGAGGTTTTACTGCAGAAAAGTTGTGGAATATATGGATGTTTTTTTAAATAAATATTTTCTTTAATCAATGAAATTCTGCTCACTTTCCTTGAACTTGTAAGGTCTCCAACTCCACAGCTAGTCTTTTGCAATGCAATGTGTCAGTCCCACTACACTGAGGAATACACTGAATTCCTCTAGATGCTTTCCCAACCCATTCCCAGCTCATTTCTGCTTATTGCCAGAAATCCTGAATCATTCCAGAAATACCCATCATTAATCAGTCCCTAAAGCAAGGGGTTTGTCCAGGATCCAGGATCTGAGTAACACAGAAACTACCCAAACACTGGGTTGTTACGTCTGACCCAGGATCTGTCTAACACAACAACTACCCAAACACTGGGTTGTTACGTCTGACCCAGGATCTGTCTAAAACAACAACTACCCAAACACTGGGTTGTTACGTCTGACCCAGGATCTGTCTAACACAACAACTACCCAAACACTGGGTTGTTACGTCTGACCCAGGATCTGTCTAACATAAAAACTACCCAAACACTGGGTTGTTACGTCTGACCCAGGATCTGTCTAACATAAAAACTACCCAAACACTGGGTTGTTACGTCTGACCCGGGATCTGTCTAACATAAAACTACCCAAACACTGGGTTGTTACGTCTGACCCAGGATCTGTCTAACATAAAAACTACCCAAACACTGGGTTGTTACGTCTGACCCGGGATCTGAGTAACACAAAAACTACCCAAACACTGGGTTGTTACGTCTGACCCGGGATCTGAGTAACACAGAAACTGCCCAAACACTGGGTTGTTACGTCTGACCCAGGATCTGTCTAACACAACAACTACCCAAACACTGGGTTGTTACGTCTGACCCAGGATCTGTCTAACACAACAACTACCCAAACACTGGGTTGTTACGTCTGACCCAGGATCTGTCTAACATAAAAACTACCCAAACACTGGGTTGTTACGTCTGACCCAGGATCTGTCTAACACAACAACTACCCAAACACTGGGTTGTTACGTCTGACCCAGGATCTGTCTAACATAAAAACTACCCAAACACTGGGTTGTTATGTCTGACCCAGGATCTGTCTAACACAACAACTACCCAAACACTGGGTTGTTACGTCTGACCCAGGATCTGTCTAACATAAAAACTACCCAAACACTGGGTTGTTACGTCTGACCCAGGATCTGTCTAACATAAAAACTACCCAAACACTGGGTTGTTACGTCTGACCCGGGATCTGTCTAACATAAAACTACCCAAACACTGGGTTGTTACGTCTGACCCAGGATCTGTCTAACATAAAAACTACCCAAACACTGGGTTGTTACGTCTGACCCGGGATCTGAGTAACACAAAAACTACCCAAACACTGGGTTGTTACGTCTGACCCGGGATCTGAGTAACACAAAAACTACCCAAACACTGGGTTGTTACGTCTGACCCAGGATCTGAGTAACACAAAAACTACCCAAACACTGGGTTGTTACGTCTGACCCAGGATCTGTCTAACACAAAAACTACCCAAACACTGGGTTTGTTACGTCTGACCCAGGATCTGTCTAACATAAAAACTACCCAAACACTGGGTTGTTACGTCTGACCCAGGATCTGTCTAACATAAAAACTACCCAAACACTGGGTTGTTACGTCTGCCCGGGATCTGAGTAACACAAAAACTACCCAAACACTGGGTTGTTACGTCTGACCCGGGATCTGAATAACACAAAAACTACCCAAACACTGGGTTGTTACGTCTGACCAGGGATCTGAGTAACACAAAAACTACCCAAACACTGGGTTGTTACGTCTGACCCGGGATCTGAGTAACACAAAAACTACCCAAACACTGGGTTGTTACGTCTGACCCAGGATCTGAGTAACACAAAAACTACCCAAACACTGGGTTGTTACGTCTGACCCAGGATCTGTCTAACACAAAAACTACCCAAACACTGGGTTTGTTACGTCTGACCCAGGATCTGTCTAACATAAAAACTACCCAAACACTGGGTTGTTACGTCTGACCCAGGATCTGTCTAACATAAAAACTACCCAAACACTGAGTTGTTACGTCTGACCCAGGATCTGTCTAACATAAAAACTACCCAAACACTGGGTTGTTACGTCTGACCCAGGATCTGTCTAACATAAAAACTACCCAAACACTGGGCTGTTACGTCTGACCCGGGATCTGAGTAACACAAAAACTACCCAAACACTGGGTTGTTACGTCTGACCCGGGATCTGAGTAACACAAAAACTACCCAAACACTGGGTTGTTACGTCTGACCCAGGATCTGAGTAACACAAAAACTACCCAAACACTGGGTTGTTACGTCTGACCCAGGATCTGTCTAACACAAAAACTACCCAAACACTGGGTTTGTTACGTCTGACCCAGGATCTGTCTAACATAAAAACTACCCAAACACTGGGTTGTTACGTCTGACCCAGGATCTGTCTAACATAAAAACTACCCAAACACTGGGTTGTTACGTCTGACCCAGGATCTGGGTTACACAACAGCTACCCAAGCAGCAGTTTTTAACGTTGATAATACTAAGGAGTTTTCGTTGCATCCTAAATTTCCCAGTGTATCAGTCCAGACAGATTAGAATTTGGTTTAATGGCCAATAGTTTAATGATACCCAGTACTAAATCATGAGCCTCACTCCAAACATCATTACTAAACGTCTATTTATTTATCACACTTGCCGCTGAGAATGACTGTTCATCACTCAGTTTGATTCACCAAACAATTCTCCACAGATATTACGGGAACAGGCTCATTTCTTATCTGCTGCACATTTGTAACTCATGAGAAAGTTGCTCATGTAAAACATTTATATTCACGGTAGCAGGAAGATCTGTTGAGTAACGTACATGAATATTACCACAAAACCAGCAGCTTCACAACAACCCACAGCTTCCTCAAAAGCACATGTCCAAAATAAGATACGCTTACAAATGCATTTTTATCATTGTTTGTTTTATGTTTATTACTTTATAATAATATAGACAAAGAGATATTGTTGGCAAGGTTTGTATTCCCAGCAGCTCTGACTGGATGACACAGGAGGCCGTCTTTATGGTGGTTTGAATTAATGAGGTTGTATTTTAAACAAAAGAAACACATGAAAAGTCCCTTTGTCACATGTGCAGACGCAACATTTCTCAACAAAGACACTTATCAGAAATGCCTCTGTAATAAACTCAGTCGCCTCACATGCCTGGACCTTTATGAGTGTTTACAGCGCACTGATGATGTAATCTTTACGATTACAATGAACTCATGTTTTATACTCCTGTCCTTTTGCATAATAAAAGCATCTGGTAGTGTCACGATCACCAGTGAGAGTGCCCCTGATTACCACCCCGGAGTGTCACTCCATTAGTGACTACATCTCCCATAATCCTTTGCCCGGCACTCATTGTTTGCACCTGTGTCTCATTTACTTCATTACCTCAGCCTATATATACCATGTTGATTCTGTCATTCACTGCGAAGTCTTGCAACACTACATTTCTGAGCATTCTGCTTGGTTTCTTGTCTCTTGGCCTTGGATTACTTGCCAGTTCTGTGGATTACCCTTTTGCCTGTCTTGCCTGCCTTGTTTTCCTGTTTGGACTGCTTACCTGCGAATGACCTGTTGCCTGTTTTTGACTACGATTGTGGATTATTCTTTAACAAAGCTGCGTTTGGATTCTCAACCTTTGTGTCTCGGAGCAGTTACATTACAGGTAGAATATTAAAAGTACTTTTTTTCTTCTTTTATTTACCAGTTAAATATAACATACGAATAAAAATATAAGTTTTCAGTGACCATGACATAAATTATAAGCCAAGTATGAAATTTGTCCAGTATGTTTAAAATGCCCCACTCGGACAAAGTAATTGCTTTATACGTTTACAGCAAAATCAGAGTACAAGCATGTTTTAGCTTAAAATTAAAAAGACAAGCCAAAATAACATTTATAGATAAATATGAATATTGTTAATGAACCATTTTGAGAATCAACCTTTTTGAAAAATATTGTTAGCTGATGCTAACTATTAGACTCCCCCTGTAATTGCCTCGTCGACACGGCATCCTCAATGAACCCGTGATGACTCCAATTGTTCGAATATTGCAATTTAATAATTATTTAATCAACACATCATCCACAATAAACCCGTCTCCGGCGTGATGACTCCGATTGTTTGAATATTGCAATTTAATAATTATTTAATCAACACATCATCCTCAATAAACCTGTCTCCGGCGTGTTGCCGCCGATCTTTCGAATATTCCGATCTATTATGACTTCTGACCTGTAAAGTTCCCAGAATAATAATAATAATAATAATAATAATAATAATAATAATCATACGCTGTTTGTTAATTGGCCAGAGGAGAACTGGCACCCCGACTGAGCCTGGTTTCTCCCAAGGTTATTTTTCTCCATTAGGTCACCTGATGGGCTTTTGGTTTCTTTGCCACTGTTGCCTCTGGCTTGGCTTGGCGTGCTCAGTTGGGGACACTACATTTTTCAACTAAATATCAAAATAAATCTAATTATTAAACTAAATTAACCATATAAACTAAATTACTGATCTAAATCATGACCAATCGCTTCATGTACCCCTAAGTTGTAAGTCGCTTTGGATAAAAGCGTCTGCTAAATGCATAAATGTAAATGTAAAGCCCACACTGTCACTGTATGATAATTGAAATGAACTGATGACATCAAATGGCTATACAGCTTAATAAAATTATGCTGCATTATTTTCCTGTTTAACACTGTAAAGCTGCTTTGAAACAATTTGCATTGTTAAAAGCGCTATATAAATAAAGTTGACTTGACTTGACTTGACTGACTAACTAGCTGATGCTAATGTGAGGTAATTTTTAAATATAAATGTTAAAAAAAATGTTATTGAACCACCTAGTTAGATTACATTTGATGGAAAAACAAAGAATGTGATGTTCAGAACATGGTACAGTAATTATAATAGTGGAAAGTGATGCTCCCTGGGGTGTTTTACCCATAGATATACATAATAAAGGCTAGATGTCTCGTCCGCGCTGCTGGCCAATGGAGGTCGACGTCCGCACCTGGCGGCCATCTTGTCACAATCAGCTCGCTCACTCGTAACATTGTGTTTTAATGGTGCATGTACTTTTTAAATAACCATAACTTACTTAGTTATGACACTGCATACTTATGAATACTTATTCATAATTTGTTCAAGCATCCAGAATTATAGCCACGTTAATAACATTTATAAGAAACCAAATCATTTGTAAATCCGTCAAGATTTCAGCGAGATGAGAGTATTTGTGTTCGTGCAGATCACTCGCCTTACATCAGGTACCACAGAGCCCACCAGAAAGCTAAGCTTGCCTGTGACAAGATGGCCGCCGGTGATGACGTTAGGGACTCCGCCGTAAGACATCTAGCCTTTAATATGTATATCTATGGTTTTACCCCACAGATTCAGGCTGAATCCGAAATGAATCCCTATATCTTCAAATAGGGCACTTTTGTGTCCGAAACCATAGTGGACGTTATTAGACATTAAAGACATAAAACATTTACAACTATAACAAGACATCCAAATACTAACACAACTAAAAAAAATTACATTGTACGACATGTGTAAAAATAAAAATGTAAAAAAGTAAAAAAATAAGTACAAGGATTTTCAATATATATACAATATTATTGATTTAAATAGAAGTAGAGAATAAACACATACATCAGTAAAAAGTACTTGGGAAAGACAATCGCACATACAATATCAATTTTCAATTAACTTCAACTATTTAGCGAATAAAAATTGTAACTCTACATTATTTTTGTTATCAATACATAGAAGAGACTCAATATACAACTAAGACCTTCAAGATTTAGAATTATTTATTTTACTTTTGTGAATATGAAATTTACCGAATAAAAGCATGCGATGTTATCATAAAATTAACAGATGCATTTTATTTTAATTCAAAATGTATGACATCTTTGGATGTTATTTACAAGTATAACCAGATTTCTGTTGAACCTGCATAAATCTTCCCAGATTTTTTTGGGAATGGTAACTCATTATTCTTTTTTTTTTTTTTTTTTTTTTAAATCGCTTGAACAACAATTACAGAACTGGAACAAATAAAACAAAACAAGGTTTAAGGATACAAGAATAGTGTATTATACTTTCTTAAAATACAAGAAAGTGAATACAAACACAACTGAATAATAGACCAAACAAACAATAAAAGGCTTTGATATTTCACAAAATCTTAAATGTATACAATAAATGAATTTGTTTGCACTGTCCTTGATGGGGGGGGGGGGATGCATTATTATTTTTTTTTTTTTGAATGCTTTATTTGAACATTTCAGTTTGCTCTATGGCACAACGAAATTAGAGCATAATAATTACGAATAACATCAATAGAGGGGGGGAAACAAACAAACAAACATGAATAACCAATAGCTCAAAGCAACCAAATAGCAACAAAAAAAAAAGAAAAGTAAAGAAGAGGGCATTACACAAATTAATAATAACATTGAGTACAGTGAAAAGTGCAAACTGTACATGTTCTGAGAGCTTTTTTTTTAAGCGAGAGTAAAATTCGATGTTTCATCTCTTGTAAGAATACTACAAAAATAGGTTTACAATTCGCAAATTTAGATTTATGAGTGTAAAATCTACATAATTCTAATTCTCTTTCTTTTTTATTTTTTTTTATTAATATTATTATTGAAAGTAAACAGATTTACACACAAAATAGGCATTAAACAAGCAGTAAGAATTAACAAATTTCCAAGAAGCATACATAGATGCAAATTACATGTAACAGCAATGAATTCTCAAATCAAACAATCAAGAAAGGCCAGAAAATAAATAAATAAAAATATTATTGAAAAAAATATAAAAAATTAAAGACTAACATTTATAGAAACAAGTAGGTTCTTGCAAGGGGTAGTTACAAGGAGCTATATTGTACATTTGTACATAGCTCATTTAAGAAATCAGCAACTCTGATTGCTTTTTCATTTGAAAGTGTATGAAGTGAAGTAGCAAACACTTTAAGTTCGTTAGTAAAATGAGGGAAAGAGGGCGGGATTTTCAAAAATCTACATTTATGAATATACATTTGGTGTTTACCAAGTTCAAACAGGTTATTAATCAAAAAGTATTGTGAACAATTTTTTTTAAGTACACCAAATTTAATTTGCTTGTATTCTAGGGGATTTATAATAAATAGTATAAATATAAATATATATGTAGTAATACATGACAGTTTACTATATAATTGAGACCAAAACAATTTTGAATAATGGCAAGAAAAGAAAATTTGCTCAGTGGTTTTAATATCAGTTTCACAAAATTGACAAGCGTTTTCATCAATATCAAATTTAGATTTGATAAATTCTTTAGATGGGTATATATCATTTATTATTTTAAAATGAAGTTCTTTCACCTTAGGGAGACATGGAAAAGCAAGATTACTCATTCTCAATTCCTTCACTTCTTCCGGGTTAAAATCTTTGAAAATGTAGTAACGTTTAATTCTATTCGGATGAAGCTTATCAATGAAGATATTTCTAATATATTTGTTGTTACATCTATAATCTTTAATAGACAGTTCACCCAGACAAGGAGAGGGAAGAGAGAATGATACAGAGTAGTATGAAAGAATCCCTTTCACCAATAATACCATGTTTTTTGGTATGGCACTTACAACTGTGAAAAACTCTTTAGGATGACATACAAATCCATGTTTCAAACAAAAATCATTGTAATTAAGAATATTCCCATAGTTGTCCATCATATCCAATAGGGAAAGAATATTATATTGAACCCAATTTTCACAAAATAAAGATTTATTATGGGGTAAAATAAAGCGATTTGTTCCAAATACAAGTTTTGTGTGGACTGAAATTGTGACAGAATGCTAATTTCCAATATAAGAGAATTTGTTTATGGAATGCAGATCATTTAAGAGGTAATTTGGACAACTCAAAGTCACACCTAATCAAAAACTCCAAGCCACCCTTTCCCAAATATTGAAGAGGAGATAGTAAACCATAGGCTATTTGTATTGCAAATAAACGATCTTAACCATTGAGTTTTTAAAACACTATTCATTATTTCTATGTCAATAACATTTAATCCCCCTTCTTCATAACTGTGAATTAAATATTTTTTATTAATATAATTATGCTTATTTTTCCAAATAAAGTTAAATATTGCAGTGTTGCATTCTTTCAGTATAGGTGGGGTGGGATAGGGAAAGAGGCTGGGTAAACAAACCTAGAGAGAAATTCCATTTTAGTTAACAAAACTCTTCCAAAATTTGAGATCTCTTTGTATCCAGCTATTGAGAATAATTTTTGCTATTGAACTTTTTTTTTTTTTTAATTCCCTTGGACACTTTGATTGCTGTCTCTAGTAATAGTTATCCCCAAGTATTTCACAGATATTTTTATTGGTATGTTATATAAAGAGTCTAATTCACTTCCATGAATTGCTAATAATTCACATTTATTTACGTTTAAGTGCAAGCCTGAAGCTTTGGAAAATTAATTTAATGAATTGAGTGGCTTTACTAATTTGATATTGGTCTTTTAGAAAGATCACCGTATCATCAGCTAATGGACTAATGCCTTCCGAACACATTCAATTTATCAAAGTAGCTGTTTCTATCTTTCAAGATAGCAGTAGAAATGCTTGCTAAGGTGAATAGAATTATTAATACATTATTCATATACTTTTTTTTTTTTTTCTTTTTTATTGAATACAAAATTATATAAACAACAAAGGCAAATATACATTTTACAAGAGTAGTTAGAGATTACTGTAGCCTTTGACTGTTCTAGTTGCTTCTATTGCCCTCAGTTGTAAGTCGCTTTGGATAAAAGCGTCTGCTAAATGACTAAATGCAAATGTAAATGTAAAATCATATCTCCAGAACAGTTTCATTCACTGTTCCCGGCTGGTGGAACGATCTTTCCCACCTCCATCCGAAATGCAGAATCACTGACAAAATTTAAAAGACAGCTGAAAACTCATCTCTTCAGTGATAAACTTAATCTTATTATTTAAAAAAAAACTTATTTTTCCTCTATTTTCTCCCTATTCTAGTTTAGGCTACTCAGGCTTTTTCGGCACTTTTTGCGTCTCTTCGCCTTTTCATGACGGATCGCTTCCTGTACTCCTCAGTTGTAAGTCGCTTTGGATAAAAGCGTCTGCTAAATGCATAAATGTAAATTACAGGCTCAAACACAGTATAACTAATAAATTATTCAAAAAGGTGTAATAAAAAGGTTCAAATAAATAAAGTTTTGAGATCATAATTTACATGAACTTAAATAGAAGCCAGAAAAAAATAAAAGATAAAAATAGATAAATTGAGGGCAGAATCACAATAAATCAAATGATGCCAAAAGATAAAGCAGTTTCATAGCATTCTGACCTCTCATCTTATTAAGGGCTTTGGAAAAACATTAAGTCATTTTTAAATATAATAAGTAGTGGGGGGGATTTGAAGAAATTACATTTGTGGATGAAATATTTTGCTAAAATTACAATGTTATTTAGAAAAAAAGATTTTTTGGGTACTCCACATAAAATATGATGTAAAGGAAAAACAAACCATCAACAACCACCTCTTTTTTTTTTATCAACCAGTCCTGAATTGATATCCAGAAGAGTTTGGAGAGATTACATAAGAAAAAGATATGATCAGTGTCTTCAGAGAGACTCTCGCAAAAGGAACGGGACAATTTCTATATAAAATTTTTGATTTAGTAATTTGTTAAAAGGGTAGATCTCATTTAAAGTTTTAAAGTGTATTTCTTTTGCTTTAGGGGGAATAGGAGAACTCAAGTAAGCTGTTCTAAGAAATATTACAGTATTTTTATCAAACATGTGTTCTAATTTGTTTCTTTTAACTTGACAGGGATAACAGGTTTTGAATATGACCCGTCTTATATACTTATTAGTACAATTATCACTTTTGAATTGAATATCTCCAATGTACAAGGCTGGAAGAACTGGTTTTACTTCAGTATAAGAGAGGTAGCATCTCATTAGCATTTAGCAACAGCGTTGTATTTACGTCATAACAGTGCGCCGACTCTCACGAGTTGAAAACATTAGCAGTTGTTTTGTTTATGTCGTTTACAAGTTGTATAAAAGGATTTTTATGATGACTGTATCCTTTATGCGTTTATAGATCTAATGTTTATCGGTTATTTGTTACGTCCTTTTTCAGTTGGACGGAGGAGACGATCTTTAGCAGCCTTACTTTCACTTTATCAGTCTCCGAGATCCCTGTTTTCTGCTGCCATACATTTATAATAGATGTGGCTTTGTGGGGAATACACACTCATCTGACTTTAGACCAAACAAATGGACGAAACGAAACTAAACGACGCTGCGGTCGCAGATTTGCTGGAGTTTCTGCGCATCGATGTGGAGCTCGAGCCCGCGTGCGCCGACCGAGAGCAAACCTCGTCCTCTGTAAGACCAGTCATAATATTGAGACACAAATAATGTCCTAGTGTGTCACTTATTTTACTACTTCTACAGAAGAATGTCACGCGTAAGCAGCGCAACTGGGAGAGAAGACTGGAGGTGAAAAGGTGCAGAAGAAAAGAGGAGAAGCAAAGAAAGAAGCTCAACAGACAAAATAAAGGTGACCTTACTTTAGTTAATATACTAACAGGGTCAAGCTTATGTGCTGTGCATTGTCAGACCCCTATCATACACGTCAATTATCATATTATAATTATATCAAATATTTAATTTGAATTTATTTATTAAGAGGAAAAACCCCTTGAGATGTGACATCTCGTTTTCGAGAAGAAAATAAAAAAACGTATCACATAATCTACATACATACTTGCAGAACAAAGACAGAAGCTCTCCATCACACCAAAACCACCCTTACCTTCCCCAAATCTAACTATTCGATGATATACAATAAACACTTAAGGTCATTCATATGAACAATGTATATATATAATTAAAAATAAATACGTACAAATCTGCAGACGCTATTGTAGATCACATTCAAAGGTTTGAGAGCGGTATCGGCTGTGTTTTGGACATTGCTTAGAGTAGCATAAGCGAGAATAGAGAGGGAAATAAGATAGAATAGGAAGGGAAGGTTTTTTTTTGTTTTAGTAATTGATAAATAGGCATTTTTAATGTCGCAACAAATGAATGTTCAAATAAAAGCTGTTTTAACCATCAGAGACTCAATAGGATAAAAATACATCACGGTTTCCACAGAAGCAGTACAGCTGATTTCAACATTGATAATAATCATAAATGTTTCCTGAGCATCAGATCTGTGTGACCCTGGAGCACAAAACCAGTCATGCGTCTCACGGGTATATCTGTGGTAATAGCCAACAATACATTGTATGGGTCAAAATGATCCATTTTTCTTTTATGCCAAAAATCATTCGGATATTAGGATCATGTTCCATGAAGACATTTTGTAAAATTCCTACTGTAAATATATCAAAAATGTATTAGTAGTAGTAATACGCATTGCTAAGGACAACTTTAAAGGCGATTTTCTCAATATTTAGATTTTTGTCTAATGTCCTATCCTAACAAACCATACATAAATAGAAAGCTTATTTATTCAGTATCATATATATCATATCTCAATAAAAAAAGACCCTTTTGACTGGTTTTGTGATCCAGGGTCACATATGATAGTGATTTCTGAAGGATCATGTGACACTGAAGACTGGAGTAATGATGCTGAAATAAATAAATTAAAATAAATTACATTACATTATTTACTATATATTCACGTAGAAAACAGCTATTTTGATGAGTAATAATATTTCACAATATTACTGCTTTTCCTGTATTTTCTTATCAAATAAATGCGGCCTTGGTGAGCAGAAGAGACTTCTTTCCAAAACTGTAAAAAATACATTTAAAAAATCCTACCGACCCCAAACTGCTCAAAAAAAGTTTTGTGAATTTAGTTTTTATAGGTCATTACATTGTTTGAATCATAAGAAACAAATTTAATTTAAAAAAAAAATGTTTGGAAAAAATAAAAAATATATTTTATTCATACGTTAATGCTATGTCGTCTACACTCAGCTAAAGGATTATTAGGAACACCTGTTCAATTTCTCATTAATGCAATTATCTAATCAACCAATCACATGGCAGTTGCTTCAATGCATTTAGGGGTGTGGTCCTGGTCAAGACAATCTCCTGAACTCCAAACTGAATGTCAGAATGGGAAAGAAAGGGGATTTAAGCAATTTTGAGCGTGGCATGGTTGTTGGTGCCAGATGGGCCGGTCTGAGTATTTCACAATCTGCTCAGTTACTGGGATTTTCACGCACAACCATTTCTAGGGTTTACAAAGAATGGTGTGAAAAGGGAAACACATCCAGTATGCGGCAGTCCTGTGGGCGAAAATGCCTTGTTGATGCTAGAGGTCAGAGGAGAATGGGCCGACTGATTCAAGCTGATAGAAGAGCAACTTTGACTGAAATAACCACTCGTTACAACCGAGGTATGCAGCAAAGCATTTGTGAAGCCACAACACGCACAACCTTGAGGCGGATGGGCTACAACAGCAGAAGACCCCACCGGGTACCACTCATCTTCACTACAAATAGGAAAAAGAGGCTACAATTTGCACAAGCTCACCAAAATTGGACCGTTGAAGACTGGAAAAATGTTGCCTGGTCTGATGAGTCTGGATTTCTGTTGAGACATTCAGATGGTAGAGTCAGAATTTGGCATAAACAGAATGAGAACATGGATCCATCATGCCTTGTTACCACTGTGCAGGCTGGTGGTGGTGTAATGGTGTGGGGGATGTTTTCTTGGCACACTTTAGGCCCCTTAGTGCCAATTGGGCGTTGTTTAAATGCCACGGCCTACCTGAGCATTGTTTATGACCATGTCCATCCCTTTATGACCACCATGTACCCATCCTCTGATGGCTACTTCCAGCAGGATAATGCACCATGTCACAAAGCTCGAATCATTTCAAATTGGTTTCTTGAACATGACAATGAGTTCACTGGACTAAAATGGCCCCCACAGTCACCAGATCTCAACCCAATAGAGCATCTTTGGGATGTGGTGGAACAGGAGCTTTGAGCCCTGGATGTGCATCCCACAAATCAACTGCAAGATGCTATCCTATCAATATGGGCCAACATTTCTAAAGAATGCTTTCAGCACCTTGTTGAATCAATGCCACGTAGAATTAAGGCAGTTCTGAAGGCGAAAGGGGGTCAAACACAGTATTAGTATGGTGTTCCTAATAATCGTTTAGGTGAGTGTATAGAGGACACCAGGACCCATTTATTAAGAAAATTAAAAGAGACGAATGGGCAAAAACAATGTTTGTTTGTTTGTTTTTTCATTCACCAATCAATTTTTAGGTTTTAAGCTTTTTAAACTTTGTTTAAAGATGATACTCAACTATGTTATGAAAGATATAACCAAATGATTTGACATAACATTTTACTTTGGCATTCATGGCCATGTTTATATTGCATATTCTCATATACCGCACAGTATCTAATTTGCATATTAATGTGTTCTTGGGACATGTAATGGAAAAAAGACGTGTAAGTCCTGTGTCCTCTACAGAGGTCATGTATGGAATCAATGCCCTGTTTCGTAATAAAGTCATATTCAACCCATTTTCCTGATATGTTGATTTCTGACAAACAATTAGTAGTGATAAATTTGATCATTCATTCATATCATATTTAAAAAAGTTATCAAGATGCAAAGTGCTCTTTACAGGACATCCAGACTGTGACATTTACCCTGGTTTCACAGACAAGGCTTAAAGGGATAATTCACCCAAAAATGAAAATGTATTGTTTATCTGCTGACCCAGGGCATCCAATATATAGGTGACTTTGTTTCTTTAGTAGAACTCAAATGAAGATTTTTAACTCCAACCGTTGCAGTCTGTCAGTCGTATAATGCATGTGAATGGTAACAAGATCTATGAGAATAAAAAAACATGCACAGACAAATCCAAATCCGATCGCTTGCGTAAACTACGCCAAATCGTGTGAAGACCTCAAGCGCCGGAAGTGATCGGATTTGGATTTGTCTGTGCATGGTTTTTTTTAGTTTCTATATCTTGGGGGCTCTGGCATATCTCATATATCAGTGTCATTGTTTTGTCTCAGTTATGTTTTTTTTTCTAAAGCACATTTATAAAAACTACTAATGACTCATTTCCACCGAGTGGTACAGTTCGATGTGATTCAGGACCGTAAACCCTGGTCCGGTTTGCGTTTCTGCCGACGCGCAAAGAAGAAAGCAAAACATTAAACAACAATAGATGACAGACAGCAGATTTTGTTGATGCTTCTTGGCATGTGGCTGTTGTCACAAGAAGACGCGCTTTGTTTGAGCCATGGCTGCAAGGAAAAACCCAGCAGAAAAAGCACACGCAAGTGTCAACCAATCATTGTTCTGCAGTGAGTACTGGACTACTGTGTGGATACCCCAACGGAAGGGTGCCAAAAAAGTGGTACAGTTTGGAATTGGGGTACAATTCACAACTTCTGACAATGGAAACGGCTAAAATTGCGTACCGTACTGAACTGTACCGCTCGATGGAAATGAGCCATAATTTAACTACATTTACATTTATGCATTTGGGAGACGCTTTTATCCAAAGCGACTTACAGTGCCCTTATTACAGGGATAATCCCCCTGGAGCAACATGGAGTAAAGTGCCTTGCTCAAGGACACACTGGTGGTGACCGCTGGGATCGAACCAGCAACCTTCTGCGTATCAGTTCCATGGTTTAACCCACTGGACCACCATCTCACATGAACTAAGGCCTAATCCTGGCCTAATCTAAACCCTGTCTGTAAAACCAAGCCGGATGTTGTCTGAGACATTTGCTAAAGGGCAAAAAGCCTATTCCTTGGTCTCAGGAGGATATTGCATTATGATCTGTAATCAAGAGTGTTTTCTAATGGATTGCCTGTCTGTCTTGCAGATGTGAATGAGCTGCAGCTCAGTAAACGCGTCATTAAAGCGATTACCAAAGAGAGACTGGAGGATGCCAGAGCAGCAGGACTGCGTCTGTGTGTCGACTTCAGCATGACCGACCGCCTGTCAGCCAAAGTCAGATTTACACACAAACACAACATGCATCATCAATTGCACAAGTTTGACCGGTTGAAACCTGTCCGCGATTAAATAAAAATCCCACTCTTGTTAGCTAGTAATCGTTTACTTTTATCTCGTAGGAGATCAGTCGTCTTGCAGGTCAGATCAGACGCCTCTACGGATCCAATAAGAAAGCCTTACAGCCATTCCACATTTTCCTGACCGAATTCAAAGAGGACAGTCTTCTGTGCAAGGAGTGTGTTCGGATGAATGACGGCTTCCTGAATTATTTGGTTAGAAAGGATTCCTAAACTGATCCTCGCCTAACCTAGTACAAACAGAAGCACAGAAGTGATATGCAGTAACAGTTGTATTATCTTCTCTGTATCCCACAGATTGATGTGACAGAGGAGAGCTGGTTTCATCTGTTTCCCTCTGAAGATGTGATATATTTAACCCCAGACGCAAGTGAAGGTTCATATTAATGCACGTTCCTGGTTTTATTGTGTACGATTAATTGGTGCACACCATTCCGAATGTGAATTCCTATGAAACTTAAGCTTTCATAGCAATGAACTGAAAACGCGCCAGTGCGCACACACCGTGAATAACAGTTCGGCCGTAAATGTGGAATGTGGGTTGCTTGATTTGTGGGTTCATTAGCCTATTATTCTTAATGAAAATCACAACAACAAAACAACTGACAAACTCACTTAAATAGGCACTTTTACATTCGTTTTGAAACCAAATCTTCCGCGATCATCTCAGTCAGCTCCTCACTCTCTGATGAATAACTCCTGCCGATGCCGAGACTCGCGGTCGGATCATGCTTTATTAAGCAGGCACGTTCAGTTTTTATTTGTAGTGCCTGTTCTCTAACTGAACTATATTATTTTATTACTATAAAAAAAATCTAAACAACGGTGGGGGCAGTGCCACGTGGGCAAGTGATGTAACCGGTTTTGAGTCTGTACACCGGCAACACCGACTTTCGTAGCAAGCCTAATATACACCCCTGGGCAAAAAAATGGGCCATGCCCAAAATGGCTAAACACTATCGTACACCCGGGGCAATGCCAGGCGCGACCAAAGTGTTTTTTTTTAGTTTCAGCCCGACGCAGTTCTCATTTTCACGTCCAGCACCACATTGTTTAAATAGCAAATGCACTCGCGCCACTAGCAAATCTGTTCGCCCACGGGCATGCTGGTCAGAAAACCAGGTGTGTTCAAGCGCTTTATTTTGAGGAACTGAAAACGACTGCGCCATTGACCAACAAAAACCTGCTCTTAAGTCATTAGAGCAGTATTTTTTGTGTTATTTAAAGGATGTGTTTGCAATATGCGCCTATAGGCGGTGCACAACGCATGTACACTCTGATTATTACACACACAGGGACGCGCAGCAGCACACACACATGCTAAACATTAAAAATAAAAGAAGTGTTCAGTCTTTCCGCTCGAAAATTACAAAAATATGTAAATAGTGAATCCGCCATGCAGCGAGTGCAACTGGCTTTTATAGGGAATGGGAGATGAGACTCTGATTGGTTTCTTGCACGTTACGGCCAAAACACACCCATGATTCATTAAAAGGTTACTTCAGCGATTCAGTAGAAAACTGGTTGTATATTCAAATTATGGGACCTTCCCCCCTCATGTCCCCCTGAGACGAGAGAATTATGCATTTTATTTCTGGAAAAAATCTTCCGATGACGCAAATATCGTCATTTTGCATCATCTGAGGATTTTTTGGCCAGAGGCTAGAGACTACTGGAGCTAGTTCCACATGTTTTCAACCCGCCCACAGGGGAGGGATCTCACTCACAGAATGTAAATGCGCTCGGATCGGGCATTCATAACGGAGCGGTGCAGAGCAAAGTGAGTGTTTCAACTTTTCAATGAATTCCTATGAAAGTTAAGCTTCCATATGCGATCTGATAACGTGCCAGACTGGACACGCGCTGAGAATGACAGCCGCGCTTACCTCAGCTCTTCTCTCGTGATGAATGAGATCTGACTCCTGCTGCGTTTCTGCCGTGCCTTTCATTCGGCTCACTCACACTTTATTGAAAAGACACGTTCAGTTTTTAATTGTAGTGTCTATTCTCTAACTGTACGAAATTATTGTATAACTATGAAAATCAAAACGACATTGGGGTGGAGCCGCAGTGGGCAAGTGATAACCAGTAGCCGTGGCTTTGGGAGTGGCCTCGTAGGGCAGCGAAGCAAGTGCATTCTGGGAGTTGTCATTCATCCACACGAGACAAAAATACATTTTCTGTCTTTTCTCAGTCTAGAAGGCACCAAATTCAAAAACACATTTCTACTACATAAATGACACAGTTTAAATACACATTCATCTTCCCAGCACTGAAGTGCCCCTTTAAGAGACGAGGTACAACCCTTTCGGACCATGCGCCTGGCACGCCAACTGTTTTTTTTTTTCTATCGTTAAACTAGCAAAAGTGGATTTGGACACGGCCTAAGAGCACCTGCACCCTGCGCTTCAGACCATGTGCTCAGATCTTTAAAATAGGGCCCCGAGCTTTTAATTGTCTTAATCACAAATTATTGGTCAGGAAATTAGCTAAACTTAAAGCAAAGGCACTGCTTGAAAAGCCATTGGTAAGGCAAGGCAAGGCAAGTTTATTTGTATAGCACATTTCGTACACAGTAATTCAAAGTGCTTTACACAGAAATTAAGTTAAAATATTCGTAAGTGAATTAAATAAAACTATATATAGTATAACAGTTATAATAGGAATTAAAAGAAATAAAAAATAAAGAAAAATAATAAAAAAATTAAATAAAAAGTATAATTAAAATAAAAACCGGGTTAAATTGATACATAATTAAAGTGGAAGTAGTTCGGACAGAGCACAGAGCTCATTTAGTAAAAGCATAAGATAAGGTGCAATCAGTCGGATGTACAGTAGCACAGCTCATTCAGTAAAAGCACAGCTGAACAGATGTGTTAGTGTCTCATCAAACATCAAAGACAGAATTACGATTTCGCCAGAATATGGAGTGGTGAGTCACAATGAAACATGAGCAATGTCTGCTAAGAAATCTAATAATAAAAGCATCTCTAGCGCAGTGAAGCGTGGAGAAGGAGCTGCTGGTGTTGGTGAGCTACTTCACTGTGAAAATCCATTAAATGCTTCCCAGTACAGGAGGATATTTCAGAACGGCTTGCTTCCCACAAATGAAAAGTTATGCAAAGAGGACATTCAGATGTTATTTTTCAATGCTCCTATCCAAATTGCAAAGACAACTGAGAACAAGTCCATCAGGCTCATGTTTTGGCCAGGTCAGAGTCGAGATGTGAACTCTATAGTAAATATTTAGTCTCACATTAAACTCAAAGAAACTTTACAACTACTCATGAACCTTCTGAAGCCAGTAACACTGATCAACACTGCAAGCCAGGGAGAAAGCCGCTTCATGCTGTTACTTATTTACAGTGTCTGTGAAAATCGTGCTCGTTTCCTGACCAGTGATTTGTGATTAAAGTGACTAAGACAGTTCATATTTAGCCATTTTTGGCTTGGCCCTTTTTCTTTCTTGTTTTTTGCACAGGAGTGTAATGTAATATGAAACAACTTTACCTTTCATCACAAATCCCACATCCTTATACTGTTTTTATATTTAGTATTTATTCATATTTTATTAGCTTTTATTATTTATGCATTTATCTTTTCATTTTCACTTTAGTTTAGGGTTTTTTATTATTAAATATTAATATTAATTATATAATTCATGCATTTTGCCTTTTTTTTATTTAGTTTTTGTTTATTTTTATTTCAGTTTTAGTCATTTTAGTGCTTCAATCTACATTCATTTATTTTAATTTTTATTTAATTTCTTGTTTGGTTTTTGCTTCTTAACTAATATTTATTTTGTATTTTAATTCAGCTTCCAGTTTCCTCTTTTAATATATACTGTTTAAGTTTGTTTTTCATCTAATATCTTATATTATTTTTATATTTACTTTTTTATTTATTTTTTTATTTCAGTTTTAGTCATTTTAGTGCTTCAATCTACATTTATTTATGTATTTATTTTAGTTGCCAAGACAACATTTCTATTTTTTTGTTTTGTTTTTGTTTCTTAACTATTTTTTTTTTTATTCAGCTTCCAATTTCCTCTTTGAATATACATTTTCACAGAAATTATAATAGTAAAACTTATTTTATTTTATACTATTTTTTTATATTGACTTAATTTTAATTACAGAAAACAACCGCCATTTCTCCTCACTGAATAGATGATATTAAGGGTCAAAATGTTGATTATAAAGTCAAAAAGTTCAGATAAAACCAATGTGAATGCTGAAACTTCTCTCTTTTCATTCTGCATGCATTTTGACATGACTGTCCCTGTTAGCTTTAGAATATGTGGAGGAAGATAAAGTTTATATCCTTGGAGGTTTAGTGGATGAAACCATACAAAAGGTAAGACTTATGGATATATTAATGATGCATGGATGTGGAAAAACCGCTGAACTGAACAAGATCTCACTGCTTTCTTTAAGAAAATCAGCTACACGAGGGCGAAAGAGCTCGGCATCCGCATGGCGCGCCTGCCTATTGACGAGTACATGGTGAAGAGACCAAACCCCAAAAACTTCCACTCCAAAATCCTAGCCATCAACCAAGGTCTCCGTTTCTACATGCTGCAGTCACACTCCTCCTCGCCCCGTGTGTATAACTGACCCTGTGCTGTTGTGTTTCAGTGTTTGAAATCCTACTGACATTTCGGGACACCAAAGATTGGACTAAAGCTCTCGTGGCTGGTATCCCTCCCGGAAAAGGTTACATGTTGGCCTCGGCAGCATCGGCAGACGGGATAAACTCTCAGGAACGGCTGTAGACACTCGTTTATGAGCCATATACAGTGACAGTGTTATCTATATTAGATAACTTAATGTCTGACTGAAGTCACAGGAGATTCAAAGTACTTGACTGCATCTTTGGGTTTGGTTTATTTTAGGAGTTGTCTCTTGAGTTTCTGCAGTCTCAAACTGAGCTGATGGATATTTTGTCGATATTAAAAACACTGGATCATATATGCACACTAATATATGCAGTTTAATGTCTCTCCCTTATTTTTTTACCATATTCATGTTTTCAATGTGACATGGATCACGTTACCAGTGATGCCAGTAACATCTGCTTGTTCATATTTGCCGTTAAAGAAATCAATGTCATATATAATTAAATTATATTATTTATGTTGGTATTACAATGCATTAGGAATCTTACATTAGTCCTGTATCGTTTTAATAACTAAAAACATGTTTATTAAAGGGATAGTTCACTCTATTCAATCATGTTGTTCCAAACGTACAAGTTTCCTCTATTGAACACAACACAAGTAGCAGAAATAAACTGTGGCAGTCAATGCTACGCCAACTGTCTGGTTACTGATATTCTTCATAATATTTTCTTTTGTGTTCAACAGAAGAAAGAAACTCATACAGGGCTGGAACAACATGATGGTGAGTAAATGATGATAATGCTGAACAGGTTTCATGGGTGATCTATCCCTGAGCATCAGCTCGACCTAGCGGCTGACATTTGCACAATCTATTGACCTCTTGTGTTGTAGATTGTTTATTTAATTTAAACGCCCAAATAGCTATTACACGTAAATTACTTCAAGATATACACTAAATAGGATTGTGGGTAGTTAATATTGTGTATTCATAACTTTACAGTTTATCTTAATATGTTGTGTTAATAGGATCAATGTATTATTAATATAATCAAACCGTTATCGTGTTATATGAGTTTGTCAACTTTAAACTTCTTTGAAACTAGCTTGTTGAGTGGATGTTCATCTCTACTTAACATTCATCCATTTAATTCTATCTTTGTTACTTAGTTTATATATTAGCCACTCGGATGATGCAGTCCTCCTCACAGACTCTGAGAATCAGTGAACGGTCATCAATGACAGTTTTCCGCGATGAAATCACAGATCACTGCCCGATTCACGCTCAGAGGACGGCATTATCACTCATCATCGTGGCTAGGGAGACTCAACACTTTAGAAACACATTTCCAAGTCAGGAACTATAGAAATGATCCCTGAAAGTATAGTCTTAATGAACATCAGCGCTCAGCGCGCGGGCCTTCAGCGACACGACGAAGCTCAGCGACGGTAACTAGGGCGCGATGACGTCACCGCGGCGACTTCACATCGATAATTAACACAACGCGACAAACTCCTCGGTTTAAGAGGACACACAAATACACACACAAGTAAAAACACAGCCTTCTACTTAAAAAAATATATTTTGAAGGATGTTGGTGGTCAAACAGTTGACTTTTTTTCCTACTATGGAAGTCAATAATGGGTGCCGTTGTCATGACAAATCAGGTCCTCCCTCACAGCCCCAAACTGTCAGCTAATGATTATCCGAAGTATATATGAATTATATTCGTTTAAAATACGCATAGCTAACTAAACAATGAGTACGAAAGCACATTAGTTCATAATAAAAAACAAATTGAACGTAATTTACACTTAATTAACTGTTAATTAAATAATAATAATAGCCTGTTAAGTGACTAATTGAACATCATTCTTTTTTTTAAAATATAATTTAAGTATTTGGACATTTAAATCTTAATTTAACACATAATTACATTAGATTGTTGATATGGGTAAGTGCAAATGTGTGTATAAGCTAAGCTATCAGGCTAATTGCGTATCTGTATGCTAGCTAGTATATAAGCTAACTAATACAGACATGCATACCCCCCAAACAATATATATAAATAAATAAAAGACATACCCAATTTGTCACTACGTCAACTGTTTGGTTACTGACATTCTTCAAAATATTATTTTGTGTTCAACAGAACAAAGAAACTCAGGTTTAAAACAACTAAGTAAATGAGGACAGAATTTCCATTTTTGGGTGAACTGTCCCTTTAACGTTTTGGGAAAGTACATCATTATTATATGTTTAAGCACTTTGTAATTTAATTAATTGCTATTCTATAAAGCATGTCAAACTTAAAACTATAGCTGCACATAATATTAGTGATCATGATGAAAACTATTGATCTGACACACAAAGAGGATTGTGGGCCTATAAAATTACTTTTGTTTAACGTTTTTTATTTCTTTTTTAAACACATAAATTAACATTTTTCCAAATGTGCCTAAATACATGTTGATAAACGGATCAATCTAAAAATCAAAATGGATAAAATGATGCTGAGCTAAATTCTTAGGAGGGACATCGAATTTGCCAAATCAAGGGATTTCAGCTAACAAGACCTTTTTACGTCATACTGTTTCAAATATTAACGTTAATATTTAATATCAACTCTTTCACATTCGTCTTCTGTGAACAAGACCCGCCTTCTTTGATTTGATTGGCCATCTTGTTAAAGCTACACTGTGTAACTTTTTTAGTTTATTCTTAGCTAAAAACACTTAGTTCTTTCAAAAATATAAGTGCTCATTAATGTATATTTACTTCTTTCAAGTAATAAAGTATTCTCGTAAGTTTATAATATGCCATTGAAAATACATACGGGTAAGGGGTTCGAATGGGGGTCGCCATGTTGCCCCTCCATCTTGAAAGTACATTAGCCAAAGAGGGACATACCCGTAAATTCAAGCTTCGCCTTTCACGTTTTAACACTCGATGGCTCGCACCTCCGTCACATCAACTGATCTCTGCTCACGGAGAAAATGATATAGCCTACAATGTAAACTTTGCCTTACGCTAGTGATGTCGTACAATATACAGAATAACGATAGCACTGATAAAAGTTACTTCACTAAGATTAGCTTGCATTCGTCTGGGAACCTGATAGCTGATGTTAGCAATGAAATGGTAAATAAATTACGAAAACGTAAAACTATTATTCATTTTACATTCATTTTACATAGATGTCATAACCTACATGTTAACTGACAAATTAAATGACTGCAAATTATAATAGTTTTCTAAAGTAACCTCATCACTTGAAGGAACACTAATGGACGAGGTCGAACTGGAAGCCATGTTAATTTTGGACTAAATCGGCCACCGTAGGAGTTAAAACGAAATCGGAATTGGGAGGAACAGAAACTAATATTTACTGGATGGTCATATACCCTTTAACCGCTAGATGGGGGAAAATATCACACAGTGTAGCTTTAAAAAACAAACACTTGAACTTACATCAGCGTGATTAATAAAAACGACATTAAACGACAGAAACCATCTTTGGAAAAAAAATGTATTTGAAGTGTAATTTGATTGTTTCGTCTCGTGTCCCATTACATTACACAGAGAGGGCGGGTTTAAGAGCTATACTGGGACCAGCCACCTGGGGGCGATCGAGACACGCCGGCTTCACTTTTCAGGACGAGTGCGACTGCTGAGGAAGCGCAGCCTAAAAGTTTAACTTTTAAAACATTTGTCATCCTAACAACAACAAACAGATTTACTCATTCTACACACAAAAAATGAGAAAATATTAATTATACTATATTTATTAATACCACAAAATCCCAATTGGCTCTGGTCTGAGGGGGGCAGGTCCCAGAAATTGCTGCAAATATAGTGAGACTGCTGCTTAAAGGGTTAGTTCACCCAAAAATGAGAATTCTGTCATTAATTCCTCACCCTCATGTCGTTCGACACCCGTAAGACCTCCGTTCATCTTCGGAACACAAATGAAGATATTTTTGTTGAAAGCTGATGGCTGAGAAAGACCTCCATTGACATTCAGTACATTTACACTCACAAGACCCATAAAAGGCACTAAAAAGTCCAAAGTCCATCTCACTACAGTGACTCTACAATCATTTTATGAAGCGATGACAATAGTTTTTGTGCGGAAAAAATAAATCTAAATAACGACTTTATTCCACAAGTTCTTGTCTTCCTTGTCGGCCTCTGTCGTGAACTCACGAAGCACCACGACGCATGCGGGAGAATATGACGCAGAACCGGCGTTCGGACACGTGACCCAGAAGCGAGGAGATTTGTTTACAACGAGCAGAGGAAGACGCGCCGTATCTGAGCTGTTGAATTCTACATTGATCGTGCTTTAGGTCTCGGCGTAGAGCTCAAAATGGGACTAAAGTGTGTATTTCATGGATTCCCGAACGCCGGTTTTGCGTGATATTCTCGCGCATGCGTCGTGGTGCTTCGTGAGTTCACGACAGAGGCCGACAAGGAAGACAGAACTTGTGGAATAAAGTCGTTATTTAGATTTTTTTTTCGCACAAAAACTATTGTCATCGCTTCATAAAATGATTGTAGAGCCACTGTAGTGAGATGGACTTTGTAACAACGTTTTTAGTGCCTTTTATGGGTCTTGTGAGTGCGAATGTACTGAGTGTCAATGGAGGCCTTTCTCAGACATCAGCTTTCAACAAAAATATCTTCATTTGTGTTCCGAAGATGAACGGATGTCTTACGGGCGTCGAACGACATGAGGGTGAGGAATTAATGACGTCATTTTCATTTTTGGGTGAACTAACCCTTAAACAGAGTCAAAGCGATAAGGCCGACCGATCGGCGTATGACATCAAAGTACCGCGAGAGCGATTCAAAAGCAAGGAGTCGTCTGCTCTCCAATCGCTCTCGCGGTACTTTGATGTCATACGCCGATCGGTCGGCTTTATCTCTGCCTATATAATCAAACTATATAATTAAAAGGAATAATAGTAGTTAATAGTCTCTCATTGGCCTTTTTAGCAGAGCCATCCATGGAACAAACAAAACAAGCCACATTATATCAGACACTTGATATTTACTCTTATTAGATGATATGCATCTGACAGATTTGACTTTCAATAAAACATTTGCAATGTGTTTGTTAATGGGATAGTTCACCCAAAAATGGAAGTTAGCCCATGATTTACTCCCCCTCAAGCCATCCTAGATGTATATGACCTTCTTCCTCCAGACGAACACAATCAGAGTTATATTAAAAATGTCCTGGCGAATCCAAGCTTTATAATGGCAGTGACTTCTTGTTTTATTTTTGAAGTCCATAAAAGTGCATCGATCCATCATATAACTGCTCCACACGGCTCCGGGGGTTAATAAAGGCCTTCTGAAACGAATCAATGGGGTTTTGTTAGAAAAATATCCATGTAAAACTTGACAAACAGTAATCTCTAACTTCCGCTAACTGTCGTGCCCGCGTTCACGAGAGATTGGCGTTCCAGCGTATGACGTATAGGACGCAGGGAACCCAGATAGCACATGTACGTCTGCAAGATGTCTGTTAAAGATCACTTAATCTGGAAAGCGTCTGCTGCTTAAAAACATCTGATAGACGTCTTTAAGATGTCAGTTTTTCATACATTCTAAATCATAAACATCTTAAAGACATTGTTTAAACGTCTATTTGACATCTGACAGGAAACGTCCAATAGACGTATTGCAGATGAGCAAACACTCTAAAAAAGAAGTCTTCCAGATGTAAACACGCACATCCAATAGACGTCTCCGAGATGTATGTGTGCTATCTGGGGAAGTTCAGGTGACAAACACGGAAGCGCAGAGGATAGAGCACAACACAACTTCACAAACGCTTCGCTTCAGAAGGCCTTTATTAACCCCCGGAGCAGTGTGGAGCAGTTATATGATGGATAGATGCACTTTTATGGACTTCAAAACAGAATCAGCCACTCACTGCCATTATTAAGCTTAGAAGAGCCAGGACATTTTTAATATAACTCTGATTGTATTTGCCTGAAAGAAGACTGTCATATACACCAAGAATATAGTTTGAGAGTGAGTTAAATTCATTTGTTAGTGAACTATCTCTTTAATGCATGATTGGTCAGTGTTTGAGATGTATTTCATCTGTTCTGACCAGCAGGGGTCGCAGTCCTGTGGCGTTCTGAACTCTTTATATATCTGGTTAGCATTACTCTCTATGAATTAGTGAGAATGTTAAATATAAATCAGTTTATTGTTTATAAATATGCCTTTACAGCTACAGTCAAAAGTTACTTCTATTATTTGTACTGGTATAATAATAATAGCCACTCGGATGATGCAGTCCTCCTCACAGACTCTGTTAGAGTCAATGAACGGTCATCAATGATAGTTTTCCGCGATGAAATCACAGATCACTGCCCGATTCACGCTCAGAGGACGGCATTATCACTCATCATCGTGGCTAGGGAGACTCAACACTTTAGAAACACATTTCCAAGTCAGGAACTATAGAAATGATCCCTGAAAGTATAGTCTTAACGAACATCAGCGCTCAGCGCGCGAGCCTTCAGCGACACGATGAAGCTCAGCAACGGTAGCTAGGGCGCGATGACGTCACCGCGGCGACTTCACATCGATGATTAACACAACGCGACAAACTCCTCGGTTTAAGAGGACACACAAATACACACACAAGTAAAAACACAGCCTTATACTTAAAAAAATATATTTTGAAGGATGTTGGTGATCAAACAGTTGACTTTTTTTTCCTACTATGGAAGTCAATAATGGGTGCCGCTGGCATGACAAATCAGGTCCTCCCTCAAAGCCCCAAACTGTCAGCTAATGATTATCCGAAGTATATATGAATTATATTCGTTTAAAATACGCATAGCTAACTAAACAATGAGTACGAAAGCACATTAGTTCATAATAAAAACCAAATTGAACGTAATTTACACTTAATTAACTGTTAATTAAATAATAATAATAATAATAATAGCCTATTAAGTGACTAATTGAACATCATTCATTTTTTAAATATAAGTGAAGTATTTGGACATTTAAATCTTAATTTAACACATAATTGCATTAGATTATTGATATGGGTAAGTGCAAATGTGTGTATAAGCTAAGCTATCAGGCTAATTGCTTATCTGTATGCTAGCTAGTATATAAGCTAACTAATACAGACATGCATACCCCCCAAACAATATATATAAATAAATAAAAGACATACCCAATTTGTCACTACGTCAACTGTTTGGTTACTGACATTCTTCAAAATATTATTTTGTGTTCAACAGAACAAAGAAACTCAGGTTTAAAACAACTAAGTAAATGAGGACAGAATTTCCATTTTTGGGTGAACTGTCCCTTTAACGTTTTGAGAAAGTACATTCATTATAATATGTTTAAGCACTTTGTAATTTAATGAATTGCTATTCAAACTTAAAACTATAGCTGCACATAATATTAGTGATCATGATGAAAACTATTGATTTGACACACAAAGAGGATTGTGGGCCTATAAAATTACTTTTGTTTAACGTTTTTTATTTCTTTTTTAAACACATAAATTAACATTTTTCCAAATGTGCCTAAATACATGTTGATAAACGGATCAATCTAAAAATCAAAATGGATAAAATGATGCTAAGCTAAATTCTTATGTGGCGTTCACACCGGACGCGATTCGCGCGAATAATTAGTGCTGATCGCGCGAAGGTGGACGCTTGAACATTTTTAGTTTACTCGCTTCAAACGCGCGTGAAATTCGCGTGTGACAACTTGACAACAGACACGAATTCGCGTCATGGGAGGGGCTTCTAGATGAGCCAGCTCGTCTCGGTCACTTTACGTCTTTTTTGTAAAAAATACTACTATTAATATGTGACAACGTAGTTTAAAGACTTTTTCAGGTGATAATATAGTTGTTTAAAGCTCAAATCTGTGGTTAATTTATAAAAAGAGTGCCTATTTGAGCATTTTATCTGGCGTTTTCGGAGTTGTGAGATCCAGGGGATCAGTGATATTCCGCGCTCGTTTACCCGGCGAGACCCGCCTTTCCTCGGCTAGTCCTTCTCACATTTGCCGCTGGCTCTGGCTCTTTTTTTCTGCTCCTGTCTCGTTGTGAAATGGCTCACAATGGCTCACAATAACTCACTTTCTTCCAAGCAAGATCCTTTTTATTCCTTTTTTCCTTTTATTCCTGTTCCTGTAGTGATAGGATGATGTATCATACAGCTCCGGGTATCCACATGCAGCCACGATTATCTTGTCCTCCATTGTTGTTGGGATTTCTGCCTCCGCTTGTAAATGCGTCACTACTAGAGCAAGCTCGTGATTGGTTAACGCGGCGCGAAATATCCGCCTGAGTTCAGATTTTTCAACTTGAACGATTCGTGCGAATCGCGCGTTCAAAACGCTCAATTCTCGCCGCATCAATCGCGCAAATCTCGCCGCCTCATTCGCGCGAATCGTGCCGCAGAATGCCATTTCGCGTCTCTGCATTGACTTAACATGTAAATCACTCGCGCGAATCGCGTCCGGTGTGAACGCACCATTAGGAGGGACATCGAATTTGCCAAATCAAGGGATTTCAGCTAACAAGACCTTTTTACGTCATACTGTTTCAAATATTAACGTTAATATTTAATATAAACTCTTTCACATTCTGTGAACAAGACCCGCCTTCTTTGATTTGATTGGCCATATTGTTAAAGCTAAAGCTCCATCTCCCAAAAAAAAGTCAGTTGGTCCCTCAGTGTCAATCTCAGCTGTCAATCATGACGTCGCACCCCTGTTTTTATAACTAAAACTAAACTTACTTAATAAACAAACACTTGAACTTACATCAGCGTGATTAATAAAAACGACATTAAATGACAGAAACCATCTTTGGAAAAAAATGTATTTGAAGTGTAATTTGATTGTTTCGTTTGTCTCGTGTCCCATTACATTACACAGAGAGGGCGGGTTTAAGAGCTATACTGGGACCAGCCACCTGGGGCGATCGAGACACGTCGGCTTCACTTTTCAGGACGAGTGCGACTGCTGAGGTAGCGCAGCCTAAAAGTTTAACTTTTAAAACATTTGTCATCCTAACAACAACAAACAGATTTACTCATTCTACACACAAAAAAATGAGAAGATACTAATTATACTATATTTATTAATACCACAAAATCCCAATTGGCTCTGGTCTGAGGGGGGCAGGTCCCAGAAATTGCTGCAAATATAGTGAGACTGCTGCTTAAAGGGTTAGTTCACCCAAAAATGAAAATTCTGTCATTAATTACTCACCCTCATGTCGTTCGACACCCATAAGACATTCGTTCATCTTCGGAGCACAAATGAAGATATTTTTGTTGAAAGCTGATGCTGAGAAAGGCCTCCATTGACACTCAGTACATTTACACTCACAAGACCCATAAAAGGCACTAAAAAGTCCAAAGTCCATCTCACTACAGTGGCTCTACAATCATTTTATGAAGCGACAGCAATAGTTTTTGTGCGGAAAAAAAAATCTAAATAACGAATTAATTCCACAAGTTCTTGTCTTCCTTGTCTGTCTCTGCCGTGAACTCACGAAGCACCACGACGCATGCGGGAGAATATGACGCAGAACCGGCGTTTGGACACGTGACCCAGAAGCGAGGAGATTTGTTTGCAACGAGCAGAGGAAGACGCGCCGTATCTGAGCTGTTGAATTCTACATTGATCGTGCTTTAGGTCTCGGCGTAGAGCTCAAAATGGGACTAAAGTGTGTATTTCATGGATTCCCGAACGCCGGTTTTGCGTGATATTCTCGCGCATGCGTCGTGGTGCTTCGTGAGTTCACGACAGAGGCCGACAAGGAAGACAGAACTTGTGGAATAAAGTCGTTATTTAGATTTTTTTTTCGCACAAAAACTATTGTCATCGCTTCTTAAAATTATTGTAGAGTCACTGTAGTGAGATGGACTTTGTAACGACGTTTTTAGTGCCTTTTATGGGTCTTGTGAGTGCGAATGTACTGAGTGTCAATGGAGGCCTTTCTCAGACATCAGCTTTCAACAAAAATATCTTCATTTGTGTTCCGAAGATGAACGGATGTCTTACGGGCGTCGAACGACATGAGGGTGAGGAATTAATGACGTCATTTTCATTTTTGGGTGAACTAACCCTTAAACAGAGTCAAAGCGATAAGGCCGACCGATCGGCGTATGACATCAAAGTACCGCGAGAGCGATTCAAAAGCAAGGAGTCGTCTGCTCTCCAATCGCTCTCGCGGTACTTTGATGTCATACGCCGATCGGTCGGCCTTATCTCTGCCTATATAATCAAACTATATAATTAAAAGGAATAATAGTAGTTAATAGTCTCTCATTGGCCTTTTTAGCAGAGCCATCCATGGAACAAACAAAACAAGCCACATTATATCAGACACTTGATATTTACTCTTATTAGATGATATGCATCTGACAGATTTGACTTTCAATAAAACATTTGCAATGTGTTTGTTAAAGGGATAGTTCGCCCAAAAATGGAAGTTAGCCCATGATTTACTCCCCCTCAAGTCATCCTAGATGTTTATGACATTCTTCCTTCAGACGAACACAATCTGAGTTATATTAAAAATGTCCTGGCGAATCCAAGTTTTATAATAGCAGTGACTTCTTGTTTCATTTTTGAAGTCCATAAAAGTGCATCGATCCATCATATAACTGCTCCACACGGCTCCGGGGGTTAATAAAGGCCTTCTGAAACGAATCAATGGGGTTTTGTTAGAAAAATATCCATGTAAAACTTGACAAACAGTAATCTCTAACTTCCGCTAACTGTCGTGCCCGCGTTCACGAGAGATTGGCGTTCCAGCGTATGACGTATAGGACGCAGGGAAGTTCAGGTGACGAACACGGAAGCGCAGAGGATAGAGCACAACACAACTTGGTTCTCCAGAACGAGCATATTCTCACCGGTCTCTTTTTTTTTTTTTAAACACAAACGCTTCGCTTCAGAAGGCCTTTATTAACCCCCGGAGCAGTGTGGAGCAGTTATATGATGGATAGATGCACTTTTATGGACTTCAAAACAGAATCAGCCACTCACTGCCATTATTAAGCTTAGAAGAGCCAGGACATTTTTAATATAACTCTGATTGTATTTGCCTGAAAGAAGACTGTCATATACACCAAGAATATAGTTTGAGAGTGAGTTAAATTAATTTGTTAGTGAACTATCTCTTTAATGCATGATTGGTCAAAGTTTGAGATGCATTTAAACTGTTCTGACCAGCAGGGGTCGCAGTCCTATGACGTTATGAACTCTTTATATATCTGGTTAGCATTACTCTCTATGAATTAGTGAGAATGTTAAATATAAAATCAAATAAACATGCCTTTACAGCAACTGATAAAACGTTACTTCTATTATTTGTACTGGTATAATAATAATAGCCACTCGGATGATGCAGTCCTCCTCACAGACTCTGTTAGAGTCAATGAACGGTCATCAATGATAGTTTTCCGCGATGAAATCACAGATCACTGCCCGATTCACGCTCAGAGGACGGCATTATCACTCATCATCGTGGCTAGGGAGACTCAACACTTTAGAAACACATTTCCAAGTCAGGAACTATAGAAATGATCCCTGAAAGTATAGTCTTAATGAACATCAGCGCTCAGCGCGCGACCCTTCAGCGACACGATGAAGCTCAGCAACGGTAGCTAGGGCGCGATGACGTCACCGCGGCGACTTCACATCGATGATTAACACAACGCGACAAACTCCTCGGTTTAAGAGGACACACAAATACACACACAAGTAAAAACACAGCCTTCTACTTAAAGACTATATGTCTACCCTTTATTCATAAATTTATCTGATTAAATCCATAAAGTTTAACGTGATTTATGAAGCAGCGGTGAAAAACGTCATCGATTAAATTCAATGAACACTTTTTTTTAGGAAAGTACATTCATTATTATATGTTTAAGCACTTTGTAACTGAATTAAGTTATTTTCTCCAATAAACCATGTAAAACTTAGAACTTTAGCTGCACATAATGTCAGTACCCACAATCCTCCTCGGTGACAACTTTCCTTTCATTGGTGAGCAGACTGCGTTTGTCACGTGTATTAAACCACATCGATCAGCTACATTAAAAATAATAAACTACATTTCGAAATGTTTAATACATATCAGTATGTCTGAATTGTAAAATACACAACATATACGCCTTTATAAGCCGTGTAGCGTTAGTGCTTCAACTAAAAGAGTCCTGCAGGCAACACGAGTCCAAGCATCGTTCCGGAGCTAGACCCCTGACGCTAAACACACACACACACACACACACACACACACAGAGAGAGAGAGAGGTGGAGCAGGACCCCTGACGCTAAACACACATACAGAGGTGGAGCAGGACGTAATTTACACCATTTGTCAATATGCAGTTATATATTTAAACCACTAGGTGTTTAGTCAACTCTACAATTGACAGAAACAATATGCTAGTATAGGGGATAGTGGGGACGGTTGCAACACTTTGTGCATTTTCTTCAGTTTCTCAGAGACAACATTTTAATACATTAAACCCAAATCTACCCATCCACACCGCTATAACATCCGTACATATGATAATATACAAACAATTTATACTTGAATAGACAAAGTCAAATGTTGCTACTGACCCCTTAAGAGGTCGGGACGGTTGCAACATTCATTAAAATGTAATAAAAATAATTCCTTTAATATCATATTGCAATTTCTTTATTTCATTTGTACACGGACAGGGTTTTCACTAAGTTAAATGAACTGTATAAACACTAAAACCTTACATTGTGGCCTAGTCTGACAGTATTTACTTAAAAAGGGGGATATACCTGCCGGCAATTGAAAGATGTAATTTGTAATTAGTAATGAATTACTTTTTAGAGTAACTTACTGGTTATATAGCTTACAAACATTTTTTATAAAAACTTTCAAAATGCTAACGCTACGTCTGACGAGCATAACTGTTGTGCAATGTCGTCAGACGTAGCGTTAGCATTTTGAACTGTGAGAGGCGTTACACTTTTTCCGTAAGTTGAATACGGAAGGCGGAAGCTAGATAATTTACTTTATAAAGTTTTAAATATATTTATATTTTAAAAACGCGTTGCTTCGTTACAGAAGGCCTTTATTAACCCCCGGAGCCGTGTGGAGCAGTTATATGATGGATAGATGCACTTTTGTGGACTTCAAAAACAGAGCAACAGTCACTGCCATTATAAAGCTTGGATTCCCCAGGACATTTTTAATATAACTCCAATTGTGTTCGTCTGAAAGAAGAAGGTCATATACACCTAGGGTGGCTTGAGGGGGAGTAAATCATGGGCTAACTTCCATTTTTGGGCGAACTATCCCATTATTAAGCATTCTGGCAGCAGCATTTTGTATTTTTTGGAGACGCATTGCTTTATCAATTCCAGAATAAAGAGAGTTACAATACGATAGAAAACAACTGCAGTGATTGCCTGAAGTCTCAAAGTCAACAGTTTTTAGTAAATTAATGTGTAAATGAAAATACATACGATGACAGGCCGAGGAATGCAATGATTGGTCTTACACACTCCACAGACAATACACGTTTATTTAATGCTGTATCTCTCTCTCTCTCTCTCTCTCTCTCTCTCTCTCTCTCTCTCTCTCTCTCTCTCTCTCTCTCTCTCTCTCTCTCTCTCTCTCTCTCTCACACACACACACACACACACACACACACACACACAAGCACATGCTCCATTTGCCATGAGAATTGGCGTTTGACGAGCATCGACCCAGTCAGTCTGTCAGTCTGGAGAAGTACTCAAGACCGCATACTTCTTTGCAAAGAAACTGGATTCACCCTCGTCTGTTCCGTCAAACGCCATAAACCTTTTGGATCTTTACAATAACAGCTGTCTTTCAAAAGAGAGAGCCAGACCCATTCACGACATGTCTATATTGATATCGACACGATACGACCGAGGGATTTAATGGTCGGGTCGGTTCTTTTAACCGCATCAAGTGCACTAATTTATTAATAACGACGAAACCGTTTGTTATAAGTATGAAGCATAAATAATGTTTAATTCTTGCTCGGATGGGAGATCTTTCCAGTCTTTCTCTGAGAACTTGGAGGATTTTGATTCTATACGGAGTGTGCTTCTTTACAGGTTAGTAGGAATTGTTTATTTGGGAACCGGTTGTTGTGAATTGTTTGTTTGTTTGTTGCTTTTCTCAGCGATAAAGTTGAATCCCGAGCAGCTTTGCCTCGCGTGCCGGAGGGGATTAAAGACCCCGTGCGGTCCTTTCGGCCACTCGAGTGCAGGATGAAGATGTAAGACATGTTTTTAAAGCGAGTAATTACGACGTTAAAGCGAATTTTATATAAATATGACATCGGCAATTTATTTAGAAGCGTGTTATGTTATTGTCTGTATGGATTTTACAAAACCTTCATAATATGTAGTATTCCATTATTATTATATTAAATTTTTTAATACACAGTTTTACTGTTGGAAACAGCATTGAGTGATTCTATCGTTGTCGTTTCTCTTAATGCGTAACTTCTTTCCACGCTGGTCAACAAAAGCTTCCGTGTTGCTATAGAAACGACTCGATTCAACCAATCGCGTTTTGAGAAGCGCGTCACGTGGCCTTTGGACAAGACCCGTATACGGATAACACGAGACGCCGTTGCCGTTCAAAAGAAGTATCCGCTTCTTGAAACAGCCCCGAATGAACACGAGCACAGTTTATCGAGTGGGATAATGCGCTAATGGCTTCTAGACATGTTACAGAGGGGAAGCAACCGGATTTTGAGTCCGACTTGCGTGAAAATAAGGAGGCTAAAGGAGGGAGCGAAACTGATTCCGACGCATCAGGTTACAGTTACTCAGACTCAGATTACTCAGAGTAAGACACATCAACACATCCAACAACTAACGCTATAGTTTTGCTTATTAGATATTTACATGTTGCATGTCTCACCATAAAACTTTTCTTTTGTTATCGAAATCATTGTCAACTTGATTGCAGTATGGATTATGTATGTAAACATAGACATATAATTGCATATAACTTGTATATAATGTGTGTGTGTGTGTGTGTGTGTATATATATATTAGGGCTGTCAAAAGATTAATCACGATTAATCACATCCAAAATAAAAGTTTGTGTTTACATAATATATGTGTGTGAACTGTGTATAATTATTATTTATATATAAAAACACACACAAGCATGTATATATTTAAGCAAAATGTATTATATTTATATATAAAATATTTATATATAATATAAATTATATAAATGTATACAGTATATACATGCAAATATTTCATGAATATTTATATAAACATAATAATTATACAGAGTACACACACATATATTATGTAAACACAAACTTTTATTTTGGATGTGATTAATCGTGATTAATCTTTTGACAGCCCTAATATATATATATATATATATATATATATATATATATATATATATATATATATATACATATATATATATATATATATATATATATATATATATACATATATATATATATATATATATATATACATACATACATACACACATATATGTATATATATATATATATATATATAATGTGGTCTCTTCTGACCCTCATTTAGAAAGAGGCTCATGAAAAGAGAAAATAGACCTTTTCTCTTCCCTCTCTCAATTTTAAGGGGAATTTCTGTTTCCAATTTGGAAAGTCAGCCATCATAAATAATTATATACTATTCACCATCTTTAGTGAACTTATGGACGTGGTTGCCAAGAGCTAACCACCAAAGTAGCGTGGCTTAATTTAGAAATGGAGAAGAAAACATAATGTCTGCATGGCTGAACACTGAGTTCAGTTTTTCTGGAATGAAGGAGAGGATTCAGTTTCAAAGCTTTCGGATGTGTGTCTTTTCCCCTGCGGCATTCTGCCTTAATGGTCATGTAGAGTTGAGTTTGGTTTGTGCTGTAAGATACTCTTATACCATGTATTACCTCCTCATCATTTAGTGGTGAAAGGTAGTCGGTTGCTAAAAGCGAATGGCAGTATTTTCACACATATAGAAGACGACAAATGCAGAATATTTGTGAGTATTTGAGGGTCCGTTCAACAGTGTCACTTGCTTAAAGTATTTTAAATAACTTTTTATTTTAATTCTATATAATTATTATGCAGTTTGAGCTTTTATCGTTTGAGAAACTACATGGAATAATATTAAAAATTAATCTGTCACATTTTTATTTTAAAATCTTCAAATTAAATGCCAGTCCACTCATCTAATATATGCGTTTTATCTAAATTTGAAACTAAAATTAAGATTTTTGAGAGTTAATTTATAGTGTTGTTATTGTTGACCAAAACTATTAAAACATTCATTGAAATAAAGCTGAAGATGAAAAACTTGAACTTAAAAAACTTAGAAGAAATGAGAAATGTTGCCTTAAGTTTAAGATGAAGTACTAAAATGACTAAAACTAGAACTAAAAATAAAAATACATTTAAGCAAACAGAAAAATGACAAATAGCACATAAAACATTTACTAAAACTTAAACAAAAAAATACTTAAATGAAAACTGAAAATAAATATGTTTATATTATATTAGTGTAAAATTAATAGTACTAAACAAATCCTACTTGCTGTCGATTTCTACCTTATGAAGTCAAATTAATCCACATCATTTATTAATCTTAGGTTAATTTAGTGCATTATTGCATTATTACAATTACACAGTGCATTATTTATGCACTTTTTTAACTAACATTAACACAGATTGAAAAATACTGTAACCAATCTATTGCTCATAGTTCATGTTAGTTAATACATTAAAGGTGCAGTGTGTAGTATTTATGAGGTCTATGAACAGAAATGCAATATAATTTCAATAACTGTGTGTTCAGTGGAGTATAAAGACCATACATAATGAAGTGTTATGTTTTTATTACTTTAGAATGCGCCATTTTTATCTAGTACACACACCGCGGGTCAGTGAAAATCGCCATTTTGCACTGTCATGTTTCTACAGTAGCCCTAATCGGACAAACTTCTCTACAGAGCGCTAGCTACTCTCTGCTCTCTCCGACGACGTCATTTTTGTCCTGTTTTGGCCACCGTAGCCGTAGCTTCGTAAGGGAGGGGTGAGCAATGGCCGGTTGCAATTCACAACTGTACCACTAGATGTCGCTAAAATGTACACACTGCACTAATGTTGGCAAATGAGACCTTACTGTAAAGTGTTACCAATAAATATTGTATTAGTATATAATTATAGTACTAATATAAAACCTGCAGTCGATTTCTACCTTATGAAGTTGAATGAATTAGTGAAATAGTTTCTGATAGTTCTTATTTATCCAGGTAGTTATGGATTCAGTAGCCGAAGGAGCTGGCCTGGCTTAGAAAACGTAGCTCTGAGAAATCAAATGCAATGACATTCAAACATTTTGGATATTATCTGGATATTATCGCATGCTTCTTTAATGTTCCCTCTGCGTTGTGGCACAGTGACCTAGAGCCAGAATGGCTGGACGATGTCCAGAAGAACGGTGAACTCTTCTACCTGGAGCTGAGCGAGGGAGAAGAAGAAGCTCTGCTGGCCCAAGTGTCTGCCAATCACTCCGCTGCCACCAATCACGTCCGTTTCAGCGAAAAGGAGGCAGAGATTATCACAGACAATGGTAAAAAGCAAGAGGCCTCCAGCAACAAATCCAAAGCAAAGCTCAAGAAGTTCACCAAGATCCTCAGACGAAAGCGGCGGCCGTCTCAAAGAAAAGCCGCCGATGGAAAAGACGGAGGATCTTCCCAGCGTCCCACCTCCATCCTGAAGAATCAAGCGGGTCAGCGGCCTGGAGTCGTGGTCCAGCAGCAGCGTCTGAAGGACGTGTGCGTGTATCTGAACCCAAAGCGTCTCGGCAGCGCCTCCCCTCCGTCTCCCGACAGAGGCGGCCTGTTAGAGGCCTTGCTGGGGGTCGTGCACCGGCCAGGAGGAAATGCAGGGAAAAGAGGGGGAAAACTCATCATCCATGGTCTGGTCCCACACAGTCCTGCTAGCAAGTGTGCTGAGATTCTTATTGGTAAGTGCAGATAGACAAGGAGCTGGCCATTGTTCTAGGATTTTTACTAGTGGTCAGACTTTTTTTTTGAAGAATTTATTTTGAATATTCATTTATTTGATCAAAAATACAGACTATTTGTTAAATATTTTTACAATTTAAAATAAGTTTATAATGATATATAATGAAAATAATGATATTTGAATATATTATAAAAAGAAATGTATTATTGTGGCGGAAAGCAGAATTTTCAGCATCATTACTCCAGCCTTCAGTGTCACAAATAGGGTTGGGTATCATCTGTATTTTAACGATTCCGATTCTGCTTATCGATTCCTAATTTTGATTCTAATAAGGTAAAAAAAAAATTAGATATCTCACATTTATTCTAAGTCTTGTTGCAAAACATTTAATTCAAAAATCAACAGGCTAAAACACTTACACAAGGAACTTTTACCTATATGGTTTAAAAATACTATAGCAAACTAGAAACACAACTAGCCTAACTAATATGCATTTCAAGCATTATTAAAGACAAGTAAACACTCAAAAAATAAAAAATTAACAATCGCACAAATAAATACAACTGATACCATTGAAATAAACAGTGTTTTTAGATTTTCAGGTATTCCGGTACAGAAACACTGCACTTGACAAATACAATTACAAATTATAGTTGCAAAAGTTATTAAGTCAAGAACAGCTTTGTCTTTTGTTGTTTGATTAACGCTATTATAGAGACGGCAGCAGGAATATTTAGGCTGCTGTCACTTTAAGAGCTGCGCTGATCCATTATACTGTTACATGTGCGTAACTGTTTACGTTCACTTAAAGCTGATATATGAAATATGTAAAAAAAAATCTGTAAAATATCCAAAAACCACTAGGCCAGTGTTATATATTTTGTTCAGTTGAGTACTTGCAATATCCCAAATGTTTCCAACTATTTGTAATTGTAAACCAAGGAACCAGGATGTGTGAGGGACTCGCCTGTCAATGGCTTCATATCTGCGTTACCCTCGGTTTTATTTTGCAGAAACTCTTTCCTCTCACTGCAGTGTGAACAAGTGTCATAGCAGCCGCAGGGCGAACGCATAACATGTGTCATAATAACATTTTCCACACACACTCAGATATGTCTAATATGATAATCAGAGCTGCGTTACCTCATACTCACGACCGAAAAAGCGGAAGTGGCGCCGGCGACTATGTCATAATAAAAGTCCCGCTGCTCGCGAGGCGTGTGTTGTGTTCATCTCTTTAACAATCGCTCTAACGGTTCCTCAGCTCCACAACACTCAGTCCTGCTCTTCTTCAGACTACAGTAACGTTAATAATCACATGATCATGATTTCTGCCCGAGTCCTATCCCGATTCTTTCCCACCGGCTGTGAGGTGAAGACCACATGTCCCAAGATTCTGCGCTCAAACTACTGCGTCATCAACCTACGCCTTTGTTTTGAGTAGGCGACCTCTAGTGGACGGAAAAGTTACATAGTGCACCTTTAAGACATAACCGATTGTGTTTACAAGGATATGTTGACATATTTGTATGTATTTGTCCATTCAAGTGCAAAAAGACGCGGAAGAGAATTCAAGTGTCTCTCAGTATCTCAGTATCGTATATATATTATATATATCATATACATATTCAGCTATATATCCTAATCAATTGTTAACATGTATTCATTACTTCAGTGAGCTCATTGTTTCTGCTTCATTTAATACGTTGTTTAAATTAATACTTTGTTAGCTAACTGCATACATTTCTGAAATGGATCATTTGGACAGTCACCTCTGATAACAGACGCATGCATTTTCTGTAAAGCTGCTTTGCAACGATATGTAATGTGAAAAGCGCTATACAAATACATGAGAATTGAATTGTGCAGCATAGAAAACAGCGCGTGGGTCTAGTGCTCGATGTTTAAAATCACATTAAAATAACTTTTCTAGTGCGTGCAGCACAGGAAACAGTGCACAGGTCTAGTGCTTGAATGGTTTAAAGTCATATTAAAATGCACACAAAGGCATCAATAAGAGGATTTTATAACAAGTATCTGATTCCTGACCTTAAGTAATGCTTTTCGATTCCCAACCCTAGTCACATGATCCTTCAGAAATCATTCTAATATGATGATTTGCTGCTCAAGAAACATTTCTGATTATTATAATATTGAAAACAGCATTTTTCCAGTATTTTTGATTGGATATAAAGTTTAAAAGAGCCGCATTTATTTGTAATTGAAATCTATTGTAACATTATAAACATCTATATTGTCACGTTTGATACATTTAATGCACCCTTGCTGAATAAAAGTATTAGTTTCTTAATAAAACCCCGAACTCTTGATTGGTAATGTATGTATTCTGGCTCATGAACTACTCAATCCAGAGACCAGAATATCATTGAAAATGTTGACTTGGTTTAGTAAGAAACCACCTAGCAACCATTCAAAACCATCCCAGCAAAGCCATTCAGAACACCTGGTGAGCTTTTGCACTCACATTTCCTTCAAAACAGTCTGTTTAATGTAATGAAACTGTTACGTCAAGCTGCGGCTTGGTGCTGTGGTTGGTTTTATTCATTTTCTCTCTTACAACTGCCTGTTAAACACTCTAGTTTTATGTCCCAGCACAGTTGGTAATGAAATCATTCGATTGCGAGTAACAAAAAAAGCTGTTTATTCAATTTTCAGTCATGAATATTTTTCTGTTGATGTACTAAAACGATATGCGAGGGGAACCCGCAGTCACTCTCTCCCAGAGACAGACCAAAGAAATTCCAAACGGGTTACACTACCCCGAAAGCTCTTTCCCCAGCAGCTTTTTACGATTGTTTCTCAAACGCCCGTCCATACCAAAGCAATTAGACCGTTTATCTGAAATAACTGAGGGAAATCTTTGCATGCCGCAAAGAGAAGAGTGTGCAAATCTACCAAAGGCAGGTGGAGGTGCTGTTTGATGTGCATTTGTTTTTTATCGTATGGTAGAAATACAGTTCACCAAAGCTATTTGCACACTCTGGAATCAGGCGACTGTGCAGATGTTTGTGATCCTTGAGGAGAATATCTTTCATGTTTTCTGTAGGTGATGCCCTGGTTGCAGTGGATGATGTGGACGTCACCTCAGAAAACATCGAGAGAGTTTTGTCCTGTATACCAGGCCCCACACAGGTAAGTGTGCATTTTTGGCTATGTCTACATTCATTTGAACACATCTTTTTCTCTACATTTTGGTCTTTCCGGTCACACGGAGACTCCTCGTTCAGGCGATCTCTGACCGTTTTTTTCCCCGTGTGGATCTGAGCACGATTGCCATGTTCATATATGCCTAAACAAATCGAACTAAGGGAGAAAATGCACCAGGTTGACCTTCTGTTCACACTGAGACTGAGCTTTTTGAAGACGCTGTCCCAAGTGACTGGCTGGAAATTAGTGATGGGGGAGTCGACTCCAAAAGAGTCAATTCCTCGACTCTGAATAGCCCCAGAGTTGGGGTCGACTCCAGCACAGGAAACGACTCTCGGTGTCGACTCTGTTGCTGTGTCTGAAATCGCTCACTTGTTTACTGATTCTCTAACCCCTAGTTCATGGCAGTTGAGTGCACTATATAAGCAAGGAGAGAATGAAATGAAGCGACACCACGTCAGAGAGGTATAGATTTGGTTTTTCATGGTTAACCTTGTGTTCATAATCATTAAACTAGCCATAAATCATAAATAAAACCTCTCATCAAGCATAAACACATCAATAAGTGTACATTATTGTATGCATTTTAGTGTTTAGTATCTTTAACTCACCTTTTAAGACAATGATCATGTGCATTTAGCGCTATCACTCAACAACAGCTGTTTTTCGTGACTTTTTCCTCTGTAAAATTAGGTATTGGCAACAGCTAGGTAGCACCGTTGATAGCCACTCATCAAGTCATCGCTTAATTGGACTAATTTGGTCGGTCACGCTAAAAGTGTGGGATTTTAAGGCTTCGTGTCGGAGGAAAATAAATTAAATGTGTAACAATATTTTTATAACCCTGTTTTGATGTAAAGTTAATGGAGTCGACTCCAAAAAACCTGGAAATGAACACCCCTACTGGAAATTGCCCAACTGATAAGAGATGCCATTTCTGTTGCACATGAAAAATATCAAATGGATATGAAATGGCAAATGAAACGAAACCACACAGACAGTTTATCAGCTCTGAGCAATATTACAGCGAACAAACAATATTACAGTGAACGTTCCTTATGAACGAACAAGTTATAGAAGGCTTTTCACAAATCATCAACATTCACCATGGATTTAATGTAGTAATGCTAACTGTAACCATGGTATTGTGGCAGAAATAGTTGAATGTTTTTACATTTTTCATTTGGGGATTCATGCAAACGTTTGAATGTGAAATTCAAGCACTTTTCAAGTTATTCACTAGCCTGACGTCGTCATACTCAATTCTAGTCAGAATTTGAGTCTGATCTGCTCCGTTGGGCTGTTATTATGGGGCGTGTTTCAATCGAACCAGGAAAGACCTCAATTGGATAGACCTACAACCAATCAGAGCAACGGAGCGACGCATAACTTGAGTTGTCAAATGTCAACAGAACTCAACTGCACTGTGTTGCCAAGTCCGCGGGTTGAAGTGACCCCAATGATGTGATATACAGACCCAGGAATGTGAATTTTAGCAGGCAGCCCTGCCAAAATAAAACATATTTTACCCCCCAAATGCCATTTATTTTCCGGAGAACCCCCCCGGGATGCTATTGGGCTTGTTTTTAGCTAGTTTTGAGTAGCAGTTGGGCGGGTTTTGTTGTAAAAACTTGGCAACCCTGTCTGCACGCACGCTGGAATAAGTCACGTTAGAAGAAGAAGATGAGTGTAAACAATCTTTGCTGGTGTTGTAAAAAAAGAATTTAAGGATACACAGAGTACTTACCAACACCATCATCATTTCTGAGAGAAATAGTAAAGGTGAATGCATATACGAACAAGTTCTCCGTTTAGGATTAGAACAAATTCAACCCAAGCGGCTTTGGTGACATGATGTCACTGTTTATCATCTGTCCATCATCGTATAAAGCCCGCCCTGCCAATTTCATTGGTCCAAACAGTTTCTGCTCGGGAATAATTACTTCTCTACGGCTCAACTCCAAACCGAACTGCCCGAGTTAAAATGTTGTGGGCGGGGCTAAGTTCGGTCGGCATCCAGGCTAGTTATTCACACTTTTTCCAGCACTTCAAAACTCTAAATATTATCCAATTGAAATACTGCTTTACTGCCAAATGTGCATTTTCAAAAATAAACATGTCAAATTATTGTTACTGCAAAAAAATATTCATTTTTTGATTAAATTACCTTTATGAATAAAAATCCCCCCACCCCCCAGTGCCACTGGATCTCCGTCGCATCGTGTCTACACCGGACACAAGCAGCATGATGCGACAAAAGACAATAGAGCCCATTATAATCAGTGATGTTGTCTACACTGGATGCGGTGCGACCCGGCGTGACAAATCTCCTACACTAAAATGCCTTGTTCTATTTATGACGTACTGACACGAAGGGCAAATGCTTTGCCGCGTCCCGTGTAGACAGCCTTTAGCTGTTGCGGCGCATTGCGACGCTCAACGGTCACATCTGGTGTAGACGGGGTTTCAGGATCAGACAATTGAAGCCCATCTCTTTTAGACGCTCACTAAAAACCTTGTAAACTTAGGTATTTTGATGTGTTTTGGACACTTTAGGCTGTACACTTCATCTTTGCTACAGGTTAACCCGTGGTTGATTTTGAGAGGCATTAGCAAAACTGTTGCTGTTTACGCAATGTACATAATTACCTATCATACATTGGGATACAGTCTACCTGGTTTGGTGGTCCATTGGTTGGGATTCCTTTCCCTCCACAAGCAAACGGGCTGTAACCCGCTCATTCAGACGATCTCGGACCGTTTTTTTTTTGGTGCAGATCTGAGCCCGATTGCCATGTTCATATATGCCGAACCAAACTAAGGGAGAAAACGTGCCAGGTTCTGAAACAGATGCTCCAAACGAGTCTAAACGCTTAAAACATTGAAACTGATGCAAAGCTTGAACAAGGAAAATTAACAAAAGTATGGCTCGTAATGTTTATTTTGCTCTCAGTCAACAACAGTTCATAAATAAAAGAATGAAAGCTGAGAAATCTCCGATGCTTTTCACCACTTGAAAGACAAAAGCTCAGTTTTCCTGCTCTCAGACCTCCCATAAACCCACAAATGCTGAGGGCACATGAGGGCAAATCCATGTTTTGGGAACTGAGGTCTGTTTTTAAGGGATTAATTTGACTTAACTGCCTTGAAATGAGACTTTTTTTTTTTTTTTTTTTTTTAACAAGACGTGATGTTTTCAGATTAGCCCTTTCTAAAATGGGTTTTGGTTTTTGGTCTGCGCCTCTTGGCCTGTGAGTAAATGCTCTTTTCTTGGCTAACAATATTTTCTACATTAACAAATGATTGAGCTTGAACTCAATTTGGGCTCAGTGAAATATCGGTGGGATAATCTTGTCATAAACGAAACAAATTGACTGTCGATGCGCAAATTGTTTGTTGCAAATTGTTGGTAAAGTTAAGCAGTTTTCAACTCTACAATTTTCCATTTATGGCCACAATGGCTACGACTCATCTCAACCCAAAACACTTTATCTAAACCTCAAATCCAGAAGCTGTATGGAGTCTGAAGACATGTTTCAACGACCCCTAAACTCAGCTGGTGAAGCAGCTTTTGAAAATCACATCTTCTTCACATAGAAATGCATGTATAAAGCATCAGTGATTTGAACAAAGACCTAACTCCAACTTTGAATGAGAGGTGTGCTGTTACTTTTGATATTATAACATTGATAATATATTTAATTTCCAAAAATTTCAGTAATTGTTTTGTAGCGTCATCAATCAAACAAGTTTTGCACAAACAAGCACCACTCATAGAAAACGCTGACGATCTGCAGCTACGCTTTTCTATAACTCCAGCGAGACGCTGCTTCTCTCTGAGAATGTGTTTCGTTTGATCCCTTCTCAAGCTAGTTTTGTTCTCTCCGTTGCCTGGAAGAGGCTGGAATGTCGAAATTACAGAGCTCTGTCGCCTCGGCAGCGACGGCGGTTACCGTAACGCTTGTTTTTGTAGGCCACAGGAAAAGAGCCATTATCCTGTGGAGAAGAGAGAGGGAGAAAGTGATTAAAGGACGAGAACCGATTGCAAATTACACCGTAGGACAAAAAAGGACAAGCTAGGCTATTATGATATTAGGGTAGAGGAACTGTGCTCTTGTGAGGTTTCCAGAGGCTTGCCAAGATTTTAAAATGAGCTGCTGGTGATTTATGAAATTGTAAGGTAAGCATTGCGTGACTGTTGATTTTAAATGTTACTACACCACAGGAACAAAATCATCATGTCAACTTTTTTTCTTTGGACGTTGACATCATGGGGTCAGTAAGATTCTTGAATACTTTTAGGTCCTGATTACACCTGGTATTAAGATGCGTTTTGGCCGATCGGATCACAAGGGGCCTGTTTACACCTGGTCACTTCATGCATTTTTACTGATCAGATAGCTATCTGATTTATCAAAACTATTCCATTTACACTTGGTCACACGAATGTGTCTATCCGATCTTCAATTCTCACACTGGTAAGATCTAGTGATGTGTCGTTCATGAACGATTCGTTCATTTTGAACGAATCTTTAATATGACTCGAGAACAACGGGTTGTCTCAGAGGGCGATTCGTTCATTTTGTGTTGACTGTGCATGCGCAACATCCCATATGCTCTGTACAGGAAACAGAATTGATTAGTTCACCAGACTCGAGTCATTCGTTCATCAAGTCCCAGCTCATAGGCAAGGTTATGCAGTCACCGGAAACAGAAAAGATTAGTTCATCTCTCGAGTCTTCTCGTTCAAATCGTTCGTTCAAGTCCCCATAGGCTGAATGCAGAAACAGCTCATCTGTCGAGTCTCGTTCTTTTGTCACGTGACGTGACAGCCGTGTTGGATACAGAAATTAGTTAATTCCTTTAGAGTCTATGGTTAATTCACAATTCCTTACAAATTTTTTTAGTTCAGTTTTTTTTTAGCTAGTTTAATTGATTTTCCTTTGAAGCCTGGACACATTGGGTTGTTCAGAACGGATAGGCATAACAAATGTTTATTGCACATATCTTCTGATTATTTTATAATAATAAATATATTACAACATGCAGTCAATAATACGACTGTAATATTGTATATGTTGCGAGACACTGAACAGGAAAGCGGTCACGTGAAAAAAGAACGAACGACTTGAACGAGAAGACTCGGGAGATTAACTAATCTTTTCTGTTTCCGGTGACTGCATATTGATATGGGTCTGGGACTTGATGAACGAATGACTCAAACCCGAAGACTCGAGACTGGTGAACTAATCAATTCTGTTTCCGGACACATGTATTACATGAGGCTGTCACGGCCCAGATCAGACATGATGACTGAACTAACGGCTCATACCCGAGAGGTGAAATAAACAGACGTGTTTAAATGTGAAGTGACAAAGGAAAGCACGATTTGGATCGGGAGGTGAGGTGAACTAACAGACTGCATACATAGACTGAAGCAATTTAAGCAATTCATGAATAATTTATTTATAAGTTTGGCCATGGCTGCATTAGCTTATAGTTTATTTTTTATTACAAAAGTACTAAATGTGTTGAAAAATCTAGCATGTAACGTTTTAATTAGATTCTGCTGAAATTACTTGAAAAAAGATTTGTTCATTTTGCTGAACGAGATTCAAAGATCCGAGTCAGTAAAATTATCCGAACTTCCCATCACTAGTAAGATCTGGGATGTGTTTCGGAGGGCATTTACACCTGGTCTTTTCACGATCAGATCCGATCACCATCCGATCAGAGAAAAGATGTGGCCAGGTGTAAACGGGAATGTGTCTCCTGTTTACACCTGGCCACTTCTTCGCTTCTGTTTTAATCCGTCTCTTTTGTCCAGTTTCATCCCTTCTGTCCTGATTTCTTCCAGGGGAGGGTCTATGGGCGGGAATATATATGGGCTTTTTTTTCTCCAGATCTTTCGATCTGATGGACAAAATAAGTTTTTTTATCACGCAATCTATATAAACATGCCCAGAGACGACGGAAAAACACAGAGTTTCTGACCATGCCGAACGCTGTGAGTGTGTGTTAGAAATCAGGAATGGTGAGAGAACATTGAGCTTGGGACATTTTTCGTCTTCAAACCAAACTTGGGTCTTCAGGTGACAGAGTTTAAAACCCGTCTGGCTTGCGCGCTTCTCATAATGTTTACACATTAGGTCAGTAGCGGAGAGTAGGCGTCTTTAGCGGTGTTCAAGCGCATTTGATCACATGAGCATCTACACTACAAAAGCAATCTGGTCGAATGTGTTTTCGACTACCTCTGGAAGTGTTGAAAGTGGACAAGCTCAAAATTTTTAGACCCCGTTTACATTTATATTTGGTCGATCAGATCACAAGTGGACGACACTAAAGCGCATTAATACCAGGTGTAAACAGGGCCTTATTCATCAATGATGCATTAAATTGATCAAAAGTGACAGGAAAACTGTTTTATTTCAATAAATGCTGTTCTTTTGAACTTTCTGTTCATCAAAGAATCCTGAAAAAGATGAATTTCCACAAAAATATGAAGCAGCACAACTGTTTTCAACATTAATAATAATCATAAATGTTTCTTGAGCAGCAAATCCTCATATTAGAATGATTTTTTGAAGGATGACTGATTTCTGATACAATATATTCACATAGAAAACAGTTATTTTAAATTGTAATAATATTTCACAATATTACTGTTTTGTTGTAGCCTGACAAGCCAGACCCACATCAAGATGTTGGGTCTGGGAACACACCATTGGCAGGGCTCAATCCGAGGGGCGGGATAAACGGTTGTCTTTCAAATTCCCTCTGCACGCAATAGGATAGCGCTACAACCAACCAGAGCAACGAAGAAGGTGAAGCGGAGCTATCTGATAGATTAAACTTTCGCCATATCCGGTCGGCTAAACTCTGAACACATCTGAATGACTTCAGTGCCGTTCTTTGTTCTTTTCTCAAAGAAAAGCTTAAAGGGATAGTTCACCCAAAAACTATTTTTTTATGTTTGTCTGCTTACCACCAGGGCATCCAAGATGTAGGTGTCTTTGTTTCTTCAGTAGAACACAAATGAAGATTTTTAACTCCAACCGTTGCAGTGTGATAGTCGGATAATGCATGTCAACGGGGATATTTTAGAGTATGAGAGTAAAAACACATAGACATACGAATCCTTATTAAACCATGCGGCTCGTGGTGACACATTGATGTCTTAAGACACGAAATTATAGAAACCGAACAGTATTTATGTTTTTTTTTTTTACCTCTTATCAGACGAACATCATCTAGTATTCCCAGCGCCATAACTTCCGGCGAATAAGGTCAAAATACATTCAAAATACTGCCGCGATCAAAGATATATATACGTAGATGCCTCATTCGACTGATCCGCACAGGCACTAATGAGGAATCTATGTATATATCTATGATCGCGCCAGTATTTTGCATGTATTTTTACCTTATTTGTCGGAAGTGATGGCGCGGGGACGGCTGATGCAGAGCCATAGAAAAAACGGAATACATTTTTAAATATGGATATTTTTCTTACACAAACGCATCGATTCGCTTCAGAAGGCCTTTATTAACCCCCCGGAGCTGCGTGTAACAGTTAAATGACGGACAGATGCATTTTTTTTAATGGACTTCAAAAACAAAGCAACTATTACTGCTATTATAATGCTAGGATTAGCCTGAACATTTTTAATATAACTCTGATTTTATTCGTCTGAAGGAAGAATGTCATATTCACCTCAGATGACTTGATTGTGTGAGTAAATCATGGGATAATTTTCATTTTTGGGTGAACTAACCTTTTAACTATATCTATATCTATATCTCCAAGTCTTCCAGAGTCACGGCCAAAGCCGAGTCGAAAGGCCGCTGTTCGCCAGCTTCTTTGTTTACGAGTAGCACGTGGAACCGCCGCAACTCCACCGTCATTATGTTAAGCCCGCCCATCAACTCTATACACGATGTGATTGGCCTGACCAGAGTTCGGTTTTTCCAGCTCGCAAGCCAACAGAGAGTTGCTAGACGACCCTGACTGCAAATTACATTTTCTGCCGCTAGGGTGCGTCAAGATTTCTAGGCTAGTTTTTACTGTATTTTTTTTATCAAAGCGTATAAGAGACTTATTTCGAAAGCATTTAAAAATCTAACCGACCTCAAACTTTTGATTTGTGGTGCAACTGTGCAAGAATCATATAAATTGCATGTTTTTTTTATATTATACTGTATGTTTTTGGAAGCAATAATGCTTGCATCATGTGTCAGCCAGTCAAGCAACAGTCATTGAGTTTGGGAATGCTGTCAGATAGATCTCTCCAGGTGTTATAGACCTCACTGATAATAACAAGAACCTAGAAGAACTAGCATTGGCCGTGATGTAATATGATGATCTGTATGTGATCTGAACCTGAGCGGCAGTCTTCCACATCCCCTAATAACAGGCTTGTTTTCCCGCCCGCTGTGGCGTCCTGCCCGACAGACTCCAGCTCGGCATTGCCGTCCAGCTGCTTGCGGTCAGCAAACACTCTGGTCTGCATGTTAAACAGCCGAGGGGGAGTGGATACGCCGCTTTCTGTGTGCTGTTAACTCACAGATGGGCGCTGTAGCTTTTATTGATCTCAGCGTGTGCTTTATTTGATTTGTACAATCTTAGAAAGTTACTGTTTTTTTTTTTGGCAGAAGTCTGGGCTGAATTTGGAGCTACATGTTCGATTTAAATCATAAATCATATTGTGTGAGCTGAAATATTTGTACACTAGCGTTCAAACAGTATGAGTTTTCTTATTGTTTTTGAAAGAAGTCTTATGGAAGTTGTTAAGAGTGATTAGTGTTCCCTTCTGTGGCTTTTCTTCCATTTCAGCACATATACACAACTTGCTTTAGTTGTAATTCTATTTAAGCTTTTCAGTTTGCTTAAAAGTTAGACAAACCAAGAAAGGTGTACATCACTATTGTGCTCATACTAAAGAGGCTATGCCTTGATTTTGTTTTTAGGCTCTACTAGAAGAGGTTTTCATGCTTGAATGTTCAAAAAACACATTCTCCATTGTTGCAGCTCGTCTCTTCCCAGTCTGTCAGTAATGCTCTGTTTAGTTCCTGTTTCTATGAAGCCCCTCCTTCTGAAAAGCACACTTGTGATTGGTCAAGCGCTTCGAGTGTGTTTGGGAAATGTCCCGCCCCTTACCATAACCACCAGTTTCAACACACTACTAACTAACTCAACCAGGTCCCACCCCTTTATTTAGAGCAGGGGTCTCAAACTCATTTTACCGCTGGAGGTAGACTCTGGGTCAGGCTGGGCCGCATCAAGTATTACACATAAAAAGTGTTTCAAGTATTCAAAAAAAAGTAGCACAACTGATCCAATCTTCACAATCTTTATTATTAACAGTTCTTCAACATGAATGTTTCTTCTGAACATGAACTCTTCCTCTGAATTTGAACTAAATATAGCCTATCGAAATTAAATCATGTAATATGAAATAATGAATGATTTTAATTTTATTTTAAATAATAGACTAATTCACAGCAAGGCCGTAACAGGTCAAACAGAACAGTGAGCGAAATTCTAGGTCTAATTCTAGTTGGGAAATAATCTTTTTGGGACTATTTGTAAACAATATTTACATTAATTTGCGTCAAATATATTATTAGTCCCAATATTCTTCGCATGAGTTAGTGAATAAATACATAGATCCGTGAAATACTATCGGATTCTCTAGTGGTCTGGTGGTAGAATTTTTGTCAACCGTGTCAAAGGGTCCGGGTTCTAATCCGCTCTCATGTAGTTTTTCTTCATTAAAATCAAAGATGTTCATCAATGATTATATAATAAGACCATGGACACGTTTGCATTTTGTTTGGTGATTTCACCGGAAAGAATAGTCTCTCAGCAACGGCATTAAGCGATAGATTGACGCTCGTCTGTGTGTGAAGACTGTGCAGTGTGCACGAGTCAAAAGAGAACGTAAACCCCGCCTACTTTGATTTGATTGGCCATCTCAATCATTTTGACATTGACGAGCGCTGTTAGACCACATTCGTTTCGACTGTCTGATCTCCTTCATTCATCTGTTCCTGTCAATCACGCGGCGTCAACCAATTATACTGCACGAGGGAGGGGCGAGCCAACTCACTCTCTCTCTCTCTCACACACACACACACACAAAGGAGGCAGCAAGCGTGGCAAGCGCTGCACACGCAACGACTCAGCAAAAAGGTGCTTTTCAGAGCAACTAACACTAAACTTTGATGTCAAGAAGGGGGCCAAAAAATATCACCCTGCGGGCCGCGAGTTTGTGAGCCCTGATTTAGAGTATGCCTTGCGCGGGAATTATTTAAATGAGGAATATTGTGACATGTTTGTTCCCGGAAGAAAACTCAAGACTATAAACAAGGCTTTTCACAGAGTTCAGAAACAGTGACACTGATATAGAGAAGAACTGCCTTTAGAGAAAATGTGCAGACATTTTTTATGCTCAAACATCAACATTACACACTAAAGACAGTTCAAAATGTAAAAAAATCATGGATCTACAAGTAAAAAACATTATTAGTTTTGCGTTATATTGTGTTTATTATATTGTGCTTGATGAAAGCACAGACCAACTTTAATTTTTAAGTTGAGCAAACTCAAAAAAGTCCTAAAGCTGGATGCCTCAACAACCCTCTACAATGCAAGTAAATCACTCGCATAAATCTTCTAAATAATGTCTATCATTAGCCGTTGGCTTATTCATTCTTAGATTTTACTCGCCAGTGTTTGTTTGAGAGGCTAAGAATAAGTTTAGCTCTCCGTCAAGCGATCTGTACCATTTTGATTCAGCTCAATGGATGCGCAGCGTGCCTGTATTTGACGTAAACTCTAGGCGCACGATTCGCCATCGCTTTGCTGAGAGCACTGTGTTTCTCATACACACGCAGAGAGAGAGAGAGAGTCATTGGGCTTTATTTTTATGGACGTGTAAGCAGCTTGTTTGTATAATTGGTATTTTCATGTTTACATCAGTGTTTATTTCTGATTCTTTCTCTGTGTTTCTCAGGTGAGGTTAACTCTGGAGACGGTCTGTCCTGTCGGGAGCAGCCTGGACTCGAGACCCAAACCGTGTCCTCCGGTCAGTCAGCTGGTCCGACTGCTGTGGGGGGAGGACACAGTCGAGCTCCAGATGTCCATCGCACACGTACCGCACATAGTGATGTACCTCTCGCTCAAACTGGACTCTGAGTCGCCGCAGGAGGAGGTCAGTCTGTTCTAAATGCTCAGAGACTCTCCACCGATTGATTGCCTCACAAAATATTATTTTCAGCTTGTGAGAATTTGGAAAAGCTGAAACAGCTGTGTGTGGATTTTTTCAGTGCTTTATCCATTAAAATAATTTCGGCATCCAAAAGAGTTTCCCCTGTTAAATCAGTCCGTGCCGAGCTGCCCAGAGCGAGCATGAATGGCTCTGCTGTGCCACTAACAGTCGCTCGTATTTATAGCCATCAGCGTGACGTGAGGAAACAGGAGAAGAGAGGGAAAAGCTCGCCTTCGCCCGGCTGAATAATTCACAGTGAGACGCCCCGCTCCCATCAGAAAGGAAAACCACTCGTCAGGACTTTGGAAAGTTTTCGTTTTAAAGACTTGAATCCCTCAATTCATAGAGAGAAGCGAAATGCCTTTTAAAGGTTATGACTGTCGGAAATGCAGGGTGAATTTCACAAAGAATATGTGTAGGTGAAAATAACAAAAATAAGACAATTATATTTAGCCTATAGAAAGTGAGGAATATTTGTTTGTTTTTTTGCATTTTCTTTTGCATTTTTTTTATTTTCATAATAACAATTAAACACATTTCCATTATTTATATGTAGATATACACTCAGCTAAAGGATTATTAGGAACACCATACTAATACTGTGTTTGACCCCCTTTCGCCTTCAGAACTGCCTTAATTCTACGTGGCATTGATTCAACAAGGTGCTGAAAGCATTCTTTAGAAATGTTGGCCCATATTGATAGGATAGCATCTTGCAGTTGATGGAGATTTGTGGGATGCACATCCAGGGCACGAAGCTCCCGTTCCACCACATCCCAAAGATGCTCTATTGGGTTGAGATCTGGTGACTGTGGGGGCCATTTTAGTCCAGTGAACTCATTGTCATGTTCAAGAAACCAATTTGAAATGATTGGAGCTTTGTGACATGGAGCATTATCCTGCTGGAAGTAGCCATCAGAGGATGGGCACATGGTGGTCATAAAGGGATGGACATGGTCAGAAACAATGCTCAGGTAGGCCGTGGCATTTAAACGATGCCCAATTGGCACTAAGGGGCCTAAAGTGTGCCAAGAAAACATCCCCCACACCATTACACCACCACCAGCCTGCACAGTGGTAACACAAGGCATGATGGATCCATGTTCTCATTCTGTTTACGCCAAATTCTGACTCTACCATCTGAATGTCTCAACAGAAATCCAGACTCATCAGACCAGGCAACATTTTTCCAGTCTTCAACTGTCCAATTTTGGTGAGCTCGTGCAAATTGTAGCCTCTTTTTCCTATTTGTAGTGGAGATGAGTGGTACCCGGTGGGGTCTTCTGCTGTTGTAGCCCATCCGCCTCAAGGTTGTGCGTGTTGTGGCTTCACAAATGCTTTGCTGCATACCTCGGTTGTAACGAGTGGTTATTTCAGTCAAAGTTGCTCTTCTATCAGCTTGAATCAGTCGGCCCATTCTCCTCTGACCTCTAGCATCAACAAGGCATTTTCGGCCACAGGACTGCCGCATACTGGATGTTTTCCCTTTTCACACCATTCTTTGTAAACCCTAGAAATGGTTGTGCGTGAAAATCCCAGCAACTGAGCAGATTGTGAAATACTCAGACCGGCCCGTCTGGCACCAACAACCATGCCACGCTCAAAATTGCTTAAATCCCCTTTCTTTCCCATTCTGACATTCAGTTTGGAGTTCAGGAGATTGTCTTGACCAGGACCACACCCCTAAATGCATTGAAGCAACTGCCATGTGATTGGTTGATTAGATAATTGCATTAATGAGAAATTGAACAGGTGTTCCTAATAATCCTTTAGGTGAGAGTATATATATATGTGTTTGTGTGTAATGCAGTAATACTAATATTATAAAATATTATTGTAAATTACAATGACGTTCTTTGTAAAATCAGTATAAATAACCTAATTTTCTTTGCTAAATATTATTTATATTCTTTTGTATTTTGATTTTGGAGTGAAATACACAGAAATGAATGATTTTATTTCACTTCAAAATCAAAAAACAAAATAAGTAGAAATAATATTTAGCAAAGAAAATGAGGTTATTTATGCAGATTTTACAAAGAACGTCATTGTAATTTACAATAATATTTAAAATATTATAATATAATATTTTTACTGTATTACAAGAATAATGTAAATATATAAATATACAATTTTGTAACATGTTTTGTTTTTATATATATATATATATATATATATATATATATATATATATATATATATATATATATATATATACACACATTACAAATTACAATTTTAAAATTAAAATCAGCATAAACTAGCTTAATTTTCTTCATGCTAAATATATTATATTATTTCTATGTTTTTGGACATTTAATTTTAGAATAAAATATGACTGACTGGTTAATGGTTCATCTAGTGCAGGGTTCTTCGTCCTGTGTGACCATTTTCCTGCAAAATTTCGATTCAATTAATCCTGAACAGACTTGAATTGACTAATAAGAGTAGTTGGGCTTCTGTGAAAATGAGGAATCCTGACCTCGCCGTACAGAGATTTAAGTTTGCTTCTTGGCCTTCAGCCGGTTACTGCCAGGTTGCAGTTTCGAACACATTGAAGCGGCTTTTGTAAATGCATCCCTCCAGGTGCTGATAGTTTAGAGTAGTTGATTTACGGTGTTAAATCTTCGCTGAGAGAAGCGTGCTTGCAATCCGACTCACTTATAAACCTCTCTCTGTCTGCAGTGATTGATGCTGCGTGGAGCTCTAATGTGAGTTTGAGCGTTTATAATGTGTGTTTTTATGCGCTGCAGCTCTCGGTGCTCCAAACCACAGGCCACAGGGCTGCCCTAAAGACAGAAACGACCACCTCTGAACGCTGACGCCAGCTTTTAGAGCGCAAGGAATACACTGAAGAGATAAGCGATACGTGTGTGTGTGTGTGTGTGTGTGTGTGTGTGTGTGTGTGTGTGTGTGTGTGTGTGTGTGTGTGTGTGTGTGTGTGTGTGTGTGTCTCGAGGGCGAAGGCTTGTGGTTTGAAGACAGGCATGAGAACTTCATTTCTCACAGAAACTCAAAGCGCTGCCAGGTTGAAGTGTTCCTGCTCCGCATACTAATCAAAATGACAGAGGAAACGTCCCTCCCCTTCATTCCCTCCTGCAGATAAACCTCAAAACATCTCACACTGCTGCAGTCTACGGATGAGAAGAATGGCCATTCCTCATGGGGAAATGCGGTTTTTGGCAGAGTTATGCGCTGTGGGCGACTCGTAATTTAAAGTCAATGTGAATCGATCTTAAACACATTTTTTAAGCAAGCGAATGAAAATAAGAAGGGAATGGGAATCATTTGAAAAGCACTGATGAATCATTCATGATGAGAGTAGGAACACGTTTTAAGGAAGTAAATTGGTAACACTTTAGTCTGGGGTTTAGTTTCCAAATAACTAGTTGCTTATTAGTATGCATATTAATAAGATATTGGCTGTTTATTAATGCCTTATTCTGCATGACCATATTCTACATCCCTTAATCCTACCTAATACCTAAACTTAACAACCCTTACAAACAGTCCAACAGGAAACGCTGACCAAAGCTCGTTTTACTGCATTTATGCATGATCACGCTATGATGATATAAATGTTTTATGGACTTTATTCGAAACAGAATTAGCTTAAATGGAGGGTAAAGGTGTTAGCCTGGTCCTACCAGACTCTCGTACATTTCATTTGTTCAGAGAGTCTGGCCACTCTCCATTGACAAGCGTTTACTTCCTTGAAGGCGGGTACTCTGATGAAGTTTAAAACTATTGGATCTGCCCCGAACCGCTCTGGATCTGCCATAACCAATCGCTAACGTTTGGTCGTGACGTATGTCATGCGTTTGCCTTAGCCAACTCCTTCACCACTAACGGAGCAAGCTGGAAAATCAAACTTTTCCCGAACCCTGTGTGCAGGAGAGCCACAACATCATGGCCACCAACAAAACTCAGCAAAGTTTGTTCTTGCTCCAGCTTTAACTTCTGGATATTCGACATCATTGCCACAACGGATCGAATGGCTTCGCTCGCATCTTTTCTCCGCCGCCACTACTGAACTACAACTCAAACTAGCGCACAACATCAACGTCGTCGTTCTCAGACACTCCCTCTGTTCGCTGATTGGACCGGTTTTTGGCCGGAAAACAACAGCGAATATACCGCAAACCCCGGCGACGCACACGTATTGAAAATTAAAATTGAGTGGAACTACGTAGGAGGCCGAAGCCAGGCTACAAAGGTGTCTCCCTGATCAATAATGCCACAACATGAGCAAAAAAACACAGCTAGGAAGTAACTAACTAAAAGTAGCATCACACTTAATAGTAGCCTAGAAATCTAGACGCACCCTAGCAGCAGCAAATGGGCGGGCTTAACGTAATGGCGGCAGAGTTGCGACAGTTCCGCTTTAATTCCCTGCTAACAATGAACAGCACTGAAGTCAGTCTTAAGAAAGGAAGATGTGTTTGGAGTTTTGCCGACCGGATACGGCAAAAGTTTAATCAACTAGCTCCGCTGGTGGGAAAACACATGGGACTCGCTTGCGATGGTTGTCTCACCACTAATAGCGCTCTGGTTGGTTGTAGTGCTATCCTAGGGGAGATGGTGGTCCAGTGGGTTAAACCACTGAACTGATACGCAGAAGGTTGCTGGTTTGATCCCAGTGGTCACCACCAGTGTGTCCTTGAGCAAGGCACTTTACTCCATGTTGCTCCAGGGGGATTGTCCCTGTAATAAGTGCACTGTAAGTCGCTTTGGATAAAAGTGTCTGCCAAATGCATAAATGTAAATGTAAATGTAAATCCTATTGCGTGCAGAGAGAATTTGAAAGACAACCGTTTATCCCGCCCCTCGGATTGAGCCCTGCTTGATGTGGGTCTGGCTAACAACTTAATAGTGTTGTTATTAGTAACCAAAACTATTAAAACTCAAACTAAAATATAAATAATGAAGAAAACCATAAAAAAAACCATTAAAATGTTGCTTTGACAAAAAACTGAAATGAAATGTTATGGAGTTGATGCACTAAAATAAAACTAAAAAGGAAATAAAAATAAATGAATGCTACATTTTTTTCTTTAAATTATAAAAATGAAAAAAAGCTAATAAAATTAATAAAACAAACTAAACTGAAAATATAAAAATAAAATAAAATTCTAAATATGAATAAGTACATTAATAACATATAAATATAATAATAGTAAAATCAAACTGTTTTCAAGTAGTGTGATTTCAAAAAAGCTGCGTTTCCCAAATCATCGCATTGCTGTTTTTATGTAATTTTATGTCACATGAGGCAATAATCAAACATGTTTCTCTATGGCAGGGGTTTTCAAACTTTATGATGCCAAGGACCCCCAAATATGATGAACCTTTATGAGGAACCCCCTTCCTAAAATTCATCTATTTTTATGTATGAAAGAACAATTAAAGATAGATAAATAGTGTGACATTATAAATACAACATACTGTGTTAAGAATACTGCCTTACAACCCCAGTGAGCGAGATAAAGGGACTATAGTGAGAAAAACTAAAGAGAAACAAAGCAAACATATACAATTCTGGAAGTATGCATACGGTAAGAAAGGAGAGAAATGTTTAGAAATTAAACAGCTAGAATGTTCCGTAGACTTGATCCATTTTTGCTTATTTTTTTATTCTCTGAGATTTTCCGGGGACCCCTTAGAACCTTCTGGAGGACCCCTGGGGGTCCCCGGACCCCAGTTTGAAAACCCCTGCTCTATGCAAAGTAGTTTTAGTGAATTGTTTAGATGGTTCAGAATCTTAACTGTCACCCCCCTTTTTGAGAATACACATGAAAATGCACTATCCAAACTTAAAGGGCTGTAATTCAAGAATGCTTTGGAATATAGACCAAAGTTTGGTCTTGTTTTAAAGACGACACTCGGCAGATTATTTCTAAAGTGAAAGCATGAAAAAGTTATGGAAGTTTAAATTAACTGTAAATAAAAAATACTGTACTAAATATTTTTTATTTTATATAAAATATATATTTTACAAAAATGTTTTAATCTAAAATTACTATAAAATCAAAGCCATGTGTCTAACCAAGTTGTGTTCCAAATTTGAAGTTGATATCACAAAAATTGAAGTTCCCATGAGATTTTGTTTAGGGCGCTGTACCAAAAACAGCCACCGTGTGTCATTGAAATTCCATTGATTGTTTTTTTGATGCATTTTCCTGTAATTTTCTGTCCAAATGTCACTTCCATCACAAAACAGTCACCAAATATGGAACCTTGAGACTCAGACCTTTCCGACAATATGTGTTTTGTCAAGATTAGAAAAGATTTTGGTTATAAAGTAGTTAAAATAAATGTTGTAATATGAAACATGACACCGCCCACTAGGGGAGGAGCCCGCTAGAAGAATTTAAAGTACCATTTCCATGGTAACGCAACGTCCAATTTCAAAACGGTTTTCACAGGATGAATTTTGAGTTCGTAAGCTTTCGAATGATACCTAATTTATGATAATTACTAAAATATATGATACGAAAAAAAGGTGATCAAAAAAAGAGTGCCAGGTGTCCCGCCAGCGGGACGGTGACAGTTAAGAGGTTAAGAAGTAAATGAAGCAATTTAATCACTTATTCCCAATGCACAAGTCTTTGCCACGCTGCGCCTTCTTTCATGAAATGAAAATGAAATTCTACTGTTAATCAATAACATTTCGACTGTTATAGAAATGAACAGGTTTTCTAGATAATAAACTACTTTGGTCACACTTTAGATTAGGTCCAATTCTCACAATTAACTAACCAGAACCTTACATTTTTGCCTCAGTAAACTCCTAATCACTGCTTATTAATAGTTGTGTGTTTCCTCTGTACAGCAGGAGATTTTGTACCAGTATCCGGTGTCCGAGGCTTCGGCCCAGCTGAAAGCGGTGAGAGGGATTTTCCTGACGCTCTGTGACATGCTGGAGAACGTCACGGGTGGACAGATAGCCAGGTGAGACTCCGGCTTCATGCCCATGAACAGTGTGTTGATCAATGTCAGGATTTTAGGCTAATGTAATCTGATTCGGGGTCAGTAAGATAAAAAAAAGAAGAAATTAATACTTTTATACAGCAGGAAGAACACATTAAATGTATCAAAATAACAGTAAAGACATTTATAATGTAACAAAAAAGGAGTTGCACTGTTTTTTGAACAGTGTAACTATATAGTTTAGGTGCTGTAAATGGTCAAGTTTCTGTCTTTTTGCCTTTACCAGTGTATTTTAAGTCCTTTTACAATAGTTTCAATGTCGTACATCATGTCACATGTCCTCTGTTTCTCCCTCAGTTCCTCTCTGTGGCTCAAGCAGCAGCTGGTTCATGTGGGCTACTGGAAGGAAGGATCCAATCTGCTGGTCATCGCTGTACCTGCCAGCAGGTAATTCTCATTTTATAATCATCCCGCCTGCCAACGACAGCTGTAATCTAGATAATAACTATAATAACTGTCATTATAATCAGCTGCGCTCCTAAAACTGAAGGATAACCTATATAATCATCCCATCTGCAAACGAGGATCTGTAATTTAGATAATCACTCCTGTGATTGTAATTGGTATTGACCTTTATAATCAGCTCATCTGCTGAACTTTGAATTCAGTTCACTTTCTCAATAATAATCAATAATCTCAGTAACCTGATTCATAATCCCAGGTGTTCAGTTTGTTCACGAATTTAGATGTTTATTGCTTAAAAATGAAAAGGCCTGTTCACACCGGGACGATTTTCACGCACGTTTATCGCCGACTTTTAACGCCTCGTGACTAAACAAAGGGCACCAATGTAAGTGTGCACACCATAGAACGTAAAAAAATACAGACGCGCAAAACGCCAGGCGTAAAAGCGTCATTTAAAAAAAAAAACCTTTGGGTTAGGTTTTTTGTTTTGACATGGCACGTTCAAAACTGGCCGACCAATGAGATTGGCACTTTTGTTCACGTGCCTGGAGCTGCTGAAGTTACAGTAAAACACGACTTGGTGGCACTCAAGCACAAAACGGTCTTGCCGAGCACACACTGATACGACAAAGAGGAAGTAAGTACACAAAGAAGATGAGCTGCTAATGCTGCTTGCCAGTTAGCAAAAAGTGTGTGAATGGTTTTGGCAAGCACATAAATACTCTCTTCTTCTTCTGCGTGACAACCGAGTGTCAGAAGCGTAAAGTGGCGCAGCACCACCTTGTGTACCGGGAGCGCCATCTACTGAATTTGCACGTTCACTCGGCGCATCGTCAGTGAAAATCGCTTGGGTGTGAACCATAGACTGTAAAAAATATGGACGTAGTGTCCGTGACGTCACCCGTATAATTCTACAGAGAGTTTTTGAAGCCTCAAAGTCAGTCATTGCCATCTTGGCAGCACGTCACTCCCAGATAACTGAAAATGGGCAAAGAGGCGGAGCTGAGGTGAAGTGATGACTAACAGACAGCAGACAAACGCCAATCCACCTGTCACTCAAAGTGGCCACGCCCTTAATTATGCAGAACTTTAAGGCTTTATATAATGTAAACCAATGAGTTATAAAAATAAAAAGAAATTCACCCCCTCACAGTCGTCATGAAGGGGAAAATTAGCCGTATAGACCAAAACCACAGTTTGTCCCAGACTGTAAACATGTGTTCTTCTGCTGTAAAGTTGGGCATTTTAACACTGGACTCAATGAGATTCTGCTCCTTCTGGAGTCTGTCTCTGGTGGCCAGTCGATGAACTGCAGTTTAAGTCACTTCCGTATTGACCTCAAGAGAAACTGCGGGAGGTTGCCACTTGGTATGATCACAAAGATACGCTGAAAAACACTGGCGATAAGCGTGCGTGATAATCGTCCCGGTGTGCACAGGCCTTTAGGCCCTGATATACTCACAGTGAAGTTTTTCTTCATTCTACACTTTTGGGTAAAAAGAAGTTTAAAATACCTTATCAGCGATATACTGTACTTCTAGCGAACATCCTGATATATGAATATGTAAATATGTGCTGCACGCTTTCCTCTCAAAATCTAAATAAACGCACATTAAAAACGACAGCGGTGAGACAACAGCATCTGATCGTAGCGATGTGGATATTTGCACTACAGACATTTGCTAAATTTTATTTGATATATTTGAGGTGCAAAGGTGAAAAAGATATTATTATTATTATTATTATTATTATTATTAAATGTTTATTTATTCACATCGTTTAGTTAGCATAGTTTTTGTGCTAAATTTTTTAATGCTGATTTTCATTCAGTTTTCTCTTGGGGTTAATGTTAGATGTTTATGTTCTCAGTTTAGTTTCTGTTTGTGCTGCAGGGTTCCTCTGTTGTATCTGCAAACTGTGATCGAGGGAGTTGTCCGAACGCTCAAGGTCATGTACGGATCTCTTGACAGGTGTGCATTTCTATATACTTCTTGAGAGCTTTATGAATCTGTACACTGTAAAACAACTGATTAAAAAAAGATTATTGGAGTACATTTTACAAGAAAACCTCTGTTTTTCCACTTTCATAATTTCACATTCAATTCAATGTGTTACTTGGTGTTTCTTTGTAATTGTTTGTGAAAATTACTCCCAATGTCTGAGAGCAAATTAAGATATCTACACCAGACATTTCATAATAGAAACAGATGATCAGTGAATAAAGTTTGTTGTGATCTCTGTCTCTCTTCAGCGGGTTCTGTGAGGTGGAGAACGTTCCTCGTCTGGATCACTTCTTCTGCCTCTTCTTTCAGCAGCTCATCCAGCCCTCCCGCTTGATTGACAGCTCCAGACCGCCCACCCCCGACATCTCAGGGACCCTCTTCTTAGACGGGCTACCAGCCGTCCGCTGGCTCACTTTACCAGCAGACATAAAGGTGTGATGAGTTGCATAATTTAACTTGTGAATATCGCATAAAACGTTTGCGAATAAAGCAGCGTTTCCATCCCATGTGTTCAAGAGAACAAAATCATCACTTTCTGGCGCAAACTGATGCAAAATATCTGTAATTAAAATGGAAGTTGCTCAATCAGGGAAGCCACTGCGGCTCCATTACGAATGAGTTGTGTCTCAGAGCGGCAGTCGAAACTCAAAAACCGCTGTCATGTGATCTTGCGTTGGGATGCTGGTGTTTGTGAACTCAATCGTGTGAAACGCTTCTGGAAGAGAATTAAAACAAATCATTCAGATGACAGACTTTGGCTCAGGCCTTTCAGAACGTCCAAACCAACATTTGAGATGCTGTGATGCGATTGGTCCGCCGGTTAGTCCAGTCATCCAATCACATCCACTGTTGAAACAAAGCCACCAGAGTTTGTTATTGCACATCGAGGGATTTATTTGTTAAACGTGTTTCCATCATAGTTTATGTGCATGTCTTCTTATCGGATTTAAAAATGACCTGTCTCAATTAGGTGCATACCCAGATAGCAAGCAACCATTGAAACAATGCTAAACCAATGCACTTAACAGTGACGCATTAACATTGATTTAGCATTGTTTCAATGGTTGCTTGCTATCTGGGTATGTTTTTTTATTTGCATTTCTGGAATTTTATATGTGATATCCCATATGTGTAGGGGTGTAACGGTACACAAAACTGACGGTTCGGTACGTACCTCGGTTTTGAAGTCCCGGTTCGGTATGGATTCGGTACAGCAGTTTTACAAAATTGCTTTTTATTAATTTGTATTCAACAGTGGTTCAATGAAAAAAATTGTGTCTGTCCTTAAATGAATTAAATTATAACTAAAAGTTTCTTAAAGATAATGCTGTAAACTATATAGGGAGCCCTTACTTGCATATAGCTATTAAAGATTAACAACAGAGCCCAAACTATTAGCCTAAATTCAGTTGCTATTTATTTTTAGATATAATAATCAACACTCATAAGCTTCACATAAGGCAGTTTTTGCATTAACTTCTAAATCTAATTATTTTTATTCATTGTTGAAATATAATCATTTAGTGGCTGTAATTTTCATGACAGGTTTATTTAAACATACATTAAGGCTAAGTAGAATATGATGAGTATATATATGCTAATATAATGAATATAACGGCTAATATAGTGCATGTATTCAGTGAAGGAGTTGATTTCTCTAGTGAGCTAACAGCTGTGGACACTGAATGACTTCTGAGTAAACGTGATTCTGCGTGACATTGTTTACAAGCTGTTTTATTGTCTTTCCGCGGTTGAAACACAGATGGAGCGATTACACGACATATGATACATTTCAGTAAGTTGTAATGTATCCTCAACATACTTTAAGATGTATTTATGTTTATTCTTTAGGAAGAGATTAACTGAACTGATACGCGTCTATCAGTCACGTCACATTAAAGAGCGTTAAAACGGCATTTATCGTTTGAATTTCGTGATAAAATGGACTTAATATTTAATAATATTATTAATATTTAATATCTATAATATGTTCGTGTGGGAACTCGGATTGAAGTGTGTTCCGCGCTTACAACAAGCCGACTGTTAACTGTTAAAGATTACATTCATAACCCGAAAGCCCTGTACCGAAACGGTTCAATACGAAGACGTGTACCGTTACACCCCTACATATGTGATATCTCATTCACATAAAAATAGATGAACGGAAACATAGCTGATGCATGAGTTTTAATAAAATGTCTCAAATAATGTTTCTCATACATTAATTTAAAGGAATATTTCACTCATTTACTCACTCTCATGTTGATTCAAATCCATATATTATGTTTTTCGGGGAACATCCTCGTGCAGCTGTGGGCACATTAATAAATGACACATGGTCTCATGTTTTCATTATGTTTTGACTCTTTCTCCAGGTTGAAGTGGACACTGTCCTCTCAGACTTTGAGTCGTCGGACTTTGGTGACATGGTAAGATGAGTTATTGTTTTCATATAACTGGCTAGGATATGTCTTTTTATTGTAATAACTCCATAACTATAGAAAAACGTTGGTGTTACATCACGACTTATCTAATTCAAAATGTTAACAAAAACTAATATAGTATATCAGTGGTACTAAAATTACACTGGTAGCAAGATTGCATACTGTTGTCCTGTTGCATACACTAATCTTTCTCTGTTCTCTCATTGGTCAGTCCGAGGATTTCTACGGCATGAGGCGTCTGTACATCATTTTGGGCTCCTGTCTGTTTTACAAGGTGAGTCTTGAACCTCCTGAAGCCGCATGTTATCATGTGTGTGTGTCACATGTGGAAAGCGTCACACTGCTGCTGTCAGTAAGTAAGTGAAATTGAATCATGCTTGTAAATGAGTCTCGTTCATATCTGAAACGAGTCTGACAGAAGGGGGACATGCCGCTTCTTGTGAATGCAGCTGTCAGATGAAGAGACTCTTTTAATTATGAATGATGATGTGAAGAGGATCGATTAGTTATCAAGTCTACATCTGTCGCTCCCTTGACCCTGTAATAATAGTCCGAAAAATAATTTGGTAACATTTTGCTTAAACTCTTGCATGCATTATAAAAGTATTTTAATGCACTAACTATGCCTTGTAATGCACCTTATAATGCATTGAATGGTCTGTAACCACAGTTATAATACATTATAATACTTGAACAGACCTTTAGAAAGTATAATGCATCAAAACATATGAAAAACAACCGATTTCAGATGTGACGAGGAATCAAATATTATGCAAATATTGTATGCATATACTATAATGCATTTTAACTTTGGTGACAATTATTTATTAAAATATATAATGCATTATAACACACATTATTAATACCTTTATAATGCATTATACATAAAGGCTTTAAGCAACCAGTTTTTTGTTGTGGAAATGGAAGAGTTTATTGAACCTTTAGGGAAGAGTTTTTTGAGTATCATATTTGAAACATCAGGCTTGATTGGCTCATACTCGAGCTAAAAAAACTACATGTTATTCAGAGGCCCAGACTGAGCAAAATTATGCAATTTGGTGCAGATGCTGATATTTATATGGCCAAAGATAATAATTCTGAAAGCTTTATTGTAAATGATTGAGATCTTTATAAGAGTATATCAAACTACTGACATAAATACAAATATCAGTTGTCACTCTAAGGGCCCTATCATACACCCGGCACAATGCGAAGCCAGGCGCGACACAAGTGTTTTTGCTGATGGGAGACGTTTTTAAAATTTGACTAGAAGGACTTTTACTTGCTAAAAAAAGTAAGAACTGTCAATCAGGCGACAGAAGGCATGTAGTAGATTGTGTGCGACAGAAAAGTTTTGATCATTTGGAGGCCTAAGAAATGTGTGTATCAAGTAGGCTTTAAACACGCTCTCTGTTTTTCCACTTTACATTACGGAGACGCTTGTTAGCAGTGTTATGCCAGATCTTCCCTATATTTTCATTGTCACAGTGATTTGTACACTACTGAAGGTCCAGATCTGTATTTCTCCGTCTGTCCGGCAGGGATATCTCATCGCGAACCACCTGCCTAAAGAAGACCTTCTGGACGTGTGTTTGTACTGTCAGCACTACTGTCTGTTACCGCTGGCGTCCGAGCAGCGCGTGGGGCAGCTGGTGGTGTGGAGGGAGGTGTTTCCACAGCGGAGAGCCCAGCTCAACCCCGGATACTGCCAGCCACACGGACGACACTTCCTGCTCATAGTAGGCCTGGTGAGAGATCACTGACAGTGAAGACGTTTACAGTGTTACAGTGTTATTTCGCACAAGCGCTGTTCTTTTTCTAAGAATCCTGAAGAAAGTGTATGAAACTGTTTTCAACATTGATAATAACCATAAATGTCTAGAATGATCTCTGAAGGATCATGTGACACTGAAGACTGGAGTAATGCTGCTGAAAATTCAGCTTTGATCACAGGAATAAATTACACTTTAATATATATTCACATAGAAAACAGTTATTTTTAAATTATAATAATATTTCACAATTTTACTGTATCTTTGACCACATAAATGCAGCCTTGCAGAGCAGAAGAGACGACTTTCAAAAATATGATCAATCTTACAGATTTGGGAGCGCGTCATCGCGCGCCTCTCCCGGATAACAGAAAATGGGCAAAGAGTCGGGACGTGGGTGGAGCTGAGGTGACGTGATGACTAACAGACAGCAGATAAATGGCTATCCACCTGTCACTCAAAGTGGCCACGCCCTTAATTATGCAGAGCTTTAACCTCTGAACTGTCACCGTCCCGCTGGCGGGACACCTGGCACTCTTTTTTTTGATCACCTTTTTTTCGTATCATGTATTTTAGTAATTATCATAATTAGGTATCATTCGAAAGCTTACGAACTCAAAATTCATCCTGTGAAAACCGTTTTGAAATTGGACGTTGCGTTGCCATGGAAATGGTACTTTAAATTCTTCTAGCAGGCTCCTCCCCTAGTGGGCGGTGTCATGTTTCATATTACAACATTTATTTTAACTACTTTATAACCAAAATCTTTTCTAATCTTGACAAAGCACATATCTTAGGAAAGGCCTGAGTCTCAAGGGTCCATATTTGGTGACTGTTTTGTGATGGAAGTGACATTTGGACAGAAAATTACAGGAAAATGCATCAAAAAAAACAATCAATGGAATTTGAATGACACCCGGTGGCTGTTTTTGGTACAGCACCCTAAACAAAATCTCATGGGAACTTCAATTTTTGTGATATCAACTTCAAATTTGGAACACAACTTGGTTAGACACATGGCTTTGATTTTATAGTCATTTTAGATTAAAACATTTTTGTAAAATATATATTTTATATAAAATAAAAAATATTTAGTACAGTATTTTTTATTTACAGTAAATTTAAACTTCCATAACTTTTTCATGCTTTCACTTTAGAAATACTCTGCAGAGTGTCGTCTTTAAAACGAGTCCAAACTTTGGTCTATATTCCAAAGCATTCTTGAATTACAGCCATTTAAGTTTGGATAGTGCATTTTCATGTGTATTCTCAAAAAGGGGGGTGACAGTTAAGAGGTTAAGGTTTTATATAATGTAAACGAATGAGTTATAAAAAAAATTCACCCCCTCACAGTCGTCATGAAGGGCAAAATTAGCCATATAGACCAAAACCAAAATTTGTCCCAGACTGTAAATGTGTTCTTCTGCTGTAAAGTTGGGCATTTTAACACTGGACTCAATGAGATTCTGCTCCTTCTGGAGTCTGTCTCTAGTGGCCAGTCGATGAACTGCAGTTTAAGTCACTTCTGTATTGACCTCAAGAGAAACTGCGGGAGGTTGCTGCTATGGTTTAAGTGCAACAAACAGCAAAAAACAACTCAATTTAGTGCTGAGAGGCGGCTTTATGTGCGCACACTTTGGGTGTGAGAACAAAATCTACAGGAATGAGTCAAATTATGAGCAATACACGCAATCCCACGGCGAAATTCAAGCCCTGTAACAGCAACAATATTGATCCAGAGCAAATGAAACGAGTGAGTGAGGGGAGGCGGGTTTGTGTGTAACTCGCTGTCGGAGAGATGAGAGCGAGTGAAAGAGCAGCTGGTGTCGTGTGTGGAATATTCTGTGGAAAATGAGTCAGATATTTCAGTATCGAAATATCTATATTTTTGACAACACTACATTGTACTTGGTTCATTATTTCAGATGCCTTTTTTAAAGACTACAATTGAAAACTCTATATATTATATATAAAATTCAACCCGCCAAAGTGATTAGTAGGAGTGACTGCGTTACACGCCACTGCTGAGAAACACACGCGTTTGGTGGGTGTTAATGTCAAGCCCTGGTCACTTTTGATACATTTAATTTACATTTAAACATTTAATTTAAAAAATAAAAAATCTTACTGACCCCAAACTTTTGAACAGTGTAACATATAGTGTAAGTGCGGTAAATGGTCAAGTTTCTGTCTTTTTGCCTTTACCAGTGTATTTTAAGTCCGTTTACAATAGTTTTAATGCCGTACATCATGTCACATGTCCTCTGTGCCTCTCTTCTTTTGATCATTATAATGCGTCCGTGCTGAATCTTTGCTATGCTTGTTCAGGCATATAATCTGTGATGAAGAACCATTTCACTAATTTATAAGGTTATTTTACTGTTGTAATTTTTGTATAGCAATGTGCCTTTTATTTATCTTGGTTTAAAACACATTGGTCAACTTTGTTTGTTTTTAATGGTGCTATACACATAAAAATGACATTGACATTCATACCAAGTATGAAGACTAAAAAGAAAACGTCATCACTAACGCACAATAACGTCTGTTCAATTTAATCGCACGCTGTAGTTTTGTCATCTTGCCGCTTTAAATGCTCAAGCTCTTGGGGCAGGATGGATTGTGATTGGCTGTCAGTTTTTTTATCGTTCATCAGCTGGAAAAAAATATTCTGAAAGTGATTCCAGTGATATCGTTACTCTGTGCAGTTATCGTTATAGGTGTGGACTCTGCTATTCTTTTAAACTTAAAACGAAATCATTATTATTATGGTCCTTGCTGTGAACAGGCCTCAAAATTCTTCATTTCTTTCTTACTCAATGCTAGTGTACATATGGTAACTATATTCTTTATGTGTGTTTCCAGAGGCACTTCATGCAGTGTGTGTTGCTGGAGGCCGGTGGCTGCGCGTCTCCCGCTCAGGGATCTCCTGGTCCCGACTGCGTCTATGTGGACCAGGTCAAAGCCACATTGCTTCAGCTGGAGAGTCTGGACGCTGCCATTGAGGAGCGTCTCTCTGCTCCGCCCACTCCCTGCCTCTCCTGCTCCGATTGGTTCCTTCCTGCAGGTGGGCGGGACCGACAGGATGGCATCGGCAGCTCGCCGATTCTCAACCGGCTGACAGCTGCCATCAAACCCCCGTCGCCCGGCGGGATCGGGCGAAGTCTGTTTGGGGAGGTGGGATCGGGGTCATCGGGTCTAAGAGGACGAAGGCCGAGTCCACAGAGGAGTCTGTCTGATAGCGGCAGCGAGGGTCACGCAGACGCGTCCTTTACCTCAGGACTGAGTCCTCACGCCACACCGGACGCAGTGCGGCGGACGCCCTCTGGTGGCACGCGCAGAGACTCTTTCGGCTCGGGAGGGTCAGACGGCAGCTTGGGCAGTGCAGGATTTTTCAAGGTGTTCGTCTTGCATTAATTACAGTTTATGTGCTGTTTTACTAATCTCAAAAAACTCATGTTCAGGCCATATTTCATCCCCAAATCAAAACAGAATAATAAATAAAATAATACATTATATTTGCTTGAATAAACATAGCCATATATATGTATATATAACTTTTTTTTTAAACACTCTCGACTAATGTTTGACCTTCGGTTCAGAACTGGCTCAGTTTTTTTACAAAAAGTGTTGACATTAAATAAAAAGATTAGTGCCATCTAACTAATATGATTAGTGATCGTGCCAACGTTGAGGCGTCTGTGTGTATATCAGCACTGCTGTATTCACTGCATATGAATTATGGTCAGGCTGTCTATTATCTAGTATCTGCCAACACTGTGTCTTATGTAGCAGCATCAGGAACTACCGTTATAAATCACGTCCATCTGAGTTTTGCTGACGCCACATATTTTACAGAATGGACGTCCTGGACGAGGCTTTCAGGCTCATAAATTCTCATAGAGAGAGACAAACTGAACCAAACGCATGGAAACTAGCTCTCATCACATTTATCCAGTCAGACCTCAAGAGCAATGGAAAGAGAACATTTATACAACCAAGTCAGATAAAAATCAACCCAAGATTTATTGCTATAAAAACAGGCCTGTGCCGGCCTTAGTTTGGTTTGGTTTAGTTTAATTTGGTTTAGGATTTTTTTTAAATTACATTATACATTATAATATTTTTTTTATAGTCGAGCACAAATTATAATTATTTTATTTAACTTTTTATTTTATTTATTATTGTTTTAATTTAATTTTATATATAATATAATATATTATATTATATTATTTTTCAAGTTTAGGCTTTTTCTTTTACATTTTAGGTTTAAATGCACTTCAATAATAATAACAACACTTCAATATATTTTGTATAATCCAGCACAAACTGTAATCAAATACTTTTTATTTATTATACTATATTAATTATATTATATTAATTAGAATATATATTATATTATATTATTTAGAATATAATTAATATGTCATATAATTCATATAATATATAATATAATAAATATAATATAATATATAATATAATTCATATAATATATTTAATTATATTATTATATAATTATATAATATGAATTATATTATATATTATATTATAATCAATATTCATATAATATAATTAATTATATTATATAATTATATATTATATTATATTATATGAATTGTTATGTTATATTTTTTTTAATTTTAGGCTTTTTCTTTTACTTTCCAGGTTTAAATGCACTTCAATAATAATAACACTTCAGTATATTTTGTATAGTCTAGTACAAACTGTAATCCAATCTTTGTGTCTCTTTTGTGTGTGTGTTGTGTGTCAGGTTCCCAGGTTAAAGCACCCTAACCCGTTCTACCTGGGCTCGTTGAAGAAGAGTCTGACTGACAGGGAAACTGAGGAGATGCACAATGTCCTCAAGTCAGTTAAACATCATCTAGTCTCAGGGACTATCACACTTATTCACCCTCAGTTTAACAGACGAGGCTTAAGCGAGTCCCAGACTAAAATGCATGTTTGAGCTGTTTTAACTGAAAGCAACTTTCCCTCACAAATCTTAAAATATGTCAGTGCCATTTTGTCTCAAAATGCACACCAGTGCATGTGTTTCTCTAAAACACATTAATAAAAGATTCTTAGATGTCCTAATTGAACTAAGACCTAATCCTGGCTTAATGAAATCAGGCCATAGTGGGGTTTTTATATGTTGTAATTTTTACCTTTTGTGTTTCATTGAAGACATGTCATGCAGGGATGTAACAAGTCTGCAGTAAGTCAGTTTAAATGTGTAAATGGCTGTGTTGACAGACTGACAACGGGCGCGGAGAACACGCTGTTCCATTACGTGCTGATGGAGACGGTGCAGGGCATCTTCATCGCTCCCACACACAGAGAAGTCAATCATCTGAGCGGCTCCATCCACCCACAGCTCATCCACAACTTCTACCACTGCTGTCTGTCCATACGCCAGGCCTTCCAGCAGAGCCTCCCCACACGGGTAACATCACACTTCACCTCATCATTGCTTTTTTTCCCCATATATATAACTCACCAAAAGGATTATTAGGAACACCATACTAATACTGTGTTTGACCCCCTTTCGCCTTCAGAACTGCCTTAATTCTACGTGGCATTGATTCAACAAGGTGCTGAAAGCATTCTTTAGAAATGTTGGCCCATATTGATAGGATAGCATCTTGCAGTTGATGGAGATTTGTGGGATGCACATCCAGGGCACGAAGCTCCCGTTCCACCACATCCCAAAGATGCTCTATTGGGTTGAGATCTGGTGACTGTGGGGGCCATTTTAGTCCAGTGAACTCATTGTCATGTTCAAGAAACCAATTTGAAATGATTCGAGCTTTGTGACATGGGGCATTATCCTGCTGGAAGTAGCCATCAGAGGATGGGTACATGGTGGCCATAAAGGGATGGACATGGTCAGAAACAATGCTCAGCTAGGCCGTGGCATTTAAACCATGCCCAATTGGCACTAAGGGGCCTAAAGTGTGCCAAGAAAACATCCCCCACACCATTACACCACCACCACCAGCCTGCACAGTGGTAACAAGGCATGATGGATCCATGTTCTCATTCTGTTTACGCCAAATTCTGACTCTACCATCTGAATGTCTCAACAGAAATCGAGACTCATCAGACCAGGCAACATTTTTCCAGTCTTCAACTGTCCAATTTTGGTGAGCTCGTGCGAATTGTAGCCTCTTTTTCCTATTTGTAGTGGAGATGAGTGGTACCCGGTGGGGTCTTCTGCTGTTGTAGCCCATCCGCCTCAAGGTTGTGCGTGTTGTGGCTTCACAAATGCTTTGCTGCATACCTCGGTTGTAACGAGTGGTTATTTCAGTCAAAGTTGCTCTTCTATCAGCTTGAATCAGTCGGCCCATTCTCCTCTGACCTCTAGCATCAACAAGGCATTTTCGCCCACAGGACTGCCACATACTGGATGTGTTTCCCTTTTCACACCATTCTTTGTAAACCCTAGAAATGGTTGTGCGTGAAAATCCCAGCAACTGAGCAGATTGTGAAATACTCAGACCGGCCCGTCTGGCACCAACAACCATGCCACGCTCAAAATTGCTTAAATCCCCTTTCTTTCCCATTCTGACATTCAGTTTGGAGTTCAGGAGATTGTCTTGACCAGGACCACACCCCTAAATGCATTGAAGCAACTGCCATGTGATTGGTTGATTAGATAATTGCATTAATGAGAAATTGAACGGGTGTTCCTAATAATCCTTTAGGTGAGTGTGTATATGAAATGCTGTTCTTTTGAACTTTCTTTATTGATCAAAGAATCCTCAAAAAGATGTATCATGGCTTCCACAGACATATATAGCAGAGCAACTGTTTTCAATATTGATGATAATAATCATTAATGTTTCTTGAGCAGCAAATCCTCATATCAGAATGATTTCTGAAGGATCATGTGACACTGAAGACTGGAGGAATGATGATCAATTGAGATTTGATCACAGGAATAAATTACATTTTAACATTTATTCACATAGAAAAGTTATTTCCAATTATAATAATTGTTCACAATTTACTGTATTTTTGATATAAATACATAGTCAGAGAATTTCAAAAACATAAAAAATCTGACCCAAAAGTTTGAATTGTAGCGTAATTAATAGGGGTGTAACGGTACACAAAACTGACGGTTCGGTACGTACCTCGGTTTTGAAGTCCCGGTTCGGTATGGATTCGGTACAGCAGTTTTACAAAATTGCTTTTTATTAATTTGTATTCAACAGTGGTTTAATGAAAAAAAATTGTGTCTGTCCTTAAATGAATTAAATTATAACTAAAAGTTTCTTAAAGATAATGCTGTAAACTATATAGGGAGCCCTTACTTACATATAGCTATTAAAGATTAACAACAGAGCCCAAACTATTAGCCTAAATTCAGTTGCTATTTATTTTTAGATATAATAATCAACACTCATAAGCTTCACATAAGGCAGTTTTTGCATTAACTTCTAAATCTATGAAATATAATCATTTAGTGGCTGTAATTTTCATGACAGGTTTATTTAAACATACATTAAATAAACAAGACATCACTAACAGGCTAAGTAGTATATAATGAGTATATATATGCTAATATAATGAATATAACGGCTAATATAGTGCATGTATTCAGTGAAAGAGTTGATTTAATAATAATAATTAATAATTTGTTACATTTATATAGCGCTTTTCAAGGCACTCAAAGCGTTTTACATAGAAGGGGGGGAATCTCCTCAACCACCACCGATGTGCAGCACCACCTGGATGATGCGACGGCAGCCATTTTGCGCCAGTACGCCCACCACACACCAGCTGATTGGTGGAGAGGAGACTGAGGGATGATGCCAATCGTGTATATATATGGCGATGATTAGGAGGCCATGATGGACAGGGGCCAATGGTCAAATTTGGCCAGGATGCCGGGGTTACACCCCTACTCTTTATCGATGGGCATTTTTTGGCAAATTTTCTGGGATTTTTAATGACCACAGAGAGTCAGGACCTCGGTCTAACGTCTCATCCGAAGGACGGTGCTTGTTACAGTATAGTGTCCCCATCACTACACTGGGCCGTTAGGACCCACACAGAACACCTCTACCAGCAGAAACCTAGTTTTCCCAGTTGGTCTCCCATCCAGGTACTGACCAGGCTCAGCCCTGCTTAGCTTCAGTGGCAAACCAGTCTTGGGCTACAGGGTGATATGGCTGCTGGTTTCTCTAGTGAGCTACAGCTGTGGACACTGAATGACTTCTGAGTAAACGTGATTCTGCATGACATTGTTTACAAGCTGTTTTATTGTCTTTTCGCGGTTGAAACACAGATGGAACGATTACACGACATATGATACATTTCAGTAAGTTGTAATGTATCCTCAACATACCTTAAGATGTATTAATTTATGTTTATTCTTTAGGAAGAGATGATCGCATTGACTCGCTGCCGCTTTAAGTTGAACTGATACGCGTCTATCAGTCACGTCACATTAAAGAGCGTTAAAACAGCATTTATCGTTTGAATTTCGTGATAAAATGGACTGAATACTTAATATGTTCGTGTGGGAACTCGGATTGAAGTGTGTCCCGCGCTTACAACAAGCCGACTGTTGACTGTTAAAGATTACATTCATAACCGTTCGGTACACGCGTGCACCGCACCGAAAGCCCTGTACCGAAACGGTTCAATACGAATACGTGTACCGTTACACCCCTAATAATTAATTCTATGCATAATTTAAAAATCTATAGTTTTTTACTTTTAAAATGTAAAGGTTGCATTCATTTATTTTATTCTTTAATTCAAATACTTTTTTTTATAATTAATTATCATTTTAAATGATGTCTATTTATGTGTACAGTTAAATTAAATGCATTTGTACAGTAAAATCCTCCTTAATGTTTTGCTTAAAGGTGATATTAGAGACATTTTGCTGCTAATGACTTTTATTAAAAGTTGCTTCAGTATTTTGATTTCTAAATAAATAATACTTTAAGATGACTAAATGTAAATGTAAGATAAAAAAAAAAAAGAATGTACATAATTTTTTATAAATATTTCATAAAAATTGTTTAATATTTTGAATTGGCTTTTATTTTTATAATTTTAATTTTAGTATTATTATCATTTTTATTACAACATGTATCATTGTTAAGTTTTTCATCTAATATATATACTGTATTTAATTTATTTTATTTACCAATATAAATAATTTGTAATAGTTCTGTACTCCAGCCCGTCTGTTAAACAGTGTTGAACATAAGCTGACGCTGGCCTGAGTATTATTGCTCCTGATTTCTCTGCTATAGTAATATATGGACAGGGTTTGGTGTAAATGTGTTTCAGGATCGGAGAGGGACGCAGAGCACTCGAGGTTTGGGTCCAGTCAAAGAACATGGAGTTCTGTTCCAGTGCAAACCTGAGAACTGGACCGACCAGAAGAAACCTGCTCCCACCATGACCTACTGGGTTATAGGGTACGTGACCTCTGACCTCCAGCAGCTTATAATGAGTCAATGACATATTCCATAGGTTGAGATTAGGGGTGTAATACATTCAAGTGGTCCTGGAAAGTTTGTATTTCATCTGGTGTGTTCAGATAATTTTGTTTGGAGCAAGCTGGCAATGTCCCAAGAGTTTTTTAACTCTAAATCTACAAAATGATGAATAAAGAATGAACATTTTATTAAATTTATGATTTTATGAATTTATTAAATTTATTACGACTTTGTGGTGACGTTTATGTGCATTCAACTCATTTGCATAAATACAATCTTTCCAAAGTTGCAATATTTGATAAAAATTGCAACACAAACACACTTTTGAACGGTATTGTTTTCGTATCTTATTTTCTCTTAAAATGTAAACAAAACATTTCATTTTTATTTAACAAAATTACATTTGTTTAATTAATTACAATTTTAAGTATTTGCCCATTGTATAATTAAAATTCAAAATTTTATCCTTTTAAAATGTAAAAATTACAATATTTATTTTATTCTTTTAATTTAATTTTTAATATTAATTAAAAAAAATGTATTTCTATTTACTTGTCCATTTAAAGTGTATTTATTTTTAAATGCATTGATAATAAATGTGTTTTGCTTAAAGGTGATATTAGAGACGTTTTGAGCCTGATGACTGCAAACTGCAAATGTGGCCCATTACTATTATTTATTATAGCACCACTATTATAGTATTTATTAATATTTTCAATTCACTTTAATTTTGACTGCCACACACCGAACATCCTCCCCTTCTCTCACTGCGATTCACCTTCAGAGTGTCTTTCCAGCTCTGATTCTCAATCTGTTTGCGCTGCAGGCGAATGCTTCTGGAACCCGTCCCTCAGGAGTTTTACGTGTGCTTCCATGACTCCGTAGCCGAAGCTCCTGTGGAAATGGCCTTCCGGCTGTCCTTCGGCTTGGCCGTGTAGCGTCATCCGTCATGCAGCACAAGAAGCGTTCATGAGGTATGTGTGGAAAACGAGGACAGAACTCTCTGCTACTGCTGTGTTATCGTGGACCATGGAAGTTAAACACAAGCAGAACAGTGAACCGGTCAGATGATAAAATGCTTCTGAAATGGTGAACAAGCACAACTTTGATACCTCAAACTACGCTAGATTTCACAAGCCACAGGCTCACGAACACTCGCAGAAGAAAAGCGATTTTTCACTTGGCTTTTCCCTGCCGGATCAAGTGGAATGAGGTTTATGACCACATGAAATGTTTTTGTATTTTATTTAAGGTGTGGAACTTCATAAGTTAAAACTTTGTAATACATTGTCCATCCAACAAATGTGCATCATTTATCAAATAAATGACAGCAGATTTAACCTCAGGTGTGCTTTATTTCAGCGTTTTTACAAAAATAAACCCCGCTCAGCAATAGGACCGGCACATAGCGAGTTGCTGTAAACCATTATTATACTCAAATTCAATTAAACACTTTTCACAATGTTTTCCATTTACATTAAAACAGGTTTGCTTGCCATGATGTCGCTGAGCTCAAAGTAGCTTTGTGAAACATTTTCACAGAAACTCATTCTCATGATTTATGAATTTTCTGTAAATCGTTTGTAATTCTTAGTTAAAGGAACACGCCACTATTTTGTGAAAATAAAAAGAGTTAGAGTTAAACAGTTGAGTTTTCTCTGGGGTCTAGCACTTTTAGCATAGCTTAGCATAGATCATTGAATCTGATTAGACCGTTAGCATCTCGCTCAAAAATGACCAAAGTTTTGATATTTTTCCTATTTAAAACTTGACTCTTCTGTAGTTACATCGTGTACTAAGACCGACGGAAAATGAAAAGTTGTGATTTTCTAGGCCGATATGGCTAGGAACTATTCTCTCATTCCTGCGTAATAATCAAGGAGCTTTGAGCCGTCCCATGAGTGATGATATTACAATGATATTACACAGCGCCTGAAAATAGGCTAACTTCCGTCAACATAACCAACGTGACAACCTGCTCACACAGAGAGCGCTGGGGACTATTTTCAGACGCTGTGTAATATCATTGCGCCGCTGCACCCACATCCGGCCCATCCGGGAACTTAACTGTTAATTTCGTCAACGCCCCTTTTTAGGGGAAAATAAACTAGATTCCCACAGACTTCAATACAAAATAGCGGCACAAAATAACGTCCGTACACAGCCGGCCGGCTTGAATAACTTAAGAAATCACCAATATTAAACATGTCAAGTGATTATATGTGCCTGCCAAGAGCATGAAAGATACATCCACACATCCATACTCTTAATTTGGTAAATTTAAAAACATGTCCCTTCATTCTCCCAGCGTCAAATTGGTGTAACAAGTGAATGAGTTTACTTCGTTTTTGCTAGTAAACATCTTTAAATGTATATATTATGTCTTTATAGTTAGAGTACTGAGTGCACTTTTCTGTCCAGCCGTACTTAACTAGCCTGACTTGGCTTCCGATAGCATCATCCGTACTTCATGATTCAGAAACGAAGTTAAATCATTCACTGGCTTACCTGGTGACTCGATGAGGTACAATAAATGTCCTCTGGCCACTGGGTGGGGTTGTTACACCAATTTGACAGTGGGAGAATGAAGGGACATGTTTTTAAACTGACCAAATGAAGAGTGTGGATGTATCTTTCACACTCTATGGCAGGCAGGCTGGACATACAGTGAGGAAAATAAGTATTTGAACACCCTGCTATTTTGCAAGTTCTCCCACTTGGAAATCATGGAGGGGTCTGAAATTGTCATCGTAGGTGCATGTCCACTGTGAGAGACATAATCTAAAAAAAAAATATCCAGAAATCACAATGTATGATTTTTTAACTGTTTATTTGTATGATACAGCTGCAAATAAGTATTTGAACACCTGTCTATCAGCTAGAATTCTGACCCTCAAAGACCTGTTAGTCTGCCTTTAAAATGTCCACCTCCACTCCATTTATTATCCTAAATTAGATGCACCTGTTTGAGGTCGTTAGCTGCATAAAGACACCTGTCCACCCCATACAATCAGTAAGAATCCAACTACTAACATGGCCAAGACCAAAGAGCTGTCCAAAGACACTAGAGACAAAATTGTACACCTCCACAAGGCTGGAAAGGGCTACGGGGAAATTGCCAAGCAGCTTGGTGAAAAAAGGTCCACTGTTGGCGCAATCATTAGAAAATGGAAGAAGCTAAACATGACTGTCAATCTCCCTCGGACTGGGGCTCCATGCAAGATCTCACCTCGTGGGGTCTCAATGATCCTAAGAAAGGTGAGAAATCAGCCCAGAACTACACGGGAGGAGCTGGTCAATGACCTGAAAAGAGCTGGGACCACCGTTTCCAAGGTTACTGTTGGTAATACACTAAGACGTCATGGTTTGAAATCATGCATGGCATGAAAGGTTCCCCTGCTTAAACCAGCACATGTCAAGGCCCGTCTTAAGTTTGCCAATGACCATTTGGATGATCCAGAGGAGTCATGGGAGAAAGTCATGTGGTCAGATGAGACCAAAATATAACTTTTTGGTCATAATTCCACTAAACGTGTTTGGAGGAAGAAGAATGATGAGTACCATCCCAAGAACAGCTGTGTACGGACATTATTTTGTGCCGCTGTTTTGTATTGAAGTCTATGGGAGTCTAGTTTATTTTCCCCTAAAAGTGGGCGTGAATCTGTTCAGAGACATTCTATGACGTTGTGCGTGTGGGACGGCACAAAGCTCCTTTAGCGAGATGCTAACGGTCTAATCAGATTCAATGATCTATGCTAAGCTGTGCTAAAAGTGCTACCGCCAGACCCGGAGATCGGCTGAATGGATTCGCAAACGGTAAAACTCAACTGTTTAACTCTAGGGGAGCTGGGAAATGAGCCTAAAGTCAAAAATAGTGGTGTGTTCCTTTAGGTTTTATTATAGTCGCATTGAATTAAAAAAACTAAACAAGAAATTCGGGAAACACTTTAAATTTGCATTAGGTACATTTAAAATTAACAATGAAAACTGCTTATTCTACGTATGCCAATACATTTTAAACAGTTCAAGTTGTTTCTGTTGATGTATTATGAGAGACCAATAAACAATAGTATATTTATAAATTAACTGCAGTAAACCATTGAAACTGCTGTTAACAAACTGACCCTAAAGTGTTACGGTTTCATGAATTGCACTTTATGTGGGTTTAAATGCACAAAATAAATACACTTCAGCATGATTTTACACTGATTACTCAGAGAATTGTATCTTTTGTTCAACGTAATTGTATGGACCTGCTGTTTTGAAGTGCGCAGCATTCTCAGACATGGTTTACGCGACTCCCTCCAGCAGAATCAGGTTCTTCCTGTAGCACTCCAGGCTGCACAGGGGCGTCCCGCTCTTGGAGCAGGAGTATTTCTTCAGGTTGGAGCATCCGGACACCCCGCAGCTCGCCGGAGCAGGAGGAGGCGCTGGCGCCGCTGCGGGCACCGGGACGGGGATCCCGGCGGGGTAGGAAACGGCCGCGCCCTGGGCGTTACTGCTGTACCTCACCATGGGCACCTGGGCCTGTTTTGATTTGCGCTCCCTCATGCTCTTGATCTTGGCCTTGCTGGTCTTGGTCAGTCTCTCGATGGTCTGGTTCTTGTTCTCTTCTGCTTTCTTGGCCGCCTGAAGACGTCTTTTGCGGGCGCGCTCCTCGCGTTTCTGCATCATCTCGGCCGTCAGCTCCTTCTCTTTGTATCCCATGGGAAGCTCCAGTAATGGCTGGATCTGCTGCTTATGTAAGAGGGCTTTCTGCTCGGACAGAGAAGACACTTTGTCAAGGTACAGTTCACTCAAATGCTTCCAAAGGTGACCAATCAACAGCTGTTCATTTTCAACTTAATATTTTGTATAACACGTGAACATGATGCTTGTTTTAGTTCTAGACACTCATCTCGCGTGTATAAAAACTGATTGAGTATTCCTCCAAAGGAATAAAAACAGCTAAATGCAATAATAAAATATGTTGAGTAACACACATGTATTTAATCTCACTTTATTAACCAGTGTCTTTGCTGCTGGTGATCCAATTCAGCCAAACACATAAGCAAAAAGGACTTCGGATAAATATCACATATGTGTTTGAAGACTGGAGTAATGATGCTGGAAATTCAGCTTTGATCACAGGAATAAATTACATTTTACTATATATTCACATTATAAATTGTAATAATATTTCCAAAATTGTTCTGTACACTACTGTTCAAAAGTTTAAAGGGATAGTTCACCCAAAAATGAAAACTATGTCATTATTTACTCACCCTCAAGTTGTTCCAAACCTGTATGGGTTTCTTTGTTCTGCTGAACACAAAAGAAGATATTTTGAAGAATGTTTGTAACAAAGCTGATAGAGCAACCATTGACTACCATAGTAGGGACACAAATACTATGGTAGTCAATGGTTGCTCTATCAGCTTTTTTACAAACATTCTTCTAAATATCTTCTTTTGTGTTCAGCAGAACCCATACAGGTTTGGAACAACTTGAGGGTGAGTAAATAACGCCATCATTTTCATTTTTGGGTGAACTATCCCTTTAAGGTCGGTAAGATTTGTTATATGTTTTTAAAGAAGTCTCTTCTGCTCAGCAAGGCTGCATTTATTTGATTAAATATAGAACAATTTTGGAAATATTATTACAATTTATAATGTGAATATATAGTAAAATGTAATTTATTCCTGTGATCAAAGCTGAATTTCCAGCATCATTACTCCAGTCTTCAAACACATATGTGATATTTATCTGAAGTCCTTTTTGCTTATGTGTTTGGCTGAATTGGATCTCCAGCAGCAAAGACACTGGTTAATAAAGTGAGATTAAATACATGTGTGTTACTCAACATATTTAATTATTGCAGGTCTGCATAATATTCTGAGTTTGCATTTTACTGTTTTTATTCATTTAGAGGAATACTCAATCTGTTTTTGTACACGTGAGATGAGTGTGTAGAACTAAATCAAGCATCATGTTCACACACAGCGCCTCTGCACTCTTGATTTCTCTCAACACAAGGACAGGAGCCGTCAGTCAATACTTGGGAAAACAAAGGAACTTGCATTACTTATTTGAAAAGGTAACTTAAAAGTAATCCGTTACTTTACTAGTTACTTGGAAAAAAAGTAATCCGATTACATAACTCAAGTTACTTGTAATCTGTTACCGTAACGTCACTTTTCATCAATTTAATGCATCCGTGCTGAATAAAAACAATAATTTCTTCCAAAACAACAAGAACAAAAACACTATCTACTTGGATTGTGTGTTTTTGTTTTATTTACAGGGTTCCTATGCGGTATGGAAAAGCATGGGATTTTTGTATTTCCAGGTCTGGATAAGTATGAAAACATGTGTTTCCATACTATTTTGTTTGGCAAAATATTGTTTTTTTTTTGTGAACATGTGAGTGAATTTGCACTGCATGATTATTTACAGATGACTGTACTAAATAAATATTGAATATAATGCTATATGGGTGAATATTGTACAGGGAGTGCAGAATTATTAGGCAAATGAGTATTTTGACCACATCATCCTCGTTATGCATGTTGTCTTACTCCAAGCTGTATAGGCTGGAAAGCCTACTACCAATTAAGCATATTAGGTGATGTGCATCTCTGTAATGAGAAGGGGTGTGGTCTAATGACATCAACACCCTATATCAGGTGTGCATAATTATTAGGCAACTTCCTTTCCTTTGGCAAAATGGGTCAAAAGAAGGACTTGACAGGCTCAGAAAAGTCAAAAATAGTGAGATATATTGCAGAGGGATGCAGCAGTCTTAAAATAGCCAAGCTTCTGAAGCGTGATCATCGAACAATCAAGCGTTTCATTCAAAATAGTCAACAGGGTCGCAAGAAGCGTGTGGAAAAACCAAGGCGCAAAATAACTGCCCGTGAACTGAGAAAAGTCAAGCGTGCAGCTGCCAAGATGCCACTTGCCACCAGTTTGGCCATATTTCAGAGCTGCAACATCACTGGAGTGCCCAAAAGCACAAGGTGTGCAATACTCAGAGACATGGCCAAGGTAAGAAAGGCAGAAAGTCGACCACCACTGAACAAGACACACAAGCTGAAACGTCAAGACTGGGCCAAGAAATATCTCAAGACTGATTTTTCTAAGGTTTTATGGACTGATGAAATGAGAGTGAGTCTTGATGGGCCAGATGGATGGGCCCGTGGCTGGATTGGTAAAGGGCAGAGAGCTCCAGTCCGACTCAGACGCCAGCAAGGTGGAGGTGGAGTACTGGTTTGGGCTGGTATCATCAAAGATGAGCTTGTGGGGCCTTTTCGGGTTGAGGATGGAGTCAAGCTCAACTCCCAGTCCTACTGCCAGTTTCTGGAAGACACCTTCTTCAAGCAGTGGTACAGGAAGAAGTCTGCATCCTTCAAGAAAAACATGATTTTCATGCAGGACAATGCTCCATCACACGCGTCCAAGTACTCCACAGCGTGGCTGGCAAGAAAGGGTATAAAAGAAGAAAATCTAATGATATGGCCTCCTTGTTCACCTGATCTGAACCCCATTGAGAACCTGTGGTCCATCATCAAATGTGCGATTTACAAGGAGGGAAAACAGTACACCTCTCTGAACAGTGTCTGGGAGGCTGTGGTTGCTGCTGCACGCAATGTTGATGGTGAACAGATCAAAACACTGACAGAATCCATGGATGGCAGGCTTTTGAGTGTCCTTGCAAAGAAAGGTGGCTATATTGGTCACTGATTTGTTTTTGTTTGGTTTTTGAATGTCAGAAATGTATATTTGTGAATGTTGAGATGTTATATTGGTTTCACTGGTAAAAATAAATAATTGAAATGGGTATAAATTTGTTTTTTGTTAAGTTGCCTAATAATTATGCACAGTAATAGTCACCTGCACACACAGATATCCCCCTAAAATAGCTAAAACTAAAAACTACTTCCAAAAATATTCAGCTTTGATATTAATTAGTTTTTTGTGTTCATTGACAACATGGTTGTTGTTTAATTATTAGTGTTGTAAAATGAATCCTCAAAAATACAACTTGCCTAATAATTCTGCACTCCCTGTATGTGCAAGGACTTGTATGGAGTAATAATGCCTGATAATAAATTATTTCATCAGTAAGTTTATAGCTAACATTATGATACTGAAAATGACATTTATCATTTTAAAAATAATATTTTCTAAATAAATGCAATGAGTGACAATATTATTTTAAAACGAATGTAAAATGTTCGCAGTCAGTGAAAGCGTATCAAACATAATCCAGTATTTTGGGGATTATTTTGCAGTTTTAATAAAACGGTGCTATTAATGGATTTGTATGAGCTACAGTACTAGCTACAATATTCATATAACATAGCAATGTAATATTTTTTTTTAATGTCATTTATCAGATGTTAAAGGGATAATTCACCCAAAAATGAAAATTAGCTCATGGTTTACTCACCCTCAAGTCATCATAGGTGTTTATGACATTCTTTTTTCAGACGAATACAATCAGAGTTATATTAAAAATGTCATGGCTAATGGCAGTGAATTGTTGGATCGTTTTTGAAGTCCATAAAAGTGCATCTATCCATCATATAACTGCTCCACATGGCTCTTGGGGGTAAATAAAGGCCTTCTGAAGCGAAGCGTTTGTGTAAGAAAAATATCCATATTTAAAACTTTATAAAGTAAAATATCTAGCTTCCATTAGACCGCCGTCCGTATTCAACCTGCGCAGAAACTGTAACTGGCGCAACAATGACGTCGGACGTAGTGTAAGCGTATTGAACACTTTCTTTGTGAGTTCAATACGGAAGGCGGTCCGCCGGAAGCATATTTAACATATTTGTTAAATATGGATATTTTTCTAACAAAAACACATCGATTCACTTCAGAAGGTCTTTATTAACCCCCGGAGCCGTGTGGAGCAGTTATATGATGGATAGATGCACTTTTATGGGTTTCAAAGTTTGAACTGCCATTATAAAGCTTGGAAGAGTCAGGATATTTTTAATATAACTTTGATTGTATTCGTCTGAATGTCATAAACACCTAGGATGGCTTGAGGGTGAGTAAATCATGGGCTAATTTTCATTTTCGTGTGAACTATCCCTTTAAATATGGTCAGAAAAATACACAGAAGTCTGGAATCTGTGTAGGAACCCTGTATTTTGTATACTAATTCCCATTGGTCAGATGTGTTTTTATATGGCACCTGTCTGGCCGTGAGCAGAGACTCATCGATCTCTTTCTTCAGCTCTCCATTATCATCCAGCTCTCCCTTCTCCAGCGCGTCCAGCCATCGCTCCTCCTCGTCCATCGGGCCTCCCAGCAGCGAGTCCGTGTCCATGTCCGGCAGGGGAGACGGGTCCAGGTTACTGTCCTCATCTGGGTATTACACACACGTGCACATTAACACTGCCTGGTTTTGCTCTATATTCGGCTCAATGTTGCATATTCAAATCCCCCCCTCACCCAGCCAGGCTCTGTACTGCTCTATAGGAACGCCCTCTGACGGCACGTCATCGTCAGAGTCCTCATCATCCTCATCCTCATCATCATCATCGCCATCATCATCAGTCTCTACGTTCAGAGGCGACACTGAGCGCAGCGAGTCCGGGATCACTGTGAACGTGGGCACACTGCACAAACACAGACCACCTGGTCAAATCTGACACAACATTACACTTCATCAACTCAACCTGCAAACTGCTGGTGACCCGTCCAGATCTTTAGTCTACACTTTACAAATAATCATTTACTTGGCATTTTTGTTCCAAACTATATTAATATTTTTAGTTTAACACAAAAGAAGCTTTTTGTCTATAATATACGTGTCATTTTTGGGGTGAACTTTTCATTTAGAGCAAGAATAAACCAATGTAAAGAAAAACACGTATTCATGTGTGACATTAATATCTATACGAGATTTGTTCTGTTATCACTGCATGAGTTCAGTAAGACAGTGACACACCTAATGTGAGTTGTTATACTAGGGATGCTCAAAACGGTTCATTTTCCCGACCGACAACCGCCACTCATTATCCGATTATTACAGGGTTCTTGCAGGTTTCAGTCAAATTTAAGACCTTTTTAAGACATTTTAAGACCATAAAGAATGAAATTTAAGACCTATATGACGCATTACCAAAATTATTTAAAATCACAGAAATTTAAAAAAATAAATAATTTTATTTCAATGAAGCCAAATGCCCAAAACCTTAGGCGCAAAATGAAAATAGGCTAAAACAAACTTGCCCTCAAATAGAATAGAATTAATAGCCTAATAGAGATTGAACAGGCTACTCCAAACTGCGATTATTCTGGTTAAAATGCGTTTTTTTTTTTTTACAAATGAAAAATGTATGCATATAACATTTTATATATTAATGTTTATATATGAATGAGACTAATAATAATAACGATATACGATAAATAGAAATATTTAACAAAATTTGAAATATTACTATTACAATAACATTTTCATTATTTAAAAAAAATTAAAATAGAGTATTTAAGAATAAATATAACAATATAATAATAATATTAATAATAATAACATTTATATTTTACAGAAAACTGCTGGGTTACCTGTTAATATGCAGACAGCATATGACTAAAAATCATTAGAAAGGTCTAGGATTTATTGTAAAATAAATGAAATTCTGTGCATTTTATCTGTGATATCAATTTCTTAAAGTCTATGCATTTAATATGCAATATGAGCCTCTTATGCATCCACTGTGGGGAAAAACTGTACATTGGAGAAAAACATGGATTGTCATATACATTTATTTAGAGAGAAGTATTATTTTTCTTATTTGTTACCCAAACGTTTCATTCATACTGAAGCCAGAGGGCGCCCTCGAGCGAAACTCCACATTTGCCACAGAGAAGTAATTGTTAGTCCTAATGTGAAGCTAGCGATGAAGGATAAACAGAAGATAGAAACGTTTTGACTGATGAAATAAACAAGACAATAAACACGACTGCATCAAGCTATGGTGTATTTGAGTTCTTCAAGCCTTCACTATTTTCATAATAATAGGGTATGCAGTGCTGATTGAGTGCAGACTTTATCACTGTATAGATTAGAATAATATAAAACAATGCATGTCTGCCTCATTCTGTCCAACAAAATACAACGTTATTAAACGTAGACGTATTTTGCGGGCAGGTAATAGCCTTAATCACGGGATTTGAGGTTTTATCACTGCATACGTGTACCAACACCAATACCCCCCAGAAAGAACTACAACACACCGAACGCACTGAGGGCGGCGTAGCAAAGACTCTAGATAGTCCGTTGGCGTAGTGATAATACCGTTACCGAGGTGATAAAAGCACCACATTTTGCATGGTGTTTCCTTAAGGTCTATAGTGTACTTTTGGCCTAGGAGCCCCTCGGAAAACTTTGTAACATGTCATATTAGAAGTATATCATTTTCAATGAAATATGCTTATAAACACAGCGATTTTCAAGTTCCCTTTCAGTCAGTCCACTACGGGTTACGTCAGTGACTGACGGAATGGGGGGTTTTGCTTGGAAGCCAATCACCTTTGAGTTCTACGAGCCAATGACATGACAATGTCATGGGTCTGTGGAATTTCCATAGCACGACTCCGCCCCACCTCATGGGTATAAAAGTATGCTCATGGATGAGTCATGTCTTCACTACAGGAACATGACCATCTTGATGTTTAGATCAAGACTCAATGACCTCTGAAGGGATAGAGTCCCCTCTTACCCCTTTTCCACCAGAATGAACCGGGTGCTAGTTCAGAGCCAGTGCTAATCCCAGTTCATAGTTGGTTCGACTGAGGAGCCTTCTAAGAGCCGTTTGCTCTTCCACATGCTGAGAGCCACAACAGAGCCAGTCTTACGTCTCTGTATATGTTTCATCTTTCTCAGCAACGCTAGTGAGGCAGTGGCAGTGTTGCCAAGTCCCCGCAGAATCGGGCTCCTTCATCACTGTTGCCGCGGGTTGAAGCGACCCCAATTATGTGATATTTAGCCCCGGGAATGCGAATTTTAGTAGGCAACCACACCAAAAAAACACATATTTTACCCCCAAATGTGATTTTTACCGGGGAAGCCCCCCTGAAACGCGATTGGGCTTGTTTTGAGTAGCAATTGGGCAGGTTTTGTTGTGAAAACTGGCAACCCTGGGCAGCGGGAAACACAAACACACCAGGCTTGTTCGAGATTGCTTTACGATCCTACATCGGCATCAAAACACAACGAAAACACAGCGAATCCAACGCATTCATGCAGTTCGCCGTAATTTGTATAGACGGAGATTACAAACGAGCAGCAGCTGTTAGCTCCATTAGCTGCTATTTCAACAATGGCGGATCTCAAGCTTGTGTTGGTCTTGTTGACCCCGCCCCCAGTGCCTGACGCAATGTTGCGTTCACACCAAACGCGAATAGAGCGACAGGAGCGAGTGATTTCAATGTTAAGTAAAGGGAAAGGCGTGTTGACGCGTGTCTGGAGGTCCTGCGGCGTGGCGTGATGGATGCGAATTGAGCGTCTTGCGTGAGTGGTGCTTTTTGTGCCATCACGCATTTGAAGCGAATTCGCGTCTGAAATTTTTTAACTTGGGCGTCAATTCGCGCCACGTTAATCAATCAGGAGCCTGCTTGCTGCGGTCACGTGGTAAAGTGACGTGATGAGAAACCCTGCATAATTTAAAAATACTACTATTGTGTCACAAAATGTAGTTTTAAGACTTTTTCAGGTGAGAATGTAGTTGTTTAAAGCTCATATATGTGGTTTATTTATAAAGAGAGTGCCTATTATAAAAAAATGATCTTGTGTTTGTGGAGTTGTGAGATCCAGGCGATCAGCGGGCGCTCAGCACTCATTAACCCCGGCGAGAGCAGCCTTTCCTCGGCCAGTCCTTCTGGCGTCTGCCGCTGGCTCTGATGTCCTGTAGTGGTTCGTCTTGTGTGGCGATCTTTGCTCTCATGAATCTATGATTTGTTGTCTGCCAAATCGTTTTGACTGAGAGCAAAGAGTTTCATAACTTTATTTTTTAAGGATATTTAAATACACATGCAGTGAAGATAATGTAGGAGTTGCCTGGAACACATTTGTGTGGCTATTAATGTTTAATATGTATTTTTAATTAAAATGAAAAGAGGCAGAGTGGTGTTTTATGACATATTTCTCCTGGAGTGCCTTGAACGCACGATTATTTCACTTCAAACGTTCGATTTATACGCGCGTCCAATTCGCTGTGACGCAATTTTGATGCTCTATTTGCATTTGGTGTGAACGCAGCATCATGAACATTACTGTAGTATAAAGCAGGGCGGGAGCAGAACGAGGCGCTGGAGCGATTGCTAATCTGTCAGAGCGATTCCGCTTCTTCCGCTCATGTGTATGTGGGGGAATGCAGTTGCTGTTTTATATTACACACATTAGAGTGTTAAAATTATGTTATAATGCTACTCTGTGTGTTCGCTCGGTGGCTACTACGACGGGAGTGAGCTAGATCATATTAGGCATGGTAGAGTACCAAGAAAACCAGATTTAAACAATAAGACTAACTGTGTTGAGCTGTATAACAATGGTTAGTTTTCTGTCCATGAATGATCCAAACAGTTGCTCACCTAATAAAACACATCTTATATTAAAGTGTCTTTGGTGTTTCCATGGTTTCAACAAAATAAAGCCGGAAATCGTTTGACATGGTCCGTGTCCTGGTTTAAATCACTTATTTCTCTGGATTTAAACATTCTCTGAAACATTTGGGATAGTGTAGGTACACAAGTCAACAAAATATACACTCACCTAAAGGATTATTAGGAACACCTGTTCAATTTCTCATTAATGCAATTATCTAAGCAACCAATCACATGGCAGTTGCTTCAATGCATTTAGGGGTGTGGTCCTGGTCAAGACAATCTCTTGAACTCCAAACTGAATGTCAGAATGGGAAAGAAAGGGGATTTAAGCAATTTTGAGCGTGGCATGGTTGTTGGTGCCAGACGGACCGGTCTGAGTATTTCACAATCTGCTCAGTTACTGGGATTTTCACGCACAACCATTTCTAGGGTTTACAAAGAATGGTGTGAAAAGGGAAACACATCCAGTATGCGTCAGTCCTGTGGGCGAAAATGCCTTGTTGATGCTAGAGGTCAGAGGAGAATGGGCCGACTGATTCAAGCTGATAGAAGAGCAACTTTGACTGAAATAACCACTCGTTACAACCGAGGTATGCAGCAAAGCATTTGTGAAGCCACAACACGCACAACCTTGAGGCGGATGGGCTACAACAGCAGAAGACCCCACCGGGTACCACTCATCTCCACTACAAATAGGAAAAAGAGGCTACAATTTGCACAAGCTCACCAAAATTGGACAGTTGAAGACTGGAAAAATGTTGCCTGGTCTGATGAGTCTGGATTTCTGTTGAGACATTCAGATGGTAGAGTCAGAATTTGGCGTAAACAGAATGAGAACATGGATCCATCATGCCTTGTTACCACTGTGCAGGCTGGTGGTGGTGGTGTAATGGTGTGGGGGATGTTTTTCTTAGGCCCCTTAGTGCCAATTGGGCATCGTTTAAATGCCACGGCCTACCTGAGCATTGTTTCTGACCATGTCCATCCCTTTATGACCACCATGTACCCATCCTCTGATGGCTACTTCCAGCAGGATAATGCTCCATGTCACAAAGCTCGAATCATTTCAAATTGGTTTCTTGAACATGACAATGAGTTCACTGAACTAAAATGACTCCCACAGTCACCAGATCTCAACCCAATAGAGCATCTTTGGGATGTGGTGGAACGGGAGCTTCGTGCCCTGGATGTGCATCCCACAAATCTCCATCAACTGCAAGATGCTATCCTATCAATATGGGCCAACATTTCTAAAGAATGCTTTCAGCACCTTGTTGAATCAATGCCACGTAGAATTAAGGCAGTTCTGAAGGCGAAAGGGGGTCAAACACAGTATTAGTATGGTGTTCCTAATAATCCTTTAGGTGAGTGTATAACACTGTTCTAGTGGTTTTTGGATATTTTACATATTGTGCCTTTAAGAATGTGCAACAAAAAAAATTCACATTCTGAAACAAATGTACAAATAAAAGATATTATGAGATATTATGTACAATGATGTTCAAACATAAAAGTCTAACATGTTAGTAAATACCACGCATAAGGGAGTGCAGGAAAAATATTAAATAAATAATAATAAAAGGTCTCCATATTGCATCTGTTAATCTAATCTTTTCCAGCTGAAGGTGTTGTGTAACATTTTTAATTGTAATTTTGTTATCTAAAGAAATGCAAAATGAGTTAATATACAGTTTATGTTGTATCATATTTCATACTCACATTTTAACATGATTTCTCTCAAATTAATGTCTGGATAATCAAGTAAACCTAAATTGCTTCAGTCCAGTAAATGTTTACCTTGAAATGTTAATAACAATTTAACAGTTATTCTTATGCTTACTTTATTTATTTATTTATTTAAATAATGAAAGATTTATGCATCACAACCTGAATGGTTATTTTTACAATTATAATAAAAGCTCAGAAGGCATGTAGTAGAGTAGATTGTGTGCAACAGGTTGTTCAAAAGCAGCTTTGATCGAATATGTGCAACATTTGAATGTTTCTCTTTTCTATCATAATTTAGAAGCATTTCCTAAATTGATCAATACAAAAGGGCTCATGTTTACAACGTATTGTTGGTAAGATCACTGACCTCTTGGTGCCCAGAGTTTGACCTCCGAGTTTGATCTTGAGCTTGAGTTGCGGAGGTTTGAGCACCAGCATCCCGGAGTCCGACTCCAGAGCTTCAGAGGAGAAACTGTGTCCGTCATCCCGATGATGCTTCTTCTTGTGCTTCTTGTGCTTTTTGTGTTTCTTCTTGTGGAGGTTATAATCATCCCCGATTCCTGAAGAACAAACATCAACCAACCGCACAGTTCAGATGACATTTAGTTGATTAGAAACGCAGGAATAAATTAATAGTTCACCCAAAAATGAAAATCATCCCATCCTTTTACACACCTTCAAGCCATCCTGGGTGTGTATGACTTTCTTCTTTCAGCCAAACACAATCAGAGTTATATTAAAAATATCCTGGCTCTTCCCAGCTTTTTAATGGGAGCATATGGTACACGAGATTTTGAAGCAATCTGCTCAGTTACTGGGATTTTCACGCACAACCATTTCTAGGGTTTACAAAGAATGGTGTGAAAAGGGAAACACATCCAGTATGCGTCAGTCCTGTGGGAGAAAATGCCTTGTTGATGCTAGAGGTCAGAGGAGAATGGGCCGACTGATTCAAGCTGATAGAAGAGCAACTTTGACTGAAATAACCACTCGTTACAACCGAGGTATGCAGCAAAGCATTTGTGAAGCCACAACACGCACAACCTTGAGGCGGATGGGCTACAACAGCAGAAGACCCCACCGGGTACCACTCATCTCCACTACAAATAGGAAAAAGAGGCTACAATTTGCACGAGCTCACCAAAATTGGACAGTTGAAGACTGGAAAAATGTTGCCTGGTCTGATGAGTCTGGATTTCTGTTGAGACATTCAGATGGTAGAGTCAGAATTTGGCGTAAACAGAATGAGAACATGGATCCATCATGCCTTGTTACCACTGTGCAGGCTGGTGGTGGTGGTGTAATGGTGTGGGGGATGTTTTCTTAGCACACTTTAGGCCCCTTAGTGCCAATTGGGCATCGTTTAAATGCCACGGCCTACCTCACAAACCTCGAATCAAAAAAGTGCATCCATCCATAAAAGTAAAGGCCTTCTGAAGCAAAGCCATGCATTTTTGTAAGAAAAATATACATTTAATATCCCACTGGAGCCGTATGGATGCACTTTTTTGGGCTTCAAAATCTCGTCCCCCATTCACTCACATTATAAAGCATGGAAGAGCCAGGATATATTTAATATAACTCTGATTGTGTTTGGCTGAAAGAAGAAAGTCATACACACCCAGGATGGCTTGAAGGTGAGTAAATCATGGGATAATTTTCATTTTTGGGTGAACTATCCCTTTAATTAACATGTTTTTAATACTCAAGAAGACACGTGGGTAAAGAAACACTCAATTATAATACTCTCACCTCTACAAGAGCATCAAATGAGACTTACCAGCGAGAAATCTGGGGTGAATCATGTCTTTTCTTTTCCCCATGGACACGTAAAACGAGTTTGATCTTAATTAATCGGCACAATAATCATACTGAATACATATATGGCAGACCAGATTAACGCAAACGAGCTGATATCTGTGCAAACTATCCGTTAATTCTGTTAAATAAACTAAATATTTGAAAGAATACCTCCTGTATTAAAACGAAATATTAACTGTGATACGATAGCAATATAGCTAAGCCTTTCTTTCTCCCTTAGCATGCTAGCACTGTGTTTACAAATGTAATGTACTTCCGAGTGGCAACGCATTGTGGGTAATGTAGTTCGCTCGCTCACCGCTGCGTAGGTTGTTTCTACATAACGTCACAAATGTACTCTGTTGCAGGACAGTAGATAGATGTGATTTGTATTGTTATCACTATTATGTGAACGCAGCATAATTCTCATGTTTTGACTCTTGATGTGTGTTTTCGGTGTAATGGGCAATGGCGATGTCATACTTGTTAGTTTTCTCAACGCATCTTACTATTGGACGTTTGTGATTACAGTGTGTTTCTGTTCGCTAAAGAAGCACAATAGTATCGGAGCTGTCCAAATCCCCACACTACTACTTTGTCCCTATTTTGTTTTTTGACAGTGTCTCAAAGGAAACTACACGGACCAGAAAGCTTTGCGGGAGTCGGTCACCAGCGCGGAACGTTACGGGTCAGTAATGTGCTTTAAAGGTTACGCTTGCAGATTGTAAAATGTGCGTCGTTTTACAAAGCTTGAAGTGCTTATGATTCGTATTATGGGTTTATTTGTGTGCATGGTGATCGTGTTGATTTGCGCGTGATTTATTTGCACGCTCGTGCCATGTGTGTTTGATCGCTGTTGACGTTTGCAGTTGAACTTTCAGCCGTGCACGAGCATGGCAGTTTGTTTTCCGTTAATATTTGTTTATCTTCGAAATTTTAACCCAGGAGTGAATTTAAAATGCGCCCCGTGTTAAACCAACACAAGAAATCAATCTCATGTTAGCTTAACATTTCATAGCCGGAATGGGATCATCAGTGTGTAGGGATGAATCCAGGGGGATCGGGACACTGCCATTGAGCTGACCTGGGGAAAAGTGTCCAATCCCCCTGGATTCATCCCTATGGTTTATTACACAAGGCAGATTTATGTGTGTGTTCCTTGCATTCGTTTTTGTCGCACAATAAAGTGCTTTATCTTTCTGTTTATGAATCCAATGTAAGATTAGATAAAAGTTTCTGCTAAATACATAAATGTATACATAAAAACTGTTTTATTACTTGAAATAAAATGAATGTTACTTAAATAAAAGTATATATACATACAAACACCCATCAGGCATAACTTTATGTCCTAATATTGTGTTGTCCCCCTGTTTATGAATGGGATTCATTCATATTTTTCTCTTTTTTTGGAGTTTATTTAATAATTTGGAACCAATTCCTCTCTAACAAGGTTCAATTAATGGGCTTTTACACTTCACATGACTAAATGATTGCATTGCTAGATTAGGTTCTTCTAGGGCTGTCAAATCAATTAATTGCATATAACAAACGTTTGTGTTTATAATGTGTGTGTGTGTGTGTGTGTGTGTGTGTGTACACTACACACATGCATACACCAATCAGGCATAACATCATTTACATTTATGCATTTAGCAGACGCTTTTATCCAAAGCGACTTACAACTTGGGGGAACATGAAGCGATTGGTCATGAAGAGTCGAGAAGCGCAATAAGAGCCTGAAATCCTGAGACCGTGTACATTGCTCAGTGTAGCACAGGCTAGAGTAGGGAGGGAAGAAGGAAGAGAAAGAGGAAAGAAAAGGTTTTTTTTTTTATTTATTTTTTTATGAGGTTAAGTGCTCACTGAAGAGCTGAGTTTTAAGTTGACGTCAATGATTCTGCGTTTCGGATGGCGTTGGGAAGATCGTTCCACCAGCTGGGAACGTTGAATGAAAATGTTCTGGAAAGGGATTTTTTCCCCCTCTGTGGTGGTACCACAAGCCGTCGTTCCTTTGCTGAGCGAAGGCTTCTGGTGGGGGTGTGGATTGTAGAATGGGGTCAAAGTAAGCAGGAGCTGAGCGCGTGGTGGCTCTGTATGCAAGCGTCAGCGCCTTAAACTTGATGCGAGCAGCGAGTGGTAGCCAGTGCAGGGAGATGAAGAGAGATGTGACGTGGGTCCTTTTGGGCTCGTTGAAGACAAGACGTGCTGCTGCATTCTGGATCATTCGAAGTGATTGGATCGCACAAGAGGGGAGTCCAACCAGAAGAGCATTGCAGTAGTCAAGTCTAGAAATAACCAGGGCCTGGACGAGAAGCTGTGTCGCGTGCTCTGTTAGGAACGGTCTAATCTTCCTGATGTTGTGGAGCGCAAACCGGCATGAGCGAGCTGTCTTAGAAATGTGTTCTCTGAAGGACAGCGGGTCATCAAATGTTACTCCAAGATTTCTGACTGACTTTGATGGGGAAATCAAGGATGTACCTAACTGGATGGTGAAGTCATGTTGTATGGTGGGACTGGCGGGGAAGATGAGAAACTCAGTCTTTGCCAGGTTGAGCTGCAGGTGATGTTTTCTCATCCATGCCGAGATGTCAGCCAGACAGCTGGAGATTCGTGCAGCTACTGCGGGGTCGCCTGGGTGAAATGAAAGGTAGAGCTGAGTGTCATCAGCATAGCAGTGGTATGAGAAGCCATGTGCCTGAATGATGGGTCCCAATGAAGTAGTGTAGATGGAGAAGAGGAGAGGACCAAGCACTGAGCCCTGGGGAACCCCAGTGGTCAGTTGATGTGCTTGGGATTCCTCTCCTCTCCAGGCAATCATGATCACCATGGGCACCCTGACTGGTCTGCGGCTATGCCGCCCCATACACAACAAACTGAGATGCTCTGTGTATTCTGACACCTTTCTATCAGAACCAGCTTTAACTTCTTGAGCAGTTTGAGCTCCAGTAGCTCGTCTGTTTGATCGGACCACACGGGCCAGCCTTCGCTCCCCACGTGCACCATGACCCTGAGACCGGTTCTCCACTGTTCCTTCCTTGGAGCACTTTTGATAGAGACTGACCACTGCAGACCGGGAACTCCCCACAAGAGCTGCAGTTTTGGAGATGCTCTGACCCAGCCGTCTAGCCATCACAATTTGGCCCTTGTCAAACTCGCTCAAATCCTTACGCTTGCCCATGTTTCCTGCTTCTAACATCAACTTTGAGGACAAAATGTTCACTTGCTGCCTAATATATCCCACCCACTAACAGGAGCCGTGATAAAGAGATAATCAGTGTTACTCACTTCACCTTTCATAATGTTATGCCTGATAGGTGTATATATGTACACATGTATGTTATATAAACAGACTTTTATGTAAGATGCAATAAATCGCGATTATTCATTTTGACAGCACTAGTTTCTTTAATATTATTCGATCCAGTTAAATGTGGATAATCCCATTAAACGTCCCAAATTATAAAACTTGTTTTTGTAACAAACTCTTGTACAGATGCACTTTTCTTTGCCTCGTCTGTTTAAAAAAAAATGTCCTCCATCCCATCAGAAGCATGAACTACGCTCGCTTTCTGACAGCTGTGAGCGCAGCAAGAAGGCCATCGGCTATTCGCTTACTGAGTGAGTCTGATTTTTATTATTATATTACTGCTTATTGATATGAACTGCCTGACTGAGATGATCTTAAAAGGCACTGAATGTTCAGTGATATGACTGCACTGACTCTATCGGATGAGGACGAAACATGTACTGACTGTCAGAAAATGTCTTCTGTACAACTGAACTCACGTCATAATTGATGAGCTTTATACAGTTATTGAGTGACTTGAGCCGATTCATGACACTGTCGTCTCCTGTAGAGCTGCTTCACAGCAGATCTTGAACGTGTCTCAAATATGATGCCATTTGCATCATTGATCGTTAAAGCTGCTTTGAAACAGTCTGTATTGTATAAATAAAGATGACTTGACCTCATAAACCGCGCCACGGTCTCATTTATGTTGTCATTATTATGATCCAGCTGAGCTGCAGCAGCGATCTCCTCCGTCTCTGATCTCTCTGGCCGGAGGAGCTCCCAATCCCAACACCTTCCCGTTCCAGTCGGCCACCATTAAAGTGAAGGGAGGAGATGATGTGGTGTTGGATGAGACGCTGATGAAGAGGGCGCTGCAGTACTCCGGCTCAGCTGGGTATCAAACACTACACTATTGCTCAGTGTAACGGATTATGTGTAATCTGATCCCAAAAATAAAAAAATACCTTTTTGTGGATTACATTAATGGGGGATTTGAACCTGCTGGGACCTCTCGCACCCCAAACATTATTCAAACAATTATTTATAATTTATCAACTCTCCCTAATTTTTCTTTCTAAAAATGCCTACCATTTATATACAGTATATATATATAAACAATAATTTACGTGACACCGTTAGATGATCTTAGAAGTCGGGAGTTTATGTTTACATCACATAAAATGTGTAATCTAATCGATTACGTTGTAGATCATGTCACTTGTAATCAGTAATGGATTACAATGTGCAAGCGCTTGCTTAATTGGCGTGTGTGTGTGTGTGTGTGTGTGTGTGTGTGTGTGTGTGTGTGTGTGTGTGTGTGCTCGTAGTATTCCAGAGCTGGTCTCATGGATGAAAAGTCTTCAGAAAAGCCTCCACAATCCTCCCACCGCCGGCTTCAGTCCAGAGAGAGGACAGATGGAGATGTGTGTCACCACTGGCAGTCAGGAGGGCCTCTGCAAAGTACGCCCACCTCATACACACCACTGACACACCACATGATGTAATCTGGGCCTAATCAGACAGATAGTGAGCATTGTACAGTGCTATTCATGGTCAGTAATAATAAGCTCAGGGTTGTTATGGTTAACTAAGCCTTCCTGTAATTCCCAGGGATCAGCAAGAACTGATCAAATGTTTGCCTTGAATCCAATGTAAGTTTAGATAAAAGTTTCTGCTAAATACATAATTACTTGAAATAAAATTAATGTTACTCAAATAAAAGTATATATACATACAAACACCCATCAGGCATAACATTATGTCCTAATATTGTGTTGGCCCCCCTTGACCCGTCAAGGCATGGACTCCACTAGACCCTTGAAGGTGTGCTGTGGTATCTGGCACCAAGATGTTAGCAGCAGATCCTTTAAGTCCTGTAAGTTGTGAGGTTGAGCCTCCATGGATTGGACTTGTTTGTTCAGCACATCCCACAGATGCTCGATTGGATTGAGATCTGGGGAAACTGGAGGCCAAGTCAACACCTCAAACTCGTTGTTGTGCTCCTCAAACCATTCCTGAAGCATTTGTGCTTTGTGCTTTTATTATCTGCTGAAAGAGCCACAGCCACCAGGCAATACCGTTTCCATGAAAGGGTGCTCATGGTCTGCAACAATGCTTAGGTAGGTGGTACGTGTCACAGTAACATCCACATGGATGGCAGGACCCAAGGTTTCCCAGCAGAACATTGCCCAAAGCATCACTGCCTCCGCCGCCACGCCTTCTTCCCATAGTGCACCTGGTGCCATGTGTTCCCCAGGCGACACACACACCCAGCCATCCACGTGATGTAAAAGAAAACGTGATCCATCAGACCAGGCCCTTCTTCCATTGCTCTGTGGTCCAGTTCTGATGCTTACGTGCTACTGTTGGTGCTTTCGGCGGTGGACAGGGGTCAGCATGGGGACCCTGACTGGTCTGCGGCTGTGCCGCCCCATACGCAACAAACTGAGATGCTCTGTGTATTCTGACACCTTTCTATCAGAACCAGCGCTAACATCGTGAGCAGTTTGAGCTCCAGTAGCTCGTCTGTTTAATTGGACCACACGGGCCAGCCTTCGCTCCACACGTGCATCAATGAGCCTTGTCCGCCCATGACCCTGTGGCCGGTTCTCCACTGTTCCTTCCTTGGAGCACTTTTGATAGACACTGACCACTGCAGACCGGGAACACCCCACAAGAGCTGCAGTTTTGGAGATGCTCTGACCCAGTCGTCTAGCCATCACAATTTGGCCCTTGTCAAACTCGCTCAAATCCTCACGCTTACCCATGTTTCCTTCTTCTAACACATCAACTTTGAGGACAAAATGTTCACTTGCTGCCTAATATATCCCACCCACTAACCGGAGCCGTGATGAAGAGATCATCAGTGTTACTCACTTCACCTGTCCGTGGTCATTATGTTATGCCTGATAGGTGTGTGTGTGTGTATATATAAACTGAAAATAAAAATACATAACAAAAGACAAAAATACCAAACCAAATTACTAAAACTTTACATAAATGAAAATGAAAATGGAGAATATAAGCTAATGCAAACTATAATGACACTAAAATAACACTGTGCTCTCGTGGCGATACAGTCACTCGGTTCCTGATGTTTGCAAACTGAGAATTATGCTTGATATTATTAGTGATGTGCATATTGGAGCATGCGCCATATTTAAAGGGATAGTTCACCCAAAAATGAAAATTAGCCCATGATTTACTCGCCCTCAAGCCATCCTAGGTGTATGTGACCTTCTTTCAGACGAATATAATCAGAGTTATATTACAAAAGTCCAGGCTAATCCAAGCTTTAATAGTTGCTCTGTTTTTGAAGTCCATAAAAATGCATCTGCCCATCATATAACTGCTCCATGCGGCTCTGGGGTGTTAATAAAGGCCTTCTGAAGCGAATCGACATGTTTGTGTAAGAGAAATATCCATATTTAAACTTTATAAAGTAAAGTTTCGGCAACCACCTTACCCGTGTTCTATTTATGGAAAAAGTGTTGAAAGTTCCCCTGCCGATCGAAAGACTAACGCGACCAGGTACGATCGTCATGACCTCACGTACGCATCTTGAGTTTCACTTTCAACATTCAACACTTTTCCATGGAAGGTGATCGGCTGGAACTTTACTTGATAAAGTTTTAAATATGAATATTGTTCTTACACAAACGCGTTGATTCGCTTCAGAAGGCCTTTATTAACCCCCCGGAGCTGCGTGGAGCAGTTATATGATGGACAGATGCATTTTTTATGGACTTCAAACACAGAGCAACTATTACTGCTATTATAATGCTTGGATTAGCCTGGACTTTTTTAATATAACTCAGATTGTGTTCGTCTGAAAGAATGTCATATACACCTAGGACGACTTGAGGGTGAGTAAATCATGGGCTAACTTCCATTTTTGGGTGAACTATCCCTTTAAAGGATGAAAGCTGTGAAAGTCTGGCACATTATAAGGGTGAAAAAAGACAACAAACAAAGGAATCAGGTCATGTGACTGAAACGTTTGCTGTGGTTTTTATGTCACATTTGCTCTTTTTGTTGTCCTTATAATGAGCGGGCTATTTGGATCATCATGGCTTTTTAGATTTTTTTGTGCACAGAGAGATTACAGTGATTTCTCTGCAATTTGCTATCTAATAAAATTCCCCTTCGTTCTGTTCATCAGATATTTGAGATGCTTGTCAATCCCGGAGACAGCGTCCTCCTTGATGCTCCCACTTACTCAGGAACGCTGGCAGCCGTAAGGACAACTGGACCACATTTCCCATCAACCCTGTTTGATCTCTTGTGAACATTGAGGAGAATGTTTACATGGTAATTATTGCCAACTCTTTCGTCAACAGCTGCAGCCGCTGGGCTGCCACATCCTTAATGTGCGGAGCGATCAGCATGGCATGATCCCAGAAGACCTCAGGAGGGTTCTGGCCCGCTGGGACCCGGACGACGCACGGAAGCCCGGCTGTACCGCACCCAGAGTCTTGTACACCATCCCCAACGGAGGCAATCCGACAGGAGCCTCCATGACTTATGAGAGGAAACAGGAAGTCTATGAAGTAAGCAGTGTTTATTTCCTCGGTGCGCACGTACAGAGAACAACGATACATTATTATTATTTATTGCTCTGAGAATGTAAAAGTGTGTCCTCAACCAGTCACTTTATTTTCATTGTGCTGTTCATTTGCAGCTTGCCAGGATATATGATTTGCTTATCATCGAGGATGACCCGTATTATTTCCTGCAATTCCAAAAAGTGAGTCCCCGTGATTCCTGTCTCTCTTCATAGCGTGTGTTTGTATTGTGTGACTGATCAGCAGGAAGTGGCGGTCATACACTGACCTCTCTGATAGCCTCTCTATTGCTTCTGTGATAAGATAACGCTCATTATGAACGAGTGTAATGTCAATACTCTGCTCTGTTCTTCTGTCCTCCAGCCGTGGGCACCGACATTTCTCTCCATGGACGTAGACGGACGCGTCCTCCGCACGGATTCGTTCTCCAAGATTCTGTCGTCGGGGTGGGTGCTGTTGAATGCGTGCTTGTGCTTTACATGTCAATGGCTTGAGTCACTGGGACAGTAGTGCTTTTGTCACGAGACCCAGCTGTCAGGGTCATGATATTGACTCGAGATCGAGGGAAAGCTTGTGTTTCTCAGGCAGTGAGAGCTGGACGGCCACATCAAGAAATGTCCTGGAAACGCTCACATCGTTCACGTGCACTTTTACCATGGCAATACCATCGTTTTTTGGAAGGACTGTTTAATTGTGTACCGTGGTATTACCATCTGACATCTGACTTATTTTGCTGCAAATATTTGCATTTTCATGTACCAGCCAAGAAAGTAATTCATATTCAAACTATTTTAATTATTTATTATTGCATAGTTTACTGTAACTATTAGTTGAGCCATAAACATAGTAAGAAAATTTATTTATATACACTGTGTGTATATATATAATTATACATACACACATAATTATTAAATTGCATTTATTTCAAGAGTTTTTATTATCAATTATGTATTAATATAATTAATGTACTTATATATAATTACTTATGTATTTTTTAATAAAATGTTCATATACATATTTTATATATATATAATTTTTTTTAAGTATATTAAATATTTATTTATAAATTATGTATATATAAATTTAATTACATAGCATTTAATTATCTAGTTTCTCAAATGATATAAATAATTAAGATGCATATAATTTGATAACAAAATATTCATATTGTATATAATTTAGTTATTATATGTATATTAGTTATTTGAAGGATTAATAATTGTATATAAAATATTTATATATTATATATTACATGTATTTATAAATGATTGATATATAAATATAATTACATAGCATTTAATTAAATAGTTTTTAAAATGTATCATCAATTATTTAATATAAATAATTAAGATACATATAATTTAATAACAAAATATTAATGTTATATATAATTTAGTTATTTATCACATCCATATATATATATATATATATATATAATTTGCAGATAAAATATATAAACATTTTTTTATTATTTGTTAATTTTTTATGTAGAAATATAATATAATTACATTATAATTACAATATAAACAGCATTTAATTCAATAGTGGCAATGTAGTACTGTCAATTATTTATTAATCTAATTATTAATATCTATTTAATCTATCTAATTTAATAACAAAATGTTTGTATAAAAAAAAAAATATATATATATGTATGTATATGTGTGTGTGTTTAATTTTAAATATTTATATTAATACATTATTTATTTATATATAAATATAATTGCATATAATTGAATTCAATTTTTTTAAATGTACCATAAATTATGTAATATCCGTATCATTTAATAACAAAATATTAATGCAAATGTATACATTAAATTATATTTATATTAGTTATTTAATTATGTAAACATACAATGAAAAGTAATTTAATTGATTGGTTTTTATATTCTATAAATAAGCTGACTGTAGATATGATAATGATGTTCCTGAGCGTGTGCTGTTGGTGTTGATCTGCAGTGGTTGGTGTTCTTCTGCAGGTTGCGGATCGGTTTCGTGACGGGGCCAAAGCCGTTAGTGGAGCGGGTGGTGCTGCACATCCAGGCCTCTACGATGCACACCAGCACCTTCACACAGGTCAGGCGGCACACACACATTTGTTTCTTTGGTCTGGTTTCACACACTCGTTCCTGAATCAGCAGCTCAGTCGCTGCAGCAGAGACAGGCTGTTCCTCATTCCCAGCAGCTGTAATCCGTACATTACAGGCGTTGGGCTCTTGTTTTGAACTCGTACAGTAAAAGCACGAGAGTGTGTGAGTGGACGAGTGTGTGTGTGTCTCAGATCCCAGCGGTGATGAATCTGAACTCTAATTATCCTCACGGTGTGAATCTCAGGAGAAGAGATGCTCGGAGAAAAACAAGTGTGAGAGCTTTAACTCTGAGGGGAAGATCAGTCTTTAAATACTGTTTAGGGGTGTGGTCCTGGTCAAGTAAATCTCCTGAACTCCAAACTGAATGTCAGAATGGGAAAGAAAGGGGATTTAAGCAATTTTGAGCGTGGCATGGTTGTTGGTGCCAGACGGGCCGGTCTGAGTATTTCACAATCTGCTCAGTTACTGGGATTTTCACACACAACCATTTCTAGGGCTAACAAAGAATGGTGTGAAAAGGGAAACACATCCAGTATGCGGCAGTCCTGTGGGCGAAAATGCCTTGTTGATGCTAGAGGTCAGAGGAGAATGGGCCGACTGATTCAAGCTGACAGAAGAGCAACTTTGACTGAAATAACCACTCGTTACAACCGAGGTATGCAGCAAAGCATTTGTGAAGCCACAACACGCACAACCTTGAGGCGGATGGGCTACAACAGCAGAAGACCCCACCGGGTACCACTCATCTCCACTACAAATAGGAACAAGAGGCTACAATTTGCACGAGCTCACCAAAATTGGACAGTTGAAGACTGGAAAAATGTTGCCTGGTCTGATGAGTCTTGATTTCTGTTGAGACATTCAGATGGTAGAGTCAGAATTTGGCGTAAACAGAATGAGAACATGGATCCATCATGCCTTGTTACCACTGTGCAGGCTGGTGGTGGTGGTGTAATGGTGTGGGGGATGTTTTCTTGGCACACTTTATGCCCCTTAGTGCCAATTGGGCATGGTTTAAATGCCACGGCCTACCTGAGCATTGTTTCTGACCATGTCCATCCCTTTATGGCCACCATGTACCCATCCTCTGATGGCTACTTCCAGCAGGATAATGCACCATGTCACAAAGCTCGAATCATTTCAAATTGGTTTCTTGAACATGACAATGAGTTCACTGGACTAAAATGGCCCCCACAGTCACCAGATCTCAACCCAATGGAGCATCTTTGGGATGTGGTGTAACGGGAGCTTCGTGCCCTGGATGTGCATCCCACAAATCTCCATCAACTGCAAGATGCTATCCTATCAATATGGGCCAACATTTCTAAAGAATGCTTTCAGCACCTTGTTGAATCAATGCCACGTAGAATTAAGGCAGTTCTGAAGGCGAAAGGGGGTCAAACACAGTATTAGTATGGTGTTCCTAATAATCCTTTAGCTGAGTGTGTGTGTACCATAATGATTCAGGGTCAGACAAAAACACGGTTTGGAAAATGGATTCATGTTGTACATTCTCATTATACCATTTGTGTAAATCTTGAACACAAAAAAAGTTATGTTCAGCAGCTTTAATAATTGATATACCATATCATAAACTTTCCTGAAATACATGTCACGTTATGTTTCTTATGTTGAATCAAACCGCAGGATCCTCTCGTTCTCCTCTAAAGTGTCCTGTGTGTGTGTGTGTGTGTGTGTGTGTCTGCAGCTCATCGTCTCTCAGCTGCTCCATGACTGGGGTCAAGGCGGTTTCCTCCGACACATCGATGGGTGCGTACGCCTCTGCACTTCAGAGTATCATGTGTTATCATGTCAGTGCCCATGATCTTCAGGGTTCTGCTCAGGGCAGCTCAACTGTTATTGGCTCTGTTTTCCTCATGGACTGCTGTTGAGTTGACCTTTGCTCTCCTCTTCCTCAGGGTGATTGAGTTTTACAGATCTCAGAGAGACGCCATGCTCTCCTCCGCAGACAAACGGCTCAGAGGTTTGTAGAAAATCAACACAGAAATCACATTTACAGCAATGCCCTTATAGGTGAGGGTTTTAATGCTCATAATGTGATGTTTATTCTTGTTAATGTGCTTATATTAATTCTCCTGTACAGAAATCTGTGTTTTTGAGCTGTTTTTGTCCTTTCTAGCTATGATTTTGCATAATTGAGTGATTTTTCTTAATGTAAGCATGGAGAAATATCACTGAATTACACAAAATAATTCCTGGTGTTCTTATAAACACGGTGAAAATGACCATTTATAAGTTTACATAATTATGATGTGATCAAGTTTCGCTTATTTCTTGTTAACTCTTGAGTCTCTTGTAAACACGTGATGCTCAAGTCTTGAGGCTATACTTTCAAACGGTGTGTTTTAACGTTTGTCCCAGAGCAATGCGTGGGACGCAGTTTGTTGGAATAAGTGAATGATCTGTGTGTCAGAGTCCAGATTGCAGAGTGTCTCCTCTCGTGTGTGTTTTGTAGATGTGGCCGAGTGGCATCCTCCCATGGCTGGCATGTTCCTGTGGATTAAACTCAAGGGCATTAAAGACACACAGCGGCTGATCATGGAGAGAGCGCTAGAGAAAGAGGTACACACACACGCGCACACACTCTCACTCTCTCACGCACACACACACACACACACTCTCACTCTCTCTCTCACACACACACACAAACAGGGGGGGTTTGTGAAATGTGGGGACATTCCATAGGCGTAATGGTTTTTATACTGTACAAACCGTATTTTCTATCCCCCTACACTGCCCCTGCCCCTAAACCTACCCATCACACACACACACACACACACACACACACACACACACACACTGCCCCTACCCATAAACCTACCCATCACACACACACACACACACACACACACACACTGCCCCTGCCCCTAAACCTACCCATCACACACACACACACACACACACACACACTGCCCCTACCCATAAACCTACCCATCACACACACACACACACACACACACACACACACACACACACTGCCCCTGCACCTAAACCTACCCATCACACACACACACACACAAACACACACACACTGCCCCTGCCCCTAAACCTACCCATCACACACACACAAACACACACACTGCCCCTGCCCCTAAACCTACCCATCACACACACACACACACACACACACACACTGCCCCTACCCATAAACCTACCCATCACATACACACACACACACTGCCCCTAAACCTACCCATCACACACAAACACACACACACTGCCCCTACCCCTAAACCTACCCATCACACACGCACACACTGCCCCTGCCCCTAAACCTACCCATCACACACACACACACACACACACACACACACACACACACACACACTGCCCCTGCCCGTAAACTTACCCATCACACACACACACACACTGCCCCTGCCCCTAAACCTACCCATCACACACACACACACACACTGCCCCTGCCCCTAAACCAACCCATCACACACACACTGCCCCTACCCCTAAACCTACCCATCACACACACACACACACACACACACTGCCCCTGCCCCTAAACCTACCCATCACACACACACAAACACACACACACACCCTGCCCCTGCCCCTAAACCTACCCATCACACACACACACACTGCCCCTAAACCTACCCATCACACACACACACACACACACACACACACACACACACACACAGGGGCAGTGTAGGGGGATAGAAAATACGGTTTGTACAGTATAAAAACCATTACGCCTATGGAATGTCCCCACATTTCACAAAAACCCCCCTGTGTGTGTGTGTGTGTGTGTGTGTGTGTGTGTGTGTGTGTTTGTTTGTCTGTGTGTTTAAGTGTGTGTGCGTGTTTGTGAGTGTGTGTGCGCGCGTGTCGATGTCTCTGTATGATAGTATATCAGGTTTACTGAGGCTTTTTGAATATGTGTGTGCGTGTGTGTCACTGTCGCTTTATAGCAGGTTTACTGAGGCTTTTTGCCAAAGTTTCTGTGTGTGTGTGTTTGTGTGTGTGTGTGTGTTTATGTAAATGAGGTGAAGCACCTGAATCCATAAAACACACCACATGATTTGCCTCCCACACACAGTGGATTCTGTGTCTGTTTTCGTTTCAGCAGGGAGTCATTTTAAACATCCTGTATTTTGTTTGGTAAAGCCATGTGGTGTTTTTGAGCATCAGCACAACACAATATCAGCCAGAATTACACCTGCAAACATGACTGCAGTTTCCTGTGACGTCTGGGTCTAAATCACGAAGGGCCTCGAGTGATCCTCTAGAGCTGTGTCAGCTTCACTGTGTGTGTGTGTGTGTGTGTGTGTTTGCAGGTTCTTCTGGTTCCTGGAGGAGTGTTTAACATCAACAGCTCAGATCCGTGCCCGTATGTTAGAGCGGCCTTCTCTCTTGCCACACCTCAACAGATCGACGAGGTACACAACACACACTCACACTCACACCATACATACATACACACAACACACACACACACTCACACAACACACACACACAACACACACCATACATACAATGAGGACAGCCCATAGGCGTAATGGTTTTATATCAGAATCAGAAAGAGCTTTGTTGCCAAGTGTGCTTGCACACACAAGGAATTTTTCTTGGTGCTGAAGCTTCCAGTGCACATATACAATACAAACACAACAAGAACAGAGTAATACAAATTCTAAGAATAAAAATATGAAAAATAGTATAAAAAATATAAGGTCACAGTTACGTTTAGTCAGAATAAACATTTACAGATTATGAACATATTTACAGTATTTGAGTAGTATGAATATATAAACAAATAATCTCCTGAGTTTTAAAGATTGCACTAAACAGTCAGAGTATTGCACTTTGGGGGGGTATTTAACTGTTCAAGAGGGAAATGGCCTGTGGGAAGGAACTGTTCCTGTGCCTAGATGTTCTAGTGGCCAGTGATCGGAGTCGCCGTCCTGATGGTAACAGTTCAAACAGGAGGTGTCCAGGGTGAGCGGAGTCTGTGAGGATTTTCCCTGCTCTCTTCCTCGCTCTGGAAGAGTACAGGTCCTGGAGGGTTGGCAGGGGAGCACCAATAATCCTCTCCGCAGTCCGAATTGTGCGTTGTAGTCTCCTGATGTCAGATTTGGTAGCTGAACCAAACCAGGCAGTGATGGAAGTGCATAAGACAGCCGAGTAGAACTGAATCAGCAGCTCCTGTGGGAGGTTGAACTTCCTCAGCTGATGAAGGAAGTACAGGCTTTTTTCACAATGGAGTCAATGTGATTGTCCCACTTCAGGTCCTGAGAGATGGTGCCCAGGAACCTGAATGACTCCACTGCTTCCACAGTGCTGTTCATGATGGTGAGTGGGGGGAGAGCTGGGCTGTTCCTCCTGAAGTCCACTATCATCTCCACCGTTTTGAGCGTGTTGAGCTCAAGGTTGTTATAACTGCACCAGACAGCCAGCTGTTCAACCTCCAGTCTGTAAGCAGACTCATCGCCGGTTTGGATGAGGCCGATGACAGTGGTGCCGTCTGCTAATTTCAGGAGCTTCACAGAGGGGTCTTTAGAAGAGCAGTCATTGGTGTACAGGGAGAAGAGCAGTGGGGAGAGAACACACCCCTGGGGGTTGCCAGTGCTGGTCGTGAGAGTCCTGGATGTGAGTTTCCCCAGTCTCACTCGCTGTCAGGAAGCTGGAGATCCACTGACAGATTGAGCATGGCATGGAGAGCTGGGTCAGTTTAGCTGAGAGAAGATCAGGCACACTCTCACACACATACACACACTCACTCACTCTCTCTCACACACACACACACACACAAACACACTTTCTCACACACTCACACACACTCTCTCTCTCTCTCTCTCTCTCTCTCTCTCTCTCTCACACACATGCGTGCGAGCACACACACACATACTCTCTCTCTCACACACAAACACACTCACTCTCACACACTCACACACACTCTCTCTCTCACATACGCGTGTGTGCACACATACTCTCTCTCACACACGCGCGGGCACACACGCACACACACACGCACACACACACCATGCATATGTATATTCAGTAGTGGCCAAAGGTGAAGTCCAGCCTAGAAACTTTTTGTGTAGATTTTTCAGGATTCTTTGATGAATAGAAAATTATTAGAAATAGAAATCTTTATAAAATGTATTAAATATAATAAATGTCTTTAATGTCACATTTTTTATCAATTTAATGCAGGATGCAAAACGTACGTTGCACAAATGCTTGAATGATAATATCATCATCATCACATGCGTCTGTGAGCTGAATTCATCTGTATTTAAGCACAAGCACTCGAGGCCTCTTTCCTCTTCATCCACAGGCCTTTAGGAGACTCGCTGATCTGATCAAGGACGCTGTGTGAGCCGCTGATCTCCAGGAAGGAGGAATCATGGGTCTGATGTTTTTAATGTCCAGTATCATCCATTAAATGCTGCTGTCACATGACTCACACACACACATACACACACACACACACACACACACAGACTGGATCTGCCCAGTTTTTTGCCTTTTTTGCACAACAACAAACCCATATTTTCCCCTTTCAGTCAGTACCAGATGAACAAACTTGAAATAATGGTTAATAACACTATTTCACCATTCAAGAAGTTATGTGCGTGCGTCCGTATTAAAATCAAAAAAATGTATTTAAGTTGGTTTACAGTGCAATTGCAGCTGCTGTCTACATGGAGGCATAACACTGGTCTATTGTTTAACATGTTTAATTACAGGAAGGCGGAGGTCCAGTGAATGCATTTAGTTGTAAGAGTGTGTTATTTGAAATCTGCATGTTGAAAGGTTAAAGCCGTTGATTTATGTCTTCATTACTGACTAACTCAACACAAATGTTGAGTAAATGTGTTGCGTGTATCAGCTTTATAAGTTACAGTAAGCTAATGGACACTCATCACAGACTGATGACGCATTTCTGCATTTCATTCTTAAATTAATGTACATTTTTATCACCATACCCTTCATTTTATTACCCTGGCATTAAGTAAGTAGAAACTAGTTAACACTGTTTCTAAAAGATCTGCTGAGGGAGTGACCTGAGCGCTGGTGTTGTCACGATACTGGAATTTCCAACTTCGATACGATACCTTGGAAAATATCGATTTTCAATACCGCGGGGAAACCTGCCATACACACCGCCATTATTTTACTGCCGTAATCTTGTTATAATAGCTTACACACAGCACAGGGAGGCTTTATTTGAATCGTTTAACTACATTTAGTAAAAAATGACAAGTAATCCGTAGTAAAACAAGAACAAATTGCAAATGGTAGCACAAATAAATAGACAAATGAAATAAACATGGCTTCAAGATTTTCAGGTGGGTCTAACAGGTAATAAATACTACAGAGATTAATCAAATATAAAATAACACTGGATGGTTTTCATTGTAAATATTAAATACATATTAATACTTACAATTAAATTTACAAAAGTTTAAGATCAGTGAGAGTTGTTCTCTGATTATCATGACAGACTGCAGCAGGTTTATTAGGCTGCTGTCACTTTAAGAGCTAATGCACGGATCCAATATACCGTTACACAACATGCGTTTTCTCTCAACTAACATTACTAAACTGACTATTTACCTGAATATTTGGCAAGACTGACATTTTGGACATTATTTTGTATATATATTGACCGTTTAAGTGCAATAAGCCACGAAAATAACTCAATTTGGTACTCGCGAGCTGTTTGAGCAGTGGCTTTATGTGTGCGCCACTTCTATAGATCAGTGGTGAAACCTGCAATAATGACTAAAATGCAGCACAATACAAGCACTGTATTTAACCACAGCGAATGAGAGGAGGCGGGTGTTTGTCAGTTCGCCATCTGAGAGAAGAGAGAGTGAGAACGCATGGTATCGGTGTATAGGTACTGCAGAAAAGCAGCATTGGGACCGTTTGAGATATTTCAGTATTGATGCATATCGAAATATCTCAAACACAATCAATCTCTATTTTTTTGTTATTTCTAAAAGTCGTGGGAATGCAATAGTAGATTTTTTCCCCTCTCACTGTTGAAGCAAATAGTAAAGAACAAATATAGGCTATTTGTGATGGCTTCCTGTATGCACCTGTAGAATTTGCTGTAGTTTTCTTCTGTGGTTCAGAAAGAGTCCATGCTGGTCACCATTTGACTTAAATATGGTCAAAATACGATTGAGAATGTAATTGTTATAGTCCGGTGGACTTGCATGTAAATGTGCATGCCAGCAGAAAAGGGTTCAATAAATCATTAAACAAACGTCATTATGGTATGTAATGCTGATTGTACTTTTACCAAAGCTCTGCCTTATTTAATTGCAGAACATCTCATTGCATTGGTTTCAGTGGAGAACTTGCAGAATGTAAATCCTCAACCTTTGAACACAAATTTGTTAGAGTTTTAAAAATAAAGGTTCTTTATCGTCATCCGTGGTTTCATTTAAGAAACTTTAACATCAGTGGAACCTTTGCAAAATGTCCTTTATAGTGGAAGAAGTTCTTTATAAAATAATGGTTGTTCTTTGGGGAACCTAACATGGTTCTTCTATCCTTTTGGATCCTTTTATTTTGAAGAGTACTGGCATTCACACAGCTTGTTTCTGTGACAACAGCTTCTTTGTGTACACTACTCAGGGAAAGTGCTTATGAAGGGCTCTAACACACACACACACACACAGTGATAAATCTTGGTATTATCGTGCGTTAGCTCATGTTATGCGCTCATAACTGTTTTAAAAGCCAGATTAATTGCGTGTATATGTGTTGTTTGAGGTTTTAATGGTTTAACACGCTGGTTATAATAAATGGTCAAAGTGCTGTAAAGTGGTTTGACATTGACCAACAAGGGCAGTTAATACTTAAACGCCATTTCTTAAGCCCGAATGTGCAATCTGCAGAGGTGGTGATGGGTACACATTACCTCAGTATTTTCACACTAGCTTCCTTATTTAGGCTTGATTTGTATACGGTTTTACAATGATGTGTGCGTCAAATACAGGTACATGTGTCTTTATATGTGTCCAGAGGGTCAGCAAATACAGTGGTACCTACAACAACCATTATTGTACATTTCCTACTTTGAAATATTATGGCAATGAATGATTACCAGTGTTGGGGCAAGTTATTTTTTAAAAGTTAATCCCTAAGAAAGTAACTAATTCCATTACATAGTTACTTTTTATAGAAAGCAATGTGTTCCTTTACTAGTTACTTGAGGAAAGTAATCTGATTATGTAACTTGCGTTAGTTGTAATGCATTACATCCAACACTGATGATTAGCATATTCAAATAATATGGTATTTACATAGTTCTTCAATGTACTTAAAATAGGGATATGAACATTTTGGCCCATTCCGATAACCAATAATTGTTTATATCTGAAAGCTGATAACCAATATATTGGCCGATAAATCTAAAGCAAATTTTTTGAGAGCCTGATTACAAAAGAACAAAAGTCTGCCCCAAACACACAATTATATTTTATGAAAACTGTATTTTCCTTTTTTTATGTGATTTCAATCATATTTCAAGCAATTCAAAACCATCATGGTGAACAGTGCACATCTGAAGTGTCTCAGCTGAAGGAAATAATACGTTATTTATAGTTTTTCTTTTAAATATAGACCCAATTTTCTTACCGGTATAACGATAACATTAAAAATGAGCATATCCTTCATATTCACATGACTGTCTAATGCCAAACTGCTTACAGCACTTTTTTAAGATGCAATAAAACATCTAACATTTAATAAACCAAGTTGGACTAGTCTATCCTGCTAGTCTATCACTGTTTATTGGAGCATATAGTTTTCTATACACCACTGTCATTGTTGTGTCACAGTACAGCCATGTGTATTGTTTCACATTTACTGTATGCAAGATATGCTACAAAACCAGTTAACTGTGAGGAAATAAACCAAACTGTTCAAATGCACAACCAATTACAGGAAAAACTGGGTCAATTGAGTCAAAAGGATAAAAAAAGATGGGGGAGGAATAGAAAGCAGAAAGGCACGGAACATAGGAGGGGTTAAAAACCAAGCATAACGCTTTTGCTCCGTCATATTTCACACACACTACGTTATTTTGGGGTCCTTGGATTTCTCAAGCGATTATTGGGTCACAACTAGCAGTCGAGTCACAACTGAAACCAAACCCACAAAACACCTCAAATGAGCTTCGGCACTTCACATTTCAGCACGAACATCGAGAGGTAACAGCGGGGGAACAACATGGTGTAAGTGTTACGCTGTTAATCGAGTAAATGTCGTCGTGTTTGGCGAGATTTAACAAAAGGAAACGCGGCTGTTATGCTAGCGGCATATTCGGCCTTTTATACTGCGACTGTGTTTTTACATTCACATGATTTCTACGTTAACGGTAGGTGTTTTGTTTCATCTCAGTGTTGAACAGCGAGGGTTAAAGCCTATGAATGTGTGGGGAAATGTGTTTTTATGCGTCTTCCTTAGCGGATGGTGACTAGTCATATGACTAGCCGCAGTTAGCTAGAGCTGATTCAACACGGCTCAACGGGCCAGGTATGATTTAGGCATCAAAACTGAGTGAATATCACTACCAGAAAACGCTAATCTAGTCTTAGTTGGGTTATATTACAATGTAACAATGTTACAATTAAATGTCTCTTTTTTTTTTCTTCTTTTTTTTTTTGCACGTAGGCGTTTTTAAAATGACATCAGTTACATTTGGGTCAACATTTAATTGTGTACTCAGTCATATTAAACCCAATTTGTGCTTTTTTTTAATTTATTTAAGATGCCAATTTATCTTCAATTTCATTAAGTTGCAAATTGCTTAAATGTACAATAAACGTCACATAGAGATTGATGCAATTAAATGGCTTTATTTGACGAATAAACCATAACATGATGATTTCCGCCTCTTAAAATATGAGTCAGTTGTTGTTTTTGTGCGTCTTGTTATTCTTGTTTGATAAGATGACATGAGGAGGAGGAGTCACAGCTTTTGTGTGCAACATTTGAGTTAAAAGCCCTGACAAATTCATAATTTTTCCCTCTTTATTCTGTCTTTGCAGTGATGCATCTGCAGGAAATATCATGCACACCGCTGGTTTGTGTTCTCCATGCTGGCCGGCTTGCAGATAACCAGTGACTGTAACATGAGCACCGGTGGAGAATGACATCTCGTCTCTACGGTTGTTACTGAAAGCCAGAGAAAATGAAGAGGGTGAACGGATACGTGATCATTTATTTAGTGTCCGTGATTAGTTTCTGTACGGCAGGGCCTTTGAACATCTCGGCGGTGGATGAAGGTGGAAGCGAGAACGGGACGGAGGCAGATGGTGACGGCTCGGTTCCCATGGTGCTCCCCAAAATAAGCCAGATCATCGCCCGGGAGGGAAACTGTGCTTTAATTGACTGTAACATCACCGGTGAACCTTTTCCAAATGTCCAATGGTTCAACTCACATGGACGCCTGCTTGACACAAAGATAAGTGGTACGTTTACTGTAAAAAAAAACACCTTCAGACACCATTCAGTGTCTTATAACACTAGACCTACACCTGGTCACGTCATTTATATATAAAAAGTACAAAGGAACACCGTTTATTTGCAATCTTTTGTAATATTATAGATATATTTTACTGTCCAGGGCTGAATATTAATGATTGTCTGCTTGTCTGGGGCGAGTACATTTTTTGAAGGGGCAAGTGAAAGAGAATTTGACTTGCCCTACCAGACAAGGCCTAATATATAATGCATAATGTACTGACGGTAACAAGGTTGCGCTGTTGAGGCTCACGCAGCCTCATCTCGAGTAGTTTATTTATATATTTATTTATTTATTATATTTATATATTCATATATCATGGGTGTCGGAACCATTGTATGTGGGACAAGACCCACCCACTTTTTACGATCAATGATATTGGACCCACTCACTTTTACACATTCAGCACATGTCTGTTTACCTACCCCTAATCGATAAACACTTATTATTAAACACGTTAGACGCTTTGTGCTTTTGTGACATGGTGCATTATCCTGCTGGAAGTAGCCATCAGAGGATGGGTACATGGTGGTCATAAAGGGATGGACATGGTCAGAAACAATGCTCAGGTAGGCCGTGGCATTTAAACGATGCCCAATTGGCACTAAGGGGCCTAAAGTGTGCCAAGAAAACATCCCCCACAGCATTACACCACCACCACCAGCCTGCACAGTGGTAACAAGGCATGATGGATCCATGTTCTCATTCTGTTTACGCCAAATTCTGACTCTACCATCTGAATGTCTTGTTGGGGTAACAGCTTAGGACCCAGGACCAGTAGTGAAAAATGAAGACCAAGAGTCAGGAGTTAGATTAATTAAAGAAAAATTTACTGAAGAATAGTTTGCAGTTTCATCAGCAGAAGCCAGCTCACAAGGAGTTAGTAGGCCGCGCTCCCTCTAACAGTCTCCCCGCCTCCGCCTCACTTACATACAATTTCTGAAGTTATACTGTTTTCAAGGTCTAACCACGTCATTATTGTCATCTGGCTCTTACAACATGCAATGTAAGCAACTTTCCACACGTAGACAGATAGGAGCACATATCACAAAAAATGCGTAGACTAGTTGTCGCCCCATGACTAGATTTAGATCACAATGACGCAAGTGGCCATATAAAGGCGTCTCCAGGTCTGGCATCATCTGCAGAAAAGCCCATCTCCAATACTGGATCTGCACAGATCATGCAACGCATACACACAAAAGCTCCAGAGAATAACAGTTTCTTCAAGGTTGAGAACATCTTAACTATCAACAAGGCACTTCTCCAAAACATGCTGATACTACATCTAGTACAGAAGTGAATTTATTCTATTTAGTAAGAAAAGCATATAAAAGAGGTACAGTTCCCCAAAAAGTCACGTAGACCTGTAACATATGTGACCCTAAGGTCACTTTAGGAAGACATATAGCTAACACATGCTGAGGGGCCTTCTCATTCCCAGGGTGTTTCACACACCAAGGACAGTTGCCTGTCAGCACGTTTTCACACAGACATCAGAGCTGCACCTAAAGAATGTGGATCCAAAAGCACACAGCAAATATAATACTAAAATCTCCAAAATCATCATCCTTAAACTAAATATATAAAAGTATAAAATCACACTGAATTACAATCATCTTTAAACTAAATATATGAAAGCAGAGAAAGAGATACATAGATTGATTATCCTTGATATTCAGGTTATGGAAATAATAAAAAGAAACATTGAGAAGGATAGGTGTATTAAAGAAGAGATACAGGTATCTGACCTGCCCCTTCAGTCTCAACAGAAATCCAGACTCATCAGACCAGGCAACATTTTTCCAGTCTTCAACTGTCCAATTTTGGTGAGCTCGTGCAAATTGTAGCCTCTTTTTCCTATTTGTAGTGGAGATGAGTGGTACCCGGTGGGGTCTTCTGCTGTTGTAGCCCATCCGCCTCAAGGTTGTGCGTGTTGTGGCTTCACAAATGCTTTGCTGCATACCTCGGTTGTAACGAGTGGTTATTTCAGTCAAAGTTGCTCTTCTATCAGCTTGAATCAGTCGGCCCATTCTCCTCTGACCTCTAGCATCAACAAGGCATTTTCACCCACAGGACTGCCGCATACTGGATGTGTTTCCCTTTTCACACCATTCTTTGTAAACCCTAGAAATGGTTGTGCGTGAAAATCCCAGTAACTGAGCAGATTGTGAAATACTCAGACCGGCCCGTCTGGCACCAACAACCATGCCACGCTCAAAATTGCTTAAATCCCCTTTATTTCCCATTCTGACATTCAGTTTGGAGTTCAGGAGATTGTCTGACCAGGACCACACCCCTAAATGCATTGAAGCAACTGCCATGTGATTGGTTGATTAGATAATTGCATTAATGAGAAATTGAACAGGTGTTCCTAATAATCCTTTAGGTGAGTGTGTATATATATGTGTATATATAACTTACGAGAAACAGAGAGAAATATCGCCACGTCCTCTCCAGCAGCTTGAATGTTCCCCGTTGCAATGGCAACTCTCGACGGCCACCAGGACTTGTACAGTTTTATAAAAGCTATTTATTATTTGTTGTAAGAAAAATACATTCTTCTGTCAGGCGCAGTTGAAGCCAAGGACAAACGCTGTCAAGATGAGATGCTGTAGCCAGGCAATGTCTGTGTCATTATTCCAACATTAGGTTCATAACTTGTTACGAAAGTTTAATACCTCAGAAAAATTAACTTTCCTCTCTTGTCAACATTAGCCTGGCGTGAGTGTGGCGCAGGCCCGGTTCCAGAATCAAATGCTTCTGAAATTACTGGGAGTGCTCTAGTAAAGCGCAGATAGGCTAAGCAACGGCTCCACCATAGCAGCGTAGACTAGAGTGAGAAATGTATGATTATTTATACAAGTCATTTACCAATAATTGGAATTTCAAAAATATTTTGCTTCAAATTGTCTATTAATCTATTAGTCTGCCTTTACATGGCTTTAATGCGTTACTAGTCTTTTAAAGAGCACCTATCATGGCATTTAAAATGTTCCAAATATTGTTTTAGAAGTCCCCAACAACAGTTTTGCATGCATGCAATGACAAAAAAGACTTTAGTTTTCTTATAATATGCATTTATTTTTACCTGTTTTGACAGCGATTCTCAAATGATTCCTTTAGTGATTCACTTTTCAAAACCCCGCCTTTACGTGACGCTAATCTGCGGTGATTGGTCCGATGACCCAGTCAGTTGTGATTGGTATAGTCTGTGCAGATATTTTTGGAAACGGAACGCCCATCAAAGTCTTATAGTGACAGTAATTTGTTAATATGTGTCAGGAGTTATGAATATGAAAACCGCGTCTGTACCGTTTGATTGTAATATGAGCCTCAGCTGATCTCATTCATAAAAAAAACTCCTCTATTCTCCTCACGAAGACTCGCGACAAATCAACCTCCCTCAGGGCTTTTAGTTCAAAAGTGTGCAGATGAGGAGACGTATTGATAGATTCTCATATGTCTGTGTCAAATTTCTAAACAGAGGAGTATTTTTTTATTCAATACTTCCTCAAAATGCGCAGATAAAGCCTAATCATGAGCGATTGAGTCTCTTATGTGTTGTTTTCAATTCATACTGGCAGCCGGAGGGCGCTCTGTGCACATGTAGTCCATATATGGCACAGACAGACGAAGAAGAACCATGTGCCATAATAGAAGTCCATAATAAAAGCTTCCTGAGATCGCGAAACATACATTTGACGACTAATAAACACTCAATCGCGACGATGTATGGTTTGTCTTCAAGCCACTTAGTCTTCAAATGCTCATCCTTGGGCAGATGAAAAAAGTTTGCTTTTGAGTGGCACTTCAGAACAGCGTCTCGTCTCCATGATGTTTTCTAGTTTTCACTGGCGTCTTGGAGCGCAATAAGTGGGCGTATCGTATTCAAATAACTTGACAAGTTGACGTCATCTAGTCAGAGAAAAAGCTTCGGTCTTCTAACGATTCTTAAAAATGACTCAGTCGACTCTTACTTTTGAAAGAAAATAACTATATATACGGTGCACTGTCATATTTCAAACTATGCAGGATGTTTTTGTTCACTTAGATCTATGTTACACACTACATGAAAGGTACATTTCAAAATTCCATGATAGGTGCTCTTTAACATGTCATCTTCCTGAGAACCAGAAAAAAAGGTTTTGTGAATTAACATTTGTTTTTTCCCGGTCATTATTGTTTGGAGCATAAAAAACGAATTGATATACTTTTGTCATATGCTATATCCTCTGCTCTGTAGAGGACACCAGAACCCCGTTATTGAGAAAACTAAAAGACATGAATAGACAAACAATCGCATTTTTGTTTTCATTCACCAATCAATTTATATGCTTCAAGTTTTTTTAATCCAAACTTTGTATAAAGATGATTCTCAAAGTAATGAAAGATACAGAGTAATTTGATATACCAATTTACTTTATGCAATATGTGTGTAAACATGGCCATAAATGCCATTCCTATTCCTATTAGATACAGTATCTATACACTGTATCTAATTTGCATATTAAAGAGTTTTGGGACAATATGTAAATGTCAAAAGATGAGTAACAATACTTTCATAAGAATGTCTTGTAAGAATATCCAGACTAAAAACTGTGTTTGTTGTCAGAGGAATTTGCTAAATAATGTCCTCTACAGAGGCAAAACCTCTGTTCTGGGTCTCAGGAGGATATTTCTGTTTCGTGCAGAGTGGCATTTATATTTAGATGTCACTTCCGAAAATTTGGCCGTCGGTCCTCTTAGCAATAATAGTTTTATTCTATTCTATTCTAAAAAAAAGTGAGCCAAGCCAAAAATGAAGTCGTCAACAATAAATCTCTTACTTGCATCGTGTCTTGACTTTGTTAATGAGAGGTTTCGTGAGCCTGCATTAATGCCGCCTTCACGTGGTATCAGAAATGTAATTCCGACTTCTGAAATCGTGATTACGAGCTCACTGCATTCAAATTTCATTGCATTCAATGTGAGGGCGTTCGTGTGCAATTTTACCTAGGAAACTCGTGTTTACGATAATCGTGCAGCATAACTCAGCACTGAATAAAACCTCTGACGTTTTGAGCGGTGAGATTCTGATCGCGTTAGAGAAATCAACAACTATATCTGTGATTGGCTACATTACTCACCGCTGCAAAAACTTGCTGTAAAAAGATGCATTTTAATCTGCCAAATCTGTTTCGCCAATATCATTACAGTATCAACTGAGGGTGCTTTTGCTTGCGTTTGAGGGTGCTTAGCACCCCCGTAGAACCGGGCCTGGTGTGGCAGGCGCTCTTCAGTTGTGGAGGCGTGCGCTGTATATCACGTCACAGAAACACATACACTCACAGTAATCGGATCAGGTCGTTTACATGGTGGAATCTTTCGTTTGATCGGTTCATGAAAAGGTTTATCCCACCCCTCTCAAATCGATTACTATTTCATTCGGTTTGGGCCTTTTTATTCTGATTGAGGTGTTCATTCGGATTGGACTTTTAAACCGATTACGTTGCTCCATGTAAACGCACCTAATGACTCACTCATTAAGATCGTCACTTGCCGCTTTAGTTTCATGTTTAAAAGTATAATTATCTTTATTTGTATTTTCAACAAATGCTCAAAACCATCTCTCAACATTTATTTAATGCAGTTGTAATTTTTCAGTGTAAATGATTTAATGATTTGACTGGCAACAGCCCTGTGGTGTCTAATTTATTGATCAAATGTAAGAGTTTAAAATGAAAGATGAAGTATATATTTAATAAGATGCTCTTTATAAAGGAAAAATATCACAATGTCACAAATATGCAAATTTAAATATGTCAAAGCTGATTAAAAGCTAATGGGAATATTGCTGCAGAATAAAATGATCTTTACTTTTTTCTGGGCAAGAAACCTTTTTACTCGGACAAGTGAATGAGTGATTTACTTGTTAAGTCTTCATGTCAAGCCCTGCTGTCACTTTTGATCTCTTTTTCGTGTAGAAATATATATTTCTTTAACACACTGAGCCCAAACTTTTGAATGGTAGTGTAGTGTACATGCAAATAAATACAACATCAAGTGAAGACGAACACATCTGCATGAGATTTTTTTTAATGACCAGTTTGCCGTCAAAACATAAACCTTTGGTCTTTGCTGCGTCTGCATATTCAAAATGAAACCATGGTTATCAACACCTAGACTTCCAGTGGTTTTACTTCAAATACTAATGCCTTCGTTGCATTTTGGGGTTTGTGCTGATTGTAAATGTATGTAAACACACTTTAGTTTTGGGAATGACCACTGTGGATATTTTCTGTGATTTTATTACATCCACTCTTTGAGATTAATCTTTTATGCAACGATTTGATCTTTTAATCTGGTGATATAAAACGTGAGTCAGTAATTCCCCGCGGTAGTCTGATGAGTGATGTTTGGAGGATTACTGATGGTGTCTGAGGCAGGCGTAGCATGCTAAACAGATACTAACAATGTTTTAAAGGGGACCTATTATGCCCCTTTTCACAAGATGTAATATAAGTCTCAGATGTCCCCAGAATGAGTCTAAGTTTTAGCTCAAAATACCCACAGATCATGTATTATACCCAAGCGGCAACCTCCCTCAGTTTCTCTTGAGGTCAATACTGAAGTGACTTAAACTGCAGTTCATTGACTGGCCACTAGAGACAGACTCCAGAAGGAGAAGAATCTCATTGAGTCCAGTGTTAAAATGCCCAACTTTACAGCAGAAGAACACATGTTTACAGACAAATTGTGGTTTTGGTCTATACGGCTAATTTTGCCCTTCATGACGACTGTGAGGGGGTGAATTTTTGTTATTTTTTATAACTCATTGGTTTACATTATATAAAGCCTTAAAGTTCTGCGTAATTAGGGGCGTGTCCACTTTGAGTGACAGGTGGATTGCCTGCTGTCACTACTAGCCGTTTGTCTGCTGTCTGTTAGCTCCACCCACTCCACCTGTTAGCTCCACCCACTCCACCTGTTATCCGGGAGTGACGCATGGTGATGAGCTGCCAAGATGGCAACGGCCACACTTTAGGCTTCAGAACTGCTCTTCAGAAACCCACGGGTGACGTCTGGGACACTGCGTACATATTTTTTTTTCAATCTATAATTATACCGTGTTGTAAATAGCCATTTTTGAGTGGAAGGAAAAATATGCTGTTTTTGTGCGTGTATCTTTAAATGCAAACGAGTTGATGCTCCCCACCCCGTTTTCCAGAGAAGGGCGGAGCCTTTGCCTCACGTCTCGGGTACTCTGCCAAAGACTAGAACATCTGTTTGGTTTTGATTATCATCTCTATTGTGGTCACGCTCGCATGACAATTAAGTTCTTCATCATCATGAACGTTTATTATCTGCATGTTTTATATCAGTGTAAACTTCTAAGAGCACACTCCCGAAACACATGCACAGAAAGCTGGATGTCAGATGAGCGTCCCGCAAGTATTAAACCAAGTTCTCTTTCACATCTTATTGCACTTAAACAGTCAAATACACAAGTTCACACAAACACAGTCGGTTATGTCTGATCGTAAACAGCAGGGAAAGAAATCATACGTGTGTATTAGATCAGCAGTGTAATATACAGCTCCTACTGCTATATGTGCTGTTAATATGAATCAAACAAGAGATAAACAGAAAATCACTCGCTCTCTTGCAGGGCTGTGCAATTAATCGTAATCGCAAAACAATCGCGATTTGAACACATGCGATTTCTCAACCGCACAATGCTGCGATTTTATTTATTTATTTATATTTTAATTCAGAATACTACAATGCTCTTGTGCGCATGTTTAAGATGTTACCCAATCAGAGCTCACTCAGTGGCAGCGCACCTCAGTTCTCACTGCAGCGGACACAGCATGAGAAATATGGTGGGGAGTGAATTAGCCTTTAATTAATTATATGCACCATGCGTTCAGAGCTTTTTTAAGCGCTAAGTTCCTGTACGAACTGAAAAGACGGTTTATTTACATTTACATTTATGCATTTAGCAGATGCTTTTATCCAAAGCGACTTACAACTTGGGGGAACATGAAGCGATTGGTCATGAAGAGTCGAGAAGCGCAATAAGAGCCTGAAATCCTGAGACTGTGTACATTGCTCAGTGTAGCACAGGCTAGAGTAGGGAGGGAAGAAGGAAGAGGAAAGGAAAGAAACGTTTTTTTTTTATCAGCGCAACATGGCTGAAGCCCGGTTTATTAGTGGCGCGCGAATCAACGTAGCATCTGCGCGCATTCACCAGCACGCTCCAAAAGGGTGATGAGATTTGCGCGAGTCGGTCCTATCGTGCTAAAGTAAAGAAAAAAAGTTAAGTAAAGTTAGTTTGACTTAAAGGTCCCGTTTTTCCTGTTTTTTTGAAGCTTTGATTGTGTTTACAGTGTGCAATATAACGTGTTCATGTTTCGCGTGTAGAAAAACACAGTATTTTTCACACAATGTACTTATCTGTATACCGCTGTTTTCACTGTCCTAAAAACGGCTGATGACTTCCTTGTTCTATGAAGTCCCTCCTTCAGAAATACGTAACGAGTTCTGATTGTGCCAGCGGTTCCTGTGTTGTGATTCGACAGCAGCTTAGCGCACGTGGAAAGGTCACGCCTCTTAACGGGAGATGTATGCGCTCAATGATCTCTACAGCGTCCCTGGGAAAGCCAAACAAAGGTGATTTGACTCCGGGATGAAAATAACAGCGTCTCGACGACATGGCGACAAACACACTCGAACGCAGCACTTCCTTTTCTCCACGCAGCACTTCCTCTTCTCCACGTGGGACAGCAACAAGACCACGCCCCTTTTTTCACGTATTCTTGTGGGCGGAGGTTAGTCTGTTCTACTGACGTCATTAATGAAGGAAGTACCAGGATGTAGTCCAAGCCGGCCGTTCGCTGTAGGCTTTGAAAGGGAACTTCTGTTAAATAAAATATCTCGCTTGGCATTGAACTTTGAGCTTTATAATTTTACAGGTATTATTTATGCTCTAACAGCAACATTACACACTAACTAAAGCTTGAACAGTGGGATCACGAAGAACGGGACCTTTAAGCAACGGTCTCACGCAGACACAGCATGCAGTGCAGGTTTCTTTACGGATAGAAGTGAGAGGATTTACAACCTTTACAAGTGATGGCTGAGGGAAATTAGTCTATATGAATTGAAGTAGGAATGAATTATCTTAATGTATCTCTGAAGGGAAATTACTGCCTTGAGAAAAGAGTTGGTCATTTTCTTTTCTTTTCTTCCCTCCGTGTACAGTGTTTTATAAGCTCAGCACTTTGTTTACCGGGGAAATGGCTCTATTGATTTACATTTTCATTCAGCCTGTCTTCGGTTTTTGTTTGTGAAACTCAGACCTCATTTTTATTTGCTTTTGTAATTTTTTTTTGCCAGCTAATACTAATAAGCTAATGTTCAAACCATAGACCGTACCAAAACTACTGCCTTGAATAATTAGCTTTTATATTGCCACTAATGCCAAAGCACATTTTTGAAAATTATCTGGAAATATTTTTCATATTCTGTTTTTTTTTTTTTCAACCACACACTTGCATGATGAATAATTCATTTAAGATATCTCACATTTCACAATGAATATAATTCCAAAGCACCATATTTAAATTATATTCAGAACTGTAATTCAGTCAAAAATAATCGTCAACCAATTCTAGAAGGCACTGTATTTATTTGTATTTAATGAAACAAATGTTACTAGTGAACAACAACATGAAAACACATTTACTACGTCATGACCAGAGATATGTGGTCCAGCAGAACGATGGAGCCGTATATGAGTTTAACGGTTTTGAAGTTTATTGATTGGAATTTAGGTTAGTTAACCTTCATTTATTTTATGTTGTCTGTTTTAAAGACCGTTTATTACAGTTGTGTTTATCAAGCTATTAATACTGTTGTTAATAATGTAGTTTCATTGTGAAACGTTATGTTATGCTCTTCTTGTGCACTGGCATGTTTGAAAAAGCAAAAATCGCAAATAAAATTGCAATATGATTATTCTGTCCATATTGCACAGCCCTACTCTCTTGATTGAATAACTTTAGTAGCTTTAAGAACACATTTCTCACTTGAACGCTGCTTTTAAATGTTCTTGCGAGGAGATAAACACAGCGAGACTGTGTACAGCTCCCTCAGGGCGGGGTCTATGCAAATAGGTCTATGCCGTTGTGGGTGGGGCCTAAGCGTATACCATACCAACTTTATTTGTATAGCACTTTACAACAACCACAGTTGACCAAAGTGCTGTACAGAAAAAAACATGTGTACAATTAATAACCACACAATAAAAGCAATCAAAGTAACAAATTATATCAAGTAAATAAAATAAAGTCAACCTCTTACTAGGTGTGATGAGACGGGTGATGGAGGACCCACTAACCCCCACAAATAATGAATTACAGTAGTCCAGCCGTGTAGTTACAAAGGCGTGGATTACATTTTCAAAATGTTGTCTTGACAGAATTGGCTTTATTTTGGCCAGTGGCCTCAAATGAAAGAAGCTTGATTTGATAACAGCTTTGATCTGACTGTCAAATTTAAGCTCAGGATCCACTTTAACTCCTAGGTTTGTGATACTAGGTTTAATATAGGGTGCCAAGGAGCCCAGATCTACAGGCGGGGTCCCAGTGGTGCCTCCAAAAACCATCACTTCTGTTTTTTTATCATTAAAATTAAAAAAGTTCAGAGCCATCCAGGCCTTTATGTCGTCGAGACAATCGAGTAGTTGTCCAACAGAATTATCATTTTTCTTTTTAAGAGGTACATAAATCTGACTGTCATCTGCATAACAGTGGAATTAAATGCCGTACTTTCTAAGTATGGAACCAAGTGGAAGCAAATACAGAGAGAAAAGTAGAGGGCCGAGGACTGAGCCCTGTGGGACCCCACACAGTCACCTAAGCTAACACAAAAAGTTTGATCCGCTAAGTATGACCTAAACCACTCCAGAGCTATGCCACTATTGCCCACCCACTGCCTTAAACGTGAAATCAATATTTTATGATCCACTGTGTCAAATGCAGCAGTTGGATCTAAAAGCACATGGATAACATAGTCACCAGAGTCAGTAGCTAAAAAACTCTTAAAAGAGCAGTTTCGGTGCTGTGCAAGGTTTTAAAGCCAGACTGGAAAACCTCTAGTATATTATGTTCTTCCAAAAAGGCCAATAATTGACTGTACACAATCTTCTCCAGGATTTTTGAAAGGAAAGGCAATTTGGAAATAGGCCTAAAATTAGCAAGAACTGACGGATCTAGAGCAGGTTATAAGCGTATGTGATGTTGCATATGCTATAATCTGCAAACGGCTTTTTCTGAGACAGTAGGGATTAAAAAAAGAGGAGCGGGTGTATTTCTGCCATTATAGGGTGGTTGTGTAACACACTGCCGACATACATTTATGTTCAAAAGTGAGTTTTGCATAATAGGTACCCTTTAGCTAAAGTGACATGGAAACATCCTTGCTATTCAGTGGAGTGTGTTGGACGGGGTGTGTGACAGTGTGAAGAATTAGTGTGAACCAAAGACTGACGTGTTTCAGCATGAACAGAATGACACTGCAGGCGCAGCTTTTTGTGTTTTAGATTAGACTAAATATTTCTGTCATAATCAGGATGAGTTGGCATTGTTGTTAGCTTTAAGGTCAACGTTAAATGGCATTCGCAGCCCACTTTCGTATTGTATTTCAGTGAAGCAGAAGAAAACGTGTGGAGTGGAGCTTTGTTTGAACCATCAGGAACACCACTGGCACTCGAGAGGTCTAGATTACATCAGCCGGATCCGCTTCATCAGCGCAGGGCATTCATTCACAATATTATACATTATCAAAGCAAATAGTCCATTAGATTTCATAGTATTGACTTTACTTGCTGGCTGTTTGCGGTAGTCTGTGCAAAGATCAAATGATTTTACTTGAATAGTTTTGATCTTCGGTTGCTTCCAGTAAGAAGTGCATTGGCAGACTTGATTGATTACTGAATTATTTAGCTATTGATACAGAGTTTATAAAGTCCCTCAGCACTCAACACACTTGTGCATTATGTATGAGCACAAGTGGACCAGGTGAAAGGTTTAAAGATTCAGTCTGTTCGGTTTCTAAACAAATAAGGCAGAAACTCTGACCCTGGATCAGTGTCCGTATGCAAATGTGGATTATGCAAAGTGGATTAATCGTGGCCACAGCATTTATGGAACCAATTTTTGTACTTTCACTTTACAAATAGTGTGTGTTCACAAGCGCAATTGTACACCAGTAATAAAATTAATGTTTAACAACTACGTTCTTAAATTGAATGGTTTGCACATATCCTGAGATTTGTGCTTCTTATCTCAGTTTCACTTTGCATGCAACCTCTTTTATCAGCTCATTACATTTTCCTATGTTGTTGTAACGCCAAGATGTTTTTCTTGCATTATCGATGGATTACATCTGATGCATGTTAGCTAGAAAAATGAGACGCGCTCCTGGGAGTCATGTGTTTACGAGCTACTGGGTTGCATGTTTGAGTCCTTTTACAGAAGGGCTAGTCGCTGACTGGAGGCTATCATGGCTGTGCTGATGGCATCAGATCTAGAGCTCAGATCGTTGAAGATGCGAGTGGATTCCCATGAGCAGAACTGCATGACTTTGTTATTTTGGTGCTTATTGCTTTTGGATGGTCAGAGATTGGATTATGATTAGATTCTGCTGCTCATATCCTCAGGTGTTTGGGGGTTTTTTTGCACTTGTTGTTTGACGTTTTTTCTATGCTGGGGTCCGTTCTTCGTACCTCGCTTAATACATCTGAGATGATTTGACAGATCCCAGATCTTTTAATCATGATAACTGATGTCTGGCTAATTTGGTTCTTCAAGCGATTTTGCGGATTGGATTTAAATATCTGGATTAAATGATCTAAGATCACTGCACGTTCTTGTTTTCCCTGAAGAGGGCAGATGCATCGATACTCGAAACCATGATCAGCAATGCAGCGATTGGCTGGCGTCAAGACAGCAACGTAATGACATATAATTAAAAAAGCCACCTGGCAAAAAACTATAGTCCGCTGTGCAGCGCTTCTCTTCGTTACCCATGTGCTCTCCCATTCAAACACCACTTGCGTTGTTTTGGTGAAAGTGCGACTCATTGGTTGGGCGTTACCAATCGGTTCAATGGAGGGGAAGTATTTTTGATTTATTATGACAAACTCATATTTGATTAGGAACAAAATTATTGTTACAAAATAAATGAATTCTACATATTTTTCATTTAATCTACTGTGATTTTCATGTTGAAATATTGGGGGGGTTGTAACTGATGGATTTGAATATTGGAGGGGGTTACCCCCATAAACTACACCCCTGCTTGTAGGGTCATTAAAGTCCCTGTAAAGTCAAAACTAAACATGTGTTCTGAGTTCCTCACATCACAGATATACGTGTTATTAACCACCCAGCCAAATTTGAATCATAAAAAATCCGGCAAGTACATAAAATCGCTTATCAAAAACTTGGAAAAAATGATCAGCATTCTCTGCGCTCAAACGCTGGGGGTGTGTCCGCTGTCAGCGCCGAAACCACGCCCACTCGTGGGAAAGCTGCCGTAGCACACAAGACAACACTCACGTACTGATCACGACGCACCCGATGTCGGCGGGACGGGAGGATGAAGGCCTGGGCGGGGGATAGTCGGTTCTGCAGCGGATTATAAGTGAATCCCAGTTGTCTCTGCTGAAACTTTGTAAAACGATCCGGTGTAAAGTCACTGCAGAGGCAGGTGTCCGTGGTGATCCTTAGCAAAATTAATCCACCTCTTCTTGATCATCGTGTTTGTTTTGTAAGTTGTTTTGTAAGTTGTAGGCTTTAATAACTAACAGTACTGACAGTAACTCAAACTGATGCGAATGTGCTCTAGTTATGATCATGTTAGGGGAGGAGCCAGACTCGAGCCACCGTTTTAGCCCCGCCCAGAAAATCCTGAACACCGCAACGGTGAAAAACTGTTTAGCGGTCTAACTTCTGAATTCAGTACTACATAGTTCACAGTCTTTGTAATGTGTTTAGAAACAAATCTCAGAATTGCCTTTACAGGGACTTTAAGAACAAATCTCCCCTTCGTATATCACTTGCTTTTTTATTAACATGATTTGGTTGTATGTAAACACTTTTTGAGTTGTGGATTTCACTCAAGCTCAGTCTCCAGTGTGTAATTTTTATTTTTCTCTCTCTCTCTCTCTCTCTCTCTCTCTCTCTCTCTCTCTCTCTCTCTCACAGATGGTAAATGGTGGCTTCTGGACAATGGCATCCTCAACATCACCAGCATCACGTTTGCAGACCGTGGCAAATACACTTGCGTGGCCTCCAACGCGTACGGCAAGGCCAACTGCACAGTGACGCTGCGCGTGGTGTTCACCAATGGGGATATGGGCGTGTACTATATGGTGGTGTGTCTGGTGACATTCACCATCATCATGATTCTGAACATCACTCGCCTCTGCATGATGAGCAGCCATCTGAAGAAAACCGAGAAGGCCATCAATGAGTTCTTCCGCACGGAAGGTGCAGAAAAGCTTCAAAAGGCCTTCGAGATCGCGAAGCGCATTCCTATCATTACCTCGGCAAAAACGCTGGAGCTGGCGAAGGTCACGCAGTTCAAGACCATGGAGTTTGCGCGCTACATCGAGGAGCTGGCGCGTAGCATACCGCTCCCGCCGCTCATCATGAACTGCCGCACCTTCATGGAGGAGATCCTCGAGGTGGTCGGCGTGGAGGAAATGAGACACACTTTTGTCCGGCAAGCACCCGAGAGTCAGGAAGGCCCCGGCGGTGCGACGGCTGGCACTTCCAGCGACGTTTTCACAATCTTGCGCGAGAGAGAGCGCGCGAGGGAGCGGGAGCGCAGCGAGTCTCCTGCCGCAGACTCGGACGACGCGTCGCTTCACGAGCAGCCTCAACACATGGCCATTCAGGTTTCCATTCATCCGCCGTTAGCCGCAGCAGGATGCTGTAACATGGAAGCTCCGCCTCTTCCGGAAGTGATCTCCGCCCCGCCCCCAGTGGCTGAGCTGCCTTTGGAGGCGGAGTCTGATGAAAAGGAAAGCGCGGAGGCGGAGTCCGTAGAAGAGCCCGTAGAAGAGGGTGGTGTTCCGCAGAATACCCAAGTCATTTATGAAAGCCATGTGTAATATCCTGAAGGATAATGACCTCGCTATGCATATTCTTGGGGAAAGAAAAGGTCAAAGTTTGATTTTCTTAGAAGTTGCAAAGCTGCACCTGTGTTTGCGTGAATCTCTCGAAACTCCAAAAAATGTCCGGGTCGCGTTTCACCGTAAAGTCAATCGGTAAAAAGAGAAATTGTATTTTGCATCGCATTGTGACGTTTTCAGTTTAAGCAATTTGAATCCGCCACTTTTAGAAGCTATTGTAATGCAATAAACGTTGTTCTCATTACTGTATATTTGAAATATATCGTAGCAGCTGAATCTAATGACGCTGATTTCAGTTTTTTTTTTTCACAAGTCATTGCTGTATTGCAATAATTAATAATCGTACATGTATTATTTTTTTGCATTACAGCAAAGATCATGTGGGGGACACAATTTGCTTTAAATGATTGTCACAATCTCAACAAAACAAAAAAAAGATTAATGTTCCCTAAAATTGTAATCTCCCTTCATGGGAAAAATCTTTCTTTTGGTTTCAGGGTAAAATATTACCATTGACCTGTTAAATGACTCTTCCCAATGACAATGAAGACTCATGCTGAATGTATTTTGAGGCAAAGTTCTCCGTTTATTTCGAAAATCCTCATGATTTCGTCTGTCCTGCGTAGTTAACCGAGCTCACATCTTACGTCTTAATCGGCAGACGGAAAGTCGCTTTCCTGTCGGATGTAGTTGCAGATGATCCATTTCATGAATGTGTGAGAACGGACGACTGATTAATACATTCTGGCTGAAAGAAAAACTCCTGAACCATCTGAGGCTGAAGTGCGTTTCTCATTTCGTAGAATGGAAGTCGAGCATTTTTCATAAGATTTCGCTCCCTCTTTATAATGCATGAAGAGTGCATGTCAATCTTCTCTCAATGCTGGACCTGTGTGTGTGTGTGTGTGTGTGTGTGATGATCCGTGTCGGCCACACTTTGAGAAATTTCAGTTTTGAGGCATTTTATTCAGTCGAGTTTCCACTGGAGTCCTTGTACTGTTACTGTAATTAAAGATAGTGTTATTATTAGTCGTACTAAAGTAAGTATTTGAGTTGCAAATGCACAGCTTGGTTTCTTTTTCTTTCTTAAGACAACGAGCTCTTGATAATGTGTAATCTCTCCCTAACATCCCAGACCCGGTTCTGCTTCTCACCTCTTAGTTTCAGTGCAAACGTGTTAGAAATCTTCAGTGTCATTGATCTTGCTTTATCTGACCTCTAAAGCCAGTGACCGCTGGGAATGGCTAGCTAAGCAGGTCTCATTAGGAATGTTCCTGGTCAGGATTGTCAGAGGAAACGATGGCCATGATGCTCTCTCTTCAAAACGCTGTTCAAGTAGTGAAATAAAGCTGCTGTGTACCAATGACGCTCTGTGTGTTTGCCTTCATTCGGGTGAGGAGATGCTTTTGCATCATCCAAATGTCTCTCTCTCGTAACGCTGGCTGATCTCAGTGCCTTGCAGATCATTTTATTTTGTCTGAAGAGCTTTAAAGATCCTTGCCTCAAATACATTTCCTGTTGTCTGGTGTGTCCACTTGAATTACATTGACTTGAGTAGTTTGTGTTTAATGTTCAAATAAAGGTTTTCAGTTAAACGCTGCAGTAAATTGTGTTAGATATATATATCTATATATAATGCATGAATACATTGATATATTTATCGAAGTGCTGAATGTGACCCTTGCGTATGAAGATGTCTGATTTTAAGGTGCAAAATGAAAACTTGACCTCATGTTGGACCAAATCTGATTGATTCTTCAAACCTTGGAACACAAGTAGATTTTATTTTTAATGTGTTTTATTAAAGTTTAGTCATACTCATGTTCGAGTGTAACCGGACAGAGCTGCAGTCAAACAGCATCGATTCGCTGAACAAAATATAGGCCTACCATTTGTAAGAGTATAATAATAACCGTTTACTCATTAGTATAGAGCAGTGCTATAAAGCACTCAAAATATGCAATTTAATGTTACATGTATTATAATTGTATGTAAATGTCAATTGTATGTTGAAATGCTGTTACGCGTTTGCTCACAAAGCTGACATTTCTGAGACGAGGCGCATTTATCTCGCGTGTCATGGCGATATTAATGACTTTTATGAAAATAATTAGTGATAAGATTGTATAAACAAAACGTTTATAATTTAGTGCTGTCAATCGATTAATCGCATCCAAAATAAGTGTGTTTACTTTGTGTGTGTGTATATATATATATATATATATATATATATATATATATATATATATATATATATATATATATATATAAAATATTTACAAATCTATTATGTATAAATATGCATTTTTTCCTTAAATACGTGTGTGTATTTAAATATACATAATTATACACACATGTAAACACTCATGTTGGATGCGATTAATCGTTTGACAGCACAGTCGGAAGATCGATTGGGGAACTACTCGAGTCGTGTAAGTGTCTAATTTTGAATTCACAACGGCGATTAAGTAATTACTCACATGTACAGGAAACGAGTAATTCATTTTCAATGGAAATAAATGTCGGGCAAAACTTCATCCGATCATATATTCATCCGGAATTGACTTGTTTCTCCAACTGTCCTCCTCTTCAAACGATATTTGTGGGGAGGGTTTATTTTTCCTGTTTATCGTACTCTAACGATAGTGCAAGTTCATACAAGATTTGGTTCAAGATTTTGAAAACTATTTTTTTTTCTTTGCCATAATGTGCATGTATTAACCATTCACAAGATCAGGAACTAACTTTAATGCCCCTTTTCACAAGATTTAATATAAGTCTCTGAGCCTGGTTGCATGAAACCTCTTACGTGATTGCATCCCTAAGGGGGAAAATCCCTGAGGCAAGGGAAAACGTCATAACACCCTTACCTACGTGTTTATACGAAGCTTTTCACGATAGTTTCTGGAGAGTTATGGAGAATATTAAAGGCGAATATTATGTATAAAAGAATATGAGTCCAGCTACGACACCTGACCGGAGGATGTTCAAAATCCTGCCGCGCCACTCGCATCGTTTTCCATTAAATGATATGATATATGTCCAACTCTTTATTGTTTTGCACTCGCGCATCAACGCCACCGTGTTCACAACTTCAGTTTGGGGATTATTCACTGAATGACGCGTCATAGACGCTAACGTGTGCTAACCGGCGTCACGGAAACAAAAACTGGACCAAGGACAAACAGCTTTTTTTTTTAAAGGTCCCGTTCTTCGTGATCCCACTGTTCAAACTTTAGTTAGTGTGTAATGTTGCTGTTAGAGCATAAATAATACCTGTACAATTATAAAGCTCAAAGTTCAATGCCAAGCGAGATATTTTATTTAACAGAAGTTCCCTTTCAAAGCCTACAGCGAACGGCCGATTAGGACTACATCCTGGTACTTCCTTCATTAATTACGTCAGTCAGTAGAACAGACTAACCTCCGCCCACAAGAATACGTGAAAAAGGGGGCGTGGTCTTGTTGCTGTCCCACGTGGAGAAGAGGACGTGTCGCGTGGAGAAAAGGAAGTGTTGCGTTTGAGTGTGTTTGTCGCCATGTCGTCGAGACGCTGTTATTTTCATCCCGGAGTCAAATCACCTTTGTTTGGCTTTCCCAGGGACGCTGTAGAGATCATTAAGCGCATACATCTCCCGTTAAGAGGCGTGACCTTTCCACGTGCGCTAAGCTGCTGTCGAATCACAACACAGGAACCGCTGGCACAATCAGAACTCGTTACGTATTTCTGAAGGAGGGACTTCATAGAACAAGGAAGTCATCAGCCGTTTTTAGGACAGTGAAAACAGCGGTACACAGATGAGTAAATTGTGTTAAAAATACAGTTTTTTTTTTTACACGCGAAACATCAACACATGTTATATTGCACACTGTAAACACAATCAAAGCTTCAAAAAAACACGAAGAACGGGACCTTTAAAGACACACCCAAGCCTGCCACTATAATCAGTCACTCTTGCGCACAAGATGAAAGCCTCCCATGAAATAATTCATTGAAGTACACAGTGGAAGTCTGAAAACTTATGAAAATATGAAAACTTTGGTGTTGAATGTTTATTTAATCAATATACACGTGCCACGTCATACTTTCAACAGGCATTTTAAATGATTGGTAAAATTGCACATCGGTACATTCTCTCTCAATTAACATCCATCGGTTGAGTTTAGCAGATGACTTAAGAGACCTATTCTGACCCCTTACTTTTTTTAAGGGCTAAATGGTTACTAAGGACTTTGTTGCGACGCATGACAGAACTTGAGGGAAAACTAAAGCATTTAGTGACACCCTTAAGTGGACTCTTAGGGTTTTCTTAACTTAAGGGCTTTCATGCAACCGGGCCCTGGCGTCTCCAGAACGTGTGTGAAGTTTCAGCTCAAAATACCCACAGATCATTTATTCTAGCATGTCAAATTTTCCCCTATGGGTGTGAGCCTTTAAATGCAAATGAGCTGCTGCTCCCCGCCCCCTTTCCAGAAGAGGGCGGAGCCTTTACAGCACATGCTTCGGATACTCAACAACAACAAAATTGGAGAATCTCACGCAGCCAAAATATCAGGATCGTATGGAGTCGAACACTGATGAGAGACTCAGGAAGGAGTTACTTTTAGAAAGCAACAGGAAGTTTCCGAATGGTTAGTGGATGAATTTATGTGCGGCTCATATGCAGCACCGGTCATGGGCGGGGCCTGTGCATGTGACATCAGTATTTTCAGGCACTGCTACTGATGTGTGGGGATTATAAACAAAGGAGTGGGTGGATTTGACCATTATGGGTTGGTTGTTCAAACAACATGTAAAGTGAATTTTGCATAATCAGTGCTCTTTAGACGAGTTTAATATGGCACGGTTTTGACTGGCTGAAAGCCTCGGGCGATGGACATATGCATACGGGAGAGAAACCATACTGAGTACGGTAAGAGTTTGTCGGAGACTTGGCTCATAAGAAGTGCTGTAAGTGTGGGAAAAGGTGCCGGTGTTGTGCTGAGATTTAACCCATGTAACCTTAATAAATAAGGTTTTCAGGTACAGAAATTGAATTAATCAAATGTAAAATAATGCATAAACTCTACTGTATAAATGAAATAAAGTTGAATCATTATTAAAGTTACAAAGGTTATTCAGTCATGAGCAGTGAGTGATTTCTGTCTTTGTGCTTTCCTCTGTTGTGTGATTAACATTAAACACAGAGGGTTTATTAGGCTGCTGTCTCTTTAAGAGCTGCATGGGCGTTTTATTCACGTTAAGACACGTTTACGATGAAACTCCGATGCGAGCATTTTGACATCATTTTGTGTGCATATGTCTGTTCAAGCGCAAGAAGACTCGCTGTGTGTTGCGCACACAAAGCGCACGATTACCGAATCAAGTTCTCTATTGCATCTTCTTGCGCTTGAATGTTTACATTGGCAAGGCTTAAAAACAAGTGCAAATGATATACTTTCGTGATGATAGAGCGCTGGAAGTGACAGCTCTTCACACTGACCCCGGGCCATCGGGCAGCCCATATTAATCGAGCCCCGCCCTGGCTAGTGTGATGTCATTACTGATCACCCAGATGCTGACGCTTTGACTCTGAGTCAGTGGCGTAGGCAGAAAGTTGATGATGGGTGGGAATCCAATAGTGTGGGCGGGCCGGAATAATTCGCATTACCCCTTAATTTGGAAGAAAAATAACAAAATCTGACTGAAACATAGCAAAATAGCTAAAAGTATTCCGCATATGTTGGACCTTTTATTGTCTATTGTCTTTTAATATAGTCAACTTAGTAGCTATGCTAGTGCTCTGAGTGGCATATACATACAGTGAGGAAAATAAGTATTTGAACACCCTGCTATTTTGCAAGTTCTCCCACTTGGAAATCATGGAGGGGTCTGAAATTGTCATCGTAGGTGCATGTCCACTGTGAGAGACATACTCGTCCTCAAGTTGTTCCAAACCTGTAGTTTTTTCTTCTTCTGTTGAACACAAAAGATATGTTTAGTAAACACCCATAGACTTCCATAGTAGGAAAAAAAGGGGAAGTCAAAGGGGAACAGAAACGCTTTGGTTACCAACATCCTTTAAAATATAATTTTGTGTTCAACAGAAGAAGAAGAAAAACTCATACAGGTTTGCAACAACAGGAGGATAAATGACAGAATTTTTGTGAGTTTTTGGGTGAACTAACACTTAAAGTCACAATTAAAGGGACAGTTCATCCAAAAATGAAAATTAGCCCATGGTTTACTCCCCCTCAAGTCATCATAGGGGTTTATGACATTCTAGTTATATTAAAAAAAGTCCTGGCGAATCCAAGCTTTATAATAGCAGTGACTTGTTGAATCGTTTTTGAGCATCTAATCATCATATAACTGCTCCACACGGCTCCGGGGGTTAATAAAGGCCTTCTGAATTGAAAAGATGCATTTGTGTAAGAAAAATATCCATATTTAAAACTTTATAGACTAAAACAACTAGCTTCCAGTGGTCAGCGGTACGCAAATCGATCTGTGCTGAAAGGGTAACCCCTGATGTGATGTACAGGAGCATCTCAAGCTTTGACGCCTCTCGTGGATAGTTCTGGGCAACAAACTCAAGCCCCTCTTCTCTTATATCCAAATCCTCCGCCATTTCTCTTTAAAAAAAAATTGTTTTAGACCAAGCGGCACCTCCCGCAGTTTCTCTTGAGGTCAATACGGAAGTGACTTAAACTGCAGTTCACCGACTGGCCACTAGAGACAGACTCCAGAAGGAGCAGAATCTCATTGAGTCCAGTGTTAAAATGCCCAACTTTACAGCAGAAGAACACATGTTTACAGTCTGGCACAAACTGTGGTTTTGGTCTATACGGCTCATTTTGCCCTTCATGACGACTGTGAGGGGGTGAATGTTTTTATAACTCATTGGTTTACATTATATAAAGCCTTAAAGTTCTGCACAATTAAGGGCGTGGCCACTTTGAATGACAGGTGGATTGCCGTTTATCTGCTGTCTGTTAGTTATCGCGCTACTTCAGCTCAGCCCACGTCCCGCCTCTTTTCCCATTTTCTGTTATCCGGGGGTGACGCGCGGCCAAGATGGCGACGGCCAGCTCGACCCGACTTTACGCTTCAGAACTGCTCATCAGAATCCTATGGGTGACGTCACGGACACTACGTCCATATTTTTTTACAATCTATGTTTTAGACTCATGACCGGTGTTTTGCTTTGGTCTATCCTCTGCGCTTCTGTGTTCGTCAATACGCATGCGTCAAAAAGTTCAAAGGTCAGGGGTTACTCTTTCACCGTAAGTCGACTTATGTACCACTGACCACCGGAAGTTAGTTATTTTAGTCTATAAAGTTTTAAGTATGGATATTTTTCTTACACAAACGCTTCGCTTCAGAAGGCCTTTATTAACCCCCGGAGCCGTGTGGAGCAGTTATATGATGGATAGATGCCCTTTTATGGACTTCAAAAATGACCCAACCATTCACTGCCATTATAAAGCTTGGATTCGCCACAACATTTTAAATATAACTCAGATTGTGTTCGTCTGAAAGAAGAAAGTCATAAACACCTTTGATGACTTGAGGGGGAGTAAATCATGGGGTCATTTTCATTTTTGGGTGAACTATCCCTTTCATTATTTCTGAAAAGATCTTATATAATTAGTAAAGTTTTTATCACTACTTAGAGAGGGGTCATATAGACCCCAAACAGAACACAAGGGTAACAAGTGTGGACTTTTTTTTTTGTAAATTTGAGACGGACTACAGGTTTAAATGTTGGTCTGAGAGTAAAAGCACGTTTCCATTGATTTTAAAATATTGTTTTGGGAATTGTGATTGATAGAAAAAACTCCTTACACACGCGCACACGTCGATCCTGAGAAACCACACTTTTGTCTTCAGTGTGGAAAGGAGTGACTCTAAACCACCAAATCAAACATTGACACCACAGTCACAAACCAAAGCTTTTTTTAAAGCAATGAGTCAAGGTTGGTCTGGTTAGCATGGGCAGACAAAACACTTCTCCTGGAACGCCTCAAACCGAACGCCTATGCTAACAGATGGCTTTCTCTTGATCTGAATGAGGTAAAGACTTCACCAAACATTAGCATTTAAAACAGGGGCCGCCGCCAAACACATGACTCTGACGTCAGGACATCTGAACTCAAGTCGGGTTCATAAAGTCTTAAACCCTCCTACAGTTTAGAAAGACAGCATGGTTGGGAACAATCCCACCTGCAAAAACACTGGCCATCCATTTACATGTTCAGAGAGCAAAACATTTGCAGATGAAAAGAGGCTGAAAGCTCTTCTGAAAACCCATTCAAATGAACGGCCTTTAAATGTCAGACAAGAGGTTTCCTCTGGGAACGGGGACAAATAAACACCGGAAAAATCCCTTTGTCCACAATGTGGAAAATGATACTCACATGGTTCAGAACTTAGTCTCACACACACACACACACACACACACACACACACACACACACACACACACACACACGATTACCACAAAAGAACATTGGAGAGATGTATTATTTTTTTTTTTACATTAAAGCATCTTTCATGTATGAATAGCTGAATAAATGTGAACGTGTTTTTTGCTTTAATCATTCAAAAATATCCTTCACATAACCTTCACACCCTCTGCTTTATGAAAATGATAAATTTGCATTTCCAGGAAACCTGACACCACATGAATGAACTAATATACACGGCTCAAAAAAGCAATCCATTAAAAGGTGAAAAGGGTGAAAGTTTACTACTCAATTTGACAAAATAGTTAAACTGATAAAATGATTGTTCATTCATAATCATATTCAAGATGAGAATCTGAGATCCTTGATATCTCCTGTAATGAGAATTAAAAAAAGTGTTGCTGATCTTTAACCCAAACAGTCCTCGAGCAGAACAGACACCAGTTAAAAGCGTTAGAATGAGGTTTTTGTCTCTCATCACACATTGTTCCACCCCGTCTGAAGCTTTAGGCAGTTCTCTCGCATTATTCAAAGTTTGAATGTGTGTGCGCGTGCGAATGAGACACACACTGTCCACAGGCAGGAAAGTCTGGTGCTGCTGCTAATGACCTGTGCAACCACACTGAGAAACCATACGTTTGCTCCCAGTGTGGTACAACCCCTCAGTGCTGCGCAAAAACATCATTTACATGACACTTGTTCTTTCTGCTTACAAGACTGTGTGTAAAATTAGCTTTTTATTTGACATTTATCTAGACTATAGAGGTTAGAGACCATACAGTTGCCCCGAACATGCACGTATATTAATAATAGGTAGGCCTACTGTTCATCTAACTCTATAATCTAGACATTCAGATGCTTTTTTACATTAATATTAGGGGTGTAACGGTACACAAAACTGACGGTTCGGTACGTTTTATTTTATTAAACAGTGGTTTGCTGTACAAATTGTGCCTGTCCTTAAATTAATTAAATTATACCCAAAAGTTTCTTAAAGATATGATCTTTGCTATTGCTGTAAACTATACAGGGAGCCCGTACTTCACTTACTACACAACAGAGCCCAAATTCAGCTGCTATTTATGTTTAGATATAATAATCATCACTCAAATAACACATTGTATGCAAACATGTAAACTTCACATTAGGCAGTTTTTACATTAACTCCTAAATCTCATTATAAAATTATGTTTTTTCTCCAATTCGCTGCTGAAATATCATCATTTATACACAGTGGCTGTCATTTTCATGACAGATTTATTCAAACATACATTAAATAATCAAGACATCAACAGGTTCAGTAGAATATAATGAATATAACGGCTAATATAGTGAGAGTTGAGTCTGAATGACTTCTGAGGTAAATGTGATGACATTGTTTACAAGCTGTTATATTGACCTTTCCACCTGATTGAGCGATTACACGACATATATGTTTCAGTAAGTGTTTATATATCCTCAACATAACTTAAGATGTTGATTCATGTTTATTCTTTAGGAAGAGATTATCGTGATTCGCGTTCACACACGCTCGCGTGATCAGTCGTCACATTAAAGAGCGGCAAAACGGCATTTATCGTGTACATTTCGTGATAAAATGGACTGAATACTTAATATGTTCGTGTGGGAACTCGGATTGAAGTGTGTTGCGCTTAAATCAAGCCGACTGTTAACCGTTAAAGATTGCATTCGGTACACACCTGCACCGTACAGGAAGTTTTCAGTACCATTACACCCCTAAATAATATACAACTAGTATGTTTACTACTAGTAACAGTTCCAAAAAATACTAATAGTAATGACAATATTTTTTTTTCTCCCAAAAAACTTGTGTGGAAGCAAACATTTTAAATGAGATAATTCAATAAAATACAACATGGGCGTCGGAAGCAAAAAAAATGGTGGGTCCTCTCTCAGAAATAAAAATTACTGGAGCCTAGATGCCACTTACATTAAGTAGCCTACTGTGCAAATATACGGCTTTGTTTGCTAAACGTCTGGTTGGGAAAGACAAAATGATGGAAATCGCATTGTTACTGAGAGTGGCAATAGTGTAGTGGTAAGACGCATTGGCATCAAATTTTGACGGAAATCTACCCACGGTTCGAATCCGCCTTTTGCCGAACTCACTCCATTTTCCCATCACATATCAAGTCGGAAAGGCATTGATTTTTTTAAAAAAATGAAGAAAATATTAGAAAAGTGTAAATAAAGCATCTAACATGCGTTTAATAATAAGTGTTTATCGGTTAGGGGTAAGTAAACAGACGTGCTGAATTAGAGACGACAAAAGTGAGTGGGTCCAATATCATTGATCGTAAAAAGTGGGTGGGTCTTGTCCCACCCACATAGAATGGTTCCGACGCCCATGAAATACAATAATTTAACGCACAGCTATCCGTGGGTTATTATCCCGCAGTCATTTGCCAGCATTGACAACTTAAAGCGGTTATTGATGTTTACAGTGCAATATTTGAGGGCAAGTTAAAATTGACGGTTTGTCAGTTAGGCCTTCCGCCCGCTTGAATCAGACACTCGTAGTAGAGATAAAGTAGTGCGTAAGATTGCATTTAGATAAAGTAGTGCGTATTTATTTGAATGAATCATAGCATTTGTGTGAATTGTCGAGAGAGAGATTCGTACCTGCGTCTGTTCCGCATCTCTCTCTCGAATGACGAAGATGTGGTGTTTAATTACTTCCAGCGATGTCACCTCCTGAGAAATATAATGTAGCGATTCAGTAGCAAACCTATTTTACAAATAAAAGTCGCGGGGCAGTGTTTTTAATTTTCTGTGCTTTATAATATCTTTGCGTGTGCGTTTCAGTGAAAACTAGCGCATTAATATATATAACGGTGATCAAACTGACCTGGAACTACCTGCGCAACGGTTTTATTGCACACCTTCCAGCCAATCAGAATTGAGTACTCAGACAGATTATGGTATTTAATTATTAAATAACCATCTTTGCCACTGTCATCACCAAACTGAACCCCAAAATCTGCATCTGGAATCAAATATATTATGTAAAACATACAATTTAGCTTCTTGTGACACCTCATTTACATTGAATGCTTTACTCACCCTCAATACATCCTAGGCGTACATGACTTTCTTCTTTTGAACTTATAATTAAAGTTGAAGCTGATGGATTTTATACTCCCCGACTGGAACACACACGTTCACTTTGACTCACCTGAGCGGAGTCAGTCATTCAGCAATACAGCGCAAACACACAGGCTCTACACTTCATTTAAAACAATTTCATCTTTACATATTTATTTTTTTAATGTACAATCAAACCATCAATCATACGTAAAATTCTCCATATTGTACAACTCTAGCACTAGTATAAATTAAAAGGAAAAATGAGATCAATATATAACAACAATTTGTTTTCTTCATTGATTAACAGAGGAACATCAAGGGTTAATGAGAACACAGAGGCCCCGCCCACATCACATCAACGCAGGGGAGGTTCTAATGCCGGTCACCATGGAAAAAAACGTCACCAAATCTGGGAAAAGACAACACTTCGGCCTTGATTTGGAAGAAATGACATGCTAATGTGCAATTCAAAATTAAACGTCAGGAAAACAGATGTAGTGCAACTGGTAGGTTAGAATATGTAGTTTGATTATAGAGATCGGGACACAGCAATGGTTACCACACGTGTTAAAGCTGTGCCATGTATTTCCCAGAAAAACAAAAACTGGAGGAGCCAACAGCAGTTATCACACATGAGCTAGAGCTTCATTCCCAACAGTCACATTTCATCATCGCTTCAGTGCCAATACGAATCTGAACGGGTTGCCATCTCCAAAAACATTTCAGTTGGTTTTGTATTTACATGTCGTTTCATATTCTCACAAAAAACTGGCCAAGAAATGTCCAGGTCATATTTCATCCCAAAATTAGAAGGAAAAACCCAATGAAGCCTGCTTTTTGGACCATCAATGTCATGCATTTTGACATTGTTTTCATGACAATTTGGCACATTAGACACACACACACACACACACACACACACGGTTATCTTAATTTCAGTAATAAGAACGAGATTTTCTTGCACTATGGTGAAGAAATTTTATGGGTAAAATATGCTTTTCTGTAATGAAAATTGGTCATTATGCAGAATCTTAATGGTCTCAAAACAGGCTTCATTGTTTTTATGCAAAATGCATTTTTATTTTTACATTTTGGGATTAAATATTGAAGCTCATTTCCACCACAGAATGAAAAAAAAAATTCTCAGTTTTTTCTCAAAACTGTTCACATCCTGAAATGTTCTCAGAATTGCGAGATATAAACCCGCTATTGTGAGGAAAAAAGGCATTTTCTCCTCAGACTTGGCCGTTATGATTCGCGATTGTGATAAATCAGAATTGCAAGAAAACAAGTCCGAAATTGAGACATAAACCCGCAATTGTGAGAAAAAAAGGCATTTTCTCCTCAGAATTGGACTTTATAACTCAGTTGCGTTATAAAGTCCGAATTGTGATAACTAAACCCATAATTGTGAGGAAAAAAGGCATTGTAAAAATAAGTCAGAATTGCAAGAAAAGTCAGAATTGTGAGAAATAAACCCGCAATTGTGAGAAAAAAGGCATTTTCTCCTCAGAATTGGACTTTATAACTAACAATTGTGAGAATAAGTCATAATTGGGAGAAATAAACACGCAATTGTGCGTTATAACGTAAGAATTGTGAGATATAAACCCGCAATTGTGAGAAAAAAGGCATTTTTTTTCTCCTCAGAATTGGACTTTATCACTAACAATTGCGAGAATAAGTCCGAATTGTGAGAAATAAACCCACAATTGTGCGTTATCAAGTCCGAATTGTGATAACTAAACCCATAATTGTGAGGAAAAAAGGCTTTTTTTTCTCCTCAGAGTTGGACTTTATAATTCCCGATTGTGAAAATAAGTCAGACTTGCAAGAAAACAAGTCCGAATTGTGAGAAATAAACCCACAATTGTGCGTTATAAAGTCAGAATTGTGAGAAATAAACCCACAATTGTGCGTTATAAAGTCAGAATTGTGAGAAATAAACCCACAATTGTGCGTTATAAAGTCAGAATTGTGAGAAATAAACCCACAATTGTGCGTTATAAAGTCAGAATTGTGAGAAATAAACCCACAATTGTGCGTTATAAAGTCAGAATTGTGAGAAATAAACCCACAATTGTGAGAAAAAAGGCTTTTTTTTCTCCTCAGAATGTGACTTTATAACTCACGATTGCAAGAATAAGTCAGAATTGTGAGATAAAAAGTCGCAATTACCTTCTTTTATTTTTCATTCAGTGGTGGAACTGCATTCATAGAAATGCGACCTGGAATGCGTCTGTTCTTGGCCGTCAAACGCCGAATACAATACAATTTGTGATGTTATGGTTTAATCTCAGGGTTAGTTGGGAAGGATAAACAGCAGTCGAGACCGTTATAATCACATGAGATGAACACAGAGAATGATGATTTTTAACTGCACTGTAGCCAACATTTACCAATTTGAACATTTAAGCTTGTTTGCAAACTTAAAAACAGTTGATCAAGTCACATTTTCATTTTCAAACTATTAGAGGAGTAGCGAAGTACATTAAAATATTAGTAGCCAGGATAGCAGCTGTAAAAGAAAAGTCTTTGTTTTTCACTCCCAGTAATCAAACGCACAAAACTTCATAACGTGTGGGCACTCGTAGACTCGTTGACCACAGTCCCATTGCACTTCAGACTGGCCGTCGTAGTGTTGAGGATGAAGACGATGCATGAAGACAAGTTTCACCCTGTTCTCCTCCAACATCCTTTTGCTAGGTAGCACAAAACCCACGTTTGTATTGATCACACCTCGCGATGTGGAACGCGAGATCACTTGCATGGGCGACGTTTCCATACGTACGGGACTCTTCGGCTTCACCGCATCAGATCCCGATTGGAATGTAGGGGTGTGTTCAAACACGATCTCGCTCGCCGTCTCTTTCCCAGATCTCTCTCTCTCTCACACACACACACACACACACACACACACACACACACACACACACACACACACACACACACACACACACACACACACACACACACACACACACACACACACACACACACACACACACACACACACACACACACACACACACACTACAAGTAAACAATGTCAGAGTCCATTTTGGGGCGTTTGTTGGGGCTGTAAGGGGTCTGCGGTGAAGGTCCCTCCTCGCATTTCGAGCGGTTCATCTTGACCGTTCACCTCATTAGGACACATTTTCTCAGGCTGGAGGCTAAGAGGTCGAATAAGCGGGACCCGAAGGCGGAAGTTAAGGTGTTCTGACCACAGGTGGGTGTTTTTGCATGCGCGTGTGAGAGTTCGTGTTAGTGTTTTGAAGAAAGTTCCTCAACTTGGGGCATCCGAGACTTGAGCTTCTCCCAAAACTCTCAAGTTTTTCCAAGCAAAGTCTTCCTCGAAAGTCTCCTTCTGGAGCCTTGTGCAAATATCCAGAGGTTGTGACCAGGTTGGGGTCCCATCTGGCATAGTGTTTTTACTGGGGCGGTTTAGGGTACCATAGGGGCGTGTGGTCAGAGGGATGAATTGTCCAGTAAAAGGACCTCCTCTTCACTCTCGTCTTCCTCGTATCGGGAAGAGGAAGATGCTAGTTGAACATTATGGACTCGGGGTCTTGGTTTGCCATCTGGGCCATATGACGGAGGATATCTTTTTTTGTAATAACACCAAGGAGGCGCCTACAAAAAGAGAGACAGAAAAAGGTAGAGAAATTTACCATGTGTATTTTTGACAAGTGCGGAGAGAACTGACATCTTTTTCTGTTGCCAAGTTTTGCAGGAAGGTCCCGATGAAATGAGATTTTGGTACAACTCGATTCTCAGAGACGGCTTATGATCCAGAATCAAATCTAGTTTTGCGCAGTCTTGGCAACAGACAGCTGACAGCCTCTGGGTTGAAGAAGGGCAGAGAGTGTGGAAGAATATGCCGTGTTACTCAGGGCGGGAAACGCTACGTTATTTGTATGAGCCGACAGAACCTACACAGTGAGAAGCAAGTGTTGCGAAACAGAAGTGAAACAGAGTGAGTGAACGCCTCCATCTCATCCACACACTCTGGCCTTGGTGAACAAGAAAGTGAAGTTAATTTTCCAACACAAATTCAAGAGCATGTTTAAAGGATGTGCAGATATTGTGCATTTCATTCGTTCACAGTGTTGGGGGACGTCACTTGACAAAGTGTTTCTAGTTTTGTCGTCGCGTTTCACTCATTTGCAGCAGAGACACAATGTCGAGCTCAAGTTATATTGCGTTACATCATCTTACTCATAATAACACTAAGTCATAGTAAAAAAAGTGTTTTCTAGACTCACTCATTTGCAGCAAAGACAATGTCGTTTTCAATGTACCTGCATTACAGTACGTGTTACAATACTCTTACAAATACAAAACATTTTTTTTCCCTTTTGTACATTATTTATGTTGGTGTATAAAAGTAGCTTGGTCATTATAGTGTAAAATTTAAACTTTGTAATTACTTTGCGTAATTATTAGCCTGTTACTTCTAAAACAATGCGATTGTAACATGTCATTTGTAACACTTTACCTTTAACACTGTTTTTCTAAATGATTAAGGTGTCTGTACCCAAACACCGATTTCTCTTGATATACGTTTGAAATATAGCCGTTCAAACGCCTATATCACTGCATTACAGTAGGGGTTACATTACTCCAACAAAAGTATTACTTTATTTGAAAAAATCAATTAAAATTACAAAAAAAAATTTTCCCTGTACTTTTGTACATTATGTCAGTGTATAAAAGTAGCTTGGGCATTATAGTGTAAATAAAAATAATAATAATAATAACAATTAGCAGTGTGTTACTTCTAAAACAGTGTGATTATGTAATGTTATTTTTAACGCTTTACCTTTAAATGACTGAGATGTCTGTACCCAAACACTTAATTCTCTTTTGAAATACAGGCGTTTAACAGACAAAGGGACATTATCGCATTATTACAGTGGGCGTTACATTACTCAAAGTATTAAAAACATTATGAAACGTAAACATTACTAAAAAACAACTACACCACATTGTTACTTTTCCAATGCTTTTGTATATTTAGTGGTGTAAAAGTGTATAAAAATAACTTGGGCATTATAGGAGTACATTTTAAAAAGTAACGCAATACATTGCGTAATTAACAGCCTGTTAATTCTAAAACAATGTGATTATGTAACATGTTATTTGTCATCTAAATGATTCGATCACTTCAAAATGAACATTTCCTGACAATTTACTCACCCCAATGTCATGTTTTTCTTTATTCAGTCAAAAATAATTTTTTGTGAAAACATTTCAGGATGTTTCTGCACATAATGGACTTCAATGGGAACCAACGGTTGAAGATCCAAATCAATGCAGTTTCAAAGGAAGGGCTTCAGAGGCTCTGCACGATCCCAGACGAGGAATAGGGTCTTACCTAGACACACCAGCAGACATTTTCTAAAAGATAAATAAATATATATATACTTTTTAACCACAATTGCTCATCTTGCACTGCTCTGCGACACACCACGGATTATGTAATCACGTTAGAAGGTCACGCTAGACGTAGGTGGAAGTACCGCCCCATAGTCTTTGCACCATTGACACGTATACATAATTACATATCCATGCTTCGCACATTCGCTTTGTAAACAATGGGGCAGTACTTCCGCCTATGTCCAGCGTGACCTTTCCAACGTGATTACATAATGCCTGTCGCATCGCAGACCAGCACAAGACGAACAATTGAGGTTAAAAAGTATATAAAGGTTTATTTTTTTTAGAAAATGGCCGATGGTTTGGCTAGATCAGAGCCTATTCCTCGTCTGGGATCGTGCAGAGCCTCTGAAGCCCTTCCTTTGAAACTGCACTGATTTGTTCCTTCAACTGTTGGTTCCCTTTGAAGTCCATTATGTGGAGAAACATCCTGAAATGTTTTCCTCAAAAACGTAATTTCTTTTCGACTGAAGAAAGAAAAACATGAACATCTTGGATGAGATGGGGGTGAGTAAATTATCAGGAAATGTTAATTTTGAAGTGAACGAATCCTTTAAGATGTCTGTACCCAAACACTACATTTCTTTTGATAATCGTTTGGCATTTACTGCATTACAGTAGGGCAGGGTTATTCAAATCTTGCCCTGGAGGGCCAATGCGCTGCAGAGTTTAGCTCCAACCCTGATCAAACTCACCTACCTGTGATTTTCTAATGAACCTGAAGACATTGATTAGCATGTTCAGGTGTGTTTGATTAGGGTTAAAGCTAAACTCTGCAGGAAAGTGGATCTCGTGGGCCACATTTGAGGATCCCTGCAGTAGGGGTTACATTACTCATAAACGTATTTAAAAACAATTAACTACACCACATTGTTACTTTTCCACTGCTTTTGTATGTTTATTAGTGTAAAAGTGTATAAAAATAACTTGGGCTGTATAGTGTGGACTCGAAAAAGAAACTCAATGCTTAGTTTTAGAAGTAACAGGCCGCTAGTCACACATTGTGATTATGTAACGTGCCATCTGTAACGCTTTACCTCCAACACTGTTTTTTTTAGTTTTTTTGATGGATACAGTATCACTAATTCCTCTTGACAAACTTTTGAAATGTGGATGCTCAACAAACACTTTAAATATGCTCTTGATTTTGCTTTCGAAAAAGGGATTTAAGCTTGATGACAGATTGTATCACAGATAAAAGGTGTGACAATTTTGACGAGAGCCGGAAATGCAAGAATCCATCCAAACTAGAGGCATAAAACACTCGTGAAACCATTGTCAAACCTTTGTGAAATGTTTGTGAAATGTCTGCGAGATGTCTGTGGACAGGAAGAAAGTGAAAAGCTCAAACATTAGACAACTGAAAGAGGACAGGGTGTGTGACGTGAGACAGGTGAGGACTGTTGTTTTAGGGGACAGGAACTTCTGACTACATACTACAGGAAGTGCTAGGATTCTAGAGGTCACACCAAATCGATATGGGAACAACACAGCATCCTAGAGACAGCTACTGTGACTACAAAGATGACTAGATAATACATGTTGGTGAATGAGAAAATAGTCCGCGACACACGACAGTTACTCGCCAATCGTGTAGGGGCGGAGCTGCGCGAGGGGTCAGATGTCATCGATCTGTAGCCCAGCGGACGCAGACCAGGCAGCCCCGGGAGGAATTTAGCAATAAGCAAAAAGGAAAACAAACAGAAATCAAATTTAGATGAAGGACATCACGGCATGTGTATTAGATGTGCTTTGTGAGTACACGTGCACAATGCAGAACTGAAAGGGAAGGTCTACATAAAGGGTGCATTTCAAAAGACACCACGGCTAATGTGACAGACTACTCTTCCCTGCTGGGATGGGCCGAGGACAGGAGCAACAATCTGAGTGAAAGCAAGTCTTACAAGAGACATGATGTCTGCAGAGGAATAACGTCCTGGAAGCAGGGTCCAAAATGAAGGCGCTATCAACACAGATCACTTACCCCTTTTCCACAAAAGCAGTTTGAGTGCTGGTTCGGAGCCAGAGCCTAGTTTCAAATCGGTTCTTTGTCTTTCGACACCCAAAGCACCAGCTCTGAACCAGGAAAAGTGGCTCTTAAGTAGCAGCGAAACATTGCTGGTCTAGAAGAACCGCTTGTGTCAGGGGCTGTGGGCGGGGTTACCGTGACCAACAAGACCAACACAAACTTGTGTCCGCCATTTTTTAAATGGCAGCTAATGGAGCTAATAGCTGCTCGATCGTAATCTCCGTCTATACAAATTATGGCGAGCTTCGCTGTGTTTTGAGGCCGATGTAGGATCGCAAAGCCATGAGCATCAATATTAACGCAACGGTCGCCATTGTTGATGGAAGGCTTGTTCGAGATGCATCGATGCTGTGCAGACCGATCGCCGTATGACATCAAAGTACAGCGAGAGCAGACGACTCCTTATGCTTTTGAATCATTCTTGCAGTGTTTTGATATCATGCACTGATCGCAGCACCGATGCATCTCGAACAAGCCTGGTGTGTGTGTGTGTGTGTGTTTTCCGCTGCCTCGCTAGCGTCACTGAGAAAGATGAGACGTATACGGTGACATAAGCTGTGGCGGCTCTCTAGCCCGTGGAAAGGCAAACCGGTTCTTAGAAGTCTCGTCCGTCGAACCAACTCCGAACCAGCACCAGCACTAGCTCTGAACTAGCACCCGGTTCATGCTGGTGGAAAAGGGGTAACTGTGTCTTAGGCCGCATTTACACTGCGGCCCAATTCTGATTTATTTTATGACATCTGTTAAAAGTGACCCATATCCGATATCTGCATTTACACTGTACACTTGGCACACTGACCCGGAAAAGGCCCGAAATTAAGTAAACACTAGGGATGCACACCGTATCGGTATCGGCCGATATATGGTCATTTTTAATATTATTGTTATCGGGAGAAAATTTGGCTATAAATAATGGGAATAAATAATGGATTATTTCCTTGAGCTGAGACACAGATGTCACTGTTTGCCATGACGGATTTGAATTAGAGCTGGGCGATATGACCAAAATCTCATATCACGATACAAGTCATCTCATATCCCGGTAATGATAGATTCGTAAGTGATCGTTTGTCTTTTTGTAGTTTGAATAATAAATAACTTCTGTCCCTTTAGGATCTGACGCACACATATCCACTGTTCCTGTGAGCTGGTTACGACTGTGTTTACGTTAATCCTCACCAAGATGGGCATCGAGACATTTTTGAGTGTATTTGACCATTAATAAGATGGAAAAAGGAGCTCATTTTTGCACTTGTATGTCAGAGGCGGCTTTATTACGGTATGTGTGTGTGTGCGCTTCAGATGCGAGCGCGAAATCTGCGGGAATTAGTAGAATTAACGTTATGTGCAACCCCGTGCGAAATTCAGACCGGTCACACCAATACTAACAAAAGTCCAGCAGAACACGCGTTCAATATTCAGAGGATTAAACGGACTGAATGAGAGGAGGCGGTGCGTGTCACTCGCTGTCGGTCAGAGAGGAGAGCGCAGCTGATATCCATACTGTAGAAAATGAGTATCGTATCGTTTCAGATATTTCAGTATCGATACATAGCGAAATATGGATATTTTTGACAACACTAGTAGGCATACACACAGGTTCGAAGACTCGTTCTCTCGCCCCCTACAGTGCAATTCGGCTAGGTGTACATCCGCGCTAAAATATCAAGGTGAACGTCATCATAGCTTGCGTAGTATAGACCCAGCTCCCAACCCAACTTTGAGAATAGATTAACGGCGATATTTTTTTTAATCGCCCGATAAGAGTCTCACGTTAACGCAGCACGTTAATGCCAACGGCCCACCACTAATATATATATATATATATATATATATATATATATATATATATACACACTAATATATATCGCTTTTTTGTAAATTCAATCAATTAATAGTTTAAATATATTTTAATCCTGTTAATACATTCCCTTTAAAAACATACCGCGCGTGTAGTCACGTGACTCCGCCCCATCCAGTCAGCGGCATGGAAGCAACACGGAGGCGAACTCAAACATGAGTCAACACGCACAGACAGCGTCATCAAGAAAGTTTGTCAATTGTATGTGTGTTAAAGGCTTGCCGGTTTGAACATTCAAGTGATTTTACACCATTCAATAACATCAATATGGAAAACATGGCACTTCAGTGCACACCAGCTGTTTTCTGTGACAGAGCCCAGCCGCATCTGAAGCCCTGAAGACAGATCTAGGCCTGTCGCGATTGGTCAATACAATCGACTGCGTCGACGCTGATAATTAGTTGAGGTCAATATCTTTAGTCGACTGGGAAATTTGGGCACGATATAAAATTTTATTAGTACCGGAACTTTAAAAATGACAGCACTCTAATAAGAGCAGTATTTCTTAATATGCGTCGATGTGTGACAGCACGAGTGAGGACGTGTGTGTGAGCTCTGCTTCCACCGTTCACTAAACAATGGAAGCAGAACAGTCCAATATATACACGTGCAGCTCAGGAAAAAGTAAGCAACAGAAAAGTACGGCGCGGCCAGGACGTAATGACCTGAAGCGCACTCAGCCGCGCACACGCCTTTCACTAAGACAGATCGCAACGCCAGTTTCGCGGATTATTGGGTTTGAATGGTAAATATGTAAAAATCCCCGTCCTGGCGAGTATTCGGGTAAACGCAGTCGGATATGTCTTTAGTGAATGTATACAGAGTTGAATGAGAAATCGGGTGTTACAATGAATTTGGTCTGTGCGGCTCTTAAAGGGCCGGACATCATATGTGTGAAGCAGGGCAGGGCTATATAAAAAGTTGCAACGTTGCAAGATAAATTAAATGTTTTTAAGTAAAATTGTTGAAAATTGCGATAAATTAGTCGATAAATCGATATAAAAATAGTCGTTAGAGGCAGCCCTAGACAGATCACTTTCACCTGCGTCACTTTTGTCAATTGTATGTGTTTTAAGGCTTTCCAGTTTAGACATTCAAGCGATTTTAGACCATCGGATGTGTATCTTTATATTGAGCTACTGCCCTGATGCATTGAGGCACCTGAACACACTCGCCATGCTGTTATTTATTCGCGTTTCTGCCTGCATCCTCGTGCTGGCGTCCAAATGATGAAAAAGTACTGCCGTAAACAATGCATTTTGCGAAATAAATGACAGAGCATAATATGAAACGATAGACTTTTTATTTCGTCCATCCGATATATATCATCATAATCGCAGAGCCCTATTTTGAATTGCTTGAAATATGATTGGAATCACTTCAAAAAGGAAAATACAGTTCATGTGCAGCGCAAGTCTGTCATACCAGCTTCATAAAATGTTAATGAGAATATTATAATTGTGTGCTTGGGACATGGATTTTAATGTTTTTGTAAACAGGCTCTAAACAATTTTATAATTTGGTTTTTATCGGCCAATATATCGGTTATCGGCTTTCGAATATTATCCGAGAATTATCGGTATCGGCCAAAATGTTTATATCTGTGCATCCCTAGTAAAACAACCCAATTTGCTTTGGATGCAGACGAAATGATAATACAAGCTTTTTCTTTCTTACACTCCATTTTTAAAGGTCAGCAAAACATTTTGTGGAGTCTTCGTCCTCCATTGCGCATTTGAAAAGAGTCATGTGATCACGGTTGGTGTCCACCTGAGTTTCTTTCATTTTAAATGACGTACGATTCGTATTGACGGGAATATCCGCATTTGACGCCAGTGTATGATACATATCAGATTTATTTCCATATTTGAATGAGGCCTGAAACCGATCTGAGAGTATCGGAATCCACATGGATTTTTCCTGCTTACATGTTCGTGGGTTATATCCGATCTGTGCCACATGGAAGTGAAAAAAATAAATAAATCTGAATTGGGCCACTTGAACCATATAATGTAAATGCTAGCATATACTAGCGTCACTCAATGACGACAACATGAAATGCTATTAAACTTTCTTAATAAAGAGAAAGTGTTATTTATTTAGTGTTATTCCCCCAAAGAGTCCTGATAACCTTTAACAAAACCTCCATTCTGATATTTTCCCGATGGATAAGTCCCATTGTAAACATTTTTCGTTGAATAACCAATTCCAAGTGTCTTCAATAAGCCTTTTTATGTCTAAATGACATCAGCGAGTGTTCATTTTGGACCCTGCATGTAGGACCACCTCGAGAGGATTGAAGTTTTGTCGCATGTGCGTTTAATTTCAAAATGAGATCAATTTCAGCGTCAGGTGGTGTAAACGCTCTGGCAGACATCAGGGAAAGTGAATAGACATGAGAGAGTAGCTTAAATGCAACAACAGATAAAGTGTATTCATCTACAACTAGCTGGAATTGTGACTTATTTTAGGGCAGCCTTTCAGAACTGTCTTTCTTTTCACTCAAGTTTCATGCGTCCCTCCTAAGAGGCGGAGTCTAACAGGCAGAGTGGGAGGGGCGTGGGAGGGGCTAATCACCAAGGGCTCCACGTGCTGCTTGAGCTCTTCCAGATGTTCTAAAATATTCTTCTTTGTGATGATGCCCAATACAATCCTGCAACACACACCGTGACGACCATCACTCAGCAACAAAAATTACACCGACAACTCAAGTACAAACAAATAAAAACAACATAAGAGTAACAAGACAACAGAAGCAATATCAACAGAAATTTACTGAGATCATCAAAATAATCAGGTGTTTAGAGTTGCAATTAAACAAATGAAATGAATATAATATAATGTTAGCCGCCACCATGTGTGTGAAATAAAAAGGACTAAATAAGGATTTAAGAGAGCAGCGTTAGTGACTTTACCGTACAGGAACCAAAATGAACGTTTCTGCAGTCAGATTATTATTTGTCTCTGGAGATCTGTAACTCAGAATAAGGTCTAGACTCCGTTAGTGTAAAGTGTACTGTACCTGTTGTCTTCATTACGTAATGTATGCTTGAATAAATCTGTCATTAAGAAAGCCAGCGTTAAAATGTTTATCTTTCAACAACGCACTGGAGAATGGAGATCATTATACAATTCAAAATGTGATTTAAGTGAGTATTGATTATTAATTCATTAAGTTATATTGCTTGCTTTAATGCAAATTACATATTGGACAGTTGCATTTTGCATTAAAGCAAGTGAAATTATCATTTTTGCCTGCATTAGCATTTGAATGGTCTCTTGCTAACCGTCCTTTTCCTCTTGTTGTTGTTGGAAACGGTTTGCACTTCCTGAGCATTTGCAGGATCTCTGTAGAGGAACTGCTTAAAACTCCCTCTAGCTGTAATGAGGAGAAGCTCATGGCTTGAACAGATATAAACATGCCACGCAAAATATGATCATGTTTATACCTTACTTGTTTGTCAGGATCGTAAAAGAAAAATTATCTGATGATTTTTTTGTAACCTTTAATAATATTCAATACATACATTAGTGCTGTCAAATCGATTAATTGTATCTAACATAAACGTTTGTAAATACACACACACGCACACAAACAAATATATACACACACACACATTACAAATACAAATATTAAATACACACACACGCACACAAACAAATATATACACACACACACATTACAAATACAAATATATAATACAAACTTTTATGTTAGATGCGATTAATTGGTTATATAGGGCAAACGTACCTATTAAGCTCACCGAAATCTACATTGAGACATTTTAGAGCACAGGGTATTGGTTTGAGTACAAGAAGTGATGTTAAGAAAAAATATTAATCTCTCACACAATAATATTACATTTTATTTTAACTGACAAAAGCGTTTAAATTAAGATATACCTCATTAAATGCAAAAGGTCTGGCTGTGCTTAATGGGGACATGTTTGTGCCCTTCACACCCCTGTTGCCCTTAAACTCAACATGTGTTTTTGGGGAAATTCTTGTTTATTTTAAACAACATTTTTAACTAATAATTTTATTTTAAAAATGTGTATTAATAAATATTATTCAATTAAATTTAAAAGGACAATTTCGCTAAATAAATAATCTAGGTCATGTATTAAGTTCATACATATTTTAATATGAACAGCTATTATTATATAGTTATAATAGTCATATTTAACTATTATCTATGAAATTATACTTTTTCTCACTGATGTCACACTGAAGCTGTGATTGTCATAGTAGTGACACTGTAAGCTCACCGCACAATAATATGATTTCTTTAATAAATACAGCAGCGTAAAACCACAGAACATTAATAAACTGCACATTTATAATATAATGGATTTAAAAGTGCAAGCCAGTAATGCCTGTGAAGTGATATATTAGTGTAGCACACAGTCTTATACAGCTAGTAAGCTAACACTGTTCTGTAGCATCTGCGCTGTGTTGCTAAAACTATCTTTTGGATCGACTGTAATTAATTCCCACATCCAGGTTATAATATGCAAAAGTATAAACATTAATCTCTTAATTTTGCAGTAAGAAGTTATACTTATCGAAAATAAAAGCTTAAACATAAAAAAAAAAATGCACATTTAAGGGGCTCCTCTTTTGATGAAAGTTTTTAGACAGCTTTCAAAATGGCCGCCAGACAGTGTGAACACATGAATACCCATATCTCAGTGTGCAATGGACTGAATAACTTGAAATTACAGGAGGTATATAGTTACAAACACATCAATTGGTTAAGACATCAAGTAGGATGATAAATATTTTTTTTATTTTTATAATCTGAGGTTAAAGATAGCGGTGTGCTTAATGGGTACTTGATCTTAAAAGGTACGTTTACCCTATATATATATATATATAATATATATTAGTGGTGGGCATAGATTAATTTTTTTAATCTAGATTAAAATGGCTCATTTGAATTCTGCCGAAGGCATTCAGAATATGTGTGAATAGTTTGAATAATAAATAACTTCTGTCCCTTTAAGACCTGACGCACGCATGGATCCCAAACACTGTTCCTGTGAGCTGGTTACGACTGTGTTTACGTTAAAACTCACCAAGATGGGCATTGAGACATTTTTGAGTGTATTTGACCATTAATAAGCTGGAAAAAGGAGCTCATTTTTGCACTTGTATGTCAGAGGCGGCTTTATTACGGTGTGTGTGTGCGCTTCAGATGCGAGCGCGAAATCTGCGGGAATTAGTAGAATTAACTTTATGTTCAATCCCGCGGGAAATTCAGACCGGTCACACCAATACTAACAAAAGTCCAGCAGAACACCCGTTCAATGTTCAGAGGATTAAACGGACTGAATGAGAGGAGGCGGTGCGTGTCACTCGCTGTCGGTCGGAGAGGAGAGCGCAGCTGATATCCATACTGTAGAAAATGAGTATTGTATCGTTTCAGATATTTCAGTATCGATACATAGCGAAATATGGATATTTTTGACAACACTAGTAGGCATACACACAGGTTCGAAGACTCGTTCTCTCGCCCCCTACAGTGCAATTCGGCTAGGTGTACATCCGCGCTAAAATATCAGGTGAAAGTCATCATAGCTTGCGTAGTATAGACCCAGCTCCCAACCCAACTTTGAGAATAGATTAACAGCGATATTTTTTTTATCGCCCGATAAGAGTCTCACGTTAACGCCGATAACGGCCCACCACTAATATATATATATGTATATATATATATATATATATATGAAAAAAGTCACAGTGGCCATTTTGGATAATGGCACAAAGGAATCACTAAATCACAGATTTGAAGTCGATTAATGGAAAATACATTTTGGAAGACTTGTATGCTCACCAAGGCTGCACTTATTTGATCAAAAATAAAATAAAAAAGTTGTCATATTACAATATAAAATAACAGTATATTTTATACATTTAAAAACTGGTATTTTATTATACTATAAAATGTAATTTATTTCTGTGATGCAAAACTGAATTTTCAACAGTCCAGTCTTTCTTTCAAAGCATGTAAAAAAAAACCTTAATTATTCCAAACTTCTCAAAGTCTAACTATGTTTATTCTAGATTGGGAATCTGATCTAATGGCACACTTTATAATAAACTTGAAATGTACAACAACAAAAAAACTCTGCTTATTTTTGTATAACCAGTAAAATAATTGCGAATATATATTGAAAGTATTCAATATCGTCCCGCCTGTTTAGATACTGTCAGGTGTAAAAAGTGTGTGTTTTGACAGGAGGTTCAGTGTGTGAAATCCTAGATGAATGACACCATGAAGCCCATCAGCAGGTGTGTGTGTGTGTGCTGATGGGACATATGTTAGTTGAAACACAACACAGGAGGAGGAAAGAGACTCAGTCGTCCCGGCGGACACTCACCCGTTGTGCGTCACAAGGCACTGGCGCAGGCCGAGTTTGCGGAAAATGTCCACCACGATCTCCATCGGCGTGTGGTCGGTGACGGTGAAGGGGCTCATGTCCAGAATGCTGCGGAGCTTCAGCGGCCGTGGACTGTCTGCGGGGAGGGTCGGGGCATGCTGGGTAAAATAGATCCGCGAGTTCAGGATTATTCCCTCCTGCTTACGCCGGGCGTTTTCTGAAAAGAGCAGAAACAACAATTTGAAATACAATTAAATGTGTGAATTTCATGAAAACGTCACATTTCACACCAAACTGAACAGCGAGAGACGAACGCCATTAGTTTGTTCCTGCATATTAAAGATTGGAAGAGGAAAGACGTTAACAACATTTTAAATTACACCGTCATATTTACAGTGTTAAATTACACCGCCATATTTAGTCTATGGTTCTTAAATACGTGTATTCATCAAGGATGCATTAAATTGATCAAAAGTGACAGTAAAGACATTTATAATGTTACAAAAGAATGAATCTTTAAATGTGGTTCTTTTAAAATGTATCGCGTTTCTACAGAAACATGAAGCTGCGCGAAGACTGAAGACTGGAGTAATGATGATAAATTCAGCTTTGATCACAGGAATAAATTACACTTATTAAATTACAATATAAATTTTTCCATTGAAATGTTTCTGGATTCCGTTTTTTGTAAAAAAATAAAATAAAAATTGGACTCAATTTTAATGGTTTATATATATATTTATATAAATATATTTTTTGTTAAACCTTTAATAAATAAAAATATAAATGTTTATGGCTCGAAGAAATACATTTTTCTTTCTCAAATTCTTTTTTTTAAGTTTTCTGGATTCCATTTTAATGGTTTAATTAAATTTTAATAATCAAAAATAATAAATTTTATTACATGTTTACACTTTCATTTCTATGAATTTTTTTTTCGCCAGAAATTCTGTGTTGTGTATTTAAATTTTTCTGGCAATCAAATTAATGCATAAAACAATCATGTAATTTATCTTTTAATCATATGAAATTGAACAAACTTTTCTATCAAAGTGCTGTTAAAATTAAAACACTTAAGAAAATGTTTGATTATTCTTAAAAAAAAAATATATATATATAGAGCTTTAATAATAATTTATAACTATTATTATTATTAGTGTTTATATTACAACATTGAGAAGTAGCTTAAGTCTACTGTACAACAGTTATATATTTCTTTAAGTTAAACCAAACTTTTATTTTGACGTGAAGACTTTAAAGTTTGTGTGTGTTTATATGACATGCCAATAGTTTCTCTCAAATTGAAACGTTGAATGACTCAGAGCGGCTTTGGAGATGAGCATTCATGCATTCATGTCCTCATATAGTGATGCGCCAGAGGCTGAAAACACAGTGAGTGTCACACGTGCTTCAGTGTGTGTGTGTGTGTGGGAAATGAAACCGCACGTCTGCACCATTCATTCACACAGAGACACATGACATCATGACTGGTCTTTCAGCGGTTTAATCCCCTCCTCCTTCATTTATACAGTGCTTTTCACAACACAGACGCTTCAAAGCAGCTTTACAATGACAACAGGAACTTTGAAGGAGTTTTGAAACTATCCCATCATCATCCCCGCGCGAATATATTCACCGACTCTAGTCTATATCACGATTTGAGTGTCCTGACCTGCTTTTGATTTACTCGTCCAAAATATGACAAATTCCAGTAAATTCTGGATTCTGTGTTTTTCGATTTTGGAAATCATAGGGCCCTAGAATATATAATTTAATCTAGTTTTCAATATAATCATATTAAAGGGTTAGTTCACCCAAAAATGTAAATTCTGTCATTAATTCCTCACCCTCATGTCATTCCAAACCCGCAAGACCTTCGTTCATCTTCAGAACACAAATGAAGATATGTTTGATGAAATCTGAGAGCTTCTGACCCCTCTGACTGTCTGTCGTTCGTTTGTCTGCTGTCTGGGTGTCGTTTGTCTGTCTGTGTGTCGTTTGTCTGTCTGTCTCGCTCTGTCTGTTGTCTGTCTATCGTCTGACAGTCGTTCATCTGCTGTCTGCGTGTCGTTTGTCTACTGTCTGTCTGCGTGTCGCTTGTCTACTGTCTGTCTGTGTGTCGTTTGTCTACTGTCTCTCTGCGTGTCGCTTGTCTACTGTCTGTCTGTGTGTCGCTTGTCTACTGTCTGTCTGCGTGTCGCTTGTCTACTGTCTGTCTGCGTGTAGCTTGTCTACTGTCTCTCTGCATGTCGCTTGTCTACTGTCTGTCTGTGTGTCGCTTGTCTACTGTCTGTCTGCGTGTCGCTTGTCTACTGTCTGTCTGCGTGTAGCTTGTCTACTGTCTCTCTGCATGTCGCTTGTCTACTGTCTGTCTGCGTGTCGCTTGTCTACTGTCTGTCTGCGTGTCGTTTGTCTACTGTCTCTCTGCGTGTCGCTTGTCTACTGTCTGTCTGTGTGTCGCTTGTCTACTGTCTGTCTGCGTGTCGCTTGTCTACTGTCTGTCTGCGTGTAGCTTGTCTACTGTCTCTCTGCATGTCGCTTGTCTACTGTCTGTCTGCGTGTCGCTTGTCTACTGTCTGTCTGCGTGTAGCTTGTCTACTGTCTGTCTGCGTGTAGCTTGTCTACTGTCTGTCTGCATGTCGCTTGTCTACTGTCTGTCTGCGTGTCGCTTGTCTACTGTCTGTCTGCGTGTAGCTTGTCTACTGTCTCTCTGCGTGTCGCTTGTCTACTGTCTGTCTGCGTGTCGCTTATCTACTGTCTCTCTGCATGTCGCTTGTCTACTGTCTGTCTGCGTGTCGCTTGTCTACTGTCTGTCTGCGTGTAGCTTGTCTACTGTCTCTCTGCGTGTCGCTTGTCTACTGTCTGTCTGCGTGTCGCTTATCTACTGTCTCTCTGCATGTCGCTTGTCTACTGTCTGTCGGCGTGTCGCTTGTCTACTGTCTGTCTGCGTGTCGCTTGTCTACTGTCTGTCTGCGTGTCGCTTGTCTACTGTCTCTCTGCATGTCGCTTGTCTACTGTCTGTCTGCGTGTAGCTTGTCTACTGTCTCTCTGCATGTCGCTTGTCTACTGTCTGTCTGCGTGTCGCTTGTCTACTGTCTGTCTGCGTGTCGCTTGTCTACTGTCTGTCTGCGTGTCGCTTGTCTACTGTCTGTCTGCGTGTCGCTTGTCTACTGTCTGTCTGCGTGTCGCATGTCTACTGTCTGTCTGCGTGTCGCTTGTCTACTGTCTCTCTGCATGTCGCTTGTCTACTGTCTGTCTGCGTGTCGCTTGTCGACTGTCTGTCTGTCGTTTGTCTGTCTGTCTGTCGCTTGTCTGCTGTCTGTCGTTTGTCTGCTTGTCATTTGTCTGCTGTCTGTCTGCTGTCTGTCTCATTTGTCTGCAGTCTGTCTGTCGTTTGTCTGCTGTATGTCGCTTGTCTGCTGTCTGTGTTGTCTGTCTGCTGTCTGTGTTGTCTGTCTGCTGTCGTCTGTCTACTGTCTGTGTTGTCTGTCTGCTGTCTGTGTTGTCTGTCTGCTGTCGTCTGTCTGCTGTCTGTGTCGTCTGTCTGCTGTCTGTGTTGTCTGTCTGCTGTCTGTGTTGTCTGTCTGCTGTCGTCTGTCTACTGTCTGTGTGTTGTCTGTCTGTGTGTCGTCTGTCTGTGTGTCGTCTGTCTGCTGTCTGTGTGTTGTCTGTCTACTGTCTGTGTGTCGTCTGTCTGCTGTCTGTGTGTCGTCTGTCTGTCTGTCTCGCTCTGTCTGTTGTCTGTCTATCGTCTGACAGTCGTTCATCTGCTGTCTGCGTGTCGTTTGTCTACCGTCTGTCTGCGTGTCGCTTGTCTACTGTCTGTCTGCGTGTCGCTTGTCTACTGTCTCTCTGCGTGTCGCTTGTCTACTGTCTGTCTGTGTGTCGCTTGTCTACTGTCTGTCTGCGTGTCGCTTGTCTACTGTCTGTCTGCGTGTCGCTTGTCTACTGTCTGTCTGCGTGTCGCTTGTCTACTGTCTGTCTGCGTGTCGCTTGTCTACTGTCTGTCTGCGTGTCGCTTGTCTACTGTCTCTCTGCATGTCGCTTGTCTACTGTCTGTCTGTCGTTTGTCTGTCTGTCTGTCGCTTGTCTGCTGTCTGTCGTTTGTCTGCTTGTCATTTGTCTGCTGTCTGTCTCATTTGTCTGCAGTCTGTCTGTCGTTTGTCTGCTGTATGTCGCTTGTCTGCTGTCTGTCTGTCGCTTGTCTGCCGCTTGTCTGCTGTCTGCGTGTCATTTGTCTGCTGTCTGTCTGCGTGTCGCTTGTCTGCTGTCTGTCTGTCGTTTGTCTGCTGTCTGTCTGTCGTTTGTCTGCTGTCTGTCTGTGGTTTGTCTGCTGTCTGTCTGTCGTTTGTCTGCTGTCTGTCTGTGGTTTGTCTGCTGTCTGTCTGTGTGTTGTCTGTCTTCTGTCTGTGTGTCGTCTGTCTGCTGTCTGTGTGTCGTCTGTCTTCTGTCTGTGTGTCGTCTGTCTGCTGTCTGTGTGTCGTCTGTCTGCTGTCTGTGTGTCGTCTGTCTGTCTGTGTGTCGTCTGTCTGCTGTCTGTCTGTGTGTTGTCTGTCTGCTGTCTGTCTTTGTGTCGTCTGTCTGTGTGTCGTCTGTCTGTGTCGTCTGTCTGTCGTCTGTCTGCTGTCTGTGTGTCGTCTGTCTGCTGTCTGTGTTGTCTGTCTACTGTCTGTGTTGTCTGTCTGCTGTCGTCTGTCTACTGTCTGTGTGTTGTCTGTCTGCTGTCTGTCTGTGTGTCGTCTGTCTGTGTGTCGTCTGTCTGCTGTCTGTGTGTTGTCTGTCTGTGTCGTCTGTCTACTGTCTGTGTGTTGTCTGTCTGCTGTCTGTCTGTGTGTCGTCTGTCTGCTGTCTGTGTGTCGTCTGTCTGCTGTCTGTGTGTCGTCTGTCTGCTGTCTGTGTGTTGTCTGTCTGTGTCGTCTGTCTACTGTCTGTGTGTTGTCTGTCTGTGTGTCGTCTGTCTGCTGTCTGTGTGTCGTCTGTCTGCTGTCTGTGTGTTGTCTGTCTGCTGTCTGTGTGTTGTCTGTCTGCTGTCTGTGTGTTGTCTGTCTGCTGTCTGTGTGTTGTCTGTCTGCTGTCTGTGTGTTGTCTGTCTGTGTCATCTGTCTGCTGTCTGTGTGTTGTCTGTCTGTGTCATCTGTCTGCTGTCTGTGTGTCGTCTGTCTGTGTCGTCTGTCTGCTGTCTGTGTGTCGTCTGTCTGCTGTCTGTGTGTTGTCTGTGTCGTCTGTCTGCTGTCTGTGTTGTCTGTCTGCTGTCTGTGTGTTGTCTGTCTGTGTCGTCTGTCTACTGTCTGTGTGTTGTCTGTCTGCTGTCTGTGTGTTGTCTGTCTGCTGTCTGTGTGTTGTCTGTCTGCTGTCTGTGTGTTGTCTGTCTGCTGTCTGTGTGTTGTCTGTCTGTGTCATCTGTCTGCTGTCTGTGTGTTGTCTGTCTGTGTCATCTGTCTGCTGTCTGTGTGTCGTCTGTCTGTGTCGTCTGTCTGCTGTCTGTGTGTCGTCTGTCTGCTGTCTGTGTGTTGTCTGTGTCGTCTGTCTGCTGTCTGTGTTGTCTGTCTGCTGTCTGTGTGTTGTCTGTCTGTGTCGTCTGTCTACTGTCTGTGTGTTGTCTGTCTGCGTGTCGTCTGTCTGCTGTCTGTGTGTCGTCTGTCTGCTGTCTGTGTGTCGTCTGTCTGCTGTCTGTGTGTCGTCTGTCTGTGTCGTCTGTCTACTGTCTGTGTGTCGTCTGTCTGCTGTCTGTGTGTGTGTCGTCTGTCTGCTGTCTGTGTGTCGTCTGTCTGCTGTCTGTGTGTTGTCTGTCTGTGTTGTCTGTCTGCTGTCTGTGTGTTGTCTGTCTGTGTTGTCTGTCTGCTGTCTGTGTGTTGTCTGTCTGTGTCATCTGTCTGTGTGTTGTCTGTCTGTGTCGTCTGTCTGCTGTCTGTGTCGTCTGTCTGCTGTCTGTGTGTCGTCTGTCTGCTGTCTGTCTGTCTGTGTGTCGTCTGTCTGCTGTCTGTGTGTCGTCTGTCTGTCTGTGTCGTCTGTCTGTGTCGTCTGTCTGCTGTCTGTGTGTCGTCTGCTGTCTGTGTGTCGTCTGTCTGTCTGTCTGCTGTCTGTGTCGTCTGTCTGCTGTCTGTCTGTGTCGTCTGTCTGCCTGCTGTCTGTGTGTCGTCTGTCTGTGTCGTCTGTCTGCTGTCTGTCTGGGTGTCGTTTCTCTGCTGTCTGTCTGTCTGCTGTCTGTGTGTCGTCTGTCTGCTGTCAGTATGTCTGTCTGTGTCGTCTGTCTGCTGTTTGTCTGTGTGTCATCTGTCTGTGTGTCGTCTGTCTGCTGTCTGTCTGTGTGTCGTCTGTCTGCTGTCTGTGTGTCATCTGTCTGCTGTCTCTCTGCTGTCTGTGTGTCATCTGTCTGCTGTCTGTGTGTCGTCTGTCTGCTGTCTGTGTGTCGTCTGTCTGCTGTCTGTGTGTCGTCTGTCTGCTGTCTGTGTGTCGTCTGTCTGCTGTCTGTGTGTCGTCTGTCTGCTGTCTGTGTGTCGTCTGTCTGCTGTCTGTGTGTTGTCTGTCTGCTGTCTGTGTGTTGTCTGTCTGCTGTGTGTCGTCTGTCTGCCTGTCTGTGTCGTCTGTCTGCTGTCTGTGTGTCGTCTGTCTGCTGTCTGTCGTCTGTGTCGTCTGTCTGTGTGTCGTCTGTCTGCTGTCTGTGTGTCATCTGTCTGCTGTCTGTGTTGTCTGTCTGCTGTCTGTGTGTTGTCTGTCTGTGTCGTCTGTCTGCTGTCTGTGTGTTGTCTGTCTGTGTCGTCTGTCTGCTGTCTGTGTGTCGTCTGTCTGCTGTCTGTGTGTTGTCTGTCTGTGTCGTCTGTCTGCTGTCTGTCATTTGTCTGCTGTCTGTCTGTGTCATTTGTCTGCTGTCTGTCTGTGTCGTCTCTGCAGTCTGTCTGTGTCGTCTGTCTGCTGTGTGTCGTTTGTCTGCCTGTGTGTCGTCTGTCTGCTGTCTGTCGTTTGTCTGCTGTCTGTCTGTTGTTTGTCTGCTGTCTGTCTGTTGTTTGTCTGCTGTCTGTCTGTCGTTTGTCTGCTGTCTGTCTGCGTCGTCTGTCTGTCGTTTGTCCGCTGTCTGTCTGCTGTCTGTGTGTCGTTTTGTCTGCTGTCTGACGGTGTCGCCTGTCTGCCTGTCGTTTGTCTGCTGTCTGTCTGTCGTTTGTCTGCTGTCTGTGTGTCGTCTGTCTGTCTGTCGTTTGTCTGCTGTCTGTCTGTGTCATTTGTCTGCTGTCTGTCTGTCGTTTGTCTGCTGTCTGTCTGTGTGTCGTCTGTCTGCTGTCTGTCGTCTGTCTTCTGTGTGTCGTTTGTCTGCTGTCTGTCTGTCTGCTGTCTGTGTGTTGTCTGTCTGTCATTTGTCTGCTGTCTGTGTCGTTTGTCAGCTGTCTGTCTGTCGTTTGTCTGCTGTCTGTGTGTCGTTTTGTCTGCTGTCTGTCTGCTGTCTGTCTGTAGTTTGTCTGCTGTCTGTGTGTCGTCTGTCTGCTGTCTGTCATTTGTCTGCTGTCTGTGTGTCATCTGTCTGCTGTCTGTCTGTCGTTTGTCTGCTGTCGGTCTGTCGTTTGTCTGTTGTCTATGTGTCGTCTGTCTGTGTCGTTTGTCTGCTGTCTGTGTGTCATCTGTCTGTCGTTTGTCTGCTGTCTGTCTGTCGTTTGTCTGCTTTCTGCGTGTCTGTCTGTCTGTCTGTTGTTTGTCTGCTGTCTATCTGTTGTTTGTCTGCTGTCTGTGTGTCGTCTGTCTGTCGTTTGTCTGCTGTCTGTCTGTTGTTTGTCTACCGTCTGTCTGCTGTCTGTGTGTCGTCTGTCTGCTGTCTGTCTGTCATTTGTCTGCTGTCTGTCGTTTGTCTGCTGTCTGTGTGTCGTCTGTCTGCTGTCTGTCTGTCATTTGTCTGCTGTCTGTCGTTTGTCTGCTGTCTGTCCGTCGTTTGTCTGCTGTCTGTCATTTGTCTGCCATCTGTCTGCTGTATGTCTGTCGTCTGACTGCTGTCTGTCGTTTGTCTGCTGTCTGCCTGCCGTTTGTCTGCTGTCCGTGTCGTCTGTCTGCTGGCTGGCTGTCTGTCGTTTGTCTGCTGTCTGTGTGTCGTCTGTCTGCTGTCTGTGTCGTCTGTCTGCTGTCTGTCTGTCGTTTTGTCTGCTGTGCGTGTCATCTGTCTGCTGTCTGTCTGTCTGTGTCGTCTGTCTGTCGTTTGTCTGCTGTCTGCCTGCGTGTTGTTTGTCTGCTGTCTGTCGTTCGTTTGTCTGCTGTCTGTCATTTTTCTGTCTGTGTCTGTCTATCGTTCGTTTGTCTGCTGTCTGTCGTTCGTTTGTCTGCCTGTGTGTGTCTGTCTGCATGTCGTTTGTCTGTCTGCATGTCGTTTGTCTGCTGTCTGTCGTTTGTCTGCGTGTTGTTTGTCAGCTGTCTGTGTGTGTCTGTCATTTGTCTGCTGTCTGTCTGCGTGTCGCTTGTCTGCTGTCTGTCATTTGTCTGTTGTCTGTCTGCGTGTCGTTTGTCTGCTGTCTGTCTGCCGCCTGCGTGTCGTTTATCTGCTGTCTGTCTTTTTTCTGTCTGTGTCTGTGTCGTTTGTCTGTCTGTCGATTGTTTGTCTGCCTGTGTGTGTCTGTCTGCGTGTCATTGTCTGCTGTCTGTCTGCGTGTTGTTTGTCAGCTGTCTGTCTGTTGTCTGACTGTCTGCGTGTCGTTTGTCTGCATGTCGTTTGTCTGCTGTCTGTCGTTTGTCTGCTGTCTGTCGTTTGTCTGCTGTCTGTCGTTTGTCTGCTGTCTGTCTGTCTGCATGTCGTTTGTCTGCTGTCTGTCGTTTGTTAATTAAATTGCAGACAGACAGACAGCAGACACTGTCAAGGTCCAGAAAGGTAGTACAGACATCGTTCAAATAGTCATGTGGCTCTAAGGTTCAACCCTAATTTTACGAAGCGACGAGAATACATTGTGCGCAAAAACAAAAATAACGACTTTATTCAACAATTTCGTTCTGTCGCGTCACACTTGCCTGTCCAAAGTGAATTGGATGCGTGTACAAAGCGAGCGTTTGAAGCGGAATAGATGCGTGTTCGAGGCGCTCCAGGAGCTGCGCCTACCAGTACTTCCGCCTGTCCCGCGCCCATATAGCTCCGTATGACTGCTCACCGCCAATATCAGCCGTTCCTCCATGTTGAATGAGTGGCTTTTTTAAAATTAAAATGCATGAAAGAACAGTAACAACAATTTACATCATTGTGATACCATGATAATGCAATAATACGCCAAGGTCCTTCAGTCTTTCAGTCCAGATTAAGTGCCAAGTCCTTAAACACAGTGACTCTCGTTCCCGAGTGACGTCACTTCACCACGTGACCGCAGCAAGCAGGCTCTTGATTGGTTAACGCCACGTGAACAGACACCAAAGTAAACATTTTCAACTCGGGCATCAGACGCAAATTCGCTTCAAATGCGTGAATGCAATTCGCCTCTTCCGTGCAGAACTGGACTCGTGAATGAGGCTAAATCGTGTCTATCGCGCCGCAGGACCTCCAGACGCACGTCAACCCGTCTTTACATTGACTTAACATGGAAATCACTCGCTCCAGACGCTCTATTCACGTTCAGTGTGAACACAGCATAACAGTTTACGTTGTAAATACAGTGCAGCTCCTGAGTCGAGTTAATTAGCAATTCAATTAACATTAAATTAAATTAAGGGTGAACTAACCCTTTAAGAAATGAGACCAATTGCAATCAAGCAGCCTGACAAGCGTGTGCATGTGTTTCTGTTACCTATGGCGATGGTTATATCCCTGCGCAGAGCGAAGCCCACCAGTCTCTGCGACTCTTTGGAGACGATGACGGGGAAGCCGTTGTAGCTCGTTTCGGAGATGATGGCCTGCAGCTCGGCGAGAGTCATGTCGTCCTGCGTCAGCACGGCCAGCGGCGGGTCGCTACGGCGCGGGCGCATCACCTCCCGCGCTAGCGTGGTGTGCGTAAACTCTTCCTTAGCGTCCAGGAAGGGGTATCCGTTCAGACGGATGTGGGCTTCATAAATTCCCTCTCTGCCGAAGGCATCGCCCACCCATTTGCTGGTCATCACGGCCGCCATGAGAGGAACGATGTATTCCAGCCCGCCGGTCAGTTCAAACACGATGACCACCAGAGACACCGTCATACGGGTCACGCCACCTACAGCGGACGCAGTGAGACAGGTCAGACAGACTGGGAAAGACACACAGAAAGGTCAAAGCATGCATGCATACGCACCCAGACAGGCTGCGGCGCCCACCATGGCGTACAGCCCCGGAGTGATGCAGTCAGCGCCCACTTCACACCACTCTCTAAACAGGAACCAGTCGTGGTGATAATACGCCAACTGCTCCACAGCGATGCCCACGATCCGCCCAGCGATCGCACCGATGGCCATACTGGGGATGAACAGACCCGACGGCACCTGACCAGAGCAAACATACACAATACACCGTGAACAAAAACGATTTCAGGTCTCAAATCGTCAGGCTGCTTTATTGCAATTCCTGTCATTTCTTTTATTATTATTATAATATATATATATACACACCAATTATAAGACCAATTTTGTGCATTGCAACATTATTTTAATGACAATTAAGCACATTTTCTGCCTAAAATATTATCGCAACATACAAAATATCTTGCTCTCCCTACTGTAATGTGAAAAGCAGTGTTATCATTTTAACTGTTGCTACTTTGTTTTGGTAGAACTGGTAACATCCACTCAAATTTGTTTTGTAAATGGTGCAACTATTTCTTTCTGAACTCAAAGGCTCTTGAATATTCATTGGGTCATGCTGACGTTGCTCTGAAGGCTTCTTAAAGTGGCCAATCACAAATTACTATAGGATTCAAAAACCTGCTTTGTAGCAATTCAGTTGGACCTAATATGCAAATGTTATGTACATATAATTAATATTCATGAGTCTTGCCTTCACCATATAGAAGTACTGGTCAATATTAGTGATGTATAAAAAAATTAAAGATAATTTTTTTTTTAATTTCACATTTATTTATTTTATTGTAAAGTCTATTAGCAATCCCATATTTTTAAGCTTTTTTTAAAAAGTTGATACACAATGTTCAACTACAGTTGGTGTGACTTTAATGATAACATCTGTTAAAAACTAATAAAATAAGAGAAACTATTTCTAAATATGGCTAGAAAGTTTTAATAAATTAAATGTATAAATCTGTGATGTTAAAAACACAAATAAAATACACATTTATACATTGTATGGCCAAAACTTTTTAATGAACTAATCTTTAATCTCTAAACACACAAATATGTATATTTTTTTTAAATGTTATGTTATGGTCATTAAATAAAATAACAAATAAAATAAATAAAATATAGAGACGACAGATTTTATTTTAAAGTGTATGGCCATAAAAGGAAGAATGTGTCAATTTTATTTTATTTGTATTTTTTTTTTAACTTTATGGCCATTAAATGTAAATAAAACGGACACTGCATAAAAAAATCAATTACAAAAACGAATGAATATGTAAATTCTTGCAACATTGATTTTTCTCAAAGTTTCTTTTAGAATAACGATTCATTTAAAAACAAATCGCACCAGAGTCATGAAACACGGCCTAAATGTACATTAGTTTGTTTGAAATGCTGTGGTATTGAAAATGCTCTGAAGTGCATTGATATTAAAGTACCGCAACAGTAGCCGCGTTTCCATTACAGATTTGCGCAAAACTTTTGCGATATTTTCTAAAAGTCGATAAAAAAATATTGTGAAATGACGGCGTTTCCATTAACTGATGTTATGCGACTAAAACCATTTTTTCCTCTCGTGATAAATCATTCCAAAAATAATGCTACACATGTAGTTAGGTTTATGCATATCCCAGCCACCGCACGCCATTATTATTAATGGTAAGAGACGTGTGTGTTATCTAAGCACTGATGGCAAGGAAAGCACCTTATACTTGAGCGGCACATATGAGGTGTTATGATAAATTGTGGCATTTTATATTCTGTAGTTTTTTATGAGTTTAATAAAGAACTCGTCTTCTGTCCAAAAACATACCATCATCTGTAAAGAATGAGACTTTTACATACGCCAGGTTATTGTGACGCATTGCCACATACAGAGACGAGCGAAAAGTTTTAATTTGATGGTGTAACTCTCTTTTTTTTTTACCACTTCGTTATTTTGGCTTGGAATTTCATTTGTTGTAAATATGAACTGAATTTAGAAATGCTTTTGAAATGAAAAACTTTGAGTTTAATAAACAAAATATATTTTTTAAATGAAGACAGTGTTTAGAGTGGAGTGCAAAATAATCCGTTCCCTGAGTCACGGCCTTTGCTGTTATTGAGTGTACACAAATAAAAGTAGACAGTTTACTGTTTATAATTATGTCTTGCACTCATCTGTATGGCTAAAAATGACGGAGTATTGTGAGTTTCCGCTGGAATAAGGAAAAAAATCCATCAAAAAGACAACGTAGCCTATTTAGTTTCATATAGTTAGGCTATTTCTAAATATTATAATCTTTTAATTTCATATGTTGATTATGAAAAGTGAGCCGCATGAGTAAGGCACATAATCAGATGCACATATGTCTGGAGACATGGATTGAGCATTTCATTGAATTGTGTTTTCTAGAAAGTCTTTCTTTAAAATTAATTTCCTTTAGTATAAATTGTATTTTAATATTGATCAATGTTTAATTAACTATTTGGCTGTATATTTAATAAATAAGAAGCAAACCAAGATCGTCAGGAATGGATTGATGTGCTGGCTGTTTCTTCAGTCTTTGAGTAAGGCTGAAACTATAGCATCGTTCTGTTTTATTCCATTTGTTAAATATATGTCTTAATTACAGTAGGCCTATAGATAGTTATGATATTTGTGGTAGCACCGGGGTTGTCATTATAAAGTTACGCCACTTTCCTTATTAGGAGAAAATACATGTCATTTTAACGACATAAGATCTCGTTATTAGACATAAAATAATATGTAGGCCCTGTGTGGGGGCAATGCATGACCGTACCAGGTGACCTGTAAATGTGAAAAAACTGTTTTCATTGCATTTTTGCGAATATTTCCTTTTTCGAATTGCCTGAAAAACCACCTCATGCGAGCGTAAAAACTTTTTTACTTTTTTAACGTTTTTGCGAAATTGACGCATTTCCATTGGGCGTATTTTCAATTCGCAATTTCAATTTGCGCAATTTGAAGGGTAATGGAAACGTGGCATCACAACAAAGACATGCAAAGCGCAACCGCCGGCTTCTCACCTTCAGGCCGAAGGTGAAGATGGTCATGATGATTTTGAAGACGAGCGCCAGGCTGAGCTGCCACATGGCCGAGTAAACGCCCGGGGTGGCGGCGGCGTCCGATCCCTCCGGATACGCCTTACTGCCGTTCATCTGACTGCGGTACTGGCAGAGCTGCGACGACTCCAGCGGGCCGCAGTCCGTGAACAGCTCCTTAATCAGCTCGCTGGTGTTCTGCCGCGTGTACGGGTTTGGGAAGGCCACAATGGCTGTGATGGCCGCCACCGTGATCACCTCCAACACCGGGTACTTGCCTGAAAAAACATTTCACCACAAGATCAGAATCGTCGTCAACTAAAAAACTAAAACTATGTTCATTACTTGAAATAAGAAAAAACAGAAAAATATAAAAAACACAAAAAAATAAGTGACAAAGGAGTGTTAATTTTATCAGCTATTTTCAAATTTAGTCTTAGTTTTAGTCCTGTGTCAAATGTCCTTAGTTTTTATCATATTTAGTCAGTCTCGTCCTGTTTAGTCACATTTTATTCAAATAAATCTTTTAGTTCTACTCAATGAAAAGTCTCGTCTTTTTTCATCAACATTTCATTTTGATATAATCGCAGTTATCGTTTAATGAAATTAACACTTCTACAAATTTTATGGCCATATGGCTGTCAATTTTATTTCTTAACACTTAATTTTGTGGTCATATGTTAATAAAATGACTTAAAAAAAAAACCTTACAGACAAAAAAAAAAATGTACAGACTAAATATTCAACTATATTACTAATCCGCTCATTTCAATTGTCATAAAGACATAATTAAGAGATAAAATGTTGAAAAAATTATTTTAAAAGTGCTCATTATTAAATAAAAAGTCAAAAATATGACATGCTAAGTCGTTGTGAGATGAACAGTTAAAATTAGGACTTTAAAAAGTCTGACATAATTTGGATCCGAAATGTTGAATTATGATTAATTATGATCCTAATTATGATATAAAAAGCTGAAATTAGATTTTTAAAAAGTCTAAATTATGACCAAAACACACACCAAGACATTTAAGAGATGAAATCATGCTGATTTTTTAAAATGCGTTTTTAATTTTTTTGATTCACACTTATAATAATAATAATATTTACATTATTGTTTTCATTTTTTGCAGAGTAATATATATATATATATATAACATGTGTTTGTAATTTTTTTTTACAAGCATCTGTGTGTGAAATGCGCTATAGAAATAAAGCTGACTTGACTTGACTAATAAAAATGACAAACTTTAAAACATAAAAAACAACAACAAAATTCCTAAAACTTTTAACTAAAATTAAAAAGAGAAGAAAATATAAAAATCAAATCAAATTCAAAGTATTCACTTCAGTAGTATAACAATGATACCACAACACTAAATCGCTCAACTAACCCGAGGAGGGTGTACTGCAGTGTATTTACCGAAGCGCGTGGACTTGCGGCGGCGGCACCAGGCGATGTTGGCCCGGATGAAGAAGGCTCCCCACAGTCCCCCGAACACCCCCAGCAGGATGAAGGGGAAGAGCTCGAACAGGTACCAGGGCGTGTGGTACTCCACGTAGAACAGCACCAGCCGGCTGTTCCCGAACGGGTTTATGGAGCGCAGCACGAACGCCGCCACCAGAGCAGCGAAGAACGAGCGCCACAGCGTCTTCAGAGGGAAGTAGTAACTGACCTAAGAGAGAGAGAGAGACATAACGCCATACATACATCAACTACACTATTTTTTTTATTTATTTACTTATGAAGCTCTTTCATATCTATTCATATATATTGTGTATACACCGATCAAGCATAAGATTATGAGCACTGACAGGTGAAGTGAACAACACTGATCGTCTCTTCATCACTGCTCCTGTTAGTGGGTGGGATATATTAGGCAGCAAGTGAACATTTTGTTCTCAGAGCTGATGTGTTAGAAGCAGGAAAAATGGGCAAGGATTTGAGTGAGTTTGACAAGGGCCAAATTGTCAAATCTGTACTTTTGAGCAAATAAATGCAGCCTTAAGCGGAAGACACTTCTTTCAAAAACATTTAAAACTGACCTCAGTCTTTTGAACATTAGTGTAAATCTACACAGCTTTACAGGGCTATGTTTGAGATCCCAGCTCAAGATAAACAAACTCGGTCTTGTTTGATTTGAAGAAAGGGAGACTGACCTCCTCCAGACTGAACAGAACGCCTCCGATCGGAGCCCCAAACGCCACAGACACACCGGCAGCCGACGCCGCCGACAACACCTGAGAGCAGAGACACGGACAGAAGGATCACCGTCTACATATCTACGCTTTGAAACTGTAGGTAATGTCTGGATTTGAATGAAGCAATGGCTAACCTCTCGTTTCTTGGCCTCGTTTTTGCTGTATTTGGGGAAGAGGTAGGAAAAGATGTTGCCACAGCAACAGGCCACGTGGACCAGCGGACCTTCCTTCCCGAGACTGAGGCCCGACGCCACGGCCAGAACCAGAGTGATGGTCTTTATCATCAGCGTCCATTTTCCCAGGTACCCTCGGATAATAAAGCCACTCAGGATGGTTTTAATCTGATGGGAGAGAGTCAGGATTATAAAACACAAAAAATACATTTTAATGACTAATTAACATATTAAAGTGCTCTAAAAGTAAAGTGTGTATCATACCACAAAACCATTCATAAGGGTCAATGTTTTGATATTGAGATTTATACATCTGAAATCTGAATTAATAAGCTTTCCATTGATTTATGGTTTGTTAGGATAGGAGGCAAGATACAATATATAATAATATTTGAAAATCTGGAATCTGAGGGTGCAAAAAAAATCTAAATATTGAAAAAATTGTCTTGAGCGATAAATCTAAATCCATTTGAGAGCCTGGTTGCAAAAGTCTCACCATTAAAACCCATGTCCAAAGCATTTATGCATTATATATATATATATATTACACACACTCACCTAAAGGATTATTAGGAACACCATACTAATACTGTGTTTGACCCCCTTTCGCCTTCAGAACTGCCTTAATTCTACGTGGCATTGATTCAACAAGGTGCTGAAAGCATTCTTTAGACATGTTGGCCCATATTGATAGGATAGCATCTTGCAGTTGATGGAGATTTGTGGGATGCACATCCAGGGCACGAAGCTCCCGTTCCACCACATCCCAAAGATGCTCTATTGGGTTGAGATCTGGTGACTGTGGGGGCCATTTTAGTACAGTGAACTCATTGTCATGTTCAAGAAACCAATTTGAAATGATTCGAGCTTTGTGACATGGGGCATTATCCTGCTGGAAGTAGCCATCAGAGGATGGGTACATGGTGGTCATAAAGGGATGGACATGGTCAGAAACAATGCTCAGGTAGGCCGTGGCATTTAAACGATGCCCAATTGGCACTAAGGGGCCATGTATTGCGAGATTTTGGGGAACAACCTCCTTCCCTCAGTTAGAGCATTGAAGATGGGTCGAGGCTGGGTCTTCCAACATGACAATGACCCGAAGCACACAGCCAGGATAACCAAGGAGTGGCTCTGTAAGAAGCATATCAAGGTTCTGGCGTGGCCTAGCCAGTCTCCAGACCTAAACCCAATAGAGAATCTTTGGAGGGAGCTCAAACTCCGTGTTTCTCAGCGACAGGCCAGAAACCTGACTGATCTAGAGAAGATCTGTGTGGAGGAGTGGGCCAAAATCCCTCCTGCAGTGCAAACCTGCTGAAAAACTACAGGAAACGTTTGACCTCTGTAATTGCAAACAAAGGCTACTGTACCAAATATTAACATTGATTTTCTCAGGTGTTCAAATACTTATTTGCAGCTGTATCATACAAGTAAATAGTTAAAAAATCATATATTGTGATTTCTGGATTTTTTTTGTTTAGATTGTCTCTCACAGTGGACATGCACCTACGATGACAATTTTAAACCCCTCCATGATTTCTAAGTGGGAGAACTTGCAAAATAGCAGGGTGTTCAAATACTTATTTTCCTCACTGTATATAAATTGCTGAATATATATAAAACTACATATATAATGTATGAAAACATATCAAATAAATTACAAACAAGGAATCTCGTTTCAAAATTGTTGTTTCAATTTACACACCTCTGTTCATGACCCTTGCTCTCTATTGGTGGAAAGTGTCTTCTCTTGTTTAACAGAACAACACCTCTCTGGAATAAGTGCTGATGTAAAACTTGCATAACACCCTTGGTATCCATAGAAACAGTGACAATATCAGAGCTTTCATGCTTCATTCTCATTGGTCACCTGACCGGGTAAGAACATGCAGTAATCCGCAGCACACCATTTCACTGCTCCATATGAACATTTCATTAAGCAACATCATGAATAAAGCGAGACAGTTTGACACTTTTATTATAGCAGTTCCAGTAAAACCTGCTGGTCTTAACATTTAACATTTGCCAGTTTGATTTGCAAGCAGGTACATTTTATATAAGCATTTAAATAACCTTTTACTAAACCTGCGAAAAGACGATGTATAGTGAGAGAAGATGTATAATAATTTGATTCAGGATGTGTCAACTTTTTATAGTAATTTTTTAAAAATATGAATAATAATAATAATAATAGAAAAATGCTAGGTTTTTTATCCTTCACATCAATAATGGCCCACTAGAAAAACTGGTTACCCAATAAAAAATCATATTCATTGTAAAAAATATTCAGGTAAAACCTGTTTCAAGACGAGCGCCTATTCTCTATCATTGATCTGCAGGATTACCTCAGGTATTCCAGACCCGCAGGCGTACGGCGCAAACACCTTCACCAGAGACACGGCCAGGAAGGCAAAGGACAGCGCCCAAAACGTGAACATGAAGTAGTTCATGATATAGGAGCCGGGACCCTAGAAGACAAAGACAAGAGCAAGAGTTCATCTGGTGTATTAGTGTTGGGTCTCTTCTGCTCACCAAGCCTGCATTTATTTGATCAAAAATACAGCAAAAACAGAAACATGAATATATGGTAAAGTGTAATTCATTCCTATGATCAAAGCTGAATTTTCAGCATCATTACTCCAGAAATCATTCTAATATGATGATTTGATGCTCACATTTCCGATTATTATCAATGTTGAAAACAGTTACGAATAGAACATTTCAAAAATATATTTTTTTTTATGTCTTTACAGTCACTTTTGATCAATTCAATGTGTCCTTGCTTAAAGGTGCAGTAAGCAATTGAATCTGAGAAACATTGTTGATATTTGAAGTCGACACCCACACCAACACACCCCTCCCTTCATTGCTCCACCCTCAAAATGCACGAACACGCAATGCAACGATCGCTAGCAGCACAACAGCTCCAGACAAACAATGACACTCAAAAATGTCCTTTTACAACATTAGGCTTGTTGGACTTCACCCAGCGATGCGCAGACCGATCGGCTGCTGACTTGAAGCAGTGCATGCCGGTTAGAATTGTTGTCCGACTTGAGGCAGCGCCGACGTCACGTGACAGTGACGTATGTCAACAAAGTGCCGCGAGAGCGATTCGAGAGCAGTCGGCTAATACAGCCGGTGCAGTTTCTCCAGAGCAGCTGCAAGAGGCTACACGGACTCTGATGACGACACAGCTGTTCCACGATTGGCCAGATTCTCCGCATGAAATCGATCACGTGTGTTTCGTGTTTATTCTAAAACCTTCAGCTCCACTAATGCACACAAATCTGTTTTTTTGTAACAGTAAAACCTCCTTTCATGTAGTCGCGATGTTATACTGTCATGTTTATCAAAATAAAACTGATGAAAAATGTAGACGCCACTTCATTGATAGTGTAGACTTTTTTGTTGAACTCTATTCTTGTACAAACACACGCTGTATTAAGCAGTGCATAAAGTATTCCATGACAATAATGTCTCAAACATCTGTGTATTGCCAAATATCGCATTTATTTCACTTCAGCTGATAAAGTATGCAAACACAGCGCGAGCGTCACTACGGGACGCAGAAAGTGTCCGACTTCACGTCTCCGTTTGCCGCTCCTCTCCGCCTGCACGCGGCTACTCTCGCCGATCAGTTGCATCCGGCCGCAGCCGATGTCGAACACACCTACTATCTCCTTCACTATAATGGACACACCCTCTACTGCTGATTGCTAACGCTCCTCCCCCATCATGAGTGGGCACTCCCACTATTGCTGATTGGCTCACTCTCTCCCACATCATGAGTGGACACACCCTCTACTGCTGATTGGCTCTCTGTCCTCCCCCATCATGAGTAGAGACACCCTCTACTGCTGATTGGCTCACTCTCCTCCCTCATCATGAGTGGACACACCCACTACTACTGATTGGCTCACTCTCTCTTCTCTCATCATGAGTGTACACACCCCCTACTGCTGATTGGCTCAGTCTCTCTCCCCCATCATGAGTGGACACGCCCCCTACTGCTGATTGGTTCACTCTCTACCCATCATGAGTGGGCACGCCCTCTACTTATGATTGGCTCACTCTCTTTTCCCTCATCATGAGTGGACACACCCACTACAGCTGATTGGCTCACTCTCTTCTCCCTCATCATGAGTGGACACACCCCCTACTGCTGATTGGCTCACTCCCTCTTCATGAGTGTACACACCCCCTACTGCTGATTGGCTCAGTCTCTCCCTCATCATGAGTGGACACACCCACTACAGCTGATTGGCTCACTCTCTTCTCCCTCATCATGAGTGGACACACCCCCTACTGCTGATTGGCTCACTCCCTCTTCATGAGTGTACACACCCACTACTGCTGATTGGCTCAGTCTCTCACCCCCATCATGAGTGGACACGCCCCTTACTGCTGATTGGCTACAAGAGTGATTTGGTGCTTTGTGGATCAGTCAAATCCACTTTCTTTTTTCTCCCATTTACACAGTCTGGACTATGTACAAACAGAGCAGACATCTAACAAATATTCACAAAATGTGTTTGTTTGGGTGTTGATTTAAATGTGTAACAGCGTTTCTCAGACATCACTTACTGCGCCTTTAAAAATATATAAAATTTCGTACAAAAATGAAATCCTACTGACCCCAAACTTGAGCGGTAGTATATATGGAGTTGCACACTGACCTCGGCCTGTCCCAGAATGAGTTCGGCCCATGTCTTCCACTGAGGGCACTTGTCTCTCTCAGCGAAGGTGGTCTCGTTGGAGCCCCAGCAGCACTGCTCGTGATTAAACCACATGGCACTGAGACACACGCCCTCCTTCAGATCGTTCATCCAGTCGGCGGCGATGTCGATCAGGCCAGCTAACGCTCCTGAGGGAACAAGGATAAAGAGAGGCGTTTATGCAAATCTTCACGCACTAATGAAGCAGAAAGCACCATTGAAAGACTGATCTGCGGTTACTGAGATCCCAGTTACCATTGTGAGGAGCACTGTAAAAATAACCTATTCACATTAAGAAGACAAAAAACACGGCAGTTGTGGTTTCCATAAATACATTGAATTTACATTTTTGGGTGAACTATCCTAGCCTGGTCTTACCAGACTCTCATACATTTCATTTGTTCAGAGAGTCTGGCCACTCTCCATTGACAAGCGTTTACTTCCTTGAAGGCGGGAACTCAGCTGAAGTTTAAAACTATTGGATCTGCCCAGAGCCGCTCTGGATCTGCCATAACCAATCGCTATCGTTTGTCGTGACGCATGTCATGCGCCGTTCGCCTCTGTTTCTCACATGGAAATCTGTAAAAATAACTGCAGATTGTGCACCACCTCAGTGATAAAACCTCAAACTCGTGCATTCGGATTGTGATTTATTCACGGTGGAGGGGAGAGTTGTGTGTTCGGGAACGCTCTGCTCATGTGGTCCATAACATGCTGTAAATAAAATATCATATGCTTGGTATGATAAGAATAAATGCTGCTGTAAAAAACGGCCCAATTCAAATGTTTACGTGCTTTTCTTCCTTTTATTTTTTTGAGCGGTGATGAAATATATTGCTCTTGAAAATACTTGCCAGCATTTAAAGAAATACAAGTCTAGAAATGCATCCAAATTACAGCGAAGCGCAAGCGTACGGTGCTCTGCAGGGGTCAAAAAGGATATAAACAGTGAATTTTGAAGTGATATAATCTTGAAAACTCAGAGATGTGGATTCGGACAGCAGTTAAATGACCACATGACCTTGGTGTTTGTCATAAGCAGGAGGTCATTCGGCCGGGGATTTTTACGCGGGTGGTGGGAGACGTAAATGAAATGACGACAATACCTTCCGACCGCACGAGAAACAATCACCGGGGCTTCAGCAACTCCTTCACCACTAACGGAGCGAGCTGGAAAATCAAACTTTTCCCAGGACACAACATCATGGCCATCAACAGAACTCAGCAAAGATTGTTCTTGCTCCGGCTTTAACTTCTGGATATTCGGCAGTGGTGCCACAACCGAACGAATGGCTTCGCTCGCATCTTTTCTCCGCCGCCATTACTGAACTACAACTCAAACTAGCGCACAACATCAACGTCATCGCTCTCAGCCACGCCCTCTGTTCGCTGATTGGACCGGTAAAAAGTTGTTTGGAGAAAACCTAAGCCTATACAGCAGTCCCAGACGGAGTACTGAAGGAAAATGAAAAATGAGCAGAAGTACGTAGGAGGGCGGAGCCAGGCTAGAACTATCCCTTTAAAGTGCACTGATAACCACCATGATACAGGAGGTACAATAGAAAACCAAATGATAAAACATGGCCACTCTGTATATAGACGAAGCACAGGGTCAAACGCCCAAAGACAAAACACTAGTGCAATAAACATGAACTAAATGACAGAAAACGCCACAAAAACTCCCTAATGTGCATCACTGACAACACAAACGAGAAGAAACAAAATGCATTCATTTGTGATGCATCACGCAGTGATTTCTGGGAAAGTATCTTACAGTAAAATTAAGAATGATACTAATGTTTTTCTCTGTATATGGTAAAGTAACATGTTTTACAATGTTACGGTTTCTGTAAGAGTTTACTGTATGTAGCTTTGAATAAACATGTGACAAATGACCGACAATGCAAATGCTGTAGCTCAGGGTGATGTAACAAATAAGCGGAGTTCAGCATAATGTGTTCAGAAGATTAAACCACGACTTATGGCTCAAAGATGTGTGTGTGTGTGTGTTTAAATATGTTACAGCGCCGCTTGTGTGCTAGTATCTGACGACCTTGCAAAAGTTTCCGTTCTTGTGTGTGTGTGTGTGTGTGCGCACATGCGGGTGAGGGGGCTGGATCGATGTGTGAAAGTGAGTTTGAGAAAAGTTGTGTGTGTGAGTGTGTGTACTTGTAAGACTATTTTTGTGAGGACCGGTGTGAGTTTTATACCATCTGAGTCAGGACAAAGAGAGTAAAGTGAGGACAGTTTGGCTGGTCCTCACTTTCTGAGCCCCAGTTTAAAGGCCCGTTCGAGGGTCAAGACTTGGTTTTAGGGATCAGGTTATAGTTAGGTTAAGGGTTCGGCAGTTAGTTGTGATGGGTAAGGTTTAGGGGACGGAGCTAAAGATTGCATTGCGTCATTGAATGCCCTCACAAAGATAGATGTACTAGAATGTGTGTGTGTGTGTGTGGTTTTACCTGACGCAAGTCCTGTTAGCGTGACCACCAGCCACCCTGACCAGGCGTCGTACAGACTCTTAGTGAACTCCCATGCTGACTCCTTCTTTTTACTGTTTATCTGCAAGGATGAACAAAACATGAGTAAATACAGATGCACAAATCTGCTGATTCAGGATGTGAAGTTTCTGTGACAATCCCAGCAGCTGGTCAGTTTTAAAACCACAGTATCACTTCCTCGTAAGCAGGAAGTTCATCTGCCTAAAAAAAACATTCAAATGTTGATGCTTGAATATGTGCTCTAGAAAATCAACTGAAACCTGGACCTCGCAGCAGCAGCCATAGCACAATATTAATATCAAACAAATCATGACCAAAGTTTGATGAACAAGGAGAATAATACAGTTTAGAGGTAGAGTAGATTTATGGTGCACTGACCTGAGTCGTGTTTGTCATGTGACTGATTTTAACTTAAATATTCTATAATGTGAAGCACTTATTTTATTATTCATTTGTTATGATTGTTCATATCTTTTGGTTTAAATCAAGTTTACACAAATAAATAAATTAAAAATACAAACAATGAAAAAAATAATACATAAAATAGAGAGGGAGTTAAAGATTTAAAGAAGAAACAGAAGATGGAGTTCATCTTTCCAAAAAATATAAATAGAGATGGTGTTAAATTTTTTCGAAAAATTCATAAATATATGTGCATAAATAAATACAAATGAGGAGTTAAATAGAAAAATTAATAAAAATGAGACCGTTCAAGTTTTTAAAAATAAATAAATCTAGATGGAGTTCAAGTTCCTCCTAAAATATTAAAAAGTAAATAAAAATGAAATGAAATTCAAGTTTCAAAAATAAATTAGACAAGAGATTAAAGTTTCTTTCATTTGTGAAGTATTTAATTCATTAGATTATTTAAAAATAGCCACATCATTGGGACGCCTGCCCTTTACATGCACATGAGCTTTAATGCCATCCCATTCTTAATCTGTAGGGTTTAATATGGAGTCGGCCCACCCTTAGCAGCTCTAACAGCTTCAGCTCTTCCTGGAAGGCTTTCCACAGGTTTAGGAGTGTGTTTGTGGGGATTCTTCTAGAAGCGCATTTGTGAGGTCAGGCACTGATGTTGGACGAGAAGGCCTGGCTCTCAGTCTCCGCTCTAATTCATCCCAAAGCTGTTCTATCGGGTTGAGGGCAGGACTGTGCAGGCCAGTGGCGGCACGCTTTACCCCACTGCATCCCACGCTTCGCATTGCTCTTGGTGATGTTAGGCTTGGATGAGCTGCTCGGACATGGAAACCCATTCCATGAAGCTCTACACACTGTTCTTGAGCTCATCTGAAGGCCGCATGAAGTTTGGAGGTCTGTAGCTGTTGACTCTGCAGAAAGTTGGTGACTTCTGTGACCCTCAGCATGCGCTGACCCCGCTCTGTGATTTTACGTGTCCTATCACTTCGTGGCTGTTGTTCCCAATTGCTTCCACTTTGTTATAACACCACTAACAGTTGACGTGGAATATTTAGTAGTGAGGAGATTTCCTGAATGGACTTATTGCACAGGTGTCAACCGATCACGGTACCACGCTTGAGTTCACTGAGCTCCTGAGAGCGACACACTCTTAACACACACGTGTTTAGAAGCGTCTGCACGCCTAGTGCCTGGTTTATACACCTGTGTCCATGGAAGTGATTGAACACCTGAACTCAATGATTTGGAGGGGTGTCCCAATACTTTTGGTAATACAGTGTATGTATCCAATGAGGGTTTTGTTACACCCCCATATACGAATGAAGAGTTCAGATGCAAAAGCCGTTAAACGCCACCTCCGTCAAAAATTAGATAATGACATTGAGGGAATGCTCTCCACGTTTATCAAATACTTTCATTTCAAAACCGCTTTATCCCAGCATCAGCCCATTCAGAAATACCAGTTTGTTGGCAGAAACCTCTTAACACCACTTCCCCTTGTCAGCAAAATCCTCCAAGTCCACAGAAACCATGAATCGAATCATATGATTTCAAGATGAATGACGCTGTGCGCAAGAGCCGTCTTTCATTTGACACGCTTCCATCGTTACAGTTGCAATGACAGGATTTAGCGAGTAGCAAGTACACACAAGTGTTCTTGTGCTTCTGTAAAACTCTGACAGAAACGGATGTGGCAGTCACTTTGCATCACAGCTCCCCCTACTTTGAGGATCAGCTTCTTCAGTGACTACGTTTACATGGACAGCAGTAATCTAATTATTGACCTTACTCTGAATAAGACGATAATCTGATTAAGGCGTTTACATGAGTTGCTTTTAGAATATTACGTTCATGTTCCCATTTTACATGTTACAGAACATAGCTCGATTAATAGTACGTCATTACGTACCCATGCCACGCTACGCTGTCCGGCGTCCAATCATAGCGCGACTTTCGTAGGTCTGTTCAAATCAATGGGCTCAGGCAACCCGCTGTAACTTTACCTGCGGGTGTCGCTGTTGGACAGTGTGACTTTATAAAAACGAGTGACTTTTATACTTTTTAATGTAATTATATATATATATATATATATATATATATACACATTTCGAATAATAGCTTTGATTAATGATGAAAATTAAGGTTTCAAAATCGTGATTGTTTGGATTGTTTTTTTCTGCCATCGAGCCACAAGCGCTCACTGAATGGCCATATGGCTCGCGAGCCTAGAGGTTCCCGACCGCTGTTGTAAGCAGACAATTATGAATCTGGGATTACAGATACAAACGTATTGTATTTTACTTTTACAATGAGCAGAATTATTACAACACAAAGAAAAAAAATATAGAGGAGGCCATGTCCGAGTGAGCAGTCAAGCAAGACACGCAGTCACGCACCATAGCAACACGTCATGGCAACGACATTTCAGACTGAAAGATACGTAAAAGATAAACGGGAATTTGAGCGCATTGCTACTGTTTTGTACGCGCGGTTATATTAATTATAATTCAAATTCTGTTTTATTTGTCACAATATTATTGATGATTGTTTAGAGGGGCACTTTATATACTTTTGATACGAGCCCCCAAAGCCCTCCCCTCTGCACTTGCCTGATGTGTGTGCCTGGTGTGTGTGTCCTGTCACAAAATGCGGCGAAAACTCATACACGACGTTAATAGTTAGATTAAGGTGTGTACATGTCTACAATGCACTTGGATAATGCGACTAAAATAGGCATACTCCACATGTCTTAATTCGATTTTTGTTTAATTCGAGTATGGCTTTAACCGGATTAAGGTAATTAGAAATCGCTGTTTACATGGTAGTTTCTTAATCAGAGTATGGTCTTAATCAGATTAATATCGGAGTATTGTTGTCCATGTAAACGTACTGACTGTTACATTTTGAATTCTGCTTTCATCACTCGCAATGCAAAAGACGGTTGAAATAGTTAAATACCCATTAATTTAATAAAGTGACATTTTTGAAAATAAGGCATTTCAATAACTGACTAATAACCTTTTCATTGCCATTAAAGTGAAATTACTGAACCTAAACAAAATGCTTATTTGAAAGAAAACACGTCAGATGGACTTAGAGGTTTTTGCCTCTGAACTCTTCATATTAGATAGATAGATAGATAGATAGATAGATAGATAGATAGATCTAAGTGTTCATATCGCACCCACAGACGCATAAAGAACAGGCGATGTGTTGTTACCTTGCGGTGCCGCTCTCTGTCTTTGCACTTCTCCCTGACCCAGTCGATGGTGTGGAAGTCGTCGTAGGTGCCCACGCCTGGGATGGGCTCCTCCAGCAGGTCCAGCAGGTGGGTGGAGCTACTGGCCCCTCCTCCACCCCCTCCATTAGACATGGCGTAGTTCGACCCTACAGACAGACACAAAGGAGGAGTGAGCAAAAGCAGCGGGTGCAGTAAAAATACTGTGCATCAAACAGACCTGCAAACTCATCAGAGAAAAAAAGGTGACAGTGTCCGGTCCGGGGGGGGGGGGGGGGGGGGGTTATGCAATGCCGACGCTGTGAACTCAAGTAAGTGAAAAAATGAGAATTTATAAGAAATGTCCAATAATGGCCTACATGGCACGCAAGCCCACCCCCACCCTCTCTTGACAGGCGCGAGCTCAGTTGAGATTAGAGGTGTGCGATACCGCTAGATTTGGTATCGATCCGATACCAAGTAAATACAGGGCAAGTCTCGAGATACCGATACTTTTTCATAATTAAGGTGGATGCGTCTTCAACCTAAATCTTAATGAATTTTCATGACTTTTAATTTGTTTTTGTGATTTGCATTTTGGGTTATTAATCAGTTCTACAAAAGCTTTTGTTCAGAAACAATTTTTGGTTACTTCTGCTTTACTTAAATAAACAAAGTTACAAAATTATTATTCAAGTAGCATGTTAACAAAAAAAAGTGTTTCTCCTCTTTAGTGCACTTCGAAATAAATATAAAAAATGTAAAATAAATTCTCCTTGATTTTTCATATGTTTGTACAAATTAGTTGTATTGCCACTGTATTTTAAAGACTTTCTACAAATGGTACAAGTCGCTGTTGTCTCATTTTCGGCCTGAAAATACAGCCATACAACGCTCCTCTTTCTCTCTGATGCTATTCTCCGTCTCTGACTGACTAGAAATGCGCGCGCGGCTGAGTGAGCGCGCGCCTGACTGCTGGTGCTGGAGCGGCGCGCTGGTGGTGAGTCACGTGACGGTACAACACAGGAGAGAGGGGGAGAGCAGTGTCGAGCACGAGCAGCACTCTTGGGAGGAGGATTACAGAGAGCTTGCAATGCTCTGCTCTGCTCTTTGACAGCAGCAGCATTTTGACAAACTCAGTCAGGTCGCAAAACGAGAGAAACTGAAACTTAAGTATCGATATTTTCACGTTGGTATCGATCTGCCCACCTCTAGTTGAGATTGTATTCAGCATTCATAGGTTACGATTCTATTCAGGAACGACATTAGCAAATTCAGAACGATTTGATTTGATCGGATTCGGTTTGATTTATGAATCGATTCTGTATTTTTAAATGCATTCATAGGATTATTTAAGATAATCAGCATTTATTGCACCAAGAAACTTGAAAGTGAACATTAAATACATGATCATACAGTAGAACTGCACGATTCTGGATAAAGAGTATATTAATTATGTTAATTATTTTTAAAAACTCGGTTTGAGTGAATGATTCAATGAATCGATGAACATTTCTGAACGATACCCAGCCCCATGCATAACTCATACGCAGGTCCTGCGAGAGGAAACGCGTGAATCGTTACTATTTAGAGGTGGGCTCTTGGGGTTAGTGAACTGAACAAACCTCGCCTGAACACTCAGCTCAAGTCATTCAACTCTCTGAGGCACCAAACCTGCACGATTAACACTCATTACAACGGCTTTTTTGTCGCCCACAGTGCCCGACTCAATGAACGCACAGATCTGGGTCATCACAACAGCTGATAATCAGCTAATCAGCTTTTCCACACAGATCCGAGCGGCACGCGGCACAGCTACTGCACAACGTCACACGCTAGAGAAACACTCACTTGTACACACTTCCCTCTTCTAGAAACAGATCTACCCGGCGACTCTGAGAGTGAAACAGCTCACCAGGTTACACTAGCAAAAAACGTAAGCTCCAGTGAACCCAGAAATAGCACATGAAATGTCACCCGCACGAATATAAATACACGCAGAGTCACACAGCATCATGTGACCAGGACAAACACAGGACGCATTCAGCAGAGATCAACGTCGAGACCAGCAGGAGATGTGTGTGTGGCTGCAGGTCAGTCACTAAACCACAAGGGCCATGACTCATCTGAGGAAAGTAAAGCAGCTAAGCTGACATAGCACTGAAAGAAATCTACCAATGTTATGATTCATTAGTAACATTTGTAATAATCAACAGCCAATAGCTATTCTTATTTTAATACTTGATTTATGGTTGTGTTAATATTAATACTTTTTTATTATGCATTTTGTTTATTTTAGTAATACTGTCAATAAATCAACAGCTAATATTTTTGTTGTTTTAATACTTAGTTAATATTAATCATTCCTATAATACATTATTATTTATTAATTAGTATATTGTGTTTATTAATTCATCATATTAATATTTGTAATAATGGCTAATACATCATTTTAATATTAATTCAATATGAATTACTTTGTATTGCTGTGTTCATATTAATAGCTTATTTTATTATTTAATTACTATTATCTATTCATTATTATACTTTGTTAAATAAATAAATAAATGTATTATTAATAATAATTAGTATTCATATTTTTAATAATCAACAGCCAATAGCTATTCTTATTTTAATACTTGATTTATGGTTGTGTTAATATGAATACTTCTTTATTATGAATTTTGTTTATTATTTAAGTAACACTGTCAATAATCAACAGGTAATAGTTTTTGTTTCAATACTTTGTTAATATTTATAATTTCTATAATATATTATTATTTTTAAGCAATTTTGTATTTTCTATAAACAGCTTTTTATTCATATTATTCATTATATATCATTGTTAAGTGTTAACATTATTTGCTTATTTTATTAGTATATTTTGATTAATTAATATTAATATTTTTAATAATAGCTAATACATCATTTTGATATTAATTCAATATTGATTACTTTTTATTTCTGTGTTCATATTAATAGCTTATTTAATTATTATTATTATTATTATTATTTATTCATCATTATCATTCTTTGCTAAATAAATGTATTTATTAGTATTAATAATAATAATAATAATAATAATAATAATAATTTGTATTAATATTTTTAATAATCAACAGCCAAGCTTTTTTAATTTTAATACTTGAATTATTGTGGTGTTAATATTAATACTTCTTTATTATTTATTTTGTTTATTTAATTAGTATTAATATTGTTAATAATCTACAGCTAATAGTTTTTGTTTTAATACCTTGTTAATAATAATTCCGATAATATATTCACAGTGTAATTTTCATAAACAACTATTCTTATTTTAATACCAATACTTGTTTAGTGTTAACATGATTTACTTATTTTATTATTAATCTGTATTAATTAATATATTTTGTGCATGAATTCATTAATATTCATATTTTTACTACTTAATATTAATATTTAACTTTATTATTTTGTGTATATATTAATAGCTTATTTTATTGTTAAGCTATTGGTACTATTATTTATCCATTATTTTAATTTTGTTAAATAAATGATTTTTTTATTATTAATTAGTATTCATATTTTTTATTAATCAACATTTTATTACTCTTTGATCCCTATTCTTGTTTTGTGTTAGTACTGATAGCGTATTTTAAGCTTAGTTTATTTTGATTTAATTAATCGTATGTGTCAGAACTCAATGGCAGAGGATCAGTACGACACTGAAGATCATTAGCTATTAAAACAGCCAGAAATCACAGGAGTGTGTGTGTTCTGCAGCTCATCTCATCTCCAGCGGATGACGGAGCAGAGAGACCCTCGGGCCGACTCGAGACCAGAACACAACACAAGAGTGTGCGCTTGTGTGAGAGGAGGAGGCTGTGCGGCCCAAGCTTTCACAAAACAGCATCCCATTTGCTTCCTGTGCACATCATCAAGGGAAGCGGAAGTAAAGGAATGTCTTTTGTACAGCTTTTGGACAAAAAACACAGAGTTTTAGCAGGTTCCCTGATTCCTACACCAGTGTAAACACACACGAGATGGGCGACAACACTGTTCTACTGCCAGCTTAGAGCATAATCAACTGAGCCAAAACATTATACATGCAGAACTGCACCCAAATACTGTTATCGTGAACAAAAAACCCTAATGTGGCGTTCACACCGGACGCAATTCGCGCGAAGGTGGACGCTTGAACATTTTGAGTTCACTCGCTTCATGCGCGCGTGTAATTCGCGCGAATCGCGCGTGAAAAACGCGTGTGACAACTACACAACAGACGCGAATTCGCGTCATGGGCGGGGCTTCTGCCCTATATGAGCCTATATGAGCTTTTTTTCTGCTCCTGTCTCGTTGTGAAATGGCTCACTTGGCTCACAATGGCTCACAATAACTCACTTTCTTCCAAGCAAGATCCTTTTTATTCCTTTTATTTCTGTTCCTGTAGTGATAGGATGATGTATTGTACAGCTCCGGGTCTCCACATACGGCCACGATTATCTTGTCCTCCATTGTTGTTGGGATTTCTGCCTCCGCTTGTAAATGCGTCACTACTAGAGCAAGCTCGTGATTGGTTAACGCGGCGCGAAATATCCGCCAGAGTTCAGATTTTTCAACTTGAAAAATTTTTCAACTTGAAACAAAAAAATTAATTTTTCAACTTGAAATTTTTTTTAATTTTTCAACTCGTTCAAAACGCTCAATTCGCGTCATTCGCGCCGCCTCAATCGCGCGAATCGCTCGAATCTCGCCGTTTCAATCGCGCGAATCGCGCTGCAGAATGGCATTTCGCGTCTCTGCATTGACTTAACATGTAAATCACTCGCGCGAATCGCGTCCGGTGTGAACGCAACATAAGTGTTCCTATTGTTCCCTTGTTTTGCTGGTAAAACATCGAAAACCTCTCAAAAATAGATACATTTGCTCGAGGAGATATATAGTCTCTGCACTGGCAGATCTTTTGATGTTTTATGGACAAACAAGTAAAAATAAGAGAAAAGAATCTCACTCATATTTAAGACACAACCTATTATAACAATGTTTAATGACCAACTGATAATAGCTATTTTAATACTTCATTAATATCAATATCATTGATTTTAGTAATAATGTTAGTAGTATTAATAACTTTAATAATCAATACACTCAAAAAAAATGCTGCGTTAAAAATAACCCAAGTTGGGTTGATAATGGACTAACCCAGCAATTGGGTTGTTTTAAGCAAACATTTAACCCAACCGCTGGGTTAAAACAACCCAAATGCTGGGTTAGTCCATTTTTAACGCAGCATTTTTTTTAAGAGTGTAGCATCACACTTCTAAATCTGATCCAATGCTGCTTTTCCAGTTCATTTAACTCATTTTAAAGACTGAAAATCATGCCAATACATCTTTAAAACTACAATTTGACTTCACATTACACTGAGAATGTCTGATCCCAACATTTTGAAGGGACGAGCCGTTTAACCAGGCGAGGTGAGAAGTGTGTGTGCGGTGTTCTGTTGATGTTCGTCTGCTCGTGCTAAATATTACACAGACGTGTGTGTTTGTGCTGTGGCTGGTCTGACACTGACCTGCGGCGTCTGCTCAGCCCTGATGTCAGCGACCTGACGGCATATTTAAAGACGGTTTATTAAAGCGAGTCACACGGCTCCTCCTCCAGGTCTGAGAACAGGCCACGCAGAAACACAGACATCATCACCTGTGCAGTGACTGCAGCATGTGTGGCCTGGGACGGACTCGATCTGCTCAGTCACAAGAGGTGGAATAAAATAAAGAGTGTGTTCTTGCGTTTTCCCCTCAAAATGCTCTATGAAGGCCTGATTTATGCTCTTTGGAATGAAGTAGGTCTTCAAGAGCCGATGTGAAGACCGCTGAATGTTGCATCTCAAATGCTTTTATGACGCAAAATTCATGTGAACACAGTCAGTTATATCTCACGGGATTACTAGAGATCTCCAGCAGGTGTGGTGAGGCCGGCTGGAGCTAAACTCTGCAGGACAGAGTTTGGACACCCCTGGATTACACAGACAGGACAAACGTCTGATTATTAGTGTGAATCTCCTGCTGCCTATGATGCCATCAGCAATAATGAAACAGCATTAAAGGTGCAGTAAGAGATTTCTGAGAAACACTATTGAAAGTGGTTAGGCCGAGCACAACACTCTTGTAGCCAATCAGCAGTAGGGGGCGTGTCCACTTATTATAGGGGAGGTGAGAGTGAGCCAATCAGCAATAGGGGGCGTGTTCACTCATGAAGGGGGAGGAGAGAGAGCGCCAATTAGCAATAGGGGGCGTTCACTCATGATAGAGGAGGAGAGAGTGAGCCAATTAGCAATAGGGGGCGTGTTCACTCATGAAGGGGGAGGAGAGAGTGAGCCAATCAGCAGTAGGGGGCGTGTCCACTCACGAAGGGGGAGAAGAGAGTGAGCCAATTAGCAATAGGGGGCGTTCACTCATGATAGAGGAGGAGAGAGTGAGCCAATCAGCAATAGGGGGCGTGTCCACTCATGAAGGGGGAGGAGAGAGTGAGCCAATCAGCAGTAGGGGGCGTATCCACTCATGATGAGGGAGAAGAGAGTGAGCCAATCAGCAGTAGGGGGTGTGTCCACTCATGATAGCGGAGGAGAGAGTGAGCCAATCAGCAATAGGGGGCGTGTCCACTCATGAAGGGGGAGGAGAGAGTGAGCCAATCAGCAGTAGGGGGCGTATCCACTCATGATGAGGGAGAAGAGAGTGAGCCAATCAGCAGTAGGGGGTGTGTCCACTCATGATAGCGGAGGAGAGAGTGAGCCAATCAGCAGTAGGGGGCGTGTCCACTCACGAAGGGGGAGAAGAGAGTGAGCCAATTAGCAATAGGGGGCGTTCACTCATGATAGAGGAGGAGAGAGTGAGCCAATCAGCAGTAGGGGGCGTGTCCACTCACGAAGGGGGAGAAGAGAGTGAGCCAATTAGCAGTAGGGGGTGTGTCCACTCATGATAGCGGAGGAGAGAGTGAGCCAATCAGCAGTAGGGGGCGTGTCCGCTCATGAAGGGGGAGGAGAGAGTGAAACAGCTTTAATGGTGCAGTAAGCGATTTCTGAGAAACACTAGGTGTGTTCGACATCGGCTGCGGCCGGATTCAACTGATCGGTGAGAGTAGCCGTGTGCAGGCGGGGAGGAGCTGCAAACGGAGACGTGAAGTCGGACACTTTCTGCTTCCCGTAGTGACGCTCGCGCTGTGTTTGCATACTTTATCAGCTGAAGTGAAATAAATGCAATATTTGGCAATACACAGATGTTTCAGAGACATTATTGTCATGTAATACTTTATGCACTGCTTAATACAGCGTGTGTTTGTACAAGAATAAAGTTCAACATATAAGCCTACACTATCAATGAAGTGGGGTCTACATTTTTCATCAGTTTTATTTTGATAAACATGACAATATAACATCGCGACTACATGAAAGGAGGTTTTACTGTTATAAAAAACAGATGTGTGCATTAGTGGAGCTGAAGGTTTCAGAATAAACAGGAAACACACGTGATCGCTGTCATGCGGTGAATCTGGCCAATCGTGGAACAGCTGTGTCGTCATCAGAGTCCGTGCAGCCTCCTGCAGCTGCTCTGGAGAAACTGCACCGGCTGTATCAGCCGACTGCTCTCGAATCGCTCTCGGGGTGCTTTGTTGACAAACGTCACAGTCACGTGACGGCGCATCGCTGGGTGAAGTCGAACAAGCCTACTATCGAAAGTGGTTAGGCCGAGCACAACACTCTTGTAGCCAATCAGCAATAGGGGGCGTGTCCACTCATGATAGCGGAGGAGAGAGTGAGCCAATTAGCAATAGGGGGTGTGTCCACTCATGATGGCGGAGGAGAGAGTGAGCCAATTAGCAATAGGGGGTGTGTTCACTCATGATTGGGAAGGAGAGAGTGGGCAAGAGTGAGATTTGAAGAAAGACTGCAGAAAGAGAAATGGCTGAGAAAAAAGCTCAGAGGAATATCATTGGAAGAAGAAGGGTTATGATCAGGCAAGAGGACCCATATTAGTATCAGAAAAGCTTTCTTGTACTGCATGCTATTTTTTTGTTCTTCCTTGTCATTCGTTCTCGATCTTCACAATTTTTTCCCAGGAAGCATTATTTTGCTTCACTATGACAGGGTTTCCCAATAGTAGGGGGTTCGTAAGTTGACGACAAGCAATTATTACATTAAAATTAAAAAAGAAACAAACAGGTTAAATCTCAGCAATACTAAAGCAACACTGGCTGAGTCGTTGAATTTGGGGACGGCGTTTTAGTTTGGGTTGATTTTGTATATCAACAGTGATTCCCAGAAATCGCTTACTGCACCTTTAAATCTGAGAAGGGGGAATTCACTGCTCGTGACTGCACAACCAGAAAACCCTGAACTCTGGGTGTTAATGTGGCACTCGCCACACAAGACCGTATGAGCTGAACACTCACGCTTACTGGAGACATCGGGAACGCAAATCATCGACTTCACAGCCACTGAAGAACATTACAGTAAGAGCAGGGAGAGGAATCCTTCTGGATTATTCTTCAATGCATTACTGCGCTCACACACAGAGCAACACGTCTCTCCGGCTGGAATTATGAAGGCCAGGCATAGTCAACTACTCAGCCCGTGTGACTTTAGTCTTCCTGAGATAGTATTATCGATTCTATTCATACTTTCAATTAATCTTTTATATCGCCTTGGAAACTGGCAAAAATCAAATAAATAAAATATGCAATGAAATTATGGTTTTAGATCACTATAATAACCCTACACTCAGCATAACCCAGGACGCAGCATCACCCTCAAACACACACACACACACACACACACACACCTTGAGATCTCCTGACATAAGGCGTCCATGCACTGGGTTTATGATATTTGCGTTACACAAACACAATGACATCAGTAGATCTAAACTAAAATGTGGCTGAACACATACGCATGCACAAAATACACGCCTGTCATAAAGATATCACACACATAAGAGTGCACTGTCGCATTGTGTGTGTGTGTTATTGCATCTGCAAACGCAACACGTTTATTATGAGTGCAATGCAACACACTCCCAATGATGCAACAACACACACCCATTAGTGTGTGTGAAAACCCGTCTCCTGTCAGCAAACGCAACCTGAGCTTACCGACACATATAATGCGCGCGCATATACGCTGATACGCATATACATAATCGATTATAGGCGATGAGTGCGTCGGTCCACGGTGGATAATGCCGTACCTCTGCCGCTCAGCTCCTGCAGGGGGATCGTGTCCCCTCCGCCGTCATACGGTAGATACGGGTCGGCGGAGACCTCCTCCACACCGATCATTGCGACCCTCGGATCACAGACGCGCTCGAGCAGCAGAACCGAGAGCGGCGGCCATGATCAGCTGCGCTGCGTTAGTGCGTTTGAGAACAGCAACGTGAGTGCGTCACTCCAGCGCGTCAATGCGGCAGCCAATGACGTCAGCGCGTCCGAGACGTCGCGTTCGGTTCAAGATTCAAGATTCAAGAGATTCATTTGTCACATACACAATTATATAGTATAGAGCATATATAACCAGCAGTGAAATGCTGTGAGAGAGTGTGTGAGAGAGTGTGTGTGTGTGTGAGAGAGTGTGTGAGAAAGTGTGTGAAATCACTAGCCTGTCCCACTGTTTCTGTCACGAAACTCTAACATTATATTATTACGATGTCTTCAAAATGTATACATATGTGACAATAAGAAGTACTTACTGGCCTAAATATGACATGAAAGCAGCACAAAAAAAGCATAATATAGACACCATTTCAAAACCATGGGTTTTCTAGTCATTTGTGATTAATAATGAAAAATAATATATAACTATTATTATACAAATATTTATATGTATTTAATTAATTACAATATACATACATTTAGTTATTATTTATATATATATATATATATATATATATATATATATATATATATATATATATATATATATATATATATATATATATATATATATTATAATTTTAAAATGTTATATTTAATCATTTAATTAAATAAATGATTTGATTAAATAAATGAATCCTCTTCTTAATATCATTAATTCATCTTTGTCATTAGGATATGTACCGAAAACTTTTAAGTTGGCTATTATTAAACCACTTATTAAAAAAACGCAACTTGATCCTACAGAATTAGTCAATTATAGACAATCTCAAATCTACCCTTTCTGTCAAAAATACTTGAAAAGGCAGTGTCTTCACAATTATGTTCCTTTTTAGAAAGAAATGGTATCTGTGAGGATTTCCAGTCAGGATTTAGACCGTATCATAGCACTGAGACTGCTCTCATCAGAGTTACAAATGATTTGCTCTTATCATCCGATTGTGGCTGTATCTCTCTATTAGTGTTACTCGATCTTAGTGCTGCATTCGATACTATCGACCACAACATTCTTTTGAATAGACTCGAAAATTATGTAGGTATTAGTGGAATTGCACTGGCATGGTTAAAATCATACCTATGCGACCGTTATCAGTTTGTAGCAGTAAATGAAGAGATGTCACACCGATCGCAAGTTCAGTATGGAGTACCACAAGGCTCAGCGCTAGGACCGCTGCTCTTCACCCTGTACATGCTACCACTGGGAGATATTATTAGGAAGCATGGCGTTAGTTCTCTTACGAGAGGTTCTCTCGTATTGCGTAAGTTCCTTACGCTACGGGAAAGTATTCTTTCTTCGAGATTTCTGAAAAACCCAAAATTATCCTTAATTTTGTAACATTGTCAACGCAGTGCGGCAGCCTGGCAGACCATAGCAGGCTATTCCAGCGTGCTATTGGCTGCTCTGCTGGCAACTGCAGCAGCCTATCGGTGAGCCCGCGTGACGTGGCGACCAATGAGGGCGCTTCGCGCCCACCTGGCTTCATTTGCCTACAGGTGGGGCGTGGCCACGTGTATATAAGCAGGGCTCACGGGCTGCATATTCGATTTTCTTTTCTTCAGCGAAGCCCTTCGCATCGCTGGATCTGGAACCCGCCGCCGTGAACGTGCAGACGAGCAAGCAGAGGACAGCGCCTGGAGAAGCCGGCAGCATCGCGCCACCTTCAGCCATCCGTGCCTGCTCTGCTATCCGGCAGCATTATATCCTTTCATTGCACGTGTTCTCGCCGTTGCGTCACACGTTTCATAAAAGAGCACGAGCGTTTTTATCAAAACGCCTCGTTCCACCTGCGGCTCGTGCCACGTGCAGCTCAGCACCAGAGACCGCCATGTGTCTGCGCTCTCTGTCTGGGCCGTGACCACGCCGCCGCACTCCTCGCGGGCGAATGCCCCGAGTGTGAGGAACTCTCTATGTCGACCCTGCGGGCTCGACTCGAGCAGTTTTATGACGACATCACTCCGCTGTTCCCCCCCCTCTGTTCAAGCCGCGCCACCGCGCCGCTTACAAGAGATGGTTGAAATGAACGGTCTCGGAGCGAGCCTCCTCCCCCTCTGTTCAAGCCGCGCCGCTTACAAGGGATGGTAGGAATGAACGGTCTCGGAGCGAGCCTTCTCCCCCTCTATTCAAGCCGCGCCACCGCGCCGCTTTCAAGGGATGGTAGGAATGAACGGTCTCGGAGCGAGCCTCCTCCCCCTCTGTTCAAGCCGCGCCACCGCGCCGCTTGCAAGGGATGGTAGAAATGAACGGTCTCGGAGCGAGCCTCCTCCCCCTCTGTTCAAGCCGCGCCACCGCGCCGCTTGCAAGGGATGGTAGAAATGAACGGTCTCGGAGCGAGCCTCCTCCCCCCTCTGTTCATGCCGCGCTGATGCGCAGAAATGGCAGAAATGCACGGTCCTGCAGCTCTCTACGTTACAAGAGAGCTGTTCCACCCTCGCGCACATTTTTCAGTCCCCTCATGAGTTCAGGCGACTGGAATTGTTCATATTGCTGTACACGAGCCTGTTAAGACACGCACGCCAGCAAACATACGCCGTCATAAGACATGACGCTGACATATGCTCTCCAACGAACCCGCACTCCCCCCTCTTGGACCGCGCCGTTCACAAGGAATGTGAGTGCGCTCGGTCACGAGCACGTTCAGCGCGCGCGCACGTGCGCGCGCCGCACTCACCGGGAAATTAACAGAGGGTGTTTTCGTCCCGCTGTGGCCGGACGAACCGCCATTCTCTAGCATTTCTCAGCCCCCTCTCCAGTTCAGGCGGCTGGAAATATTACTATTGCAGTAACGAGCCTGTCTTTTATGCACGCACGACTGCCAACAAGCACGAGGACGTACTGCTGTATGCTCGCGCTAACTGAACGCTATTGTGTGCCTCCCGGTAGCACAGTGGCAAAATCAGCGGCTGAAACGCCGGAGACCCGAGTTCGAGCCCAGCTCTCGCGGCAGATAAAAATGTTTTACTGTCCGCTTCCCCGGGCTCGCGGCCAGCTTTTCTTACATACAGAAAGCTAACTCGCACCACGTGGTGCTCGAGTATTTTTGGACGTCTATACATAAGGAGAGAAAAGACGGTTAAGTCCCGCTGCGGCCGGACCACCGTTAAAACTCTGTTTTTCCTGTCAGTCCCCACTCCTGTGGCTACTGCAGATGTTTTCCACGCAGCCTACGAGCCCGCGAACTCGCCCTCTCGCCTGTTTCCAACTGTAGCCCCTCCAAAGTCCTCCTAGCAGAGGGGGGAAGCGACGGTTAAGTCCCGCCGTGGTCGGACCACCGTCAAAACTCTTCTTCCTGTCAGCCCCCACTCCTGTGGCTGCTGCAGATGGCTCTCACGCAGCAAACGAGCCGGCAAAACTGCCCTCTCGCCTGTCTACAACCGCCGTTTTTATGACGAACCAGAGAAATCACGAAGTTGCCTTTTTTCTGGTTGCACGGCTCACGCCGTATGTGTTTTCAAATGCAGTAAACGTGCCCACTTTTGTGTTCACCCCTGCACCCAAGCACCACAAATCCCGTGTCTCTCACTCACATAAAGCGGCCACCGGCCGCTCGAGTGCTAGAGTTAGGTCACGTGTCCGCTTATTTGCGCCCACGCCTAATCACCACACGCGCTGTCACACAGCCACTCTTAACCGGTCATGTTCCACGCGTAAGAGTTGTGCCCGCTCAAACGCGCTCACACATTTTCGCGAACATTCTGCCCCCGGCGCCATGCGCCGCGCCACACACCATTTGTTCTCCGCCCAAGGTGGCCGGAACGACGAGTGTAAGGCCACACACAAGCCACTCCCTGCTCGAAGCGGCAGAGATACAGTGTGTAGGGCGGCCAGCCATCGCGAGCGATCGGCTGGCCCACAGCACAGAGAGCGCGCGCACTGCGCCCGCCCCTCCTATACAGGCCGTCGAACCCGCAAAGCGCGGCGTTTCGAGCCCGGAGGCCGTTCTATCCCGTGTGGCACACGCGAGAGCGTGGGAAGCCATTCCAGGTGTATCAGAATGGGTGCTGAAAACAGTGAAGCACGGCTACACTCTGCAGTTCGCTCGCCGCCCTCCGCGCTTCTGTGCGCGTACGGAGACGAGAGTGAGCGAGGAAGTAGCACATCTACTTCGAGCGGAGATAGCCACACTGCTGTGCGAAGGGGCTATAGAACCGGTTCCCCATTCTATGAGCGAGTCAGGCTTTTACAGCCGGTATTTTCTCGTGCCAAAAAGGGTTGGGTCGCTCAGACCGATTCTGGATCTGAGGCGTCTGAACAAAGCTCTTATGAGAAGATCGTTCAAGATGCTCACGACCAAGCAGATCCTCGCGCATATTCGCCCGAGAGACTGGCTAATCTCCCTAGATTTGAAAGACGCATATTTTCAAATCAAGATAACGCCGCGTCACAGGCCATTCTTACGATTCGCCTTCGACGGCCAGGCTTATCAATACACCGTCCTTCCGTTCGGCCTGTCACTAGCACCCCGTACATTTACGAAGTGCATGGACGCGGCCCTCGCTCCCCTGAGAAGTCGAGGGATGCGAGTGTTGAACTATCTGGACGATTGGCTCATCCTGGCGCAGTCAGAGGCCGAGCTCCTCGCCCACAGGGCAATGCTGCTCAGCCATCTGGACAGCCTGGGGCTCACGGTCAATTGGACCAAGAGCTCATTAGTGCCCACGCAATCAACCTCATTTCTGGGTTTGAATCTGGACACTGTGGCAATGTCAGCCCGCCTGTCACCCCAACGCGCGCGCCAAGTTCGGCGCATGGATGCGTACTTCCGGCCGGGCAAAATCGCACCTCTCAAGCTCTTTCAGAGGATGCTGGGACGTATGGCCTCAGCTGCAGCTGTGCTCCAGCTGGGCTTAATGCGCATGCGCCCGCCGCAATGCTGGTTAAACGCCCGAGTGCCTCACAGAGCCTGGGCGTCCGGAGGCTTCAGGATCAGAGTGACTCAGGGCTGCGTTTCAGCCCTAGAGCCCTGGTTAGTAGCCGACTGGTACCAGCGGGGAGTGACAATGGGAGCCATCTCACACCGCAAGGTCATCTCGACGGACGCCTCCACCACGGGTTGGGGCGCCGTTTTCGAGGGCAGATCGGCCTCGGGCCTCTGGTCGAGCGGGGAAAAGCTCCTACACATAAACTGTTTGGAGATGATAGCGGTAGAGAACGCGCTCAAGCAGTTTCTCCCGCTTATACGAGGACACCACGTGTTGGTCCGGTCGGACAATACCACAGTGGTGCCCTATGTGAACCGGCAGGGCGGTGTCAGGTCCAGGTGTCTGGGCAATCTGACAGAACGCCTGCTCGTGTGGGCACACAGCTCGCTGCGCTCGCTGAGAGCTGCGCACGTACCGGGCCAACCTCAATGTGGGCCCGGACAAGCTGTCCAGGGGCCTCATTCTCCCAGGAGAATGGTCCCTGCACCCTCAGACAGTCCAGCTGGTATGGCGCCTATTCGGCAGAGCGGAGCTCGACCTCTTTGCAACAAAAGAGAACGCCCGCTGCCCGAGGTTTCTGTCCAAAAGCGAGGATGCGCTGTCCCAACCTTGGCCCAGCCTCCCGCTGTATGCTTTCCCGCCGATTTCCCTATTGCCCCAGGTCATAGCGAAAATCAGGGAGACGCGCCGCCTGGTGCTCCTTATAGCGCCGCGCTGGGAGAACCAGATTTGGTACCCAGAGCTGGTGAAGCTGTCGCACTCACCCCCCTGGCCAGTTCCGCTGAGAGCAGACCTCCTCTCTCAAGCAGGAGGGTCAGTTTGGCATCCCCATCCAGAGCGATGGTCTCTGCATGTATGGGTGACCAACGGATACCCGTTGACCTGCCCGAAGGGGTTATGAACACGATTTCACACTCTAGAGCCCCCTCGACGAGGCGGTTATATAGTTCTAAGTGGCCGGTGTTCACTGAGTGGTGTGTTTCCAAGGGATTGGACCCACAGCAATGTGGGGTCCAGCGGGTGCTCTCCTTCCTCCAAGAGCTTTTGGAACTGGGCAGGTCCCCTTCCACGCTCAAAGTGTATGTGGCGGCTATAGCAGCGTTCGCTCAGACGACGCTAGGTAGCACGCTAGGAAGGAACGAGCTCATCATCCGTTTCCTCAGAGGAGCCAGACGGATGAATCCCCCGCGGCCCCCATCGGTTCCTATATGGGATCTGGCCTTGGTCCTAGAGGCCCTGAAGGCCCATCCTTTTGAACCGCTCGAGACTGTGGAACCAAGGTTCCTTTCGCTAAAAACCGCGTTCCTGATAGCTCTGGCTTCAGTGAAACGCGTGGGGGATCTACACGCGCTCTCAGTGAGCCCGACGTGTATGGAGTTCGGTCCTAATGACTCTAAGGTCATTCTCAGACCGAGGCATGGTTATGTCCCCAAAGCGATCGGCACTCCCTTCAGGGCGCAGATTATCTCCCTCTCGGCTCTGCCAGCATCCGATGAGGGGGACGGTGGCAATTTCCTCTGCCCTGTCAGGGCATTGAGGGTTTATGTCACACGCTCCGCCGCCTTCAGGCGTTCTGAGCAGCTATTTGTTTCGTTTGGTGGGCGCACTAAAGGTCTCGCCTCCTCGAAACAGACCCTTTCCAGGTGGATAGTGGACGCGATTGCAACTGCATACGCTTCCAAACACCTGCAGTGCCCGCTAGGTGTCAGAGCACACTCCACCAGAGGCATGGCCTCTTCGTGGGCTTGGGCCAGAGGGATTTCCATCCACGATATCTGTATGGCGGCAGGCTGGGCCTCCCCGTCTACGTTCGTGAGATTTTACAATCTGGAAGTTCCTGCCTTACAGGCGAAAGTGTTACCAGTTCAATAGGGCTGTTGGTCCTGCCCAGTGATTCTGCGCAGACATAGCTCACATACTGGTAGTAAGTTCGGTACTAGGCTCATGTGAATTTGAAGGAGACCGGCGGTGCCGTTTCCTCATTTACGAGACGAGCTGTTGTGAGTTTGAAGGTGACCGGCGGTGCCGTTACCTCACTCATATAATAAAATATTGTGAATTTGAAGGCGGCCGGCGTTGCCGTTCCCTCATTCATGAGACAAGGTGTGGTGAATTTGAAGGAGACCGGCAGGTGCCGTTCCCTCATTCATGGGACAGGGTGTTGTAACCACCCGTTGTAACCACCCGTCAGTTCGAATGAAGTGTCTGTAGATGTGGTGGCCCGTTTTCCTTACCGGCCACCCTGCCCGAGCAGTGTTATGGTCCCCGGTTCCCTGGGATACATATGCTGTACGCGAGGCGCGCACGGCGTTGACAATATGTTCCCGTAGCGTAAGGAACTTACGCAATACGAGAGAACCTCTCGTAAGAGAACGATACTCGGTTACTTAACGTAACCTCGGTTCTCTCTAGAAGAGGGAACGAGTATTGCGTTCCTTGCCGTGCGCCCCGCGGGCTTTTACGCTTCAGAACTACGAAAACCGAATATGCAGCCCGTGAGCCCTGCTTATATACACGTGGCCACGCCCCACCTGTAGGCAAATGAAGCCAGGTGGGCGCGAAGCGCCCTCATTGGTCGCCACGTCA